>CM076575.1:1902648899-1903319095 GCA_034641835.2 Pinus albicaulis | reverse complement strand
GGTTTGAAGGAGGGTTTGACAAAGTTGATACTGTTGGGGTTCCTGTGTTTTGGTAGATTTGGCAATACCAAAAGACAAGACAACATCAAACCACTTTGGGATCTCAGGATCTAGCCCTCATGGATCCAGAGAGGGATCTCTCTATAAATGCAAAGTGTTAGAGTCAGCCCTTGCTGCCTTCCGTCAGTGATCATTTCGTATTTTGCATTTTCATTATTAGGTGTCTCACTTGTTTCACTTCTTTGCATATCACTAGGATCATGCCATGAACTGACGAAGGGTTGTGTCATTTTGTGTTTCTTCATGTTATACCTGCAGCGCTATTTTAAAAATATTTTCTCAAAAAATTATTTATAGTCATTGTCATTATGTATGAGGTCATTAAAATGTCAATAAGTGTCCTAGGTCTTGGTGTTTAGGGTTTTTTGAGTCATTTATACACCAGTCATAAAGCCTGCAAGGTGAGGAGAGTCCAGTACTTGGATTTCTATTTTTATTATCACCAGCATTTTAAAAAAAAAAATACATTTCTAGTCCAAAACTCTGTTTTGGAACTAGAAATTTGTCATTATCATTTTGTAATAAATTTTAATTATTCCACCATGAAGACATTGTAAAAGCAGACCCCTGGTCTTTTCTCTAGCCAAGACATCCATATCCCTGCAAAAAGACAATAAAATCATCAGTATCGACCTCAGAGAAACCAAAGCAAGTTTGTATTTGAAAAAAGCCAAAGTGAAAATTACAAGAACATTTGTAATGTGGGTTTGAAGTTAGATTTGGAATAAAGTATGATGGTGAAGATATTTGTGAAGTGTATAAAGGCCAAACAAGTTCATTTGAACCGATTTCATTTGCTCCCAAAACGTATTTGCAAAATTGAAAGCCGATTTCAGACTTTTGGAGGGCGTGGACAGGGTTTTAGGGCTGCGCGACCCAACTTGAGGCAGAGCGACCCACCTGGGCTGCGCGAACCACGCAGACTCAGTTCAGCACTGTGGGTTTGCAGGTGCGCGACCCACCTGGGCTGCGCGACCCAAACAGAGCCTGCGCGACCCACGCAGACACAGAGTTTTGGAATTGAGTTTGACCGCCCAGATTGGCTCGGAATCGACTCCAGTTGCCTTCAAAACAGGTTTTCATCAATCACTTGGGGTTTTCAAACATATTTCTGTCATCATGGGTGGTTTCTAATATGCAAATGAAGGATTTAAAACCCCACTGTTATAAGATTATTGTTTTCAGGGTTGAAATGAAAATGAATGGTGTAAAGAGTGGGTTTGCTATTTTAAACAGTGATATGGCCAGCCTTCTATATAACATCAAAATCAATTTGTTATCATACCCATAATACCACTGCTACCATTGTTAGTGTTATGCCATGATTAAACCCTTTGAGTCACATTCCTCATGTTTGTAATGAGTCACATTGCCCAATGTTAGCATATGCTCATGTCGTTGTTTCGAATGGCCCATTGAAATCTTTATGGTCATAACTTGTAGACAAACATGTCACTGTTAATACCATGCTCTCCTTTGACTAGATGTGTCCAAGATTTTGAAGGTTGCCTGCTCCTATTTGGTAAAAATCCCATTTGCATTCAAAACAGAGATGGTGCCTTTTCCAGTCCATTTAAAGCTGAGATTTTATCCATAATTTGATTCCTTGATGGTGCTTTGGCGGTGGGATATTGGTTGAGTGTTAAACATACATCCTAATTTTTCTTTCACTGCATTCATATCAGCATACATATTGCCAAAAGTTTAATCAGAGATATGTCAGAGACAGAGTCAGAATATGAGCCAGGATCAGGCAGTGATTCGGTGGCTGAAGGTAATGTGCCACGAAGTTCTCGCAGAGAAAATAGAAGTGGTGATCATCGCAGAGAGGAGCCTACTTCCTTGGCTCGGTTGCAGGCATGTCCATTAGCTATGGATTGTTTTCGGTTCTTGTCATGTTTCAGGTTTTGTGAGATGGTTGTACAAACCTGACCTCATCGTGAATTAGCACGTCTGTTTGTTCTTCATTTACAGGGTGATCGAGTAAACCTTGCTGGGGTTGATTTCATTGTATCACCTTTGACTATTGCTCAAGCCACTGGCATACCGAACATAGGCGAGAAATGGAGCAAGGGTAAGCAGTTAGAGAAATTTCACTATGAGCCATATGTTAAAACTGGATATGTGGCTTACTTGAGCAGAGTTTTTCCATTCAGATTCTTGAGAGATGAGTATGCACCACTCATGAGGCTCATCATTCAGTATTTCAGTTGTGAGGGCAGGTATGCTCGTCTTTTCTCATATCATGTTCGTTTGCTGATGCACTTCACAAGGGTGCGTATGATGAATACTCCTTATTTCATATACCGCAACATAGAGAAGATGGTTACATTTGTGCAGAAGAAGACGAGCCCAGTGCAGCAGTACAGGAGTATATATCATTTCGCTTTGATCAAAATCTTGGTGTCACATCAGTTGGCAGAGCAGGGCATCACCTGGGAGGACTTCATTTCTAGAGACTTTTTCAGAGTGCCACAGCAGCCTCCCGAGGCAGTTTATGAGGCAGGAGAGCCTTCACACCAGCCGGACATGCTTGAGGTTGGGCATATCATTACTCCTTTGGTTCAGACATATCAGCAAGGCCACAGGGCCTTATTTGCAGCGACACGACGGGTACTATCTCCACGTGAGGTGGAAGGGGTCCTGCCGACTTCATCGACACGACGAGTATTATCTCCACGTAATGTGGAAAGGGTCTCGTTTTCTTCTCCAGTGCAGGTACAGGTACAAGACAGGGGCAAGAGGCCCATGCATGATGAGGGCCCATCAGGAGGCCGGGACATCGATATGACAGTCATTGATGTTGATACGGGCTCTCCTAGCTCAAAGCTGAGGGAAGTCATCCAGGAGCAAAGAGCCGAGAATGATCAGCTGAAAGACCAATTGCAGAAGGCTCAGTGGGTGATTAACTATTTGGAGCAGCGCAACAAACAGCTCGAGGATGAGCTCACATTTTATGAGGTGCGCCAAATCCGTGAGGACAGACAGTGGAATCGAAAGAGACCCGGTGACATGACACCAGCTGACAGAGATACCGTACTCACGCGGGTAAATATACATCTGGAGAAGCTGTTGGCGAAGGCCAATCGAGACAAAGACATGCTTCGCCACATGAAAGGCCATTACTGGGCTCGCATGCATGTTTGCAAAGCGAGGATGAAGATCATGAAGAGGAGGTTGCGCAAGGCACTTCGACGGCGGGAAAGGCCTAATCCACTTCGGATTTTGGCCGAGGCTTCATTGACTGGGCAAGACACATGATGGAGGACCTCCGCTCCGAATTTGGGCAAATTCGGAGAAAATTTTGTCATTTCCAAATTTTTGGTCTAAAAAACAGGTTTTGTGGCTAGGTGGGTCGCGCGCTCTTGCGCTCGCATTTAATGAGTGATTAAGGTTGAGTCCATTGTTTACAGTGCTTGGCCTTTGAATTCAGTTAGTTCTATATGTTTTCTGCTGTTTGGAGAGGATCCAAGTTCTTCTTTGCCCTCTTCAGCTCCTCATCAGTCTAATCTATCCATAAAATCCAATTCGAAGCATCAAGATCATCACCTACCTCGCCCCAGCTTGAACTCTGCAAAGGTCTGACCTTATCCCCGGACCCAAAATTTGTTTTCCCATTACTCCAGCGAAAACCCAAAAAAACCAAAAACCAAACATACCTATCTCTTTACTAGCCTAAAATCATTCTTATTGTAAGTCATCTCGCATTCTATTGCTTATTTTTTCGAGATTGACGGAGAGAGCCCTCTCCTGTCCTCGTAGGGCTAGCTACGAGGCTGAGCGTGGTTTGATGTAGCCTTGAGTTTTACTTCATTTCAGCCTGAGGTAGATTTGAGTGCTAACATAGTGGCGACCATACTGGGGATCATCTCAATGGTTTGCTTGTTGATCTGTTTGTTCCACGAGTCTTAGACGGAGTCTGAAGTCACGCCAGGTAGCTTTCGAAACGCTTTTGTTATGCATAAGCGGAAGTAGATAAACGCTGCTTCAGTCGATCTCCGGTAAGCTTGTGTGTTCAGTACTTGATTTGTAAATCACCCCAGTATATTTATTCGTTCTAGACCTTTTAGATGATTGAGTCTAGAAGTCGAAAGGCTGAAAGTAATTGATTGTGTTCCTTGTAATCTTTGTTTTCCGAGAAGATCAATACACTGGCTTCAAGAAGAAATACTAGGGCGAATCCTGACCTTGATCCACCAACAATCTTCGAAAATCCGAATCTGATTCCAAGGACCCTTAGAAAACAAGGCAGTCAAGAGAGTTCTGAAAGAGAAAGCCAATTGAGTTTTGAGAGTTCCAGAGTACTTACCCGATCTGCATCTTGTCCTGTCAAAATCATATATGTTGATGAAATGCCCTTTGATGCACAGTTTGAAACATCTTTGTTTGTGAATTTTTCCGAAACTGAATTGTCAAGATTAGTCCCAGATCCATTGTTTACTGAAGATTTGCAATATAGATTTGTTTCACAGTACTTGGATAGACAGCTGCAAAGTTCTATTGACGATACTAATACTTTTGAATTTACTGAATCTGCTTCACAAGTTCTTGACCCATCTGAAATTGCATCAAGTTCACGGATCCCTACTGAACCTCCTTTTGTCCCTACCATTCCGGTTCAGCCTGAGTTCTCTGATCCGCAATCAATAGTATTTTCTCCGTTTCCATTGAATACATCTCATAGACCTACTACTCCTACTCCTCCTGTATCTCCTCGACAACAGATTGTTTTCAATCCACCAAGAGCCATGGCTGCTCGTTTTGCACCCCTTGTGTTACCCCAGCAGTTGAATGATATGCCCGCAGACTATCAGAGTAAGATCCCGACATTTGATGGTACTCCACAGAGTCTTCCTGCACAACAACATGTAGACAATATGGCAGATTTCTTTGATCGTTTCGAGATTGATGAAGAAAATGTGACCATGAGGCTTTTTGTGCAAACCTTTGGAGGAGAAGTACGGAAATGGTTCAGAGCCTTGCCACAAAGAAGCATAGATACATTGGCAGAACTTCAGAGGCAGTTTTTAGACCGATGGGAGATGAAAAAGGATCCGCTGCAGATTACTTCAGAATATAAAAATCTCAAACGTAATCCTGGTGAGTCGGTTCAGGATTATATTATTAGATTCAATACAGTGTATAATGCTATTCCAGATGATTTGAGACCGTCCAAAAAATCTGCTCTCCTTAAATTCCCGGATGGTTTTGATCCGGAGATGGCTTATTCCCTTCGTGATAGAGATCCACCTACTTTAGAAGATATGCAGAAGGTCGCTGTTAGTGTTGAGGCAAATCTGAATGATAAAAGAGCACGGTTGAAAGCAGAGAAAAGAGTGACAATAAAGGAAGAGCCTTCTACATCTATATCAGAACAACACATAGCTCGTGAGTTGGAAAAGGCTTTAAGAAGAATGAATCTTGACAAGGCAAAAACACAGTTTCGGAACCCAAATTTCCGTGGCCAGCAGCAGCCACAATTTAGAATTAAGCAGCGTGAACAAAGAGCTCAAGAGCCAGCAGCCCAACAGCAGGTTAAGACTCCACTTTTGCAGAATTTTGTGAGTCATGATTCCGATGATGATGATGATGTGTCAGGTGAGCAAAATCATTTCTTCACCCCTGATGATTTGCCTATTTATATTACCGAGGAAGAGGAGTATGGTGAAAGTTCAGTTGTTCAGAAAGATGAGGATTTTATCCTAACAAATGATGCTGATTTAGAAGAAGAGTCAGATGAATACCAAAGAGGATATTTGAATGCATTGACTGCTCAACAGAAACAGTATTCATTGAGAAATCGAGATGTGCCTATAAATCCCATTCAGAAAAGAAAGGAAGCTTCAGCACCGAAAACAGATTCACCAATACCACAGAAAAGAGGGAAAGAGACAATTGACCCCGCAGCAAGTAAAGTATCATCAGCTGAGAAGGTAAATCAGTCAAACATAGTGAAAGACAAGGCCGAAAAGAAGGAAATTCCAGCTAAAGAGGTCGAGAAGGTTTCAGCATTTAGCTTGGAAAATGAAATTTCCAAACTGAAAATATCCATTCCTTTGACGGAGATTATGAAGAACAGCAGCTACCGTAGTCAAGTCACCAAAATTCTGAACTTTGATCCAATGATTGACACAGTGAATGTTGAGGATGATCAGTCGGAATTGATTTTTGGGCCTGCATTGAATGGTGAGTCTCCTGACAGTAATGTTCCTCCTTTTTACATCAGTTTGAGGTTGCATGAATATATATTGCATAATGCTATGCTCGATTCGGGTGCTTCGCACAATTTGATGCCAAAGGCAATCATGGAAAAGTTGGGATTAGATATTACAAGAGAGTATCATGATTTGTATTCATTCGATTCCAGCCGGGTAAAGTGTATAGGACTCATCAAATATTTGGTGGTAAGTTTAGATCAAATTCCAGCGAAGAATGTTTTGATGGATGTGGTGGTTGCTGACATTCCTCCACGTTTCGGCATGCTCCTTGCAAGATCTTGGGGGGCAAAGTTGAAAGGTACACTTCAATTAGATTTCTCTTATGCTACAATTCCAGTCTTCGGTCAAATGAGAAAGTTGTATCGTGAGCAGAAGATGAAATACATGATAACTAGCAAAGAGAAGCCAGTCAATCATCCTGTGAATTATGTACATACTGATTTAGAGTCGTTTGTGTTGCTTGCTGATAGTTTTAATGATGTAGAGAGTCAATTAGTTCAGGCAGAAGACATACCAGAAATAAGTGAGAATTTCAGATAAGTTTTGCAAAAAGAAAGAAGAGAAAAACAAGCTGCTTTGGAGCAATCAGCTGGAGACAATGGGCAGCAAACAGGAAAATCAGAGCCGACACAGTTTCAGCATTTAGAGGACGATGAAGATGGTCTTTGGACCATGGATTTTGATGGTACAGTGGGCAGCGATGGTGCTGGGATTGGTGTGTGGATTCGAAGTCCATTTTCCGCTCCTGATAAAGTTCCGAGCAATGTGAGAGTGTGTTCTTACAAGCTTGCATTCGATTGTTCAAACAATGAAGCGGAATACGAGGCTCTTATTGCTGGTCTTAAGATTCTCAAGAAGCTGAATGCGAAAAGGATTGCGGTATATGGCGATTCATAATTAGTGATAAAGCAAGTTAAAGGTGAGTTTCAGGCTAAGCATCCTCGCATGAGGGCTTACCGAAATGCAGTTTTGGATATTCTGAAGTTATTTTCTGATTATACTTTGACATGTGTGCCCCGCATACAAAATGGTGTTGCTGATGGACTTGCGAAGGCAGCAAGCAATCTTAAGATTCCAATGAATTCCAGCAACAAGTTTGAGATACATGTGAAACACCGACCCACCGTTCCAGACAATCAGCGATGTTGGCAAGTTTTTGAGGATGATGAGGAGATTAGTGAATTTCTGCAGAATAAGGGTAAGTTTAAAGATACCTCCATAGATACAGAATTTGATGATGGCATTGATGACATACAGATAAATCAAATGGATGTGCTGCAACTGAAGGATAACATCATTCCTAAGGGATTGATTCCTTTGGAAGAGTTGTTTGATCAAGATGATGTAGCTCGTAAGCCTACATTGAGGCCAACAGAGAAAGGTGTCGAAGAGGTAAATATTGGGACAGCTGAGAATCCCAAAATGGTGAAATTGTCAAAGTCATTGTCACCAAAGGTAAGAGCAGAATACGTGAAATTGTTATCTTCATTTGCTGATGTGTTTGCCTGGGATTATTCAGATCTTAAAACATATGATACCAATATCATCCAGCATACTATTCCCATCAAACCAAATCAGAAGCCTTTTCGTCAAAAGTTGAGGAGGATCATCCCAAAGCTGCTACCATCAATCGAGAAAGAGGTAAATAGGTTGTACAAGTCAGGAATCATTGTGCCTATTCGTTTTTCAGATTGGATATCAAACTTGGTGCCCGTGAGAAAGAAGACAGGTGAGATCCGTCTATGTATTGACTTCAGAAATATAAATAAGGTATCATTAAAGGACAATTATCCGCTGCCAAAGATGGATCACATATTGCAGCGGGTAGTTGGAGCATCAAGGATGTCTCTACTCGATGGATACTCAGGTTATAATCAGATTTTAGTGCAGGAAGATGATCGTGACAAGACTGCATTCACCACTCCTTGGGGAACATTTCATTACGCAAAGATGCCATTCGGTTTAAAGAATGCAGGCGCTACCTTTCAGCGTGCCATGGACATGGCTTTTGCCAATGAGAAAGATGTGTTTTTGGTTGTTTACCTTGATGATCTAACCGTATTTTCTAATTCTGATGAGGAACACTTATATCATCTGAAAATTGTTTTCCAGAAGTGCAGAAAATATGGCATTTCGCTGAATCCAAAGAAGAGCCTTTTCGCCATGGATGAAGGAAAGCTCCTTGGCCACATCATCTCGAAAGATGGCATTCGAGTTGATCCTGCACGTGTTGAGGCCATTCAGCAGATTGAACAGCCCCGTAACAAGAAAGAGATACAGTCATTTAATGGTAAAATGATTTTTCTGCGTCGTTTCATTCCCAATCTTGCAGAGCACCTTAGAGAAATCACGAACATGTTGAAAAAGGACAGTCAGGTAAAATGGACAGAAGAGGCAGTAAAGTCATTTAATTTGGTAAAGATAGCTCTTTCTTCAGCCCCTATTTTAATCATCCCCGATTACACACAAGACTTCATTTTATTTTCTTTCGCTTCTGAGCATACATTGGCAGCTGTTTTGATGCAAAAAAGGGATGGAGTTGAGAAGCCCATCGCTTTTTTCAGTTGGATCATAAGAGATGGGGCATTGAAGTATAATATCATTGAGAAACAAGCACTTGCGCTTGTAAAGGCTTTAAAGGATTTCCGTGTGTACATATTGCATTCCCATATTACAGCATATGTTCCTAACGCAGCAGTTAAGGATGTTTTGGTACAGGCAGATCCAGAAGGAAGAAGGGGTAAGTGGATCGCTGCATTGTTAGAGTACGATGTGGAGATTAAACCAACCAAGCTAATCAAAGGACAAGGGCTCGCCAAGCTCATGGCTGAAACAAATCTGCATGCTTTAGACATAAATTTGATTGCTGCCATGTCTGATGAAGAAGAAGAAAGTGCGTCCATTCAGTTATCCGATATTTTTGTTTCTTCTCCTTGGTATGCTGACATTTTGTACGTGCTTCAGAATTTGTCTACACCGCCTGGTATGCCTCGAAATAAGAGTAGAACATTGAAGTTAAAGGCTGCTAAATTCTGCATTTTGAATTCTGCATTGTATTGGAAAGACCCTAGGGGTATGTTGTTGAATTGTTTGGTAGAGGAGGAAGCTCAAAGAGTTTTGGAGGATTTTCACAAAGGTGACTGTGGAGGTCATTTGTTTTGGAAGACCACAGCGAATAAGATCCTAAGGGCAAGGTATTATTGGCCTTCTTTTTTTTCTGATGTGTTCAAGGTTGTGAAAAATTGTCATGAGTGTCAAATATTCGGAGGGAAGCAGAAACTACAGCCTTTGCCTCTAAAACCAATCGAAGTTAATGCACCATTCCAGCAGTGGGGATTGGATTTTATCGGAGAAATCCACCCAGCATCTTCCGGACAGCATAGATGGATCTTGACAGCTACAGACTACTTCACGAAATGGATCGAGGCGATTCCCACTCGACAGGCCACTGATGCGGTAATTATCTCTTTCCTTGAAAACAATATTCTGTCACGCTTTGGGTGTCCTAGTAAAATAATCACGGATAATGCAGCAGCTTTTAAGTCTAAGAGGATGGTTGATTTTTGTTTTAAGTACAATATTACATTGGGACATTCAACCGCATACCATCCACAAGGGACTGGCTTGGCGGAATCTTCAAACAAATCCTTGGTGAATATAATTAAGAAATTGCTGGAAATCAACAAGAAGGCTTGGCACAAAAAGTTGGTAAATGCATTATGGGCTGATAGGGTAAGTCAGAAAAGGTCTATTGGTATGTCTCCTTTCGAGTTGGTGTATGGGACGGATACAGTTTTTCCTACTTCACTTGCTGTCCCGGTGGTCAGATTGCTTCAGGAGGCCGGAAGTGAAGAGGATCCTATGCAGCGGAGGATTAATGAGATGATTCATTTACAGCAGACACGAGAGGAGGTATTTCAAAATACTTTCAAGTTGCAGGAGCGCATTAAGAAGATCTACGACAGAAAGGCAAAGTCAGATAAGTTTCAGTTGGATGAAGTAGTTTTGAAATGGGATGTCCGGAATGAAGACAAGGGAAAGCACGGCAAATTTGAGAATTTGTGGAAGGGACCGTTTAAGATTGCAGCGTATCGGGGGCAGAATGCATTTCTTCTCAAAGAAATGAATGGAGATGATTGTCTTGGTGGACCGATCAATGGTCGGTTGCTGAAGCGCTATTATTTCTGAGTACTTGCTGCTGATCTCATTTTCATTGTATATATCATTTTACTTTGTTTCATTGCAAGAGTGCACTGATCTCTCATTTTCGGTCTGGGGCCCGGAGCGAAGGCTATAATTCCGGAAATAGAGGTTGGTTGGTTTGAGATTGTAAAGTTAAGTTTATCAGTCTTCTTGTTTAAAGTCATGTCAGTTTGAGTCTAGTCAGTTTTGGTCAAAATTGCAGTCTATCATTAGTCAAATCTGCAGTCAATAAAATATCCAAAATTTGTCTTGTCAAGTTGAAATAATGATTCCATCGCCCAATGGATGAGAGGCACTGTCTGACTCCCCCAGAGATCTGCTGTTCTTGGCATCTCCATGGAGCCACCATCCCCATTGGAGCCAATGTTAGAGTCAGCCCTTGCTGCCTCTAACATTGATCATTTCGTCTTTTGCATTTTCATTATTAGGTGTCTCACTTGTTTCACTTCTTTGCATATCACTAGGATCATGCCATGAACTGACGAAGGGTTGTGTCATTTTGTGTTTCTTCATGTTATACCTGCAGCGCTATTTTAAAAAATATTTTCTCAAAAAATTATTTATAGTCATTGTCATTATGTATGAGGTCATTAAAATGTCAATAAGTGTCCTAGGTCTTGGTGTTTAGGGTTTTTTGAGTCATTTATACACCAGTCATAAAGCCTGCAAGGTGAGGAGAGTCCAGTACTTGGATTTCTATTTTATTATCACCAGCATTTTAAAAAAAAAAATACATTTCTAGTCCAAAACTCTGTTTTGGAACTAGAAATTTGTCATTATCATTTTGTAATAAATTTTAATTATTCCGCCATGAAGACATTGTAAAAGCAGACCCCTGGTCTTTTCTCTAGCCAAGACAGCCATATCCCTGCAAAAAGACAATAAAATCATCAGTATCGACCTCAGAGAAACCAAAGCAAGTTTGTATTTGAAAAAAGCCAAAGTGAAAATTACAAGAACATTTGTAATGTGGGTTTGAAGTTAGATTTGGAATAAAGTATGATGGTGAAGATATTTGTGAAGTGTATAAAGGCCAAACAAGTTCATTTGAACCGATTTCATTTGCTCCCAAAACGTATTTGCAAAATTGAAAGCCGATTTCAGACTTTTGGAGGGCGTAGACAGGGTTTTAGGGCTGCGCGACCCAAATTGAGGCCGAGCGACCCACCTGGGCTGCGCGACCCAAACAGAGTTGGTTTAGCACAGTGGGTTTGCACCTGCGCGACACACCTGGGCTGCGCGACCCAAACTGAGCCTGCGCGACCCACGCAGAGACAGCATTCTGGAATTGTGTTTGAGCGCCCAGATTGGCTCGGAATTGACTCCAATTCCCTTCAAAGCAGGTTTCCTTCAATCACTTGGGGTTTGCAAACGTATTTGTGTCATCATACATGGTTCTAATATGCAAATGAAAGATTTAAAACCCCACTGTTATGAGATTATTGTTTTCAGGGTTAAAATGAAAATCAATGGTGTAAAAAATGGGTTTGATGTTTGAAACAGTGATATGGTCAGCTTTTCATAAAACATGAAAATCACTCTGCTCTCATACCCATAATACCACTGTCACCATTGTTATTGTTATCCCATGATTAAACCCTTTGAGTCACATTTCTCATGTGTGTAATGAGTCACATTGCCCAATGTTAGCATTTGCTCATGTTTTTGTTTGCCCAATGTTAGCATTGTTTCAAATGACCTATTGGAACCTTTATGGTCATAAACTCGTAGGCAAACCTATCACTGATTATACCATACTCTCCTTTGACTAGATGTGTCCAAACTTTTGAAGGTTGCCTACTCCTATTTTGTCAAAATTTCATTTGCATTCAAAACAGAGATGCTGCCTTTCAGCCCATTTGAAGCAGAGATTTTATCCATAATTTGATTCCTTGATGGTGTTTTGGCGGTGGGATATTGGTTGAGTGTTAAACATACATCCTAATTTTGCTTTCACTGCATTCATATCAGCATACATATTGCCAAAAGTTTAATCAGAGATATGTTAGAGACAGAGTCAGAATATGAGCCAGGGTCAGGCAGTGATTCGGTGGCTGAAGGTAATGTGCCACGGAGTTCTCGCAGAGAAAACAGAAGTGGTGATCATCGCAGAGAGGAGCCTACTTCCTTGGCTCGGTTGCAGGCATGTCCATTAGCTATGGATTGTTTTCGGTTCTTGTCATGTTTCAGGTTTTGTGAGATGGTTGTAAAAACCCGACCTCATCGTGAATTAGCACGTCTGTTTGTTCTTCATTTGCGGGGTGATCGGGTAAACCTTGCTGGGGTTGATTTCATTGTATCACCTTTGACTATTGCTCAAGCCACTGGCATACCTAACATAGGCGAGGAATGGAGCAAGGGTAAGCAGTTAGAGAAATTTCACTATGAGCCATATGTTAAAACTGGATATGTGGCTTACTTGAGCAGAGTTTTCCCATTCATATTCTTGAGAGATGAGTATGCACCACTCATGAGGCTCATCATTCAGTATTTTAGTTGTGAGGGCAGGTATGCTCGTCTTTCCTCATATCATGTTCGTTTGCTGATGCACTTCACAAGGGTGCGTATGATGAATATTCCTTATTTCATATACCGCAACATAGAGAAGATGGTTACATTTGTGCAGAAGAAGACGAGCCCAGTGCAGCAGTACAGGAGTATATATCATTTCGCTTTGATCAAAATCTTGGTGTCACATCAGTTGGCAGAGCAGGTCATCACTTGGGAGGATTTCATTTCTAGAGACTTTTTCAGAGTGCCACAGCAGCCTCCTGAGGCAGTTTATGATGCAGGAGAGCCCTCACACCAGCCGGACATGTTTGAGGTTGAGCATATCGTCACTCCTTTGGTTCAGACATATCAGCGAGGCCACAGGGCCTTATTTGCAGCGACACGGCGGGTACTATCTCCACGTGAGGTGGAAGGGGTCCTGCCGACTTCATCGACACGGCGAGTATTATCTCCACGTAATGTGGAAAGGGTCTCGTTTTCTTCTCCAGTGCAGGTATAGGTACAAGACAGGGGCAAGAGGCCCATGCATGATGAGGGCCCATCAGGAGGCCGGGACACCGATATGACAGTCATTGATGTTGATACGGGCTCTCCTAGCTCGAAGCCGAGGGAAGTCATCCAGGAGCAAAGGGCCGAGAATGACCAGCTGAAAGACCAATTGCAGAAGGCTCAGTGGGTGATTAACTATTTGGAGCAGCGCAACAAACAGCTCGAGGATGAGCTCACATTTTATGAGGTGCGCCAAATCCGTGAGGATAGGCAGTGGAATCGAAAGAGGCCTGGTGACATGACACCAGCTGACAGAGATACTGTACTCACGCGGGTGAATATACATTTGGAGAAGCTGTTGGCAAAGGCCAACCGCGACAAAGACATGCTTCGCCACATGAAAGGCCATTACTGGGCTCGCATGCATGTTTGCAAAGCAAGGATGAGGATCATGAAGAGGAGGTTGCGCAAGGCACTTCGACGGCGGAAAAGGCCTAATACACTTCGGATTTTGGCCGAAGCTTCATTGACTGAGCCGGCACTTGTTGGGATCCTTGTGGTGTTCTGTTCTTGATGATGTTTCTCCTTTGTTTACTGTAAGTTTCTTCATGTTTAATGTATGCCATTGTTTCATTATGCTTCTGAACTAAGTTGAATGAGTGATTAAGGTTGAATCCATTGTTTACAGTGCTTGGCCTTTGAATTCAGTTAGTTCTATATGTTTTCTGCTGTTTGGAGAGGATCCAAGTTCTTCTTTGCCCTCTTCAGCTCCTCGTCATTCTAATCTATCCATAAAATCCAATTCGAAGCATCAAGATCATCACCTACCTCGCCCCAGCTTGATCTCTGCAAAGGTCTGACCTTATCCCCGGACCCAAAACTTGTTTTCCCATTACTCCAGCGAAAACCCAAAAAACCAAAAACCAAACATACCTATCTCTTTACTAGCCTAAAATCAGTTCTTATTGTAAGTCATCTCGCATTCTATTGCTTATTTTCTCGAGATTGACGGAGAGAGCCCTCTCCTGTCCTCGTAGGGCTAGCTACGAGGCTGAGCGTGGTTTGATGTAGCCTTGAGTTTTACTTCATTTCAGCCTGAGGTAGATTTGAGTGCTAACACAAAGAATGATATATCTTTGAGGCTCAAATTGAGGTATTAGGCTAGGTATGAAGCACAGGGGGTTTTAATTGGTTTGGTTGCTAGGTTGTAGATCATTAACTGAGAAGGTTATGTGGAATGAAAAGGAACAAAGTAGCAGGATGTTTCGACAAAAGAAGATAGGTCAAGAAAGTGTCAGTCCATTGGGCTATGGAGTCATGAAAGGGAATTACTTGCATAACAACTAACTAAGGTTTTCCATAGGGAAAGTCATCTATACCAAAGGATCTTTTAGATATATGGTGGAATGGGACACTAAAGAGTGAAGTGAAATAAGGAAAGAAACTCAAGTGCAGTCTGAGATCAGGTTAGATGTCATTTAAATCCAGGCCTGCTTTGACATGCTCAAAGGAAACTCTCAATAAAACACAAAGGGTAGCTTAAGATCAGGTCAGAGGTCATTTAACTCCATGCCTACTTTTAGCATACTCTCAAGGGAAACATAGTTAATATTTAACACAGGGCAAGGCCTAAGATCAAAGAAGGACTTTTAACCTTCAATGCTTTTGACACTAGCTCAAAGGGATCTTAGAAAGGCCAATTTGTTGGAAAAGGACCCCAATGGACAGGGCTAACTCTAAATCCCCAGTATCCCAATTCTTCCAGCTTAAACCCAACAAGAACCAAATCCATACATCAGTAAGCATGGGCATGCCAGCATCTTTAATTGGTTAAATTACATGAATTTGTTCTCAGATAGACAATCAGCAGAAAACATCAAAGATAAGAAGAGCAAGAAAGAATTAGGGTACCATGCATGGGTATATCCTAAGCCAGATTACTGATCCTTATCAGAGAATAATGGACAGTATGATTAAACATGAAATAAGTAAGGAAAAAATCACCCGTAATATAGACCAGGATCTTGTGAAATTTGCTTGTTTAATTGATGTGCAAAACGAGTCACATACTTTGAGCTCAATGGCTTATTACAGTCCAAACTTCTCCTCCCAGCCTACTAAATTACAATCTACTAAGCTACTTCCCCTAGTAACAGTTATAACAATCGAATGAATCCCTATCAACCAACAACAACTTTTACAATGTATTCTTTAGGGGTTCTTATAGGAGAATGAGTAGCAATGGTAGTAGATGTAAACTTAATTGTTTCATTATGACAAAGGAGAAGAAGGTCGAGTGCTCATTCTGAAAAATGGCTCTTCATTAACTATGTGTACTCTGTAGTATGGTTTAGAATTCCTTGGAAATAACTTCAGGTATGTTCCTCTGAAGTATTCTGGCTGTATGGTACTCTGTATTGCCTTCTGAAATAAGTAACATGGATAGAAAGTCTGCAAGTCTCCATACTTCCATAACTGTTGTCCTGACAGTTCTTCAGAAGCTTCTGTCAGTGTACTAACTGTTAAAGGCTCGAGGAGGCACGGAGAAGGCTATAGGAAGGTGTCCTTTCTGGAGAAAATACATTCTACTGATGCTGAAACACTGATATGACTTATTTGTGCGTTTTAGGCCTTATTAGGCATCTTAATCATCTTCATGATCTTCATTTGTGTCTTCTTCCTTTGATCATTGGATTACAGGCGTTAAATCTTCAATTAGGAGCCGTTAAATTCCTTAATTTCACCTCTAATACTCTTTGCCGCTGCTGTGATGGTCTCTTTGTGCTCTCAGTCACAGTGGCTATGACCGTGGAGACAGAATGCATTTCACCATATATATACCCTGCACAATACAATAAACTCGTTATGAAATCCAGGGGAGTGGTGAAAGACTGTTGTGGAGGCCTGTGGAATGGTGGCGGAAATGGTGGATGCAAGTGAAAACGGGTGAAAAACCATGCGGAATGGTGAAAATGGAGCTGATGAAGGTTTGGGGGCACGAAAGATTATGGGTTTTCCGATCAGATCAGACTGCGGTAATCAACGGTCAAGATTTACCAGCCAGGTTGCTTTAGAAGGTTAGGCGGAAGAAAAGGCTTTCAATGTTAAAACATAAAAATTTCATTTTGGGCAAATACAAAGGAAAAATGGTAAAAATGAATGAAATCGGGGACCTTAAAGTGGTGGGACCGGAAGGGCGGAGCGCGATTGAACGTGGACCGTTGGATCTTAGGAGGAGATCAACGACAGAGATCCTCTGAAGAAGTTCTTAGGGAGGCCCGATGAAAGAGATATGGTGGAGACGCGATGAAATGGGGACCGTTAGATCAAGGCGAGATCAACGGTTGCGATTGGATCAGGGATCGCCAATCGGGGGAGACAGGAAGTGGCACATTAATATTTTCTGATTGGTGATGATGCAATGTTGCACTAGCCATTGGATCACGAAAGAGATCAATGGTCGGTGTTCAATCAGAGAGGTGGTCATAAGCGGGTTAGATCTCGACCGTCGGACCTATGGAATGGACGGTCAGGATTAAAAGAAGAAGCGGGAGGCAAAAGGGCCAGTGCAATAGGCGGGGAGAAAGAGGACCGTCGGATCAATCGAAAGGAATGGTTGATGTTGCGATTGCGCGTGGACCGTCGGATCAAGGTGAGATTGATGGTCAGGATTGGATCGGGGATCACTAATCAGGGAAAAAGAAAAGTGGCACATTAAGATTTTGCGACTGGCAATGGTGCGATGTTGCAATGGTCGTTGGATCATTGAGGGATCAATGGTGGAGATCGCAGCGGAGGGGTAATGGACAAAGGTTGATGGGTGCGATGTGATGGGCGCTTGACCGTCAGATTGTTGGACAGATCGACGGTTTAGATTCTTTCGGAGGGGAAATGATGGAGGGCATAGGAGGCAGAGCACGATCGAATCCTGGACGTTGGTTATTTTGGATTCAACGGCCAGGATTGAATCGTAGGATTGCCAATCGGAGGGGAAAAGAGGTGGCACTTTAAGATTTTCCGATTGGCGATTATGCGATTGCACCAGGGCCGTCGGATCTAGTAGGGAGATCAACGCTTCTTATGTGATCATAGGGTAATTTTAGAGAGGAGAAAGGGGGCGGGGTGTGCTGTCAGCGCTGGCCGCTCGATCTATAGAGATCAACTGCTAGTATTGCATCCATGGGTTCAGAAAACAAAAGACACTCGCATCGGATATTTACCATTAACAAAGGAATGCGCTCTCCACCAAACTTCTGATTACGATTGGCGCTCACGGGCTTACTGCCTAGTTTTGGCACCCAGTTCTATGCGGTGAAAGGGGCTAGGGGCTAGTCGAAAGGGGCTTAACCCTGTAATGTAAAAAGGGGGATTATTGGTCTAAATTTAGTGCTTTTTAAGGTCAAATGGGGGTTTCGGTAGAGGGAATAAGAGATTTTAAAACCAAATAAAGGGAGTTGTGAGGTTTAAAAGGGGATTTAGGTTGATCTGGAGGGTAAATGAGGGATTTTGAAAGGGGAAAAGGTGATGAAAATAGAGGCTTTGTGGGAATGAAATAAGGGGAAATGGAGGCCTTTTTGACGCAATATTCTTCTTAAAACAGTAGGGATTTTTAAGGGGAACAGAAGTGAAGATTGTTTAATAGATAGAAAACTCATGGAGGCTTCAAGAATGATAGGTTTACAAAGGAAAGGTATCTCTTGAAGACTCAAAACAATTTTAGCCACCTGTTTTCTTGTCAAAAAATTCATAGGTGGCTAACAGTGGCTCCACATGGGAATGGAATCTTCTTAAAGGTGTTAAGAACTATAGAAAATAATCTTTGGAAGTAGGCCAGATGCCTGGTACTTGACACATCCTTTCCTTCTTTATCAGCTGCCACAAATCATGATGACATCATATCAGTTGAAACATTTTCCCAAACAACCACCTACCCATCCTACTGTCCTAACATTATTTCTTCAAGGTGCATTTGGACTTGCAGACTTTTTACATCATCAATTTTTTACAAACAGGAAAATAAACCTACTCTACTGCTACCCTTATTTCTCCATGAGACCAGATTAATTTGTTGGCCTGATAGATTCTCCACCTAAACTACTATCTGCTAGGATTAAACTGTCTAGCAGATTTCTTCTCTACATTCTAAGACAGAAATTGACAAACAGCCAAATCAGGATTATACTATCTGGTTTGTTGTGGGTCCATGGCATAAAGACAAACTGCTCATGAACTGAAACTTTGCAGAAATTAAAAACAACTAACTAAATGCTCACAGGCCGAGATTTATTGAGATTTCCTACCTACCCTACCCTAACTTGGAAATATCTGTTGTGTTAAATGATACAATAGTGCCACTGCAGCCAGTCAAGAAGTAAAAAAAAAGGATAGAAAAACTGACTGCGTGCCAGAGATAACCATAGGGTACTCTGCATGTGGGTCTTGAAAACCAAGGCCATCATTAGTGATGACCACTCCTGATGTATTTGGCTCTTGCAAAGGGTCCATGCTTGGGAAATTGAGCCAATCAGGGTCTCCATATATTCTGCCACAGGATCAATGAACACATGATGTAGGCTTTCTTCTTTTAGGCCTTCCATGAATGGTAAGCTGTCTGTATCCTCGGCAGCTTTTATTATTGCATCTTCCACTGCATCTTCAGTGTGGCTCTTGAAAGCCCAATAATCCTCTTCATGCACATCAAAAGGCAGTGGAATCTCCTCTTTCTTAAGGGGAGGAAGACTTTCCAAAAAGGCTCTGGGGTCTCTGAATTGATATGATTGTTCTTGTGAGTTCAAAACTTCAATTTCAACCTCATATCTTTCAACCATCAAATCTAAGAAACTTTTCTTAAGCTCAGGTCGATCATTGAGTTTTAAGCTGATGGGAATAATCTTTGGAAGGTCTTCGCTTCTAGTTTATGCCAGTATATTTTATACTCCACATTGAAACTCTACTATGAGACTTAACTCTACTTCTGTAAATTGCTCAGATTCTTCCATTGGTGGGGAATTTGGTCAAAGAAAATTGATACTCGTAGTCTCCTTTAACATGGATGATGCTGTGATGAAATTGGTCTCCTAGTGGAGTCTTGTGAAATTAAAGATAATTAGCAGGCCTACGGATCACCAGTGAAGTCTTTTGTCATTTAGGAACTGTGGAGTCGCCAGGTGGAAGGTTTAGAGTGTTTCATGAAGGTTTACTGTCCACCACAGTGATTTGCTACCAAATCAAGGCTAATTTGGTCTAGTTCCCCAGTGGAGTCGCCATTATGTTGGGGGTTCCTGTGTTTTGGAAAATTTGGAAATACCAAAAGACAAGACAACATCAAACCACTTTGGGATCTCAGGATCTAGCCCTCGTGGATAAAGAGAGGGATCTCTCTATAAATACAAAGAATGATATATCTTTGAGGCTCAAATTGAGGTATTAGGCTAGGTATGAAGCACAAGGGGTTTTTAATTGGTTTGGTTGTTGGGTTGGAGATCATTAACTGAGAAGGTTATGTGGAATGAAAAGGAACAAAGTAGCAGGATATTTCAGCAAAAGAAGATAGGTCAAGAAAGTGTCAATCCATTGGGCTATGGAGTCATGAAAGGGAATTACTTGCATAACAACTAACCAAGGTTTTCCATAGGGAATGTCATCTATACCAAAGGATCTTTTAGATAGATGGTGGAATGGGACATTAAGGAGTGAAGTGAAAGAAGGAAAGAAACCCAAGTGCAGTCTGAGATCAGGTCAAATGTCATTTAAATCTAGGCCTGCTTTGACATGCTCAAAGGAAATTCTCAATAAAACACAAAGGGTAGCTTTAGATTAGGTCAGAGGTCATTTAACTCCAGGCCTGCTTTCAGCATACTCTTAAGGGAAACACAGTTAAGATTTAACACAGAGCAAGGCCTAAGATCAAAGAAGGACTTTTAACCTTCAATGCTTTTGACACTAGCTCAAAGGGATCTTAGAAAGGCCAATCTGTTGGAAAAGGACCCCAGTGGACAGGGCTAACTCTAAATCCCCAGTATCCCAATTCTTCCAGCTTAAACCCAATAAGAACATCTAAGCAACAAACTCTAAATCCATACATTAGTAAGCATGGGCATGCCAACATCTTTAACTGGTTAAATTACATAAATTTGTTCTCAGATAGAAAATCAACAGAAAACATAAAAGATAAGAAGAGCAAGAAAGCATTAGGGTACCATGCAAGGGTATATCCTAAGCCAGATTACTGATTCTTATCAGAGAATAATGGATAGTATGATTAAACGTGAAATAAGTAAGGAAAACATCACCCGTAATATAGACCAAGATCCTGTGAAATTTGCTTGTTCAATTGATGTGCAAAATGAGTCACATACTTTGAGCTCAATGGCTTATTACAGTCCAAACTTCTCCTCCCAGCCTACTAAATTACAAGCTACTAAGCTACTTTCCCCAGTAACAGTTCTAACAATCGAATGAATCCCTATAAACCAACAACAACCTTTACAATGTATTCTTCAGGGGTTCTTATAGGAGAATGAGTAGCAGAGGTAGTAGATGTAAACTTTATTGTTTCATTATGACAGAGGAGAAGAAGGTCGAGTGCCCATTCTACAAAATGGCTCTTCATTAACTATGTGTACTCTGTAGTATGGTTTAGAAGTCCTTGGCAATAACTTCAGGTATGTTCCTTTGAAATATTCAGGCTGTATGGTACTCTGTATTGCCTTCTGAAATAAGTAACATGGATAGAAATTCTGCAAGTCTCCATACTTCCATAACTGTTGTCCTGACAGTTCTTTAGAAGCTTCTGTTAGTGTAATAACTGTTAAAGGCGAGAGGAGGCATGGAGAAGGCTGTAGGAAGGTGTCCTTTCTGGATAAAATACGTTCTGTTGATGATGAAACACTGATATGACTTATTTGTGCGTTTTAGGCCTCTTAATCATCTTCATGATCTTCATCTGTGTCTTCTTCCTTTGATCATTGGATTACAGGCGTTAAATCTTCAATTAGGAGCCGTTAAATTCCTTAATTTCACCTATGATACTCTTTTCCACTGCTGTGATGGTCTCACTGCGCTCTTAGTCACAGTGGATGTGACCGTGGAGACAGAATGTGTTTCACCATCTATATACCCTGCACAATACAATAAAATCGTTATGAAATCCAGGGGAGTGGTGAAAGACTGTTGTGGAGGCCTGTGGAATGGTGGCGGAAATGGTGGATGCAGGTGAAAATGGGTGAAAAACCATGCAGAATGCTGAAAATGGAGCTGATGAAGGTTTGGGGGCACGAAAGATTTTAGGCCGTCCAATCAAATCAGACTACGGTAATCAACGGCCAAGATTTACTGGCCAGGTTGCTTTAGAAGGTTAGTCGGAAGAAAATGCTTTCAATGTTAAAACATAAAAGTTTCATTTTGGGCGAATACAAAGGAAAAATGGTAAAATTGATTGAAATCGGGGGCCTTAAAGTGGTGGGACCGGAAGGGCGGAGGGTGATTGAACGTGGACCGTTGGATCTCAGGAGGAGATCAACGGCAGAGATACTTTGAAGAAGTTCTTAGGGAGGCTCGATGAAAGAGATATGGTGGAGACGCGATGAAATGGGGACCGTTAGATCAAGGCGAGATTGACGGTCGTGATTGGATCGGGGATCGCCAATCGGGGGAGACAGGAAGTGGCACATTAAGATTTTATGATTGGCGATGATGCGATGTTGCGCCAGCCGTTGGATCGCGAAAGGGATCAACGGTTGACGTTCAATCAAAGAGGTGGTCATAAGCGGGTTAGATCCCGATCGTCGGACCTATGGAATGGACAATCAGGATTAAAAGAAGAAGTGGGAGGCAAAAGGGCCAGTGCAATGGGCGGGGAGAAGGAGGACTGTCGGATCAATCGAAAGGAATGGTTGAGATCCAATCGCAATCGGAGAAGGAAAGGGCAAAAACTCTAATGGTTGATGTTGCAATTGCGTGTGGACGATCGGATCAAGGTGAGATCGACAGTCGGGATTGGATGGGGGATCGCCAATTGGGGAAAAAGAAAAGTGGCGCGTTAAGATTTTGTGATTGGTGATGGTGCGATGGTGCGATGGCCGTCAGATCATTGAGGGATCAACAGTGGAGATCGCAGTGGAGGGGTAATGGACAGAGGCTAATGGGTGCGATGTGATGGGTGCTTGACCGTCGGATTGTTAGACGGATCGACGGTTCAGATTCTCTCGGAGGGGAAATGATGGAGGGCACAGGAGGCGGAGCGCGATCGAATTCTGGCCATTGGTTCTTGTGGATTCAACGACCATGATTGAATCGGAGGATCACCAATCGGAGGGGCAAAGGGGTGGCACTTTAAGATTTTCCGATTGACGATTATGTGATTACTCTGATCTAGCGGGGAGATCAACGGTTCTTATGTGATCGAAGGGTAATGTTAGAGAGGATAAAGGGGGCGGGGTGTGCTATCAGTGCTAGCCATTCAATCTATATAGATTAATGGCTAGTATTGCATCTGCAGGTTCACAAAACAAAAGACAATCGCATCAGAGATTTACCATTAACAAAGGAATGCGCTCTCCACCAAACTTCCGATTGCGGTCAGTGCTCGCAGGCTTAGCGCCTGGTTTTGGTGCTTGGTTCTATGCGGTGAAAGGGGCTAGGGGCTAGCCGAAAGGGGCTTAACCCTGTAATGTAAAAAATGGGATTTTTGGCCTAAATTTAGTGCTTTTTAAGGAAAAATGGGGGTTTTGGTAGAGGGAATAAGAGATTTTTAAACCAAATAAAGGGAGATTTGAGGTTTAAAAGGGGATTTAGGTTGATCTAGAGGGTAAATGAGGGATTTTGAAAGGGGAAAAGGTGATGAAAACAGAGGCTTTGTGGGAATGAAATAAGGGGAAATGGAGGCCTTTTTGAAGCATTCTTCTTCTCAAAACAACAGGGCTTTTTAAGGGGAACAATAGTGAAGATTGCTTAATGGATCGAAAAATCATGGAGGCTTCAAGAATGATAGGTTTACAAAGGAAAGGTATCTCTTGAAGACTCAAAACAATTTTAGCCACCTGTTTGCTTGTCAAAAAATTCATAGGTGGCTAACAGATACAAGAAATGATTCCTAATGGAGAAAATATAGAAGAGGAAACTCATGATGAGAACAAAATAAATGTTACTCGTGATTTCATAAACTCGAACGTTGGATGGAAGACCCACCATATTCCAAAGATCGATATGAGGAAGTTTGATGGCAAGGATCCTGTAACATGGATACTATAGAAGGAGCAATATTCTGATCTCAATAATGTGCAAACCACACAAAAGGTACACATTGCAACTTTATATTTAGAACCAAATACATTTGTATGGTATCGATGGCTTTGGTCTCGTAAAAATATTGTCACTTGGTCAATTTTTATGGAGGAAATGATAAGACATTATGAGAATACAAAGAGCAACACCTTGTTTAGCCAATTGATAAATCTCAAACAAAAGGATTCAGTGGTGGAGAACATTGAGGACTTCCAAAAATTGAATATAAGGGTAACTGATATTCCATAGGAACACAGGATTGATGTCTTCATTGGGAATTTAAAGGATAACATCCAACATGAGGTTCGCGTTTGGTAAATTGATTCATTGGAGAAGG
The DNA here is from genome assembly GCA_034641835.2 of Pinus albicaulis. Taxonomy (NCBI): domain Eukaryota; kingdom Viridiplantae; phylum Streptophyta; class Pinopsida; order Pinales; family Pinaceae; genus Pinus; species Pinus albicaulis. The sequence continues at coordinate 1,903,294,993 of CM076575.1, read as the reverse complement.
CATTCAGGTTGGAAAGAAAAATTGAATGTAAAATTATGGCGACAAGGAAGCCTACCACTCACATCTATAAAGATGGAAGTGTTTCTACTCCCAGAATTCCACAGCCTACAAGGTTGACACCACAACAATTGGAAGAAAAAAAGAGAAAAAGGGTTTTTCTATAGTTGTTATAGCAAATACACTAAAGGTCATAAGTGTGCTGAGAAGAAATTATTTTAAATAGATTGTGAAGAGGAAGAAAATGAACAAGAAACTTCAAAAGAAGAGGATATACACCAGGAACCAACCTTAGAGAAAGAAGAAATGAGTCCGACCATATCGTGTAATACATTGGCAGGCATTACCACTCCTCAAAATCTCAAGATAGAAGGACATATCAAGAATAAAATGGTAATGTTGTTGATTGATTCCAGTAATACCCATAATTTTATTCATTGTAAGGTAGCCAGGGAATTGAATTTATTCCTATGCCTAGCACCAGAATGTCAAGTGATGGTTGCAAATGGAGGAACTACAAATTTCTTTGGAAAATGCCATAATATCAAGCTAACCATGGGGGAATATGTATTGAATAGTCTAATGCTTTCCATTCAAATGGGAGGTGATGATGTTGTACTAGGAGTACAATGGTTACAATCTTTGGGGATGATAGATTTTAATTTTCAAGAACTTTTATTGAAATTTTTTTCGAAAGGAAAGGAAGTCGAATTACGGGGTATCGCAGGGAACCCAAGAAAGATAATAAGCTTTAATGTCATGAAAAATATTCTAAAGAAAGAACAACGAGGTGTAATTGCACAATTATGCTCACTAGAAGTTCGAACATCAAAATCATCTATTTCTCCAGATCTTCAAAAAGTCTTGGACAATCATTCTAAGGTGTTTGAAACTCCCAAAGGACTCCCACCTATTCGTGATCATGATCATGCTATTCATTTGATTCCAGGAAGTGTTCCTCCAAACATTAGGCCTTATAGATATCCTTACTTCCAAAAGAGCGAAATTGAACGTATGATTGCAGAAATTTTAGAGGCAGGTATAATTCAACCTAGTCAAAGTTCTTTCTCTGCTCCTGTAGTATTGGTACACAAGAAGGATGGATCATGGCGAATGTGTCCAGATTATAGGGAGCTCAATAAGCTCACCATTAAAGATAAATTTCCCATTCCTGTGATTGATGAATTATTGGATGAATTACATGGAGAATTTTATTTTACCAAGTTGGATCTTCATTCAGGATATCATCAAATTAGAATGAAGACTGAAGATATTCCAAAAACAACATTTCAAACTCATGAGGGTCATTATGAATTTTTGGTCATGCCTTTTGGCCTTACCAATGCACCTTCTACATTTCAAGGGTCGATGAATTCCATTTTCAAACCCTTCCTTAGAAAATTTGTGCTAGTATTTTTTGATGATATACTAATCTACAACAGGTCTTGGAAGGATCATGTTGAACATGTTGACAGGGTGCTCAAACTATTGCAGGAGAAACAATTATATGAAAAAACATCCAAATGTTTTTTTGGAGTACAAGAGGTGGAATATCTGGGTCATATTGTATCTCATGAGGGTGTTAAGGTAGACCCTAACAAAATTAAATCCATTAAGGAATGGAAAGTCCCCACAACCATAAAGTAGTTGCGAGGATTTCTCGGGTTAACAAGGTATTATCGCAATTTTTTTAAGAATTATGGGAGAATTGCGCACCTCTAACAACAATATTGAAGAAAGATGCATTTTCATGGACTCTTGAAGCAACTAAGGCCTTTTGAAAATCTTAAAGAGGCTATGTGCCTAGCACCGATATTATCTACACCAGACTTCACAAAAACCTTTATTGTGCAATGTGATGCCTCAGGAAATGGAATTAGTGTTGTTTTAATAAAAGAAGGAAGACCCATTTCTTTTGAAAGCCGTCCAATCAAAGGAAAGTATTTAGAGAAATATATTTATGAGAAGGAAATGCTGGAAATACTACATGCACTAAAGAAATGGAAACCTTACCTAATGGGAAGACACTTCAAAGTAAAAACTGGTCATGATAGTCTTAAACATTTTTTGGAACAAAGAGTATCTTCAGAAGAACAACAAAAATGGGTCACAAAGATGTTAGGTTATGACTTTGAAATCATCTACGAAAAAGGGAAGATAAATGTTGTGGCAAATGCACTCTCAAGAAAGGATGAAGAGGTGGAAGCATTGCTTTGTGCCATTTCTCTTATCGAACCAGATTGGATAAACGAAGCAAGGGATGAATGGAAGAAGGACGAAGAAGAGTGGACACTCATTCAAAAGTTGCAACAAGATCCTAGTACATCTGATACATTTAGTTGGAAAAATGATTCCTTATTGTACAAAGACCGCTTATATATTTGTAAGAATTCCCAACTAAAACAAAAGATTATTTTGGAATTGCACACTTCTCCTTTAGGAGGACACTCAGGATTTTTAAAAACTTACCATAGGGTGAAGAAAGTTTTTTTTTTTGGATGGCCTTAAATCTGATATTCAAAAGTTTTTGGAGGAATGTTTGGTTTGCCAGCAAAATAAAGTTGAGACAATTGAGACCTCAGGTCTTCTACAACATTTATCCATTCCAAGTCAGTGCTGGGAGGATATTTCAATGGATTCTATCATAGGTTTACCTAAGTCCGGAGGAAAGAGTGTCATTATGATGGTAGTTGATAGACTTACCAAGTATGCACACTTTTGTGCATTATCTCATCCATTTAAAGTAAGTGCAATTGCTACTGTGTTTATGGAAACAATTCAAAAGCTACATGGAAACCTAAAGATTATTGTAAGCGACGGAGATCCCATTTTTACTAGAAATTTTTGAACAAAATTATTTTCTTGTTTGGGTACTCAACTAGCTCATAACTCATCTTATCATCCTCAATCTGATGGTCAAACTGAGATAGTGAAAAAATGTTTGGAAGGATATCTTTGTTGTTTTGTATCTGGTAAACAAACAATATGGGTCAAGTGGTTAGCTCTGGCTGAATGGTGGTATAACACTTCCTTCCATACTTCAGAAAAAATGACCCCATTTATGGCACTTTATGGATATCATCCACCATCCATCACATCATATTTAAGAGAAAAATCTAAGGTTCAAGCAGTGGAAGATCACATCGAGCATCAACAAGTTCTCCAAATATTAAAAGATAACCTAAATTTGGCACAAAATCGAATGAAACAACAGGCAGTTCAACATCGCAGTGAGTGAATTTTTAATGTAGGATACTGGGTATTTCTATGGCTACAAATATACAAACATATGTCCCTCAAGCAAGCTAAGAAGGATAATAAATTATTGCCAAAGTATTATGGTCCTTACAAGATGTTGCAAAAGATTGGTACTATGGCATACACATTGGAGCTTCATGCTTCTTTGTGAGGGTGTTATAGGTCAATTTGGGCACCATTCCCAATGACCTGGTTAACTGGGCATCATCTCCAGGACCAATGATCAAGGGTCTATCCTTCCCTATCATCTCAGTTGCTATATGCCCTAAGACATGAAACAACATAAATCAAACAAGACTTTCATCAAGCAAGGATTTTCCATGGTTTGAAGCTTATTATTAAACATGTGGGAGCTCACCAACGCAGGCTCTAAGGGGCCTAAGTGTGTTGCATATGCAGGTAGCCCCACTCAAGGCTGCTCTACAAAGCACTTCCCGACATTCAAAGGTGCGTTGGTCACATTGGGAGCGAAATTCTCATTGTTCCGGAATCTCCACTTGGCCAGTGTCTTCTAGAAGGGTTCACATGTGTAAAGCTTTGGATCCAAGTGTCCATTTAATATCTACATGAATGGAAACATGTCTTGCTTATTTTTGGAATGTTATTGATTAAAAAACAACCTACAGTTCATCTATAAATTGAACACAGATCTAAGTGTTTGGGAGGAAGAATTTTAGTAGGGAAATGCTGGAGAGTTTTCAATAGAGAGTTTGATTTGTGGAGCTGCTGCTGGAGAGACTTATGCTGTGATGAGAGTTGGGAACTCCGCTGGAAGGTCACTACAAATTAGTCACTAGGTTGTAACCTCTCCTTCTATCATCAATAAAGAGTACTTCTTGTTTTTCCCTACATGCATCTATGTTTACGTTGATTTTCCATATTGTAAAATCTTGGTTGATGAATGTAGTTTATGCTTAATTGATTTAGCTAATTAGCTTGAATAGATATCTATATTATTGCATCTTCTACTATTTCAGCGTTCTTTCTTGTAGGAAGCATTCAGCTATTTGAAACCGCTTGAATTTGTAGCTATAGTGGAAGCGACTAAAACAAGTAAGCATCCAATCCTCTCTGTGTATCTGTTCTGAGTTAGGAAAAAGGGTAGTATTGTCTTTCACCTGTTGTTCTAGACTAGACACCGGTCAAGGGAAGCATAGTTTATCCGTAGATTACAATTTTGGGCCAACAAACTGGCGACTCCACTGGGGAAAACTTCTCTTGTTTCTAGGTGTTTTAGTCTTTGATCTACTTTCTAAATCCACCCAATAGTTGTTTCATATAAATATTAGACTTTTTCAGAGCTTAATTTGCAAAGTTAGTGAGCCAAACAGTAGATTTTTCTTTGTTTACTGCGCCCAACGCACCCTTGGTCAGGGCACAGTGCTTTCCAGAGCACTGTCTCCCTTCTCAGCCTGCATTGCAGAGCACTGTCTCCCTTTGGAGACTGCGTTGGCTCCTGAAAGGGGCCAAATCCCCTTGAATCTGAATTTGTATTTTGCTTCAGTTCTGTTTGCTGATTTGTTCTGAAAAGTTTGATGCTCTATTGACCAATAACTATATATATTTCTTCTCCTTTGATTGAAAATTTGTTCAATGTTGTTTTAAAAAAAATTTCATTATCATTGACAAGTTGATTTCAAAGTACTTTGTATGGTCGCATTCAGAATAATTTTCTTTCAAAATAGGAAATTATCGTAAAATCTTCATTTCCTTGATAGGAGAAATTGTTGTTGAAGTCCTCATTTTTCCTTCAAAAGAGAAATTGTTGTTCGTATTCTTCGTTTCTCGAAAGTAAAAAGCATTTCGATTATTGACCTAGTGCACCTAGTTTCTTTTCTACATTCATAACATTGAGGAAACTGAAAAGAAAAACTTGCATTTGCATGTAGGATTGTGTGTTTTTTACAAAAGGAACATTAGGAAATCTACATTTAGTTTGTGATTCATTGATTTTGTTTTGTTCATTGATTTTTTTTCTCACAAATTATTTGTTCTCTTTCCAAAAAATTAGTGTTCTCTTACCTTAGTAGCTAGGTTTTTCATTGAAAACGTTGAAAGTAAATGTTTGTTTATCATTATTAGCTTGCATTTTAGGAATTTCATATACATCATCGTGGTGAACCTAAAAGGCAAACTGTTAAGCAAGATCAATATAAAATAAATCTTAATTTACTCAACAACGCTTTGGAACATTAACGATAACATTTAGAAGGTCTAGGCTAGAGACGTGTTTCAGCGTTGTAAAACATAGCAGCTGTCGTTAACTTTTCTGCGATACATTCCGAGTGTGATACCTCACTCCACGTACGTAAGTATATCGTAGCTCGTCCATGTACTTTCGGGTATATCGGGCAGTGTTACAGTACGATAAGTATAAAGGGGTGCTCTCACTGTGCGGTTTCGCATCAGACAACGCTAATACGGAATTGGGCCTACAGGTACCTTTGGGTATATTTGGGAGGACAACTTTTAGGTGCTATCCATCCATAGTGAACCGATTCGGCTACCTTGAAATTGTGATACACTGAACACAACATTCGGGGAGATTACCTGCCCGTAATTCTTGGTTCACTAAGAGGTATTCTGCAGTTCACAGTTTCTTGGTAAACCCTTTTGCCTAGAATTACCCTCTTTTTGTTTATTTGTTTTTGTATAAAATAAATCAGTAATCGTGGAAGAACAAAATCCTACCCCCCGTCGTTCGCGTAGATTAGCTTTAAAGCCACCTTTACCACCAAAAGTTATTTATGGTAGGCGAAGGCGATCACAATCTGCCGAATCAAGTACAATTCGTACCTCTGGCGAAACATTAGTTTTTAATCCAGATTTAGCTCAAATTTTTTCCACACATCCCAGTTCGTCTACTGTTGTTGAAACGAAGTCTTCACAGCTACCCGTGGTCACGATCCATTCAATTGCTGAGACCATACCTCTGGGACCCGACGTTGTTCAAACACACATTGATCCAGATCCTGTCTCTTTTTTGCCAGAATCTCTGAACCCTGAATCTGAACAGCCGGAAGTTGTTCCTACCTTGGTCATCCCACAAATTTATGTAGCCACTAAAACTCCTATTTCACACATTCAACCGTCTGAAATATATTTTGGGCCTGACGGTGAAGCTCTTCCTCCTGGTTTAATCGCAATTGAAGAAATCCCTCAACCTGATACACCTTTAAGTCAAACCCACTTTGGGGGAGACCTTTACCTGTACCAGTCATTTCCTCAATCGTTTCCATCTGCTTTTGTTGATCTTATTGCCGTTCAATCACCCCTCGATTTTCGAGGGTATACATTTGGTCAAACAACCATGTCTGAACCAACATCTTCGGTTGGGTCTGTTTTTCCAATTACGTCAGCTTCTACCCTCGCTACTCCGTCGATGTTCACAACATCATGAGAGTCATATTTGCATGGTGGCCCTTCAGTCCCAACATGTTACAAATCATTATCTAGCACTTTCTTCACATTCATGGTCTTTGCCAATGTCATCATCTAGTGTTTTAACTGGTAGTCCTATAGTTAGTACTGAATGACTTGATTCATTAAATCCATCATCAGGGCAATATCAAGCCGGTCATTATGGGTCAATTCCTTTAAATATCATATCAACTGGACTCCTAGCATTCGGTGAACAATATTTTCCATCTTATTATCCTTCTTATGCTAGGGGGAAACCTTTGGTTACCCAATACAACAGTACTCAGTCACATTTTGGTCCGACTAATGTTGATTTAAATATTTGTCAATGGCAGCCCACTTTGCCTATCCAACCAAACACGGTTGTCCAATTGTATCAACCAATTCAACCTGTTACACCCACTTCAATACCACTTTTTAATACAATTGTACCCCTGCTACAACATCAAAATCTTGTACATCAACCTTATCAGGCGAGTTCTTCAACTCAATATCATCAAATGTTGGGTCCACACACTCAAAATCCTTTGGTTAATTTACAACAACTTGTATCAGGAATCATTTATTCATAAGCTGGTCCACCATTTTATGGGATGTCACAAACAAAATCTGGTTAAACATATCAACTGAATCCAAATTATACAAATTTGGGTTATAATCTTGGTGGATAGACCCCTTGGAAGCCACAGGCACAAATTCCGCAAACTTCATTTCAACAAGTAACATATCTAGGTTTTGGTCAACAGAACTCCCAAGCGTTTACCATGAAAAACAACCCCTATCTGGGTTACCAACATCAAATCCCATATGCTGGTGCTCAAAGACCTGTTGCCCAAGCAATTCCATATTATCCTGGCTATGCACAACCTGATCTTAATAGACAATTTCCTTTTGTTGCAACCTTGGAATTACTAGATTTAAACTGGTTAACCAATGATCCTATCAATTATGCTCCTTGGTAGCCGGTGATACCACATAAATTACCCTCTGACATTCCTAAATTCAATGGAAACCCTGGAGAAGACCCATCAACTCATGTTATGACTTATCATTTATGGTGTTCATCAAATTCCCTAAATGATGATTCTGTTCGATTACGTCTTTTCCAGAGAATGCTCACAGGTCCGACAGCTACATGGTACATTGAATTACCTAGAGCTTCATTTGACAATTTCACTGCCTTAGCTACTGTCTTTTTGACTCATTTCCAGTTACTGATCAGATACGAAACTGGAACGGAACTCTTGACCAACTTCAAACAAAGTAATGCTACTCACGTTTCAAATCATATTCATGAGTGGCGTCGCCGTCGACGAATGGTTAAGGCATTTGTTCATGATCATCTCCTTGCTGAATGGTTCATCAAATCCATGTTACCATCTATAACAGAGGATGTGGCTAAAGGTGGCGTTGTCACAGAAGAGCAAGTCATCGCTCGTGCCCAGTATTTAGACTTGATTTATACTCAGTCTGTCACGCTCTATGAGAAAATACCAAATGCGCTGTGATCTAATTTAAATGTTCCTCCTCAAATAAAGGACTCTCATGCCAGAGACAGCTTGATAGTAACTGTAAATACACACAACACTACTGCATTTGATCCTACTCCTACTTCTGAAATCAACGCCATCTCATTTGAAAAAGGGAAAAGTGATAAGCAATCAGGAAGTAAGAAAAAGGGGAAATCAAAGAAAAATAAAACTTCTAACCCGCAGGAACGATCATCTGATCAACCATCAGGACCATGGAAACCTCGTTATCCATGCATAATCTGTAATGAGGAACATTTTGTTAGGGATTTTCCTCACCGTGCTGAAGTCTCAAAAATCATCAAGACTTATAATGCATCAGCTGTGTTGACAGACCCATTTCCAAATCCAGAAACAAATTTGGTTGCTATGGATCCAACTCCTAGTTCCTAAGTGTTAATGTTATCCATTACAAAACCTTCACAAGATATTTTTGTGTCCATGCGGAATAAATACTATGGTAGTCTGGCCACTAATCAACCTACTACCTTGAAAACGAATCCATCTAATGAATCAGTACCACCTCCTGTTATTCCTGAATTGACGATTAAACCACCAAAGGGAGTAATTCATAAATCGACATATAATCCTCGAGCAAGAGCTGCACAAAATTATAATATAGTTGAAGATTTGGCTCAATCCCCTTCAGCTATGTCTGCTCTTGAGGTATTACAAAATTGTCCCTCCCATGTGCTTTATTGTTACAATATTGGTGGAATTGATCCAACCTGATTCTAATCTTGTCGTTTTAATCATATTTGTGTTTACAAAGCCACAATGCATCAAAACAGAGAATTGGCACTTCATCCAAGTAAATGTTCTCAATCACCTTGTTCATCATACTATTATTGATGAGGGAGCATCTACCTGCATTATGTCTCTAAACTGTTGGAAGTCACTTGGCTCACCGCAATTATCACAATCATCAATGACATTGAAGGCTTTTGATGGAAGAACATATAAACCTTGTGGCATTATTAATAACCTGCAAGTTGAATTAGGGGAAAAACAGTAAGTATTGATGTTGAGGTTGTTGACGGACCCCTTGAATATAATATTTTACTCGGAAGACCACGGGTATATGCAATGACTGCAATTGTTTCTAGATATTTTAGAATGGTTTCCTTTCCTCATAAAGGTACTATTACAGTCATTAATCAATTATCCTTTTTTTCCTCCACTTCACAGGTAACTGGAAGCATTCCATATATTCAATTACCCCGACTAGAAATCCAGAACATTGGTGTAGGACTCTTAAAAGGATTCCACTCTTATGGGAACCTTTGCATTACCGCCGCCAGCGACGTCGACAAAAATTGCAAGCATAGAGACCTGCTACATGATCTCTTCCACTCTATCTGGCTTAAGGAAGAGTACGGGTGATTTTGATATTTCTACGTTGGATGATGTTTTACCGCTCAGCCCTATTGAGCTACAATAACAATCAATCTATTTGGTTTGGGTGAAAAATCCGAAATTAGCGTCGCCGAGTGTTTGGGTTGATCGTTCATTAGATTTTGGTACTCCATCTGATCCATTTTCCTCAAAATTTTTGATAGATGAAAATATTTTGGAAGCTATGATGGCAGAAGGAGAACCATGGGAAGATTATCATCATCATTCCCATCTTCCAGATTGTGAAGAAAATAATCTTAGTGAACTATATCACCCATCCATTCAAAATTTCTTTTCGAATACTTTTCAGATTAACGCAATTGAATCTGAGCGAAATTTATCAAATATTGAAGAAATGATTTCTATTGATATTTCAACTAAACCTAGCATTGTACAAAATATTCATGTCTGTGTATCTTGTTCTCCATCAGAACTTGATTCATATCACTCTCTTTTTCGTGAATTTCATGACGTATTTGCTTGGTCTTATGAGAAAATGCCAGGCATAGATACTAGTATGGTTGAACACACTATTAATATGTATCATGACGTCAAACCGGTGTGTCAACGGCTTTGTCCTGTTCATCCGAAGAAATCCGCTACCATCAAAGAAGAAGTTGAAAATCTTTTGCGCGTTGGTTTCATTGACCCTGTTCTGCTAACTGAGTGGGTTTCCAATATCTTTCATGTTATGAAAAAACAAGGAACCATTAGAGTGTGCGTCGATTATCGGGATGTTAATCATGCTTGTCCAAAAGACAACTATCCTACACCCTTTATCGACTAGATTATTGACGATTGTGCTAGATGTGAAATATTTTCTTTCATGGATGGAATTTCCGGCTACAATCAAATCAATATCCTCCCAGATGACCAACATAAGACATCATTCATCTGTCCCTGGGGCACATTCGCATATAGGAAACTTATGTTTGGTTTAAAGAATGCTGGGGCAACTTTTCAGAGAGTAACGGATTATGCTTTCAACGACATCAAACACATTTTTCAACCATATCTAGATGATTTACCAGTGCATTCACGAAAATGGATTGATCACCCGATGCATTTGAGAGCCATTTTCCTACGATGCTGACACTACAAGATACGCCTCAATTTGCACAAATGTGTGTTTTTTGTTGGTTCTGGTCGATTGCTTGGATTCGTAGTCTCAAAAGAAGGAATTTGAATAGACCCAATGAAGGTTCAGGCCATTCTTGATTTTCCTGCACCATCAAACTTACTTCATATACAGAAACTTCAAGGAAAGGCTAACTTCCTGAGAAGGTTCATTCCAAACTATGTCGAAATGGCTAAAGGATTTACTCGATTATTGAAAAGGGGGTTCCCTTCAATTGGGACCAAGTTGCGCAAGCTTCTTTTGATGTTGTCAAGGACCATCTTGTCCGAGCGTCATTAATGTATGCTCCAAATTATCAAAATGATTATTTCCTATATATCGTCGCGGCTAAGACGACCATCACTATGGTTTTGGTTCAAGTATAAGATGGAATTGAACATCTGATCTATTATTTGAGTCATAATCTCAATGATACGGAAGTTAAGTACTCGTACGTGGAAAATCTTGCCTTGGCAGCCGTTCAAGCTATACAAAGATTTCGCCATTATATCCTTCTCCGAAAAACAACAATAGTTTCAGATTGCAACCCCATGACTTACATTTTATCACGTCAATTGCTGAGGGGGGAATATTCAAAATGGATCGTCATTTTGCAGGAATTTGATTTGGAATTCATCAAATCCAAGTCAAAGAAGTCTTTAGTTTTGGCTGAGCTTCTCTGTGACCTTCCCTGTGATAGTACTACAACTACGTCGAAACCATCTATTCTAGACAAGTCTTTGTTTTTTATTGGATCATCTGATCCCTGGTATGGAGATTTCATCATTTATCTCCAAACCAAAATTTTTTGACCTAATACCTCTCGCTCTGATCAGCGACGTATTCGATACCAAGCCAAAGAGTATCTGATCATTGGCGATACACTTTATCGTCGTGGTGTCGATACCATTTTAAGGAGGTGCCTCACTCATGAGGAGGCCAAAAAAGTATTAAATGATTGCCATGCTAGGGCTTGTGGTGGAAATTTATCTGATTATGCTACCACGCAGAAGATACTCTGCGCCGGTTACTTTTGGCCTACTATTTTTCAAGATTGTATCCTCGCAGTCAGAAGTTGTCATGCATGCCAGATCTATGACCGTAAAATCTGCAAACCTCCAGCGCCAATGCATCCTGTTGTCTCTACTGGACCATTTACGAAATGGGGTATCGATTTCATGACCTGTAACCCTCCTTCTTCTAGGGGGCATGTTTATATTATTGTCGCAGTCGACTATTTTACCAAATGGGCCAAAGCAATGCCTACATTCAATAACACATGACAAACAACTGCATTGTTTTTCTTCAATCACGTCATTGCATGGTTTGGGGTCCCACAAGCTATAGTTACGGATCATGGGAGGAATTTTCACAACCATATGATGTCTGAATTGAAAGCCAAGTTAGGATTGTCTCATGATAATTCTACTCCTTATTATCCACAATCAAATGGACAAGTTGAGGCTATTAACAAAGTTCTTAAACGATTGCTTCAACGAATGATAGGAGTCCGTAAAAGGAACTGGAACTTGATCCTGTACTCCACCTTGTGGGCATATCGAACCTCGGTGAGAAATGCAACTGGATTTACTCCTTTTCAATTGGTGTATGGTCTGGAAGCTATCTTTCCAATCCAATGCGAAATATCATCGTTAAAACTTGCGATAGATTTGTTACCTGACACCTCAGAAGAAGAAGTGCGTCTCCTTAACCTCATCCATCTAGACGAAACATGTTGTGAAGCCCAATTGGCCAACGAAGCACATAAGAGATGTATAAAGGCGCAATATGACAAAAATTTCCACCCTCGCATCTACTTAGAGGGTGATTTGGTCCTTCTTTACGACCAAGAAGCTGATGTAATAGGTAGAGGGAAATTCGAGCCATTATGGCATGGCCCCTACATTGTCAAAAGAGTTCTTGCTAAGGGTGCCTACGAGTTAGTTGATTACGATGGGATTCCATTGGCACAGCCTAGAAATGGGTTGTATCTTAAACGTTACTATGCTTAATCATGAGCGTAGTAATTGTTTGTATTATATTGTTTACATGCTTTTGATTTGCATTCACTATCTTAATTTGTTTTTTAGAGTTTTCTTGACGTTAGTAATCTGCTTTACATTTCATCGCAGATGACTGAATCTTCGGAACCATTTTTTGGATATGTTGATGGTGCTAGTCGTAGTACGCAAAATCTATCCTCTGCAGTGTGGGCCATTTTTGCTCCAAACGACGAGTTTATGAGTTTTCAAGGGATTTGTATCAGTAGATCGACGAATAATATCACTGATTATAGCGCGTTGAGCGAACTTATCTCTGATGCCATTTCATTTGGTATTAACCGCATAATCATCAAGTTAGACTCACAACTTGTGGTACTACAACTTACTAGTATTTATTCTGTTAGAAATCCAACACTTCTTAGATTGTTCCTAAGAGTTTGACTTTTGGAGAGACATTTTGATTTCATTCAATATCAACAAATTTCCAGAAATTTGAACACTTTAACTGATTCATTAGCCAATCAAGTTTTAGACAGACATTTACGACATAGGCAAAGAAAACATTCACATCATTGAATAGGATTGTGCATTAAACATAGGAAAAAATCTAAAAACATATAGATATATAGTTATAGATTTTTTACAAAATTTGTGCCCAAGACACGTTGGTCATCTGACCTCAAAATGTATGCAAAAAGTCATAAGTAAACTAGTGGTGCTCATGGTAGTAAACTAGTGATGCTTGTGATAACATGCTACTGATCTAGCTATCCTATGCAATAACCGCATCCAACGGTTAGGAACGCCAATAGTATGGCGTTGCAGTCTCATGGATAACTATTTGATCCAGAAATATGGAATCTCGAGATTCAGTCCCTATATGTGTTTTTGTAGCTCAACAAGAATCTCAGCCATATCCAAATCCTGAAGGACTTCTCTCCCGACAGCTCTCTATGTTGGCTCATCTTCCCTCTGCTCTGGCTGACCCACTAATCGAACTCGACCTACATCTTCATTACATCAAAATTTAGTTTAGTCTCGGGAAACATAAAAATACAAAAACATGTATAAACCTTAGAAAAATAAAAAAAATGGTCAAAACATTCTTACCAATTGCACCCCATTGAGCGTCGTTTGGTAAAGCCAAATCTGGATCTCCTCGGAATTCTACACCTGCATATGCATAATCATCGATGGCAACCATATGTCATCTGAACCAAGAGAAGAATGAAATTGATAATAGAATGCCATCAATTCTACCCATCTCTGCATCCTTGGATCTCTAGGGCCAGATGTACCTACTGTAACATGTTGGGACTGCATCAATGGAATCCGCTCCAAGGAAAAATAAATCAGGATCAAACCATAGTTTAAATTATTCTTCCTTCCTCCCTTTGCCTTGGTCATTTTTTCTTTCATCTAAAATAGGACAGCTTCATCCCAGTTAAAAATTGTTGGTTCCAAGCACTCTAGTGCATACCGCATATATGATTTGTTTGCCACATGTAGTGTAGTGGTACCAGCAAGCTTTGCGATAGTGAATAGGATGGTCCTCAAAGGCAAGTCACGTACATCGCGGATGTTTATTTTCCCATCCTTACTAGATTCAGTCCCTGGATTTCAATACTGCAATATATAATCTCTCATTGTCTCTCCTCCAAGAGCATATCCTGAAAGAGAAATGGGTGGACCTCTCCTCGATAATCCTGTGAGAAAATAAATATCTTCCACTAATATTGGGACCACTTTGACCCCAATGTGTAAAAGCATGTATCATTGGATCCCATGAATGAATAAGGAACTCCAATAGTTCCCTTTGTTGCCTCATACCCGAAAGTCTGAAGTACTTCAGCAACCCGCAGTCTCTGAGGGCTCTTACTGTACCCAGATCGTTTAGGGAAATCATGTTCTATTACTCATGTTCTCATTCCCTCAATGTAATCGTCATTTTGTCTGATGAATACCTAAAACACAATCATAGGACTCATAAGGATCCATTTCATGCAAAAAAAAAGGTAAAATTTGGGCACACAACAAGAAACAAAAATTGAAATTGCGCCCAATGCACCCCAGGTCAATGGACAGTGCGTTGCATATGAAATTGGCCTTCAATTCCATTGCACTACAATGCACCTTTCGACATTCAAGGGTGAGTTTCCTTATGAGCAAAATAAATTTACCCTAAGGGGCTCAAAACCCTAAAAAATTGCAATGAAGTGAAACATAAATGCTACAAAAGGAAAGAGAAGGTTCATAGCTCTAACCTAGATCAAACGGTGAGGAAAATCGTCTGCAGAATCTGTCGCAATCAACTGCTGAAGTTCTAGGGAAAAAACTGGTTCAGAGCTCCAAATTTCAAATGGTAACTTTCAAATGGTATAAGTGAATGGTAAAAACTCTTTTAATTAGTCATTTAATTATTTCAAAATCATATTTAATGTTTTGACTATGGTTTTTATTCATTTTTGCTATGAAACAAGTATTTTTAATCCATTTGATGTTGTTCTGAATAGGTTTTACAGCTGATATAGCATATTAGTCATGCACACTTATTCAACAATGATTTGACCACAAAGCATACTTTTATCCTTATTTTTTGATCTTTGATAAAAATGTAAAAGGACTTGAAGTGCACTTTTATCTCTTTTTCGAGCTTTGATAACGGCGAAAAAGGAACCCCTAGAGTCTTCTTTTAGCTCTTTTTAGACTCCGATAATGTGAAAATATTGTCGAGCACTAGTCTTTTTGAGCTCATAAAATTAAATGAAACGACATCTACTCATTATAAGTTTAACCCTTTTCCGGACTGAGATAGATTATTTATGAAAAAGGACTCATGGAGTTTTCTTTTTTCCTCTTTTTCAAACTCTCTAAATATGAAAAAGGACCAGGTTGTCACTGTCATTAGGCTCGTTAAAACATAAAATAGCGATGGGCTTGTCGATCATGGCAAGAATCGAGTTTCATTTATCGCTAGACTCATTAAATTATTAAATAGTGGTGTATTAGCCCGAATGTTTGAATTATAGATCAAGCATATTATATCCTTCTCAATCTTGTTAAAAAATAAAGAGGTATTGGTCAAAAAATGACCGAGGAAAATTTGGGAAAGCGAATAGAACACTTTATGGTAGCAAGTTTCTCTTGAACATGACACTTTCACTCCATCATCGTGACTTTTGGGTTGGGTAATTTTTTTTACGGTTCATTCATACCTATGATTCATCATACCTTCACTTTGGTTTTGGGTCAATCTTGCCAACTCATCTTATTGTCGTCGATTTTTTCAAGAGAAGTCATCCATTGAATACTCATCCTTCTACAATACCCATAAACCTTCATTTTCATGACATTCATCCTTTAACATTATATATCAAGTCGCATTTTGTCTATGAAATCAGTAACTCTCGTTTTGGGATAAAGTGGCTTCATGTCGACATCAGCTCATCATCCAAGAAGTTTACTTAGAAACATCATCTTCCAGTACCCTGAGGCTTGTTACATCATCTACAAGTTTCTCGCTTCCGGACCTTTGACTGAAATATTTTTTTGGCATTTGACATTAAATCATCTATTCATGCCTTACAAACTGTACTACAGTACCTTGAGAGCCATTAACATCAATGGTGTTTCTCTCGTGTTTGTTAACTGCTCACATTATTGGCTGGTAATCAAATGATGTCTTCCCATGTTCAAGTATAAATCATATATTCACATGTCTAGACTTGTACCCAAACAATCGAGTGATCGAGATAAGAAGACCCCAGATCTAGTTTCATCCATCTGGGCTGCAATCTCAGGATTTTTGTACACATAATCTGTACGATGGATTTACATACAGATCGTCATTGGAACATGAGCCTATATCTGTGTGCATGTCTGTATTGGGCAACATTCCAATGTAGATGACTTTCTGAACTATGTACATGCTATTAGATAGTTTATGTGTTGAGCATGGGAATGCATCCCTCAGCAGTTTGTGATCAAGATGAAAATATCATGATGTAATGTATTATAATATTGATGTAGGTCACTTCCCACTTCAGTTCAAGCCCATGACATCGTAAAGCATCTCATCCAAATATTATTATTATTATTTTGACTTCATGCTTTAGGGGGCAGCTGTTATAGGTCAATTTGGGCATCATCCCCCATGACCTGGTCAAAATGGACATCATCCCCAGGACCAATGAAATAGGTTCTATCATCCCCTTATATTTCAGTTGTTATATTCCCTAAGAGAAGAAAAATTCATTCATGGCTTTTATTGTGATATTTCCAAGGTTTGAAGTATATGTTATATCACTTACTGACTCAGCAATGCAGCCTCTAAAGGGACTAACTTCATTGCAGTGCCAAATCCTCCATTCAAGGGTGCACTGTAGTGCACTTCCTGACATTCAAGAGTGCGTTGGTCACCTAGGAGCGAAATTCTCATTGTTTTTGGAATATCCACATGGTCAATGCCTTCTAGAAGAGTCCATATGTGTCAAACTTTGAATTCAAGTGTCCATCTAACACCTCTAAATTTGGGAACATGTATTGCATATTATTAGAAAGTCATTCATTGAGAAACTACCATCAGTTTCCCTATAAATTGAGCACTCACTCTAGTGCTAGGAAAGGAAGAAATTTGGTAAAGTTATGATGTTGGATTCTCATGTGATAAGAGAGTGAAAGTACTAGTATGTTGTTGGTATGATGTTGGCTATGATGAGGATGGAATGAAGCTGGAGTTGGCTGGAAACAAATTGATCCATTGGTTGTAACCTCCTCCTTATACTCTTTAATAAAGATTGTTGTTCATTTTCCCATACATATGTCTCTATTTCTTGTACAATGGATTCTTGAATGATGTATCTATTTCATATCTAATCGATTTGATTGAGTAAGATAAGTAGATATTTGTATATTGAATGTTGTTTGTTGTTCTCTATTTTTTTCACGGGAATTGGTCTGGATATTTGAGTTGGATTGAGAGCAATGAAAACAGTGGAAGAAGGAGAAGGAGAATCGACTGAATCACGAGTGGTTTCTTTCACCACTTTGTATATCTACTTGTTTTAGAGAAAGTGAGAGTAATTCTTTCCTATATTGTTCTAGGTAACTAGCACCACACTTAGGGAATTTGGTTTATCTGTAGATCATGATTCTGCATAACAGCATGGATCAGCTTTCTTTATCAATCAAAGAAGACCACAAGGCCCTCGGCCATGTCAACAAGGCATGCAAGGTGTGCATTATCCTTCTTTCAACCCAAATCAGAGTACACATTTTCAGCTTGGTACCCTCCAACCAACTCACCTTGGAAAATGCTTTCCCCTTGGTCCTATCCTCATCATCCTATTAATCCACCCTTCCAACCATATTTGTACCAACCTCCTCAATGGGGAAACCCTTCTCAAGGATGGAGGCCTCAAGAATCCTATTAATATTAGCATCTAGGGAGAAATCCTCTAACTCTCCCTCCTAATTTGAGAAAGAAAAGAAAATGGATATATGTATATATATATATATATATATATATATATATATATATATATTGAAAGGGATTTATTATGATCTCTCAACAAGTTTACTTTAAACTTTGGAGGGTAAAGTGTTTAATGAAATTCAAATTTTGAAATCCACTTCAAGTCGGCTTAGAAAAAATTCATGTTCTTTAAAACCCTCAAACAATTATGAATTCCCAATCCAGTTAATTAATTTGAAAATAGAATTCATATATCTCTATGAAATTTCACTTGGTCTACAGTTCAATCATTGATTCATAGATTTGTATGTGTCTCTTCTTTGAAATTTTTTGCAAGGGTTATGATTCCTAGCATAGGTATCTTGCATCTCTAAAATGGCACATGTCTCTCACATCTCTAAAATGGTACATGAATCTCGCATATTCTCTCACATACTTGAGGCACTACATGGAAAACTATAATGATATGTCACTCATTATAAAGGAGAAATGTCACACCATGATCTTATATTTATGCATTGTGTTTCGTATAGTTAATTTCAATGATTTTGCATAGCAAAGATATCATTTTCTCATTGTAATGGTGTCTTATTGTAATAGCATACGACTGTATTATGATCTCGCTCATGGTTACACTATAATGGTCTCACTATGATCTCACTCACTTCTATGGAACATGATTTTTCTCTTATGTTATCTTTGTAATAACAATTAAATTGCTACATTATGGTCTCTGATTAGTATATAATCTCAAGGTATTTTCATCACTGTATGTATGGTCGCTACAATAGTTTATATAAGGTCTTGGCTCTGCATATGGTTGGCACAGTAGTCTTAGTTATATATTCTCAGCGCAGCGGTTTATATACCTCATCCCTTGACACAATATATATGGTTTTTATCTCACTCCAGCATATATGTATGCCTTTTATCTTTCTCTAGCATATATTTAAGGTTTCAATCTCACTCCAGCGTATATGTATGGTTTCGATCGCGCACCAATAGTATATGAATGGTCTTGATATGTATGTCCTTGAATCTCAGTTATATGTATATTGGTATGGCCTTGTATGCAGAGTAGTAATTGTATTGGAATGATCATATGTATGTTGTAGTGCAGAGCACTAGTGTCATCAACTTTTATATGTGCAGAGACTTTATAACCCTAAGGAGAAACCCTAATGTACAAAATCCTTGTTGATATAACATTTGACATGACTTTTAGTTGTGATTTATAACCTTGTTATGGATGCACTTGGTATCTTAGCTTAATATTGATGAATATAAGAAGAATAATTTTTTATGGGTTTCCCCCTTGTGGGGTTTTTCCTTGGTCTATAACCTAAATCTTGGTTTCCTCCTTGTGCATTATTTTCTTCTTGTCTTCCTTCATGTTCCATTGCAATGTTGAAGTTATTGTTCTTTATACATAAATTTTAATGATGTAAGATAATGTGGGGTAAATTTGATATGTAAATGATGTCAAATTTGAAAATACAATTATCTAAATTAAATAAAAATATAGCTCTAAGAAAATTTCACATGGTATTAGAGTTGGGCTAAAGAAAAGTAATTGAAGGTTACCCTTGTCATGACACCAATAGATCAAATAGAAGATGGTAGAGACCTAAAATAATGTTAGGGTTTGAAAGAAACCATAGGAACACCTTGTTCTCTCAAAGGTTAGGGTTTGTGAGAAAACCCTTATAGTATCCTTGGATATGGTAAAAACAAAACCCTAGAGTGAAATATCCTAGATATGATATGATCAGTGAGAAGCCCATGTTGTTACAATTCAAAACTAGGGTTTGGAAGAAACCCTAGGAATGTCCCTCATATGAATAAGGTTTGGTATGATTCGGAATTATTCATGATATATAAGATGTAATTCAATCATTCTATTACCGGACAGATTCATAGAAACCCTATTATTACGTGATCAATAAGAAGAAAACTCTAGGAGAAGGGTGTGTTGAAGATTTAGTATACTAGACTTGGTTGTCGATGAAATAAGATAAAGGATACAGGTGGTAGTCATAAAGAGGCATCTCTATATGTGAAGAATGGAAAATAATGCCTCCTAGTTAAGAGCGAGATAGGATAAAGAGGGAGTCGATAATTTATTTCAATCCTCAATAAAGATAAGTACCTTATAGACCTATGTTATTTCTTTATGACACTACTCTTGTTTAGATTTATCATTTATATTATTGCTTATCCATCCTGCATGAATATGTGATTATTTGAATACTTCTAACTTCCTGATGAAGATGTGATAATTATATCCTTCATGAGGATCATTTGGATACTAAATGGTGCAGGAAAAGAAAAGCTAGGGCAGGAAGAGAAAATATGGTGCAGGAAAAGGAAGCTAGAGAATATATGCAAGTTGACAAAGCAGCTACAATATGCAACTGCTACAACTATTACAAGGTATGTATAGTATATTATTATAGTGTTCACAAGGTATTTGAATATTACAAGGTATGTATAGTATATTATTATAGTGTTTCTATTTAGCTAAAAAATTGAGGTATTGATCCATACAATACTCTTGTGTAATACATGTTAGTCATATACATATGTGAGTAAGTTTTATTCCCATATACTGGTGTACTCTATAGTTTAAATCTCACTTGTATATCCTGATCTTGTTTAAAGATAAAGCATAAAGAGAAACATTGATGTTGATATATGGTAACTTGATATTGTTGTTCTTACACCAATTTTTGTTCATCTAACCATTTACAAATAGATGGATTGAAGTACACCATGTAAGACCAATTGTATCATAGTAAAATTGCTTTCACTATAAGAAATAATTTAATAAACTATATTTTATTAAGTTATTTATGGTTCAAACAGGAAACCCCATGAGGAATAATTAAATAAATCCTTATTTATTTGATTTTCCTCTAACCACTATTTAAATAATATTCCTGGTCATATTTAACCCAATTATGAGAAATAATTAGATAAATCATTATTTATCATATTATTCTCTAGGAATAATTAATTAAATCATTATTTAATTAATATTCCTTCTTAAATTTGACTAAATCGCCTAGAAATAATTAAACAAATCATTATTTGTTAAATTATTCCTTAACCTCATCCTTGAAATGATAAATAAATCATTTATTTCATTTATTTGTTTATTATTTATAAATAAAGGGATATAACCAATTTAAATTCCTTTTCCCTCCAACAAAATATAATAAAATATTCCAAGCAGTTAGATCTAGATCTTGGTTACTAATATTTTATTATGCACCATTATCAAGGTTAACACGATATTTTGTTATAAATAGGAGGGTTTTCCATTCATTATTCACCTTTGATCCTATTATCACGGTCAGACTTTGATCCTTTTCATAGCCATACTTTGATCGCTTTTATTACTATTTTGCTTCTTGAGCTCCCATAGAGTTCAACACATCTTGGGTTTTCTACACCATTAAGAGAGAGAAACTTTTGGATTTGAAGCATTGAGGACAGCCAAGAAACCATCCCATTGAGGGGGACTGGTAACATCATTCTTTGTTCCCTTCCCAGGTGTTAATACATATAAAATTCTTTATATATCTTGTCTTTTCCATTGGATATTTGGAGAAACTCTTATTTATTTTTACTGTTTAGCTACTTTTATTGCATACATATGGGTTTTTGTTGCATTTGTTTCGACTATATATTTCAAATCTAAGGAATTTAAGCAACCATATTTGTTGTTAGGGTTTTTTGTCACACACAGCTAAAGTGATCTCATCTCGTACAGTTGTGTTAAGAATTTACGCTAACAATTGATGACTCCACTGGGTTTTATTCATATTCCTGTGTGACCAGTTGCTTTAGTAACTAGGGTTTTTCTTCACCTATTTTTTGTCTTTTAATTTTTGTTTTGACCTTTTATGCCCTAAAACAGTAAAAATTCTAACTTCTAGATGTTTTCGGGTGTTTTCTGCAAGTAATGGGTACTAGTCGTGCCAGAGACAACAATTTTTTCTGCAACCTCCTGCACGAGGATCCTAGATATACAGCTCACACTTTTCAGCCCAGAACCTACAATTTCAAGCTCAGGTCACACCTATTTGGCCGAAAACTACGATTTCAACAACTAACAGGTCAGTACCTACGAGCTGCAACTATTTTCTGGATTTTTTTTGTAGCCATGCGCAAGGGTTTGCCGCAAGCACAATTTAGGGTTGTATAACTCCTCTGTTCAAATCTGCCTTAGGCCTAGATATGATTATTTTTTCTCCTTGAAGTAGGACCAAGCCCCTTAGGGTTTCAATACACTTCCACCTTTTTAGGAGGGGTTTAGCTCTGTAGGTAATCTGAGCTTTTGCAGTGCTTTTAGCCATTTTTTAGGGTCTAATCTATCCTTATTTCAGATCCTTTTATATCAGTTATTATTATATCCAAAACCCCCTCTTGAGTTTTGTTTTGTCTCTCCCTTAGGGTCCCCCTTGTTTCCCTTAGGGTTGTAATCTTTCGCCTCTTATTTTGCAGCATTTTTCCCTCTGGTTTCTCGCTATTTTCTGCACCTTTTTCAGCAGATATTATTCACTATATCCCTATACTTTATACCTCATATTTTTTGGATGTATTATGTGTTTTGAGTCAATTTCTCCCGCCTCTTAGAACAATTGTTTGGGAATCCTTCTTTTGGGCTGAATTTATGCATCTTTAGTTGTTTATTTTACAATCGTTTCAGTTTTATTTATATTTATTCAACGCTTTTTCTTTTTCTTTATAAAACCATATGGGCTTAAATAAAATTTACACACGACTTACACACACACACCTAAAGTGAAGAGAGTTTGGTTTACACCACCAAGCCAAGACATAAACATCATAATTAAATTATCTGCCCCTCTAAGCCTTTAATTATCACTCTTCCATCTTCTCGTGTCATCTCTGTCTTCCCATAATACCGTCCCCAAGGCATTTATCTTGGAGACTCGAAGATGTTCATCCTTAGTTTCCATTAGGAAGACTTACTCCACAACATATAATCCGAGTTATTCCTCCACCGGGTCCCCATACCGACTTTGATTCTGGTTCATCGGGACCTCCCTTTGATTTCGAACCCAGTTCTTCTCCACCCCATTCAATCACCATGTCAGGCACCAATGTAGGTGTTGGTCCATAAGATGGCGGCAGCCTCGGTCCGAATGCTAGAGCTTCTACTAGTGAAACTGCTACTGGAACTAGTCCAGCTACTCCTTTGCTACCTTCTATGGTAGGTTTAAGCCTACCCAATTTCAGCCAATTAATTAATTACCCTATACTCCACAATCCAAGTTGGCTTCTTATAACAACTATGCTTCCTTCAGAAATCCCTAAGTTTAAAGGAAAAATTCGAGAGGACCCTAATAATCATGTTTGTTCCTTTCACATGTGGTGTTCGTCCAATTCTATCACTGATGACTCCATCCGTCTTCGGTTATTTCAATGTATGCTCATTGGAGAAGTTGCAAAGTGGTATGTCGACCAGACCATTGCCTCACATTCCACTTTTGTGACTCTTTGTAAAGTGTTTCTGTCCTTTTTCCAGCTACCTCTCTGATATGATATCAATACTGAGTTGTTGACTGCATTCCGTCAAATTTCTTCTACCTGCCTTTCTGACCATGTCAAAGAATGGTGTAGAAGGAGGAGTTTGTGTCAAGCTACCACATTCGATGACTGTGTCTATATGGATTGGTTTTTTAGAATGATTTTTCCTTCTATTGGTAAATATGTTTCATCTCACTTTCCTCGGACTGAGGAAGAAGCTCTCCAAGTCGCGTTGAAATATGACTTAATATACACCCAATCTGGTTATGTTTATACCATTTTACCAGATCTTCCAAGACCTGGTGGTGCCAACGCACTGGTGGAATCTCACACCGTATACAGTATTGTTTGATCTCTTTCACATCCATATACTCATCCATCCATGGGTTATGGTTTTCCTCAGGGAGGGGCCAACTCCTCTAGCACTTATCCCCCTCCTCGCAACATGTATCCAGGACAAAGAACACCTTACATATTTGCCGCATTACATCAACCAATGTCAGGGCTAGCTATTATTCAACCTTTTTACCCCAATGTTTCTCAACCTCCATTCTATCCTTATCCATAGCTCGGTGCTCTAGCCCCTCCGGCATTAGCACCCCAGCCTCCCGTTACTTCTCAACCTTTGCCACGACAACCACCTCCCACTCAAGGTTAGGTGTCAAGGTTAGGTATATGCGTAGTAGAGTCTGACTAATCCTCTTAATTCCAAGAAAAATATGAAAGGCAACCAAAATCAACCCAAGCAAGGTAACGAAGGGCACGAAGGAAACCAACCAAACACACCCCAAGGGAACCATCCTAACACTAACAACCAGCAATAGGGCAATCAACCCAAGAAGAACATGCCTCTTCGTACAAACAAGCCTTGTTATTTTTGTGGTTTCCATGCCGATTATACTCATGATTATCCCATTTTACCCCAGATATACTAGTTGTGGGAAGCAAAAGCAACATCTAGAGGATAGCAAGCCACTACTTCAGCTCCTCCAAATACTAAGCTAGTTCAACCAACTGTGTTCACTAATCCTTTCCCTCAGCAAGGGTATGTCGTTGCCCAACCTCCTCAATGTCATGCCACCCCTCAACCTTCCCAATATAGTACCCCTGAATATAAAATTCTGATGAGGACTTCTAAAGAGGTCAATATCGATGATGTCAACCTTCAGATTCGGTCGTGCTAATATGAAAAGCCACCTGCTTTGTCTACAACCTAATCCCAAACCAAATTTTCCAGAGAGTCCATTTCGACACCCAATGCTCCTTTACAGATTCCTCAACCATGGGAAGAGGTTATTCCCAAGACCCCAAAAGGACTATTACGTCGAAATGTTGCTTCTGCCAAAGCCGTCCACACTTACAACAAATAGATTACTTGTCACAATCTCTCACTGCCATGTCAATGCTAGAATTCCTCCAGTCATGCCCTTCACAATGTAAAGCTCTATTACCTAGTTTGGACATTGTGGATCCTTCAGATATCATTTGATAATATTTGATGTTGACAAGTCAGAACATCCCCCTTTACCTTCATCTGTCACCTTCCATATACCAGTCAAGATTCGTAATGCCAATGTCTCACAATGTATCATTGATGAGCGTGCATCCACCTGCATGATGTCTGCCTCTATTTGGAATAAACTTAGATCACCCAAATTAGCCCCATCCACCATCACCTTCGGTGCTTGGGATGGTCACCCTTCTCAGCCCCTTGCCATGTACTACAATTTCCCTATCACTCTTGCAGGAAAGACTATTTGAGTTGACATTGAATTCATTGACGCCCTCTTGGATTACAATATCCTATTGGGTATTAGCTATACCTATGCAATTTTTGTTGTCGCATTTGAGGTTCACTATAAGATGTGATTTCCTCACAATGGAAATAT
Source organism: Pinus albicaulis (assembly GCA_034641835.2). Taxonomy (NCBI): domain Eukaryota; kingdom Viridiplantae; phylum Streptophyta; class Pinopsida; order Pinales; family Pinaceae; genus Pinus; species Pinus albicaulis. The sequence continues at coordinate 1,903,269,353 of CM076575.1, read as the reverse complement.
CATCACCATCGATCATTTCACATATTACGAACCAAAGTCTCAGACCTCCCCTGAGTCTATCATATCTTTGGTGGCTGATAAGAAATCAGACACACATCTCACCAATTTTTCACCTGGATTCTATAAAGATTCCACCTTACTTGGTGCATTCCTTGGTCTCCACCCTCTTATAGTTGACCCCACCTCATCGAATGTTTGCATGATGGAATCGTCTCGCACTAGCCACAAGTGGTATGGTTCGACCAGCCAACAACCTACGCCTCGACAACCTGCTAGTGCTCATTCGACGAAGCCTTCAAGACCTTATTCTCAAGGACCTTCTCCCTCTACTGGTGTCTCTTCCAACACTTTTCAACCAGAAATAGTTCCCCCTATCCTTAATCATTTGGGAGCCATTATGTCAGGCCATTACCCTTCCAGTCAGACATCATTTCTAGCTCCCCCATCTGGAGTCTTTTCGGTTCATTTTATGGCCATGTTGAGCCTTCACAATTTGACCCTAGGGATCCCAGTCTAGTACATCAATCCCCTAGCCAACACCCTGCCTAGTCAACTTAAAATTTATACTTCTTTGACCATTGTCCAATCGGTCATTGTGACCCTTCCCTTTGACTCAGTGCTTGAGCCACCTCAATAGAAATCTACTCCTATTGTGAAAGCATCCAGTGAGGGGTCAAAGCCAAAAATAAGGAACCTAAGGACAAGGCCCCCAAAAAAAATCCTACTCCCCCTAAGCCTCCAAAGCAGTCACCTCCATGCATTTTGTGTGATGTTGTTGGGCATGCTACTCATAATTATCCTCAGCTTCCTTGTCTCAAACCTGTGGTCAACTAGATATTTCTTGAATCCAATATTCCGAAGGTCCATGTTACCTTACACGATTCAACTAATAAACTCAAATCCTTGCGCACAAACCACCCTTCCGCTTTGTGTGATCTTTATGGCTACTATTCTCACCTTTTTTCCCATCTCAATGACTTTCGCAACACCCTTGAAGTCGTTAACCAAATAGAGTTCGCTCGTAGTGGATAATGTAGTCCTCTAATTGCGAGTTTCATTTTAGTAGAACTGGAAGATATTTCTACACCCATTGTGACACCTCCCCCCAATGTCAAGATGACAGAAATTTCGAACACTATCCTCTATTTGTCATCCATGAGATCTATGGTGGAAGACCCATTTGTGGAATCCCCTTTTTTTTCGACTCAACCTCCTTCGATGACCACCTTGGGCTCAAAATTGGTAGATTTTTCATCTACTAGCTCTTCCTCTACCCTCCATAGAGATGTGTATGTGAACCATATTTCTTGTAGTATCCAAAAATACAAAACACAATAACTCGAAACTACAAAAACATGGAAATAAACTGCAAACACCATAAAAATATAGAACGGCTGATCCATTTCATTAATTATAAGGTGTAATAGTACAACAATTCTAAAAAATAGTAGCACTCAAGCCGACATAGATGGCTAGAGTGACCCTAAAGTACTCCCACCAAGAACACTATGTAATTGCTGCTCCGCTGGAGACCCTATTGTGCTGCCCCTACTGGAAATGTTGGAAATGTAACTACTGGATCAAAAGGGGTGGGTATATAAGGCTTTTATGGAGCTTGGAAAATGCCAGGATTTGGAATCAGGACTCTATGATGAAAACCCATAACAACCCAGAAAGGATTTCCCAATTGGCTCACCTAAGAAAATCAGCCTCCTAGGGCTTGAAATGAATAAGTGTTGGGTATGCAGATCTATGGGCTGAACTGAAAGATATAACAGTTGTTGTAAAACCAAATCATCTCAATGTATAAAGGGTTGGCCCCTTCTCTTGATTCCCAAGCTGGAAGTCTAAGGTCTAGCTCCTCCTCTCAAGTTGTAGCTGTTTAATTGCACAAAATGCTAGAAGTGATTGTGCTATCAAGAGGGCCGATGTTGTAGCCTAATACTAGATAATGAAATGCTACTCAAAACTGATGGAAATGATCTCACCGATTGAGGGTATGATCCCTCACAGGATCCAAGCTGAGATACTTGGAACTTCCTTCCTGCTCTTAAAATACACTACTGGAATGTGTAATTACTGCAGGAACTATTGCTACATAGAGTAGAATGATGGCCTGATGCCATATGTAACAATGCTGATCTCGAAAGAATGAAATGGATGCAGAATGTGAAGGCTTGATCCCTCCACAGGTTTCCAAGAAGAAATGTTGAGAACTACCTTCCACCTATCAAACCCTAGGGCAGGAATACGTAATTCATGTAGCTGTAAGTGTTGAAGAGAGAGGTTGAATGTGGCACGGTTGCTGGATGATGAATTGATGCTCAAAGAAACCTTTCCAGAGTAGGCACTCAAAGTCCCCAGTGGATAAGGGTCAGATTTCCCCTCTGAAACACCCGTGTGCTAAAAAACACATCAAACTTACCTAAACAGCTAAAGTGTGCAGAAAGTCGTAAATGACAATACAATATCAATATTTAGAATGCCTTCCTTTGTTTCCCTCATCTTCCTTTTATGGTTGTGAGCCTTCCCTAGCCTTGGACCACCTCATAACTACGTTGCACATGTGGCCACTAGCCTCCATAAAGAATGTGTTGTCTCCGATGATCTCGATCACTGCTACAATTACTCTACACTCCCTCCATCATGTGTGGATTTATTCCTCCACTATCTCCATCATGTGTGCATTTAATGCACCACTTCATCCATCACTTCATCATTATTTCTCCATGACCTCCACCCTTCCTTCATCAATAAGTTTCTCCACTACTACATAACGTTGATCCACTACCTAACTAACCCACATTCACACAACATAAGTGGATGTTATTCATCTATTGGGTTGATGGGTCCCTCCACCATTTTATTTACTTAACTAAATAAGAAAAGTAAGAACTCTAATATTCCAATTAGCTGATGGAAAATTTGGAATATTATAATCATCCCCACAAAAATGTTGCTTCTCCTCATGCAACTACAAAAGTGCATGTTGTAGAAGTCCATCTCCCTCCCAAGTGACATCCTCGTATGGAAGGTTTCCCCATCTACTCCAATGTGTTATGAATGCCCAGCTCCGTAGCTGCCTCTCTAGAATGTCTAGAATGGATTTTGGATGTATAACCAAATGCCTCCCCTCATCAATGAGTCCCATAGTGGCAACCATATGCTATCCAAAAGCCTCATTTCGGCATGAGACATGGGAAGTGTTGTGGTTCCTCCCTCCAAAGGAGAGTCCCAAATCATACGCAGTCTCTCCATCCCATGCTACATGGAGTATGTTGTCTCTCTCCATGCTCCATTCCTTGGTCGTGGTGGTCTTTCTTTCTCCAAGAATCATATCAACGCTGTGCAAAGTGAGAAGTATAGATACATGGATCAACATGTGAAATTTCGAACCATACTCCCCCAAGACAATCCACTGCAACAATTCCTCTTGCTGCCACATCACAACACCATCATACCAAGTATGGTAGCCATACTCTCTAAAGAGAATCCACCACAACAATGCCTCTTGCTGCCACATCACATCATCATCATGAAAAGCATGAAGCAACAATATACTGATTGACATGTAGAATGTCACACCAGACCAACATAGCCAAACTTCCTGCTACTGCATCATATGAGCATCATACAAATTCCTAAACAATAATATACCCATTGACATGTGATATGTCATGTGATGGCCAAACTCTCCCAAAAGTAACCAGCACAACCATGCCTCAGGCTATTGTATCTCATCACTATGGTGCAAGGTAGAAAACAATGATATACAATTGGCCATAGTCTCCCAAGAGTAGCTAGCACATCCATGCCTCCTATTGTTGCATCACCTTAGTATTATTCAAGGCATGGGAAATACCAGTATGAAATGTTGGGTGGTAGCCACACTCATCCAAGAGCAGCCAACACAGTCATGCTTCTTGTTGCCTTGTGTCATAGATCTGCAAGTAGATTTGCAGCCATGTGCCCATCATCTCCATCCATCCATCCAACTGTGGGTGATGACTCATATCATGCACCAGCTCGGTATCCACCCAACGGAGAATCTCCCGCCAAAAAATGCTCATACATTAATTGTCCCCATCAATATCGATGGCCTTGGGGAAACCACGAAGCATGAAGACATCCCGGATATATAATCTGGTCATGGGTGAGGAGAAGTATGGTGTGAAAATGCCGAAGAAATGTGCATACCTCGACAGCGGATCAATGTCGACAATACCATCCTCCACAATACGATGACAATATTTGCACTTCATGATATGTCGAAGTGCATCCTCCTTGAGCTATCTGCATGAGAACCTCTCACTGATGGCCCGTTAGAACCTATGTTCTGAATATGCTACATGTAGAAAATTCTCCTTGAGATCTGAGATGCTCATCAAGAAGGATTTTTCTTGATAATGGAAGATGTTACCCATTACCTGATGCCTACCATCTACCGTCTGCCCATCCAATGCTTCATAAGTGAAGTGATCATCAGAATTCTCAAGTAATAACTGGGCCCACAAATCATCACTTCTCCTCAGTGAAATCACTGCTAATCTCCATGATAGTGCATCTAATCTCTCATGTCCCTCTCCATACACAATGTTAAACTCATAGTATTTCATTGTATTGATCCACCATTGATGCCTCTTCTGCAACTGCTGCTCCTCCTCAAAAATATGTCAGAGACTATGGTGGTTGGTATTCACCCAAAATCTACTGCCAATAAAAAGCTTCCAGAATTTGACCAATGCAGGCATAATGGCCAACATCTCTTAGTCATAAATAGAATACGACAGCTCATGTGATAGTAACTTCTGGTTCTCAAAAGCTATTGTATAGCTTCCCTGCATTAGGACTATGTTAATCCCATCCTCAGAAACTCCACACTCAAACACAAAGTGTTGTATGTAGCTCAACAATGTCAAACTAGGATAGCTATACATCTCCTCCTTGAACAAGTCAAGGGTCCTCTGCGCAGTGATAGTCTGCACCTCCAAATCAGCAATGTGCTTGAACCCTTGGTCATGAAATTGCCATGATGGCATGAACCCACAAATCTCAATCTGAGGTGCTAAAATAATATGTGGTGTAAATTTTTGCATACCTTGGATAAGCAAAAGCTTGGGAACATCTTGCAAAGCTACAAGCGTTCCTCCAACCGGTGCAATTACTTCTCCAACTGCTGGTGATGGTGATGGATGCTCCTCTATTGTTGCACCAGCATTGGTATATGCTTCCTTTGCTCCTCTATTGTTGCACCAATGTTGGTATATGCTTCCTCTTCCTCATGCACCTCCTGAATCGTGATTGGGACTCTTAATGTTGAATGCTCAGGACCATCTTGCAAATATGCAAGTGCTCTTCCCACTGATGCAAGCACCTATAACACAGCTGTTGCTGGTGGTAGTTTCTCTTTCTAACATCTTCCTTTTTCTCCTCATATACTTTCTCATCAATGTTGGAAAATGTCTCAATTGGAAGTGCCTCCAGTTTTCTTCTAGCAAACCTCTTTACCAATATTTGAGTGAACTCTGCATATGCAGTCACTCTTACATGTTTCAATCTACCGAACTAACAATCATTTGCCTCACCCTCAAGGTGCAGTGATGCAATATCAATGGCTTCCTTTTCTGCTACTGGGTGTAGCTGGAAGAAATCATCTAACTTTTCCATCCAATCCTTTGCGGTGCTTTTGAATGACCCATCGAATGTAGGCAGAAAGATTTTATTTTGCATATGCCCTCTTCTTTTATTGCTGCTATAGGGTCTCTTGTTCTCTTTAATCTGGAAAAACTACTAGAAATTCAGATTCTCTTTGAATTCTCTAGATTGAGATTTTTACTCTATAAAATAATCACTCAGAGTCTCATGCTCCAAATATCCTCCACCTCGATGCCATTCATTTCCTTCTGCAAGGAAACTAGGCATAGTAGGGTATTGTGGAACTTTTTGCACTGTTGTTTGCTTATACCATTGATAGGAAGTGCTTAGACCTTCTCCATTCTAAAACCCTCTTGAGGTTTCCTTTTGAATTTCCCTTCTCATTTCTTTGATCTCCATGGTGAGATCTTGCATAGATCTAAAGAGAAGTATGGCAAAACTCAATCCTTCTGCCATTGTAGACTTCTTATTTTTATGCTTCTTCTTCTTATTCTTCTAATGTGATGAAATGCCCACAATCTGAGCCAAAGATCATGCTCTGATAATGCCATCGTAATATCCCAAAATAGGAAAAGACAATAATACAAAACACAATAACTAGAAACTACAGCAATATAGAAATAAAATGTAAACACCATAAAAATAGTATTTAGTAGCCGGAAGCAGCCATTAATGATAAGGTATACAAGTACAACAATGCTAAAAATAGTAGCACTCCCTGCCGACAGAGATGGCTAGAGTGACCCTCAAGTCCTCCCACTAAGAACATTGTGTAATCAGTTGAGCCTGTTGGAGACCCTACTACGCCGCCTCTACTAGAAATGCTGGAAAGCGGTAACTACCGGGTCGAAAGGGGTGCGTAGATAAGGTTGTTCTAGAGCTCGGAAAATGTCGCAATTTGGAATCAAGACTCTATGATGAAAACCCAAAATAACCCACAAAAGATTTCCGGATTAGCTCACCTCGGAAAATAACCCTCCTAAGGCTTGGAATACATAACTGTTGGGTATGCAGATCTATGGCATGAACTGAAAGATAAAATAGCTGCAGTAAAACTCAATCAACTCAATGCTTGAAGGGCTGCCCCCTTCTCCTGATTCCCAAGATGGAAGCTTGAGTTCTAGCTCCTCCTCTCAAGTTGCCTTAGATAATGTAATACTCCTCAAAACCGATGGAAATGATCTCACCAAAGTGAGGGGATGATCCCTCAAAGGATTCCAAGCAGAGATACTTGGAACTTCCTTCCTCCTCTGAAACTACACTGCTAGAATGCGTAATTCCTGCAGAAAATATTGCTGCATAGAGGAGTAGAATGATGGTCTGATGCCAGATGTAGAAATATTGCTCTCGTAATACTGCAATGGATGCACAAGGTTAAGCGGTGATCCCTCCACAGGTTTCCAAGCTGAAATGATGAGAACTACCATCCTCCTCTCAAACCCTAACGCAGGAATGCGTAATTTCTGAAGCTGTAAGTGCTAAAGAGAGGGGCTGAATGTGGCACAGTTGCGGGATGATGAATGGATGCTCAAAGAAACCTTTCCAGAGTAGGCACTCAGAGTCCCCCATGGATAAGGGTGGGGTCTCTGCTTGGAGACACCCGTGCGCTAAAAAACACAACAGACTTAGCTAAATAGCTGAAGCGTGCAAAGAACTGTTGTAAACGACAATACAATATCAAAATCTAGAATGCCTTCTATGGATGCCCTCACCTTCCTTTTATGCTTGTGAGCCTTCCCTAGCCTTGGAACACCTCATTACTGCGCTGCACATGTGGCCACTAGCCTCCATAAAGACTGTGCTTTCCTCCATGATATCCATCATCTCTGCAATTACTCTCCACTCCCTCCATCATGTGTGCATTTAATGCACCACTTCCTCCATCACTTCATCATTATCTCTCCATGATCTGACATTTATTCCTCCACTATATCCATCATCTTCCTCATTATTGCTCCATGATCTCCACTCTTCCTTCATTAATTATGTTGCTCCACTACTCCATAATATTACTCCACTACTCAATTAGCCCACACTCACACTATAAGGGTGGATTTTATTCATCTACTGGGTTTATAGGTCCCTCCACCCTTTTATTTAATTAACTAAATAAGAAAAGTAAGAACTGTAACATTCCAATTAGCTGATGGAAAATTTGGAATATTAGCATTTCTCATGATGATATGCTAGGTAGTTCCACCACATCATGTGGTCTCCCTTCCTCCAGTCTTCCCATCTTCCATTTAGATGAATACATTATGGAAGCCATTACCACCCCTAATTTTCCTTGGGATGATATGCACCATCGTGTGTACTTCCTTCTGCAACATACCCATGATCAGTATGTTTTGGAGTCGAAAGACTTCATCCATAGTGAAGTCGATTGGTTCAATAACCCCTTACTTCGAACTCGTGCATTCAACCTACATACACCTTGTGGCCATTACATTGACACCCAATGTTTGGGTAAGAGGGCACCCATATTTTAGAGTCTTGGAGAAGAAATTCTCCACAACCCTCCTAGTGTATCTGGTAGTCTCGATTCTAGTACCATTATTCTTCCCAATTTAGAAGAACCTATAGAGTGACATATCACTTCAGATCACTCTAGGGATGACCCACTTAATCATTCCTTCATCTTACATCAACAACCCAATCCCTTAGACATTTTTTTTTACCAACCTCGATGTTTCCTAGGTGTGCATCAGTTAATTATATCCAAGTTCACTATTTGGGATAGTGACACCATGTATGCGAACCTATAAATTTAGTCCATTTGCTTCATATATGTAGTGGAAAATAGGATTGGTAATCCACCATTTCCTTTCTCTAACTGTAACTCCATTCTTCCCACAGAAGATAACCATAACATAAACAAAAGGCTAACCACATCATCAAAATGTGTTTAGAGTCCACTATTATAAATACAATTGGCATGTCCATACTAGGCTTGGGGGCACCTATGCCCCTATATATTCTCCCCATCCTCTTGAGGATTTAGTGCCTATGATATTGAATGCTTGAATCCATTATTTCAGCTCTTGGAACATCATGGCGCTCTACAAACTTCTATATCTAAGGGCATCGTTCCCACCTTTAGCATACTAGATCACTCCCCTCCATCACATATGCTTGGGGGCAGTATCCCATTCTTGGGGGGCATGATAGCACCCCTAGCCACCTTATCACATGATTAACATAAGTCTTAGCCTAGACTCCACCAATCTAGGTATGGTCGATTATCCTCCCATTCCTCGGATAGTTTATCCTATCGGCCTCTCTGACGAGCCATATATCATAGATGCTTGATACCATATCTTAAAATATTATACTTCATGTGATACCACACTTACCACTTGGTCCCCATGTTTGACTTGGTGGGTAGGGATGATTCTAGACCTTCACTAGTAGTTCGTTCATGTATTCTTTTCTTACCTTGATTCTTCACCAGGAATCATTATTCCAAGAAGCATTAATGCCATCCTTAGACAAGTAAGGCCACCTTCCTGAAAGTCACAGATCCTATTTCCCATAGTAGGTTTTTTCGTTACGATTGCAGCAAGATTTAGGGCCTTCTCATACTCTCCAAATTCACCACAACTGCATTATAAAACTAACCAAATTGGAGAGAAATCACCCTATTAAAATAAAAACACTAATTTGTATTTCTCACACTATGACCAAACCGTATCTCGGTTCGACGAACTGTCAACACCATTGGAAAGCTCTCACCGAGTATTATAATGGGTCTTCTTTTGTTTTTGGTAATTTGACTCTTCACTAAGAAGCCATTTTTCCAAGAAGGGTCGCTTTGCCGCCTCTTAAAATCAAATTTTTTCACATGCACTGCGTGTACTTGGGGCACCACTTTTCCTTCATACTTGTCAACTTGTGTGTTGATTTTTGTCATGAGTAACCATCTTTTTCTCATGTTTTACAGCCCATTGGAAATCTGAGACCTCATATTATGTGCGCAAATTTCGCATGTAGCTCCAATGATGATGGGTTCGGTTCCAGCTTCTTGCAGCGCCTATAGCATGCATGTATCACTCAGATGTGTTGATAATTTGGAGGGCTAGATATTAATTAAAATTCTCTTCTTGATAATTACTTGTGAGCTTACTTGAGTTACTTATGTCTTCTCTTTCTTAGCTTATTTAGTCTTTCATCAAGTAAATTACCAAAATACAAAAGACACAAAGTTAGGCTCCTAGAGCCAGGGCAAAACCTCTCCCTCTTGGAGAGGAAAACCCACGAGAAATTCTTCTTATAGACTTTTAGATGACAAGTACCATGACCAAGATTCAGACCCTAGACCTTTATATGCTTCCAAGACCTTGTCATTGCTTCTTCATTGGCTCCTTCTTTTCTGCACCTACTTACACTAATCTGCACCTGTCAACACCAAGGCTAGAGAGCTCGGTCTCTCCTCGTGTTCTTCCTTCTCCGGATGTATATAATTCTTGCTTGAGATATCAACACTTTACACAGTCATAATCCTACAATAGTATGATCTCTTCCTCATGCAGACCACTGCCTTGATCTCGCATATATTCCAGACCTGAACTCGCACTTTAGTATGGTTGCAATACCTCTGTAATCCGCATTCATTTCAGACTTAAGACTTTACATCAATATGTTGACTTGACTTCACTTCAACGCTGCCTTAACTTTACTTACACCCTGTACTTGACCAAGGTTGTATCATTCCTGAAATCATTGATATGTCCGCACTATTTTCCTGTCTCAGATCCACACTTTGGTTGCCCAGAACAGTCTGCAATTTCCTGTGGAAATCTTAGAGAAACATCCGCAAATCCCTTCAATAAATTCGCATTTATTACACCAAGAAATCCGCATTTTATTGCTTCAGAAATCTGCATTTACAACTCCTGAAATTTCGCATTTATATCTCAGAGCAGTCCGCAATTCGTCTGTGTTTTCTGCGCAGCATAGGTGGGTATAAATAGTTGTTCCAACCTGTATTTGAGCTGACCTTATAGCCAGCTAGTAAGCCGACTTTATCACTGTACATGAGGCCGACTTGAAGTGCAATAATTTCAGCATTGTAGCTTATCTTCCAGCGTGGTTTGAGGGCTGAATTTAACACATCATTTTAGCTTGACTTCCAGCATTGGTGAGGGCTATTACAAGCCATTCTTCCACAAGGTCTTGGCATGGTCTTGGAGCATTCTAGACTAGATCCTTCATATGAATGACACTTAATTAAATTTATTCCTAGAAGACATGAACCCTAATAGACATCAAGAAGAAGTCTATTTAATCTATAATAAACTCTTGCTCATGAAACCCATGAAGCAAGTACAAAATACATTTTATTATCTTTGTCTTCTACTTTATGTAAATCCATAATTACATATTCAATATGAAGACCGACCTAGTTACACTTTTCAACACTCCCTCTTAACTAGGGAGGTATTCATACAGGTACATGGTTGCTTTCAAACTGAAGAATCTCATAAGAAGAATCGGATTGGTAATCGCATCTGTATAACATCATATCAACCAACATTGTCCTAGTGCAAGGCATTGACTAATAGCCCCATCTCTCAATGAGACAATGGGCTACAATGCTAGCGAGACACATGACTTATATACACCATCGTCATTATCTCTCCAAGGTACATACTCCACCTAGGTGTTCCCAAAGTATGACCTTATTGGACTATTCTTCTCTTGGGTAGCTAGCCCTCAAATAATATTGGTTCCCGACTAATCTTATCTTGAATTCCCTAATACATTCTCAAAGAGTATCGAGTGCCAGATGATTACCCAATCCTCCATTCTGTCTTCCTAAGTGAAGACCATAATGATGTGTCTATCTCTCCCTCTCAACCAGGGAGGACCTATTCCACAAGGGAATATACTCATTCCTATACAAGGAATGTACCTAAGCTAATTCTTAGGAATTACCAAGTTTCTTCCAAGTAAGAAACTTATCATCATGCTCCCTCTTAACCAGGTACCTCCAGCAATAATGGTGAGACACCTAGCTTCTCATAAAGAATTCCTGTCCTCAATGTCATGGATTTCGATATTGAGGAATCTTCAACTTTTAGCTTCATAGGGCACAAATCATCCATCACTTTCATCTTGAGTCATGTCAGTTGTCAGAAAGTGATTCATCAGACTTCCTTATCTGGTCCACTATTATACCATGTTGCTTTCCTTTGAATCATCTCCCAGGATCATACATCCTTTCTCATGATTAGCATCCCTACACAAATTCATCGAGATAAACATATACATATGAAATTTTAAAACAATAGTTACCTCAATGATGATCTTTCACCATGACATCTTCCTATAGGCATCAACATCCTTCATACAAATTGACACATCTCCTAATGATATGTTTTTCCGAGGGTTTTCTTCTTTACCAGACTTCTGTCAGAGTCTACATATCTTTCCAGGAGATCTCCTAGTCACATCTTCTTGGCCTTTGGATGATAACTGCCTCTTGACATGGTTGCATTTCATGATCTCTTCCTCTCTGCACATTCTTGATTCCCAGGAACGTACAACTTTTCTAGTTTCTCGTTCATATACAACCACCTCATATATTCAGTATGGTATGTGTTATATTCTTTTCCATAGTGTCCACACCTATGGTTTTAAGCTGGTTTCCTTAGCATGGTTTTGGGGTACAATGGTTTTTGGCCCCTGGTATTTTGTAGATCCGGTCAAGGGAACTACAGTTATGTTCTAATCCAGGGTTAATGGATTGGGGTTTATGTATGCTTCGGCATGTATATATATGTGTTGTAACACTAAAAGGAATATAATGAAAAATCAAGATAGTCGTCTCGATTTTGGATCCAGGGGAAAATCTTTGTGTTTATCTATTTTGTGTTTTATGCTGTCGCTATTGTTTATTTTCTGTTATGATATTCATGTGTAGATAATTTATGTTCAGGGTTAAAACCTACATTTGGTATCAGAGATGTTTTGGCTTCAAGTGGATGCCTTTGCTGTTGAGGGTTTTTTTGCTCAGGCCTGAGGTAGACCCTGTTCAGTGGGAGATCTGCGGGATCGATTCTTGCGGTGAAAGAAGATGGTGAGCGGTGGAAATATAGAGATCGAGAAATTTAATGGTCAGAGTTTTGAGTTGTGGAAGATCAAGATGGAGGATCTACTGCTGGATAAAGATCAGTGGATCGCGGTAGATCCAAGTACTAAACCAATCACAATGCCTGGATAAGACTGAAGAAGTCGGATTGGAAGACAAAGAGCACAATACGATTGTGTGTCTTAGATTCAAAAGATTGTTGAATGTATCCTGGGAAGCTACGGCAAAGACCTGTAGGACAAGCTGTGGACTTTGCGTATCAATCTAAGTCCCCCGTGAATAAATTGTTCATGAGGAAAAGTTATGAAAAAGCTGTATAACCTGAGAATGAAGGATGGAGACTCGGTGACAGAGCATCTGAACGCCTTCAATACCGTGGTAAGTCAGCTGTCGTCTGTTGATATTAAAATCTCAGATGAAGATAAGTGCATCAGTTTGTTGTGCTCTCTACCAGACTCGTGGGACAGTCTGGTTATTGCAATAGGTAGCAATACAACTACCTTGATTTTTGATGACATTGTCTCAGCCTTGCTATCGGAGGAAATGAGACGGAGAAATATGGAGGGTCAGAATGGAGATGCCTTATCTGTACGAGGAAGGTCCTAGAACAGAAACAAGAATAAGGTTTCGAGTGGGAGATCTAAATCTAGAGGGAGATCTAAATCTCCTGGAAAGTTTGTAAAGGTGTGTTGGAAATGCAGAAAGGAAGGGCACTACAAAAAGGAATGCAGATCTAAAGCTCCTGAGAAAGGAAAGGGATCTGATGAAGGTCCTTCTGCAGAGGCAAAAACCACCTCGGATGAAGGTGGGGATGTGTATTTGGCTTCTTCTTCAAATACACATGTAGATCATGAGTCATGGTTGATTGACTCAGGTGCATCCTTTCACTTCACTCCCCATAGGGAGTGGTTCTGCGAGTATGAGAAATATGATGGTGGTGATGTCTTCCTAGGGGATGATAGGAGGGCCAGAATCATTGGACGTGGAAAGGTCAAGCTGAAGCTACAAGGTGGAAGGATTAGAACACTTCCTGGTGTTCTGCATATTCCTGCATTGGCTAGAAATCTGATTTCTATAAGCAAGATGGATGATGCAGGTGTAAAAATAGTGTTCGAGAAAGATTCCTGCAAGATGGCTCGGGGAGCACTGGTATTAACGCGGGGAGTTAGAATTGGAACTCTGTACAAACTACAAGGTAGCACTGTTATTGATGGGTGTAACAGTTCTGTGGTTCCTGAAAGTGGAGTGGAAAGCCTAGTTGTCTTTGGAGAAACGACCATGCTATGGCATCAAAGGCTTGGACATATTGGAGAGAAGGGCTTTCGGATACTGCATAGAAATGGTATGGTAGAAGGTATGTATAATTTCTCTCTGGATTTCGATTTCTGTGAACATTGTGTATATGGGAAGAAAAATCGTGTGAGTTTTCCTTCTGGTGCTAAGAGGGCAAACAAGATATTAGAACTTGTGCACAGTGATGTGTTTGGACCTGTGTCAGTTCCATCACTAGGAAAGTCTCTGTACTATGTTTCATTCATCGATGACTTCTCAAGGAATACATGGATATATTTCTTGAGGAATAAATCTGAAGTCTTTGACAGATTTAAAGAATTTAAATCTCTGGTGGAAAACCAAAGAGAGAAGAAGATAAAGGCGCTGAGGACAGATAATGGTGGGGAGTTCTGCAAGAAGGAATTTGAAGAGTTCTGTAAGAAGTGTGGTATAGCATGGCAGAATAATACTCCATACATACCTCAAAAAAATGGAGTTGCAGAAAGAATGAATAGAACATTGATGGAAAAGGCAAGAAGCATGCTTAGTGGTACCGGGTTAGGACAAGAATTCTGGGCAGAGGCAGTGGAGACTGCATGCTATCTGGTTAACAGATCACTTTCAACAGTGTTGGAGGATAAGACTCCACATGAGGTATGGACTGGTAAGAAACCCTCTCTTTCACATCTAAGGGTATTTGGATGTGATGCCTATGTACATATTCCAAAGCAGAAAAGGACCAAGTTGGATAATAAATTTGAAATATGCATCTTTATTGGGTATAAGGATGGTTCAAAGGGTTACAAGCTTTGGAACCTAGAAACAAGGAAGGTTGTGTACAGTCGAGATGTGGTGTTTAGAGAAGTGAAAGATGTTGTTAAACATGAAGTCCTACCAAAGGAACCGGAGAAGATAGAGTTTGAGCTAAAGGAGGATGAATCAGACTCTACAACAAAAGAAGACTCAGAAGATGAAGAGCCACAAACTCCAGCTATTAGAAGATCAGTTCAGGAAAGAAGGCAACCAGAAAAGTATAGCCTATCTTCTTTCTATTCAAATTTTTCCTTAACTATAACTGATGATGATCCCAGAACGTTCAGGGAGGTAGTAGATTCAGAGGATGGAAAACTCTGGAAGGAGGCCATGATTGATGAAATGGCATCCTTGCATAAAAACGATGCATGGGATCTGGTGGAGTTGCTGGCTGGAAGGAATCCCATCAGGAGCAAATGGGTGTTTAAGAAGAAGATGAATGTAGAAGGCAAGGTGGAAAAACACAAAGCTCGGTTGGTAGCAAAAGGTTATTCCTAGGTGCCGGGAATTGATTTTGGTGATATTTTTTCTCCTGTTGCCAAAGTTACTTCTATTATATTAATTTTATCTATTGTTGCTGCATTTGATTTTGAGATAGAACAGATGGATGTGAAGACATCAATTCTTCACGGGGATCTAGAAGAGGAGATCTACATGAATCAAACTGAAGGCTTCATGGTGAAGGGTAAGAAATAACTGGTATGCAGGTTGAAGAAGTCTTTGTATGGGTTAAAACAATCACCAAGGATGTGGTATCAGAAATTTGATACCTATATATGGGGACTTGGCTTCACCAGAAGCAAGGAGGATCAATGTGTTTATTTTAAATTAATTGGTGACCATGTTATTTATTTGGTCTTGTATGTGGATGATATGTTGTTGATTGGAAATGACAAAGAAATTATCCAAGATTTGAAAACCCAACTGTTCTCCAAATTCGACATGAAGGATCTTGGTGCTGAAAACTATATTTTGGGCATGGAAATTAAGAGAGATCAGGCAAAGAGGAAGCTCTGGTTAAACTAGAGGAAGTATGTCGAGAGTATATTATAGAGGTTCAATATGCAGGATAGTAAACCAGTGAATGTTCCTATTCCTGTAGGTGTAAAGATATTTGCTAAACAGTGTCCCAAGACACAAGAAGAAGAGGAGAATATGCCCCGTGTTCCATATGCAAGTGCAGTGGGTAGCCTGATGTATGCAATGGTCTGTACTAGACCAGACATTGCACATGCAGTGGGAGTATTGAGCAGGTTTATGTCAAACCCAGGGAAGGAGCATTGGACAACAGTGAAGCAGGTTTTCAGATATTTACGTGGCACTAGTGATTATGGCTTATGCTACCAGGGAAGACCAGGATTGGAAAGAATGTTGGACATTCATGGTTTTGTTGATGCAGACTGGGCTGGAGATCTGGACCAAAGAAGATATACAAGTGGGTATGTGTTTAACCTATTTGGAGGCGCAGTCAGTTGGATGAGTAAAAGACAGTCTATAGTGGCTCTTTCAACTACAAAGGCAGAATACATGGCAGCCACTCATGCAAGCAAGGAAGCAGTTTGGTTGCAGAGATTGTGTTCAAGTATGGGGTTGGTACAACAAGCTATAAGGATAGATTATGATAGCCAAAGTGCTATTTTCTTGGCTAAGAACCCTGCTTATCATTCAAATACAAAGCACATCGATGTTCAATATCACTTTGTTAGAGATATGGTTGAGGCTAAAAGGGTCTTGCTGGTAAAGGTGGACACTTTGAAGAATGTTGCAGATGCATTGATGAATTCTGTGAGTGCTCAGAAGTTCTCTTGGTGTAGAGAAACAATGGGTGTTGAAGAATTGGGCCAGTGACTAAGCTCTCTTGTGGCCCCCTGAGGAAAGAAAACAACAAGTGGGAGAATGTTGGGTATGTGTTATATTTTTTCCACGACTAAGAACATGCGGGGGGTTAAGAGGCGGGGGGGGGGTAGCCCCCCCTTTGCGTTGGGTGCAACATGGGGGTCATAGGGGGGGCGGTAGCCCCCCCCTGTCGGGGTCTGGGGCAACGGCCCGACGAAAATTTTTGTCCTTAATTTCCGGTGGGTGGTCCACGCCCATGGTTTTGTGCATGGTTTTGCACATGGTTTTCGGGTACGATGGTTTTCGGCCCCTAGTATTTTTTGTAGATCTGGTCAAGGGAACTACAGTTATGTTCTAATCCAGGGTTAATGGATTAGGGTGTATGTATGCTTCGGCATGTATATATATGTGTTGTAAAACTAAAAGGAATATAATTAAAAATCAATCTGGTCGTCCTAATTTGGGATCCAAGGGAAAATCTCCGTGTTTATCTGTTTTATGTTTTATGCTCTTGCTGTTGTTTATTTTCTGTTATAAGATTCGTGTGTAGATAGTTTCTGTTTAGGGTTAAAACCTGCATTCTATGAGGTCATATTATGTTGATTTCATCTATTAGTGCACTGAGAGATATTTCTTCATAGGTCACATTCCTAAATACAGAGTTATATTACCTGCAACCATATGACATGACTTCACAACATCCAATATCAGCATATATGTCAACATACCTCATATCTATTTTCCTTAAGTCATCCTGTAGCAGTTTCTCTTGAATGAAAAGCTTCATTCATTTGACCTTCTTCAACAATATGTCATCACATCCCAAAATTATGTCTCCATGATGACCCTTGATCTTGATGACTGCCTTCCATCAGTATTGTTATCAGAGAGGTTTTCTAGGAGCTGTTTTACAAAGGACTCCTACCGTGCTTTGATCAGGATGCTACATTGCTTCCTATCATACAACCAACATAAATCACCTAAAGGAGAAGATGATCTCAATCATAGTGGAGATCCCTCATTTCCTCTTTCTTAGATTTCTTTGCATCAGGTTCTTCTCTCATTTCTGAGATATGGGCTTCTTCCCTTATTTCTCTTGTTCTTTTCAAATTTAGAACAATCTTTTTTTATAATGCCCAAGTTAATCAAATCCAAAGCATCATGCTTTTTCCATACTATACTAAGGACCCAAACTTACCGATTAATCTTCCTTTCTTCCTTGACGTGGCTGCCAAGTCTTGATTCCCTTCACTTGATCCTATAACACCTTTGGCTTTCAATATTGTTTCCTATATTTTACATAGAGACCCTAAATCATGGAATGGTGTGGCTTCCTTTTTCCCGTATAAACCTGAAGATAAATTTCCCCATTCATCTGGCAGAGCTTCCAACACTAATTTAGTCATCTCAGTGTTAGAAATTACTTCTCCCACTTCTTGCAGATGATCTTAGAGATATTGCTTCTCCTATAGTACTCACAAAGAATAGCTCCACCATTTTAACATATATTTCTTTTGATGATTCTAGATTTGGTACATCGGAGATAAGAGAGCATTTTATGGATTCTGTAAAAATCCTTTGGGCTTTTATATCCCTGTTCATGTATTTGGAATGACTTCATTGTCCTTGTCTTCTAGGAAAGTCTGAAACCCTAACCAGTTTTTTGCTTTCTTTGAAAAGAAAACATTTTGATAGATTCATTTGAAGTCATAGAGATACTTACTTGAGTAGATGTTTTTCTTCTTCTATCAGCTTCCTTGTTCAAGATGATGGCAAGAACTCCTTCTTAGAATGATTTCAAGGTAGGTGATCTTGGATCCTTGATGGTCAAGGATTAATTCATAATGAAGATGTCTTCAATAGTGTTGAGTGATGCTCAATGATGTGTCTTCCAACAACGTCTTCAATATCAAGAATCTTTGATGTTAAATATTACCTCCTCGACATTTAGATTCCTTGAATGAGGGTGAGAGTCTTCTTGAGATGGCTTGAGGATTTCCTTGCAAACTGATTTGACCTTACAATGAAGACTTTGAATTTTTCCTTGGTGCTTTCTAGAAAACTGAATTTGATCCTTGAGCGTCTTCTTGTCAAATAGTGTTTTGTCTTTAGCACCTTAGCTCTGAAACCATGTTGATAATTTGGAGGGCTAGATATTAATTCAAATTCTCTTCTTGATAATTATTTGTGAGCTTACTTGAGTTACTTATGTATTATTTTTCTTAGCTTATTTAGTCTTTCATCAAGTCAATTACCAAAATACAAAAGACACAAATTTAGGCTCCTAGAGCCCGGGAAAAACCTCTCTCTCTTGGAGAGGAAAACTCGCAAGAAATTCTTGTTATAGACTTTCAGATGACAAGTACCATGACTAAGATTCAGACCCTAGACCTTTATATGCTTCCAAGACCTTGTCATTTCTTCTTCATTGGCTCCTTCTTTCCTGCACCTACTTACACTAATATGCATGTGTCAACACCAACGCTAGAGAGCTCCATCTCTCCTCATGTTATTCCTTCTCTTGATGTAAATTCTTTCTTGAGATATCAGAACCTTACACAGTCATAATCCTATAGTAGTATGATCTCTTCCTCATGCAGACCACTGCCTTGATCTCGCATATATTCCAAACCTGAACTCGCACTTTAGTATTCTTGCAATACCTTTGTAATCAGAATTCATTTCAAACTTAAGACTTTACATCAATATGGTGACTTGATTTCTTCCACAAGGTGTTGGCATGGTCTTGGAGCATTCTAGACTAGATCCTTCATATGACTGACACTTAACTATATTTATTCCTAGAAGACACGAACCCTAATAGACATCAAGAAGAAGTCTATTTAATTTATAATAAACTCTTGCTCATAAAACCCATGAAGCAAGTACAAAATAAATTTTATTATCTTTGTCTTGTACTTTACATAAATCCATTTTTACATATTCAATATGAAGAACGACCTAGTTACACTTTTCAACAAGATGATCCATTCATATTTTCATATATATTTCCTATTTATCAGGGATTCTTTGGTTTTTATTATGTCTCATGTCCTCATATATTATTGTATTCAGTCCTGGATGTTGTCCCAGGCGCAATATGTATGTGGGATCCATTATATTTTTGTCTGAACCATTTTATGCCATCATGTCATGTACCATTTATCATGTGATTTATAGCTCAGTCCCATTTTTCTGGACACACCATTATCTTTGTACTTTTTCATCTCGGTGGGCATAGGTATACCTCCTCCTCCTCACTAAGAACAGGTACCCAAACATTAAAGGAGACTTATATCATTTGTAGGTCTCACACCCTAAGGTTATTCTCCTCTCTCACTTCACTATGTCTATGTATCTTTCTCTATGACTCCCCTTCAGTGTCTAGTGATTGTCTTCTTCAACATACTTTGGTCATACGATTAGCTCCCAATGCTCACATATTGGGGGGCAATCCATTACATCAATTTTTGGTAATCTAACCATTTACAATTAGATAGATCGAAGTACATCATGTAAGACCGATTTTACCATAGTAAATTTTCTTTCACTATAAGAAATAATTTAATAAACCATATTTTATTAAGTTATTTCTGGTTCCAACAGGAAACCCCATGAGGAATAATTAAATAAATCCTTATTTATTTGATTTTCCTCTAGGAATAATAAATTAAACTACAGTTTAAGTAATATTCTTGGTCATATTTAACCCAATTATGAGAAATAATTAGATAAATCATTATTTATCTTATTATTCTCTCGGAATAATTAATTAAATGGTTATTCAATTAATATTCCTTGTTCAATTTGACTAAATCAGCTAGAAATATATAAACAGATCATTATTTGTTAATTTTTTCGCTAACACCATCCTTGAAATGATAAATAAATCACTTGTTCGTTTATTATTTCTAAATAAAGGGATTTAAACAATTTAAATTCCTTTTGCCTCCAACAAAATATAATAAAATATTCCAAGCTGTTAGATCTAGATCTTGGATAATAATATTTTATTATGCACCATTATCAAGGTTAGCTCAATATTTTGTTATAAATAGGAGGTTTTTTCATTCATTATTCACTTTTATGCTTTTTTCATGGTCATACTTTGATCCTTTGTTCATCGTCATACTTTGATCACTTTTATTACTATTTTTCTTCTTGAGCTCCCATAGAGTTCAACACGTCTTGGGATTTCTACACCATTGAGAGAGATAAACTTCTAGATCTAAATCATTGAGGACAACCAATAACCCATCCCATTGAGGGGGATTGGTAACATCATTCTTTGTTCCCTTCTGAGGTGTTAATACATATAAAATTATTTATATATCTTATCTTCCCTATCAGTTTGGAGAAACTCTTATTTATTTTTACTGTTTAACTAATTTACAGCATAGATCTAGGTTTTTTCTGCATTTTTTTTCACTATCTATTACAGATCTAAGGAAGTTAAGTAGCCATCTCTTTTTTTATGGATTTTTACCACACATAGCTAAACTAATCTCTTTCCGTACACTTGCGTTAAGAATTTATGCAAACACTCATGACCATGAATTTGACTCAGATAATTACAAATTCACATGATGAATTCTGTAAAAATATGTTGAATGATGAAACTATTGTATATGGAAGTAGATCATTACTTTACCTGTGGGGGTGTCTCTTAGAAAAGGGTCTTGTAGATTCCCTCATGCATGAGGCATTTTTGAAGAAAAATGGAACTACTAAAGTAGGTTCCAAATTGATGCATGGGTCTTCGACCAAATGAGAGAATTGAAACTATGAGTAAAGATAGTGTTTTTACTTGTGTTCAATGGTGAAGCAATGGCTAGGCCTTGAATCGAAGGACTAGATGATAGATCTTGAGATTGGTGGAGCGGGCACTTTAAAAGGAACAGAGGCAAGAGAAGAAAAAGTTGGGGAAGTTGCAGGAAGAGGTGAATATAGTGATGGCACTGATGGTGATTGAATCAGCCAAGATTTGGGATCTGCTCAATGGGGGGGAGGGTGAGCTTGTTGTGAAACGAGCTCCAAAAGGAGAAGAAAAGAGATACCAACGCCTTAGAAATAAGCCACTTCGAGGGGGAAACCTCCAATACATTACATGAATGAACAATTCTTGGATGATACAAATGACCAAAACCTCTTTCTATATATAGGAGTCCATGGGGCCACAATATAATCGTAGTGGGGCCACAATGTAATCCTAGCCGACCTAATAATAATAATGTAAGGGCACAATAATAATAATATGGGGGTTACAGGAGTACAAAAATAACAATAAGGGGGGCTACACTAACATAATAAGGGACTAAACTATTAATATAGGGACTTAACATGCCCCTCTCCTTCAAACAAGTGTTGTCCTCAATGCTTGATTATTTCTTGATGCTTTTGTATAAAATTCTCATCCTCCCATGTGCAATCTTCTACAGGAAAGTTCTTCCACTTGCTGAGATACTCTAAAATTGATCGTACTTGTCGAGTTCTCGATTCTGTGACTGCTTCATAAATTCTTTCGATGTGATGTTGATCTTCCTGTTGTTTCATTAGATTCTGCACCAAAGTTAGATTATCCCTTGAGAGTTGGAGAACTTATTGTTGATGCTCGATGTGATCTTCCACTAATTTATCATCCATGTTAGCTATTATTTGATCCTTCAAACCATCCAAATTAGCCTTCATTTCTGCTTTTAAAGCATCTATTTCATCTTTAGTTGCTCTTCATAAGATCGAAATTTGTTGCACTTGGTACCACAATTTTGATATCTCATACTGCAATTCTTCCTCTTCATGCATCATAGTATAGCTTTTTGAGGGCTTAATGGGTATGAAATTATTTTTTGGAGGCATTATAGAACCCAATACTGATAAAAATTCTAAAATATGTCCTTGGAATCACTTCAAACTACTTTTTCAAACAAACGTTATGCAATTTTAAAAACCAAATACACACCTTTTTCTTGATTTTGAGGAGCTCAATATTGAAACTGAATTAATTTTGTGATTTCGGAGATTCAATATCTGAAATTTCGCATTGAGGTAGCCCTCTGAATTCTCTTTAGAATGCCATAGGTCTAACATAATATGGATTCTTTAAGACAAAGTTGTGCCCAATCTCCTACGATGACCTAATTATGGACTAGTTCAGTAAAGTGAACTTGTACGACTTGCTATGTGTCAATGTTTCCTCCTTTGGCTTTGAACATTATTGATAGGAAAATCCAGTCTGTGTGTTTGCAGCCACTTTTTACAGAATTCCAATCCGATGCTCAGAGAGAGAGAGTTATGAATATTTTCCCACGTTCAGCTCTTTGAGATGAAATTTGAGAGCCTACACAAGACCTAACTTCCACAGACCATATCTCTGAAAATATTTCGACCCAAGATCTGAAATTTTTTGACAATGTTCCTCAGGATTTCTACTTCACACTCTAAAAATTTTAGCTTCTGAAACTTTATAAAAACAAAGTTACAACGAAAATTCTGCGATGACCTGTTTAGGTTAAATTCAGAAGCATGCAAAAAGACCTAAATTCCACAGATCGTATCTCATAAAATATTGTGAACCAAGCTCTGAAATTTTGCGATGTTGTTCCTCACAATTTCGGCTTCACACTCTAAAACTTTTAGCTTTTAAACCATAGCAGAAAAAAAGTTATATCTAAAATGCCACGATAACCTGTTTGGAGCAGCGAAACCCTAGAATCCAAAGCTCTGATACCAAATGTTGTGAAACCAACTCCAAAAAGAGAAGAAAAGAGATATCAATGCCTTATAAATAAGCCACTTCGATGGGGAAACATCCAATACATTACATGAATGAACAATTCTTGGATGATAGAAATGACCAAAACCTCCTTCTATATATAAGAGTCCATGGGGCCACAATATAATCCTAGTAGGGCCACAATGTAATCCTAACCGACCTAATAATAATAACGTAAGGGCACAATAATAACAATATGGGGGTTACAAGGGTACAACAATAACAATAAGGGGGGCTACACTAATATAATAAGGGACTACACTATTAATATAGGGACTTAACAGAGCTCATCAATTCCAACATAAAAAAAAAGTAATGAAATTTATTGAATACATGAATATTATCTAAAATTAGTCATTATGAAAGGATACTAATCAATATTTTCCATTCTTCAAAAATTAATTCAAGAGGTATGTCCGAGAAGCTAACTCACGTAGTGGTTTTGAAGGGTAGGGGAGAGAATGATATGATATATAGGTAGTGTTGCCAGGTCATATTCCGAGGATGATGGATTTTTTTTTCTTATTCAAACATGTCATTTCATGTAATGAGATGAATGCTAGTTCAAATTTGTTGATTTTGGCGTTGAAAAATTGACCATTTTATCCGTTGAGTCTTTGGTTGCAGTTTTATTTGTGTTCATACTCAATAACCTCTATTTTTTTGCATCGAGCATGTCATTTTCGTGTACATATATCAATTGGAAGCATCAATCGATTGTCTAAATTATGACATGATTCATGCCACCATATCTTTATTGAAAGTGGTGTTTAAATTTTTACAAAAGCAACACCAACCAATCGTATGAGCACAGATTTCTAAAAGCATTGATCATGTTATAATGGATGATAAGGTAAACAAGTATGGCATGAATGTTTTAGACTCAAGGGTATATTAGTGCACCTAAAAAATCACATGGTCACAATGATGAGGTGGGGACATCATTTTATCTCTTGAGGTTCATCAAATTTAAAATTTCAAGCTTTCCTTTAAATTCATCGCCATAAGTATCCACATGTTTCACTGGCATGAATGGTTCACAAATATTAATCATCATGCACTAATTCAATGACGGGTTCACTACTTTTTCATCTTTTCTATTTGATATCACTTTAGTCTCATCCACAGATAAGATGTAAATATAGTAAGCTAATCTTTGGGTTAATGCATAGTGCTTAGTATTTATATCTTAAACTAAAAATTCTACATTTGGAGTTTTTGGAAAGAATATGGTGAAATGTTTTTGGGAAAATTTTAATTTTTGTTATTTAAAACATGTGATTTGTAATTTGTGATTCTTGTATTAATTTTTGTTATTTTAAAAGTTTTTAATGTAAGTTTTAAGGGAGGTACTTAGAATTAACTCTTACAATAGTGTATTGGAAAATTTGGTTTGTTGGTTGTTGGAGTTTGTTGAGAGATTTTCTCAACAATATTCTCTTATTTCATAATTTAGACGTTTATGATTCAAGACTAGTTGAAGATTATTTTTAGGATTCATTACATCAGAATCTATTGGATCTCATATGTACTATATATCTATGATGTATTTTGGTTTCAAAGTAGTAATATACAAATTATTTGTGTGTAATAGTTGCACAATGTTTTCTCTTCTAATTTCTCTTTAATATCTCCATGTTTATTATTACATGTAGCATAAATATATGATATAAAAATGGTATAAACATCCATATATGTATTCAAAACCAGTAATGACTTCATAAATGAAAATATTGTTGAAAGTACCAACCAGGGAATTGGATAATGGATGATTCTATTTGATGGAGATAGAAGTTTAGGACTTATCTTCTATGGTTGTTGTCATGTTCACTATTCCACTCTTAAGTATAGAGCTTTACATAGGCACCATCCCAAAATTTTACTAGGGTTCTCTCCTTGTGATGGAATATCTCTCATATGGTGAGAAATGGTGCTCTAAACATTTCCTAAAGAAAGGTTCATCTCCTCTATCCTATGCAAGAAAATTCTCTCCTCAAAGAGGCCATATGAAAGCTCTCAATGATGAAATCCATATATATGCAAAGCTTACTACCATAGAAATTTTGGAAACATAACTTTGGACAAACTTATTTTTATTCTTAGCTCTAATTTTGTTGGTATATATACGCCCAAGTCCAATCCTTGGCTCCCCCTCACTCATTAATGAGAATAGGATATGTGGGAGACAAGAAGAGTCCTTTGGGGGCTCCTCGATTAAATTCCAAGAGTAGAATGGTTCAAGCTATGCTATCAAGGATTTTCCTTTTAGTAGAAGTTGTCTCATTTAATATGAAGTGGTCTCTGAGCTAGTCATCTATCACTTTGTGAATCAGTGGATATCAAAGAAAAAACTATAGTTATATGTCTAAAAGCTATTATAGCACCTTTGTGCGGTTTGATTTTTTAAATGAACCCTAGGAACATTTGGTTTTTTTTGCTTCATGATGTTTTCAATTTTCACTAGTACACGAAGTACACATGTTATTTTCTGATGTTTGGCATATCTTGATGTGTGCGATTCAACACATTTTTTTCCATGATAATAATTCCCCCCCAATGTTTGAGGTTAGGAGAAAACGTATAACTAAAATACATCAAATTTTCTATGCCTTACGGTACTTGGGAGAGAGGTAATTTCTTATTCAGAAACAGTTGAGAGGATCCTTCAAAGGAGATGATAAAAACTAGGACTGATAAATGATATATAACAAAATATATTACATGACGCAAGCATGTCCCATGGTCATGACCATGACTTTGACTCAGATGATTACAAATTCACATGATGAATTCTATCAAAATATGTTGAAGAGCTAATTTTGTGTATATGGAAGTAAACCATTGCTTTACCCATGGTGGTATCTCTTAGAAAATGATGTTGTAGATGCCCCCATGCATGAGGAATATTTGAAGAGAAATGGAACTACTGAAGGAGGTGCAAACTTGATGCATGCCTCTTCGACCAAATGGGAGAATTGCAACTATCATTAGAGATAGAACTAATGTTGGCATTCAATGGTGAAGCAGTGGCTAGGCCTTAAGCCGAAGGACTGGATGCTAGAGCTTGAGCTTGGTTGAGTTGCCACTTTAAAAGGAACAAAGGAAAGAGAATAAAATGCTGGGGAAGTCATAGGAAGAGCTGAATATGGTGATGGCACTGATGGGGATTGAATCAACCAAGATTTGGGACCTCCTGAATGGGGGAGATTTTCAGTGTCCTGTGGGAGAGGCTAATCTCATCAATTCAAACATAAAAACAAAGTAGTGAAATGTATTGAATGCATGCATATTATCTAAAAGTGTTCAATATGAAAGGATACTAGTCAATATTTTCCCTTCCTCAGAAATGACGTCAAGAGGTATGTCAAAGAATATAAATCAGACAGTGGTTGTGAAGGAGAGGGGAGAGATTGATATGATATATATATAGGTATTCTTGCAAGGTCATCTTCCAAGGATGAAGAATTCGTTTTTCTTATTCAAACACTCCATTTCATGTAATGAGATGAAGGCCAATTCATTTTTTTTCATTTTGGTGACGAAACATCGAACTTCTTATCTGTCTAGTATTTGGTTGCAGTTTTATTTGTGTTCGTACTAAACAACCTCTAGTTTTGGGCATCGAGCATTCCATTTGAATGTACATCTATAAATTGGAAGCGTCATTCGATCGTGTAAACTACTACATGATTCGTGCCAACGTGTCTTTATTGAAAGTGGTGTTTGATTTTTTCCAAAAGCAACACCAACTGATCATATGAGCATGGAATCCTGAAATCATTGATCATGTTATAATGGATGATCAAGAAAACAAGTGTGGTGAGAATGTTTTTTTCTCAGGGGTATATTAGTGCACATGAAAAATCACATGGTCACAATTATGAGGTGGGGACATCTTGTTATCTCTTGAGGTTGATCAAGTTTAAAATTTCAAGCTTTCCTTTAAACTCATCACCATAAGTATACACATGTTTCATTGGCATGAATGGTTCACAAATATTAAGCATCATGCACTAGGTCAAAGGTTGGTTGATTACTTTTTCATCTTTTCTATTCGGTATCACTTTATTCTCATCCACGGATAAGATGTAAATGTATTAAGCCAATGTTTGGGTCAGTGTATAGTGCTTAATATTTATTGTGTTAACTAAAAATTCTACATTTTGGAGTTTTTGTCCAAAATATGGTGAAATGTTTTTGGGAAAATTTTAATATTTGTTGTTTAAAATGGTTTTTTGACTACATATATGGTTGTATGTCTTTGTTTATAATATGTTTTTATTATATATTTATGCTATTTGTAATAAAAAATGTGGAGATATCAAATATAAATTAGAAGAGCAAACGTTAGAGGAAATTTCAGCCTAAAAGTGGTCTCCTAAGGAAAAATAATAAAATAATAGTTAAAATAATAAAATAAGAGTTATGCATTTTGGAGGGAAAAGAGTGAAACTACTTTTTTAATTGTATTTTTGGCTTATCTCCTTATAGGTTTACTTAAATTTCAATGGTAGACACTCATTGGATGTTGAATTGAATTCCACATCCAACTAGTACCCATAATGCATACTTTTGAGAAGACCCACATTGATAAAAAATGAAGATACATTAGAAAAAAGTGTTCAACATGATTTTTAAATGTATCTTCATTTTTTATCAGTGTGGGTCTTCTCAAAAGTATGCATTATGGGTACTTGTTGGATGCGGAATTTAATTCCACATCCAATGAGTGTCTACACTTGAAATTTGAGTAAACCTATAAGGATATAAGCCAAAAATAGAATTAAACAAAGTATTTTTTCTTCTTTTCCATCCAAAATATTCACGTGTACCTCTTTTCAAATTTAAATGATTTTGATTGGCTTACATATTATGACGTTGAAATTATGTGAAAATTTCATGGGCACTTTTAGAATAAAATTTTCTTTAATGCATAGTGCATAGATTACACACAAATAATTTGTATGTTACTACTTTGAAACCGAAATACATCATAGAGATATAGTGCATATGAGATCCAACAGATTCTGATGTAATGAATCCTAAAAATAATCTTCAACCAATCTCAAATCGCAAAATTCTAAATTCTAAAATAACAAAATATTGTTGAGAAAATCTATAAACAAACTCCAATGACCAATAAACCAAATCTGCCAATATACTATTGTAAGTGTTGATTCTAAGTCCCTCCCTTAACTCTTACATTAAAAACTTTTAAAATAACAAAAATTAATACAAGAATCACAAATTACAATTCACATATAAGTCACATATGTCTAATATGGTCTCCATTGGCACTTGTACCCACTTTAAAATCTCACATACCATGCTCTTTCTCAACCATAGTCTTCAAGATTCCCACTTGACTCATTTAACGTACAAATGTCTCTGAAAATAATTGAGGAACTTTCAAATTAACACTTATTGACCTCTGGAAGGACAATATTGATAATGAACCACTCTATAGACTAACTTCCATCTATCGAAATGTAGCGAACTACAATTCTAAGAGCTATATAGGTAAGTTGTCAGGGTACTAAGTGCATTCAATAGTCAATTATAGAATTTAACATTTCTAAGAAACATGGATCACATAAAAGTAAGTTGTAACTAATGTCCTTAAAGAACAAAGCACAACAAGACCCATCGTCATATATTAGACTCACATAATGAATTTAGTGATATGTTCTCTGAGCATTAAAGAATGTCAATAATCACTAATTTAAATTATGCAACAATATTCAATAATTCGTTTTGCACTAATAGAATTAAAAGAAAACTACTTAACAAAAAAACTTACAAATCCTCTACAAAAAAACCAATAACCATCCTTTTACATGAAACTATCCATTTTCCTCCGAACATAAACAAGTCTCCTCATCCTCCAACATTTTTCTATGAATCTAGAAATCATTGTCCAGAATTTAACAAGAAGAAAAAACACTAAAAAATCTTCTTTAGAATCTTATCAAGAGCACACACTTTAGGACGCATGTTGTATGTTTAATTCACTGGACTAGGCACTGCCAATTTCCTCACACCACTATAAGAAATGAGTATTACTAAAAACAACCCTAGATAGGAATAAATATCACAATGGGTACTTTGTTGCTTAGAAAATGTGATAATGAGGCCGAGAGCCGTCGAGCAATAATTTTGGTTCAAATTGGAACCAGAATAAGTGTCAAAAAAATTCTGAGAGAAAGCGGAATATGTGATATTTCAACTAATATTATCGATGGTACGTTGTGACCATAGCATACCAACATTTGTTGAATAAGAACAACTTTTTTGGTCATAATCGTTCTTGCAAATCTAATTGAACAGATCATATCCAAAATTGGATTTGTATCTTGCTCTCACTAGCATATATAAATTTAATGTAGCATTCGACCAGTCGATAATCGCTGATGATGTTGGAATCATAACTCATCTCAAATTTAGCTTGAAATAACTGGCCCATAATATATCAAATGACATTATTAGTTAAATCAACTTGAGTGTATCTTATGCATCAATAATGTTTTTCCATTCAGCAATTGTTGTGCAATCTCAAAGCTCCTCTACTTTGATCTCAAATATCAAATAAGTGTAGCACCCACTACCATTGAACTATATAAATGGATGATGATTTAGCATCCCCTTTGAGAAAAAAACCAATAGTAATTACTTCGTAAATGAAAATATTTTTTAATGTATCAACCAGGGAATTAGATAATGAATGAGTGTATCTGATGGACGAGAAGTTTAAGAATTATCTTCTAGGGTTGTTTTCACATTCCCTATTCCACTTTTAGGCACAGATATTTACAATGGCAACATCCCAACATTTTACCAGGGTTCTCTCCTCATGATGGAAGATCTCTTACATTACGGATTCTCTCCAATGACGGAGCAAAAAACAAACCCTATTTCTAACCATTCAAATA
This sequence comes from Pinus albicaulis, assembly GCA_034641835.2. Classification (NCBI taxonomy): domain Eukaryota; kingdom Viridiplantae; phylum Streptophyta; class Pinopsida; order Pinales; family Pinaceae; genus Pinus; species Pinus albicaulis. The sequence continues at coordinate 1,903,238,986 of CM076575.1, read as the reverse complement.
TGCATGTAGGAAATAACATATAGGAATAGATGCAAGATATCTTCACTCTAACAAATAACAATCTAGTCGGCGGCCTTATCTGTACAAAGGATTAATAAATTTACAACTCCTTGATATTCTTGGCTCTCCCCGAATGGATTTAAGCCAACATTGACTGTGATACCAAAATAGAAATAGAAATTTGAAGAAAAAAAACATAGTAAAGAGATTAAATACAAACAATTCTTATATTACTAATTAAAAACAAAATACGCAAAGAATAAAAATATCTCAACAAGCTCCAACAACCAACAAACCAAATATGTCAGTATACTATTGTAGGTGTCAATCAGGGAAAATTTTAAGGATGAAAAATTATTTTGAAGTATAAAAAATTAGCGAATATCACTAGTACCTAATATGAAAACTATAAAATTTTTATTGATGTATTTGTAAAATTATTGAAATTTATAATGATTTTATATATACTTTGTATATAATGTTGGCAATTTTTAACGTAAAATAATTTTATATTGTAAAATTTGGGCGAATCATTTTTATAAAAAATGGAAATTGGCGAATATTTTTTTTGGAAAATCATGGAAAATTAGTTCACCTACGAATATTAGCCCCTAAAATTTTCCATGGTGTCAATTCTATGTATATTGCAATAGAAATAGGGCGGAAGGGCTTTAACTATATTTTTGGCAGTATTGACAAAATATTCTATAAGGAAAAAAATGATAGAATGTATGAAAGTTCGTATGATTTTTACATTAACACAGTAAAATGTATAATTTAATTTTAAATAGATATATTTATAGATTGAAAATAATTCTAGTAAAATATAACAACTAACTAAGCACAGAATTAAAAATATAAAACAAACTAGAGACGAACGTAAAATGTGTACTCACGGGAATGGGGAGGAACAAACAGAAAATATGTGATGACATGAATGGGCGGGGGGGGGGGGGGAATTTATTTATTTATTTATTCTTTTTCAGAAGAAAAAAATCTATCTTTTATATATTATACAAAAGAGAGTACAATTACATAGATATTTCACATTTCAGCGAACATGTCTCTTACAAAACCATGTATATCACAATAAGAGTACTACAATGATATGTCTTGAAATTTTAACCACTAATCCTATCATTACTAATCCTTAATCTGTATGGTTAATCCATGGATGGAGAGATTGTAGGGCATAATGAAAAATGGACCAAAAAACTAGGGGCAATATAGTGAAAAATAACAAGTATATTGCAAAAACTAGGAAATAAGAATACTACCTGTATCAATCCTAGAATCATATTTGTAAATAGCATAATTAATGACCCCAGGTACTGATGAAACTCCACTTTTTGAAGGAATGTCAGCAATGATGATGTGCTCCCTACAAATGTGCTTGAAAGAGATGTGTTAAAAGCATTATTCCAATATGCATATGTGCTTGACCCAATATGACAACATAGGAGAGGCCCTTGATCCAATCTATGGAGCCTTTCGAATCTCTGAATACCTGTAAATAATTAATGTTGAGCTAGTTTGTAGTGTAGAGTACACCACATAAAGAAATGATTTTCGCCCTATTTTTGATACCCATGCCACCCTCCCACCAGAAATGATAATAGTATCTAGGCTTAGTGAGAATGAAGACACCACATCCACATTGAATGTTTGTACAAGAAGCATAAAAGAATCCTACATGGAGATTTTGGCACACATATTGTTTTATAATATTCTGTAGTTTTATTACATGCTTTTTAGTACCTATTTCTAAGAAATATGTCGCGATCCTCAGTACCGTATGCCTTATATCTACCTTTTTGTGCTAAAACATCTTACGATTCCTACAACGTCAAATGCCCCAAATGATATAAAAGGGTAAGGTACAGAACTCATGTTGATTTACAAACCAGTGTTTAAAACATGAAGTACTCATCCAAAGTTTCCTATGTATAAGAAGAGAGATATTGTAATGTGGTGGGAGAATCTACAGTTTCTGCTACCATAATGGTATATTCCAATGTGCCAGATTCTTGGAATGTATTAACTACCTGAGCCATAGAAGAAGCTCTGTGACCAATTGCTACATAGACAAGTTAACATATAACATGATCATCAACAACATATAACATAATGATCAAGTTTAATAACATAAAACAACAACAATGCATATAACAACAAGTTACTACCATGCATGACAATCTGACACGTGTATATGATCGCATTAATTAACCAGCCTCTATCATTCGTGTAACCATAACAAAAATAGATTGAAGGAATGTACCCAACCCTAGTTCCTATAACAACCATTAACAAACATGCCTGCATGCCTAACATGCAAACCTGTATGACGATCTTCTCTTACCCTGAGTTCGCATGATGCAGCCTCACTCTAATGATCTACATCTCCTACTTTATCTCATCCAACGCATTATAATGAAGATTAAAAAAACTACGTACCATGACCTCACAATGCATGTTTGACCTACTATACATGACCAACTATAACCAAAAAAATGCATGCATAACAACATATAGATACTCACATGCATAACAAATACATATACAAATGGCATGCATTCATGACAAACTCCTTCCAACAAAAACATTATCAACTTCTTTATAACAACATAACTATAAAAATCACCACTACCATGCATAAATAATAATTATATATACAACCTACATGCATGCATGACAAGCACATTCCACCCATCCATCCCAAGTATTGAACCATGCTCTATTACCACTCTGTAACCACCTCCTCCCACATTTACCCATGCTACTTGGTCCACTTACGTAAACATGTGACGATAGGATACTATGATTTGACTCAACCTCCTAGATCACATTGAGGAAGTGGAACAGTCGGAATAGAACTAATCTGACCTTCCACACATGCTACAGAACCTTTAGGAGCCAACCAAACCTTTCAGGTGATCAACCCTTGAGAAAACTCAACATTTGACTGATATTGAACCTTAGCCACTCCCATGACAAGACCTGCAAGTGACTGAGGCCTTCTAGCCGCTCCCAAAGTAAGGCATGCCAATGATTGTGGAAATTTTTAGCTAGTTCTTTGTTAGCAGCCCTGAATTATGTGCTAATTTTTCAGGGCCAGGACTTAGGCCACTACTGAGAAATTCATCAAAGCTTCAATAATAATAAATAACATGGGAAAAATGGCACTAATGAAAACATTTGATCAAGGACTTGATTGAACCCCTACTACCCATGATAGGAATTTCATAAAACATGTCACAAATACGTAATCTACAAGTTATAACAACATATCTGAGCATATGTGTATCATATTTATTTGAGATTCACAAGGAAGCATTAATTCCTTATCACATTAGCTGCAATTATCATCTTTTAGGTCATATATTCATTGTACATTCATTTACTAATCAAAACACGATGAAATCCAAACATCAAGTATGTCATAAAACATACTCATAACAAACATATAAAAAACTAAAATGGTAAGGATATAACAATCATAAAATCCACATATGAACTGATAAATTTACACATGAATTACCATGGATAATAAAATTTTAATAATGAATTGAAATTCCAACTAGGTTGGGGACTTTCACAAACCACACAACCATAGATTGGTTCAACCAAAGCTTTATTTCAGCCAATCACCCTCGTTCAACATTCCAAGCATGAATGTCGGATCTCATGAAGAAAAAAAAAAAGTGAAATCAGGGCTTCTAGAGGCCAAACCACCTCAACCCTCAGCTAGTGATTCCACATCATAGTCGGACATCATGAACCATCACGAGATTATTCCCTACCCAAGTTGTCTAGGGCTCGAGAGCGTTTGTTCCAACCGAGGCTACCAAGACTAGTAACAAAACCCTCAATTATTATTGGGCTTCTAGAACATCTATCCAACTATATCTTCCAAGACTAGTAAATCAACCCATGAAGGGCTTCCAAAGTGTTTTCCCATCCAAGGCTCCCAGTACTAGTAACTCAATCCAAGTTGTTACAAGGCTTCTAGAGCGTTTGTCCAACAAAGTCCTCCAAGAACGAGTAACTCAACCCATAACCATACGGAACATGAGAACCAACCAGAAAACAAAAGGAAATACCCCTACAACACCATGGATATCCAAGAAATGGCAAGGCTAGGAAAAACCATTTTCAATCTAGGAAATTCTCCATGGCAATGATTGATAATAACCATGAAACCACATGCATGTGCCATGGATTCCAAAACTAGAAATGAAATGTTGGGCCCCTATATTACTAGTGTAGTCCCTTATTGTGCTTATTATATCCCCCTTATTGTTATTGTTGTACCCCTGTAACTCCCATATTGTTATTATTGTGCCCTTACATTATTATTGTTAGGTCAGCTAGGATTTTATTGTGACCCTGTGGACTCCTATATATAGAAGGAGGTTTTTTCATTTGTATCATCCAACAAATGTTCATTTATGTAATGTAAAGGAGGTTTCCCCCTTGAACTGGCTTATTTCTAAGGCATTGATATTTCTTTTCCTCTATTTTTGGAGCTACTTTCATAACATTTGGTATCAAAGCTTTGGATTCTAGGGTTTCACTGCTCCAAACAGGTCATCGTGGAATTTTTTCTATAATTTTTTTTCTACAAAGGTTTAGAAGCCAAAATTTTTATCACGCGAAGCTGAAATCTTGAGGAACTTCTTGTAAAAATTTCAGATCTTTGTTCACAATATTTTCGGAGATATGATCTGCGGAAGTTAGGGTTTTCTTAGGCTCCCAAATTTTATCTCAAAGAGGTGACCGTGGGAAAATTGTCATAACTCTCTCTCTGAGAATTTTATTTAGATTCTGTAATAAGTGGACGAAATCAAACGGACTGTAGTCTTCTGCATATCAATTTTAGAGCCAATGGAGGAAACAGTGGCACGTGGCACTCCGTACAAGTTCACTCTACTGAACGAGTCCATAATTAGGTCATTGTGGGATATTGGGCATAAATTTTCCTTGAAGCATCCAAAGCAGGTCAGGACTATGGCATTGGAAAGAATATTTAGAGAGATACTATAGGAAAAAATTTTAGATATTGAAGATCTGAATCACAAATATAATTCTGTTTCAATATCAAGCTCCTCAAAATCAAGAAAAATGTGTGTATTTTTTTTTCAAATTGCATAAGTCACTTTGAAAAATCAGTTTGAAGTGATTCCAATGGCATATTGAAGCATAGATAGCAGTATTAGGTTCTAAAATACCCCCTATAAAGAATTCAACACCCATTAAGCCCTCAGAATACTCTACTTGAATTATGAAGATGAAGAAGTGCAACATGATATATCAAAATTACAAGAACTAGTGCACCAAATTTCGCTCTCACAAAGAGCAACAAAAAATGAAATGGAAGTTTTGAAGAAAAGCATGGAAGCTAACATGGATGGTTTGAATAAGGGCATGGAAGATAATATGGATGGTTGGAAGAAAGGCATGGAATCTAATATGGATGGCATGGGTGCTAAGATCGATGGTATAGAGGAAAAATTGAAAGACATCATGGAAGACATGAAGAATAATCTAAAAGCAAACTTGGAAAGTTTGACAAAGTTGATACAAGAAATGATTCCCGATGGTGAAAATATAGTAGAGGAAACTCATGATGAAAATAAAATATATGTTAATCATGATTTCATAAACTCTAATGTGGAATTTTATAACCCACCATATTCCAAATATCGATATGAGGAAGTTTTATGGAAAGGATCCCGTAACATAGATACTACAGATGGAGTGATATTTTGATCTCAATAATGTGAAAAACACTCAAAAGGCACGCATTGAAACTTTATAATTAGAACAAAATACATCTGTATGGTATCGATGGCTTTGCTCCCATAAAAAAATTGTCACTTGGCCAGTTTTTACGGAGGGAATGATAGCACATTATGATGATACAAAGAGCAACACCTTCTCTATCCAATTGATAAATCTCAAACAAAAGGGTTCAGTGGTGGAGCACATTGAGGACTTCCAAAAATTGAATATAAGGGTAAATGATATTCTAGAGGAACATAAGATTGATGTCTTCATGGGGACTTTAAAGGATAACATCCAACATGAGGTATGCCTTTGGGAACCTGATTCATTGGACAAGGGATTCAAGTTGGCAAGAAAAATTGAATGTAAAATTAAGGCGACAAGGAAGCCTACCACTGACATCTATAAATATGGAAGTGTTGCTACTCCTAGACTACCACAACCTACAAGGTTGACACCATAACAATTGGAAGAAAAAAGAGAAAAATGGCTTTGCTACAGTTGTGATAGAAAATACACTAAGGGTCATAAGTGTGCTGAGAAGAATTATTTTACATAGATTGTGAAGAGGAGGAAGAAAATGAATAAGAAACTTCAAAAGAATAGGATATACACTAGGAACCAGCCCTAGAGAAAGAATAAATGAGTCTGACCATATCACGTAATGCATTGGCATTAATTACCACTCCTCAAACTCTCAAGGTAGAAGGACATATCAAGAAGAAAAAGGTAATAGTGTTAATTGATTCAGGTAGTACCCATAATTTTATTCATTGTAAGGTAGCTAAGGAATTGAATTTCTTCCTATACCCAACACTATAATTTCAAGTGATGGTTGCAAATGGAGGAACTATAAATTGCTCCAGAAAATGCCATAATATCAAGCTAACCATGGGGGAATATGTATCGAATATCCCAATGTTTTCCATTCCAATGGGACGTGTTGATGTTCTACTAGGAGTACCATGGTTACAATCTTTGGGTATTGAAGGGAATCCGGGAAATATAGTAAACTCTAATGTCACGAAAAATATTCTAAAGAAAGAACAATGAGGTGTAATTGCACAATTATTCTCACTAGAAGTTCCAACATCAAAATCATCTATTTCTCCAAATCTCCAAAAAGACTTGGACAATCATTCCAAGGTGTTTGAGACTCCCAAAGGACTCCCACATATTCATGATCATGATCATCTCATTCATTTGATTCCAGGAAGTGTTCCTCCAAGCATCAGGCCTTACAGATATCATTATGTCCAAAAGAGTGAAATTTAACATATGATTGAAGAAATGTTAGAGGCTGGTATAATTCAACCTAGTCAAAGTTCTTTCTCTTCTCCAATAGTATTGGTGCACAAGAAGGATGGATCATGGCGCATGTGTCCAGATTATAGGGAGCTCAATAAGCTCACTATTAAAGATAAATTTCCCATTCATGTGATTGATGAATTATTGGATGAATTACATGGAGCAATTTATTTTACCAAGTTGGATCTTTGTTTAGGATGTCATCAAATTATAATTAAGACTGAAGATATTCTGAAAACAACATTTTGAACTCATGAGGGTCATTATGAATTTCTTTTCATGCCTTTTGGCCTTACCAATGCACCTTTTACATTTCAAGGGTTGATGAATTCCATTTTCAAACCCTTCCTTATAAAATTTGTGTTAGTATTTTTTGATGATATACTAATCTATAGTAGTTCTTGGAAGGATCATGTTCAACATGTTGACAGAGTGCTCAAACTATTGGAGGAGGAACAATTATATGCAAAAACCTCCCAATGTTTCTTTTGAGTACAAGAGGTATAATATCTGGGTCATATTGTATCTCACGAGGGTGTTAAGGTAGACCCTAACAAAATTAAAGCCATTAAGGAATGGAAAGTCCCCACAACCATAAAGCAGTTGCAATTATTTCTATAGTTAACAGGGTATTATCGCAAGTTTTTTAAGAGTTATGGTAGAATATTAGCACCTCTAACAACATTATTGAAGAAAGGTGCATTTTCATGGACTCATGAAGCAACTAAGGCCTTTGAACATCTTAAAGAGGAAATGTGCATAGCACCGGTCTTAGCTATGCCAAACTTCAAAAAAACCTTTATTGTGGAATGCAATGCCTCAGGAAATTGAATTGGTGTTGTTTTAATGCAAGAAGGAAGACCCATTCCTTTTGAAAGTCGTTCAATCAAAGGAAAGTATTTACATAAAGCTATTTATGATAAGGAAATGTTGGCAATACCACATGCAATAAAGAAATGGTGACCTTAACTAATGGGAAGACACTTCAAGGTAAAAAGTAATCATGATAGTTTGAAAGAATTTCTGGAACAAATACTATCTTCAAAAGAGCAGCAAAAATGGGTCATAAAGATGTTGGGTTATGACTTCGAAATCATCTACAAAAACGAGAAGCTAAATTTTTTTGCTAATGCACTCTCATGAAAGGATGAAGAGATGGAAGCATTTCTTTGTGTCATTTCTATTATCCAACTAGACTGGATAACCGAAGCAAGGGATTAATGGAGGAAGGACGAAGAAGTGTGGACACTCATTCAAAAGTTACAGCAAGATCCTAGTACATCTGATACATTTAGCTGGAAAAATGATTCCTTATGTTACAAAGATTGCTTTTATCTTTGTAATAATTCCCATCTAAAACAAAACATTCTTTTGGAATTTCACACTTCTCCTTTAAGAGGACACTCAAGATTTTTAAAAACTTACCATGGGGTGAAGAAATAATTATTTTGGGATGGCCTTAAATCTAATATTCAAAATTTTGTGGCGGAATGTTTGGTTTGCTAGTAAAATAAAGATGAGACAATTAAGACCCCAGGTCTTCTACAACCTTTATCCATTCCAGGTCAATGTTGGGAGGAAATTTCAATTTATTTTATCATAGGTTTACCTAAGTACGAAGGAAAGAGTGTCATCATGGTGGTAGTTGGTAGACTTACCAAGTATGCACACTTTTGTGCATTAGCTCTTCCATTTAAAGCAAGTACAGTTGCTACTGCATTTATGGAAACAATTCAAAAGCTACATGGAAACCCAATGATTATTGTAAGCGACAAAGATCCCATTTTTACTGGAATTTGTTGGACGTAATTATTTTCTTGTTTGGGTACTCAACTAGCTCATATCTCTTCTTATCATCCTCAATCTGATTGTCAAACTGAGATAGTGAACAAATGTTTGGAAGGATAGCTTCATTATTTTGTATTTGATAAAAAAACACAATGGATCAAGTGGTTACCTCTGGTTGAATAGTGGTATAACACTTCCTTCCATACTGCAGCAAAAATGACCCCATTTCTGGCACTTTAAGGATATCATCCACCGTCCATCACAGCATCTTTAAGAGAAAATTCTAAGGTTCAAGCAATGGAAGATCACATAGATCATCAACAACAAGTTTTCCAACTCTTAAAGGATAACCTAAATTTCGCACAAAATCGAATGAAACAACAGGAAGATCAACATCATAGAGAGAGAATTTTTGATGTAGGAGACTGGGTAATTTTATGACTACAACCATACAAAAAAATGTCCCTCAAGAAAGCTAAGAAGGATAATAAATTATTGCCAAAGTACTATGGTCCTTACAAGGTGTTGCAAAATATTGGTACTATGGCATACAAATTGGAGCTTCCCGCTACTTCCTAAGTGCATCCATTTTTCCATGTTTCATGCTTTAAGAAGGTTATAGGTGACAAAATTCCAGTTGAAGCAATATTTCCAGAACTTGATGAGGAAGGAAAAATCATATTGGAACCTGAAGCAGTCATGGAAATAAGAACTTGACAGCTACGAAGCCGATCAATTTCTGAGTATCTCATCAAGTGGAAGAACTTACCCACTGAAGATTCTACATGGGATGATGACAATTTTATACAAAAGCATCTAGAGCTACTCAAGCATTGAGGACAACACTATTTTAAACGACAGGGGCATGTTAGGTCCCTATATTACTAGTGTAGTCCCTTATTGTGGTTAGTATAGCCCCCTTATTGTTATTTTTGTACCCCTATAACCCCCATATTGTTATTATTGTGCCCTTACATTATTATTGGTAGGTCGGCTAGGATTATATTGTGATTCCATGGATTCCTATATATATATGGAGGTTTTTTCATTTGTATCATCCAAGAATTGTTCATTTATGTAATGTAAAGGAGGTTCCCCCCACGAAGTGGCTTATTTCTGAGGCATTGATCTCTCCTTTCTTCTATTTTTGGAGTTGGTTTCATAACAGGAAACCATACATTCAACACAATACCTATGAAGTAATCTAGTTGTATAAATTGATACTCCTATTCCCACACTCCTCCAAGAGTGCTCCAAGGAAACTCTAAGTGTCAAAGAGTATGACAGAGAGAGAATAGAATGAGAGCTCCAAGCTAAAACTAAAAAAATTCCATGAAATGATCCTCATAATCCTTTTTATCAATGAGGCATATATTTCCTTCAATTTCGATTACTTTTATTTCATTTTCCTCCTCACATGCAACCGGTGACCTTTCGCCTTCCTTTTCTACTAACTTCCTTTATTTTCATAAATAAATTCAAATTAATCCCACTTTAATTTTATCAATTCCTTTCCCATTTCCTATTTCAATTTAATTTAGCCATGATAAACCAAATGAACACCCACTATGACTTTTTTGACCACCATTGATCTTGGAATGTGTGTCATGTGACCTTGGTCTTATATTTTTTACATTAACTTTTAACCGAGGCTATAAAAGCAGAAGTATAATAATCAATGGTGATGGAGTCATGAGGTTTAGTATTCAAGGGAAATTTGACCAATATGTGATTAAACCTCTTATTGAAATATTTAACTTTCTCTTTCTGCTCCATCTGGAAGTTCCCCAAATCTTTTAAAAATATGGCCAAATTTTTATCATCAAATTTTTTTCAAGAAACATCTTTTTAAATCCCTTCCAATTCTGGATTGATTTTAGTGGAAGACTATGATACTATATAGTTGATATTCCAACTAATGTACAAGGGAAAATTCTACATGAAACATCATTGTAACATACCTCAAGCATTTATATATGTAGATATAATTTATCCTAGTGGTCCTTCGCTTTCACTACGTTGTCAAGGACATACTTCATTAACAACTTCTTTTGGTGCCTTGGCATCTTGTATAACACATCCAGTAAAGTAAGTGGGCCCTCATACATCCAATCTAGATCTTGGTCGACCATATATTCATCTCTAAACTCCTCCTCTTCTTTAGAAGCTAAAGTTTATTCTACTTCCTCTTCATGACAACCTGACTCGCATAATGTGTCATCTAAGAGTACAACGGTGTCTCTGTCATCATCATTGAAATATGGAGGTTAATCTGGTTTTTCTATGTTCTCTGAAGTCTCTACTAACTCTTGAAGGGAGGTGAGAACTAAATATTCGATTGTCTAAATCATTATCCCAATAGGATTGGTTTCATTTTTCTTTGGAAGATATGGAATATTATGTACTTTAGGGATCAAAACAATGCATTTTGCAAACAGCAGGTTATAGGCCACATGGTACGGACATGATCGTAAGATATTTCACAAGTTTTTCCGGGAACATGGTGAGAAAATATGTCAACTTCAAGAATGCGAGTAGAAAATGTGTTGGGAGTATTGTTTCCATGACCGGAAGAAGCAAGGGAGGGTGTATTTTTCAGCCATAAAAAATTCACTTCCCTCCTTCTAGTTCCAAATATGTTGACTATGTTGGACCTGCCAACATTCAAGGAGTCTCCCCTATATGTGGTACCAACTATACCTCACACCATTTGGGATAGGAGACCAATTTGGAATACAATCCAGTTAATGTTGTCTTAGATATTTTCCTTGGCTCTAACTATCAGCAAGAGAGAAGAACATATATGTGCCTCCAAAAAGAAAGAAAGTGTGCCTGGTGAGTGTGCCTTTGAAAAGAAAGAAAGTTGGTCACCTTACACTAATGGAATGTATTGTGTGATGACATGGAAATGTCAAGTCATTCTTTTTGCTTCTTTCTTTGCGTCTTCTTGAAAATGTCTCCTGTCTACCCCCATATGGTTTAGAGATAAGGAGACTTCAATGATCTCAAGCCTTTAAATAAGGTCACAAACTTGTGTCCCCTTGCTTTCTCCTAATTGATCAACATGCATATTTAAATCCAAAGGTGTTGTCTTGAAAATCCTCCTTATCCATTTCATTCTTCATCACCCCATCATGGTTTCATGAATTACCTTCATCTGCAACTCACTCATGACAAGATGACATTAGTCTGATAATCCCCTAGTCTAAGATGTCACATGATGATCCACTTATTTGGATAGAACTAGGTGACAGGTTGAGGGAGAGGCTCAGTGATTGTATAATTGTGTAGCTCAGGAAGTTAAAGGCTGAGCTTGAGCCTTGAGACTATGAAATGCGCAGTGCAAGTTGGGACTGAGTAGAAATATTGTGTATTTTGGGAGCTCAGGGAGCCAGGTTTAGGGCATGTGCATTGATTTTTCCTATTGTGTAAATAAAGAGCTAAGGGATGAGACTTAAGCCTCATGATTGTGTAATGTACAATACTGACTGGGAAAGATAAAGAAGCTCTGAAAATTTTGGAGTCAGAGGTTGGGATTGAGAACTCAGATTTTGTAGTGCACAGTCTTTGGAGGCAAGAACTATGCATTGTGCAGTGCTAAGAGGTAGGGTTGCATCTTGAGAGTGGTGAATGCATAATGTGTAGGTCAGGAGGGCTGGATGAGGCTAAGTTTCTTGGTCGAGAATATTTCCATATTTGGATAAGTGTGGGATCAGTGAACCCGATGTGAATAGTAATAAGACTTAACTCTGATCACACTTAAAATGTATTCTCTCTTAGATGATATTCAAATGAACTAATATATCCTTTATTTACATCATTTATAAAATCACTTATAGGACCAACTTGTAAAACAACCTAGGTCAACATATACTTTCAAGCTAAGTTGACAAGAAAAAATATTTCATATCTCCTCATTCCTACAAAGTTAGAAGGAGTGCAATATAATATTGTAAAGGTAGAAAAATAAGATTTTTAACCATATAATTTATGATCCCATTTGATCTAGGTATTTAAAGTAAAAATGCCTTCAAAAATAGGGTATCCAAAATGGAGATCAAAATCACAAAATCAATATTTTTGATAATCTCCATCTTGCCATTTCTATCATGGATATTTGTGGTCTCCCACTATATTTGACATAAATGGCAACAATATTGAAAATAATATCCCAATTTGTCATTGAAGACAACCCTTAGTCAAATTTTCAACAATATTTTAGCACTCCATCTATCTATAACTTTATTTTTGTGTGCAATTCTTCCTATATATTCAACTTCTGCCCCTTTGACATAAATGGAAAAGGGATGATCTCCCTGATATTTTTCTTACATTTACTAATAATATCAGGTGGATATCATGCCAAGCTTCTATCTATGATATTCAAATTCTTCTTTGGGAATAAGTTTGGTAAAAATATTTGCAATGTGTTCCTTGGTCGCAATGTACTCTAGATTGAAACTTTGTTCAACTACTTATTCTGTCAGGAAGTGCATAACATGATTGTTTGAAATTTTGATTTCACTTATGTTTTTGTATTTGATTGAGATTCACTAATTGTGTTCCACTGTGATTTCCTTTAGTGTCTAGCTCATTTAGAGAGTGTGTGTGAAACATGATGCTACTACAATGTATTTATATTCAATTTGGATAAAGATATCGAATTTTGTTTCTTTCTTAGCCACGATAACTCGATCATTCCATAAATAACATTTTCCTCCACCTTTAAAAACCCAAGAGTATTCCTCATATTCTCTTGGAAACCTCAAATATATTCTCTTGGATGATATTAAAATGAACTCATATATCCTTTATTTATATAATTTATATGTTTACTTATATGGCCAAATTTGAAAACTAGTTTGGCCAATCATACAAAATATTTCATATTTCCCCATTCTTATGGATTTAGAGGGTGTGAAATATACTATTGAAAAGGCCTCAGAATAATATATTCAACCACATATATTTCCCCCCCATTTTATCTAGGTATTTATATTGAAAATAGCTTCAAATATAGGGTATCATAACTAGGCATCAAAATCCAAAATTCGATATTTTCAATAATCTCCATGTTATAATGTTTATCATGGAAATATGTAGTATTCCACTTATATAATTGAAATCAATGACAAAAATATTCCAAATAAACTCTCACTTTTTCATTAGTGACAACCCTTATTCAATTCTTCAACAATACTTTATTACTCCCTATGTTGACAAGTCTCTTTATGTTCACAATTGTTCCTCTATCTATGACTTCTTCCCCTTTAATATAAATTAAAAAGGGATGTTCCATTGATTTTATTTCTTCCAGTTACTCGTGACATGAGGGGGGTATCATTCCAAAATTCTAGCTATGATATTCAAATGCTTCTCTAGGAAGAAGTTTGGTAAAAATACTGCAACATGTTCCTTGGTCATAGTGTATTCTAGGTCGACACTTTGCTCACCTACTTGTTCTCTTAGCAAATTGTATTTGAGGGGAATGTGCATAATATTTTAGTGCATAACATGATTATTTGAAACATTGATTTCACTTGTGTTATTTTAGTTGACTAAGATTAGGTAATCATATTTTTAGTTCTGGATTTGATGCAAGGGTGGACCAAATCCATTTATTCTTTGATAGCCTTGTTACTACTAGCAAGAGATCCCACAATCAAATGGTTAGAGTGAAATACACAACAAAAATAAAATGTAGCTAAACATAATATATAAAACACAAATTTATGAAGAATATGAAAGAAATAAACAAAAGATAGTGGGAATCAAAACCCCCCCTATTAGGATATCTAAAGAGATACAATAATCATCCTAGAGACATTAAAGGGATTATGGTGAGAAATTGTTCTCTAAAAATTTCCTAAATAAAGGTCCATCTCCTCTATCTTACGCAATAAATTTCTCTCCTCAAAGAAGCCATATGAAAGCTCTCAATGATCAAATCCATATATATTAAAAGCTTACTACCTTAGAAATTTTGGAAACATAACTGTTGGAAATGTTGTCATTGATGACAAAGGAGATGGCAAAGGAGATAGCATAGAAGCAGAGAGAGAAAAAGAGGCAGAAATATGTAGAGAGGGTCGAGCAGCAGCAAAAAAAGCAAGGCAGTAAAAGAAGCCTACAGAGAATACCGAGAATTCAACCGAGGTTGCAGAGGAGATAGAGAATACAGAGTACAGTGAAACAGTGAAACAGTAATGCACAAGACAGAGGATGCAGAGACGGAGAATACAGAGTATAGTGAAATAGTGTAACAGTCATGTACAAGACAGAGGATGTAGAGACAGAGAATACAGAGAATAAAATGGAAAGGTTTTTATGCAATGGTGAGAGGCTGAAGCTACAAAGAAATGTATCCGAGCCAGATCCGTTAACAAACCAACTGTGAAATGAACACAGGAGATGTGGAACCATGCAGAAAGGCTGGAACCGAAAATCAAAATAACATTGGGGTTATATATATGGGTTAATGCACAATCTGTATATTTAATTGAAGAATGGAGGTTAAATAAACAATTGAAGTGAAATTATAGAAATCAGAACCCTGAGTCAAGAATGAAACCATGAGGAATAGTGAAGGTGGTTTCGGTGGAAGAAACAACCAGTATCGCGCTGCCCTTTAGTGGTAAAAAGAATTCACCTTTTTGAACGTGATATATGCCTCTGTTTGACACGTGTCCTAAGGTGGTTTTCCAAAACCATTTCCATCACGTAATTTTTGAAAATTATGCTCTGTGCATCTAATTCACATGATATTGTGCATCAACTGTCGGATGTGCGCCCAAAGTTTAGTTGGAGCACGAGAGTGGATCGACCGTCCAATCAACAGAGAATTTGTAGGGAAGAGAATCGAGGTAAGTTGGTTAGTGGGCCCCAGAAAGTCATTTTAACATGTGCTAAAATCAAACTTTAAAATACTTTGGTCACATGAGTTCATATGTATCAGTGTTGCGATATAAATCCAAAGCCAAAGGTTGTTATAATGGCTTTAACGTTTGTCTACATATGTTATGTAAAACATGCTATGGGACCTACATTCATTGCTGTAGGGCCAAGTATTATGCGAAGTTCAGTGTATTGTGTGTATTATAAAAGTTAATAAACGAGCGGAAGGTAAGTAACAATGCATTGTGGGCCCGAAGGTCGGTTTAATTCAAGTCATGGTATAATGTTTGAAAGATCTTGTTTATGTGTCAAGGTTGATATAAACTGTAGTATTAATACAGTGTGGAGGAAGGTGGGCGCGAAAATGATTATATATGTTATCTCGTAGGTAATTCCAAAGGGTTTTGTTATAATGTATGATGGAGGAGGTAATATATGTGAATACAGTATTGTGAATATGAAATATCACAAAGGGTGCGTGTATAAAATATTGTATATGTGGATATAAGTTGCGGTGGGCTCAGCTAAAACGTTGCGTTAATGGTTAGTTATTAGCCATTAGAGAAAATGTTGAATGGTTGATATGTGGGTGAATAGAGATATGGACCACTTGTTTTGGAACGGGTTTTGCTTATTTAATTCATAAAGGGTGAATAGTAGAGCATGGGGCCCATGAACCACCGTATGATATATGTGTCGAGTTAATATATAAACCATGGGTGAATGCTATAAGCGCGGGTGTATGTAATTAAAAGAGCTAGACCCCTTTTGTAGCATTAAGACTAAGGTTTGAATAAAGAATGTGGCTTATTATGTTTTTCCCTAGAGGGTTGGTTAAAGAGTTTTGATTGTTGGGCAAATTCATTCGATATTTTATAAAGAAAAGGCTCCAAGATATATATATATATATATATATATATAGCGCTTTATATACTAGGGACCAAGGTTACAATATAAAGCATATGTATTATATTCTTGTGCACGAGATTAAAAGAACAAAAGGTTCTATTATTCGGGTTTAAAACAAGTGAAGTATTATAAGGTGGGACCCTCACGAATCGCATCGGAGAAAATTATGGCAGCGAAACATGTTAATAAAGGTTGCGATTGCGATTGCGATTGAGAAGCGAAACCGATTCATTATAAACCGTGATTCTCATGTATTTGAGTTCCGGCTTAAAGTGCATCACAGTGAACCATCGCATCGTAGGTGAAAGAGTGATGAACAAATTGAAAGTTCCAATTGCGATTGAGCGATCAGATGATAGTCATCAGATTTTCTGAAGGATGGGCAGCAAATATGAGTCGTTGTATTACATGGTGGGGCCTTTGCTAATCGCATCGAAGAATTCCAATCGCATCAGCGTAGTGAAGTGCAAGTGCACAGTGAACCATCGCATCAGAGTAAAGCAGAACATCATAACATACCATTGAAAGTTCTGATTGCGATCAATCGCATCAGAACCATAACAAGAAGTGTAATGGCATCGGAGCAGAAGAAAATATCAATTAGTGAGATCGAAAAGGCATTTTATATATTAAAAGGGTCTATTATGATTATATCTCCGAGAGGCATTTGCGTTATATAGAAAGGACAGTTTATATGTTAAAAATGTCTTTATTATTATGCCGAGAGTTGATTTGAGTTATATAAAAAGCGCAGTTAAATATATGCAGGAGTTATGCAACAATAATGAACATAAAATCACACAGAGAGGAAAAAGACAGAGAAAGCTGCAGAAAAGACAACACGCAGTGATCCAAAAGGTTGAATGGGTTGGGTTAGAATTCACATTGTAACTAAATGTAATGTTTTAATTGTTTTATATTGTGTGTGATGCACTGGAAAGTCTCTATAGGAAACAAAACTCCACTGTAAAACTGAAAGTTGTACAAATTGTTGTAGTTTTCTGAATGAGCTAGATAAATAAGTAAGGAGGCAGAAGGCAAAGAGTCAGGGCTATTCACTTTGAATTCCCTATGGAATATGAACAGTTATGAGGCAAACTATATAAAGGATATCATAGTGATATGCATAGAGAGGTTAGAGAATGAAGAGTATGAAGAATTGAGGCAGAGAAGATAAGAAGGAGGAGGAGTAGAAATAAATGCTATAAGACAGATTTGAAGACTAAAGGACAACACAAAAGAAGGTATAGAATAGAGTTGATATCCAAGGTAAATCAGAAAATGTTTTCTTTTGATATAATGAGGAAGTTGGAGCTTCCCTATCAAGTTGAAGCTTGATAGATGTCAGTTTCAGCTAACTGAGGTTGGAGCCTCCCATAGGTTGGTGCCTGCAGAAAATCAGTGGTGAGAGGGAGTTGGAGCTTGCCTTTGCATCACAACAATAATAAGATGTGGTTTTCTCCCTTTATGGGTTTCCACTTATATCTATTGTCTCTGTGTGTGATGCCTATGTGTTGATATGTTCTATCCAATATGCTTAATACTGGCTACTCTCATAATAAGTTTGGTGTCACATTATCTTAATACTTGATGTTACATATTAAGACTATTCACAGATAAAGTTGATTATAAAATTAATTTGTAAATAAGCTTGATAAAAAGTTTTAAAAGCTCATGAATGTGTTAAACTGATTCACCCCCCCTCCCTCTCAGTTTAACTAAAGATTCAACAATCGGTATCAGAGCAGGTTCCTTTTGTATCAATTTAACAACTGAAAGGAGATCCTAGGTCCCCAGGATGGCTAGTCAAGAAGGAAACTGAACCAATAAAGCCCCTTTTTTCACCGGTGCTAATTATGCCTTTTGAAAAATTAGAACGAGAGTGTACATAATGTCTCTAGGAATAGAAGTTTGGGCTGCTGTGGAATTTGGATATGCCCCAAAGGCAACTGACTCAGAGAAAGAAGCTAAACAAGATTTTGTAGCCAATGTTAAGGCCATGAATGCAATCTTAAATGGACTGTGTGATGCAAAATTTATCAAAGTAATGCACAAAAAGACTGCCAAAGAGATGTGGGATACTCTAGAGAACATCCATGAATGAGACAAGAAGGTGAAGATTGCCAAACTTCAAGTTTATAGAGCCCAATTTGAAAATTTAAAAATGAATGATGATGAAGATATTGCCAGCTTCTTTTTAAGGGTTGCAGAAATAGTGAATAACATGAAAGCTCTAGGGGAAACCATAAAAGAAGTTGTAATTGTTCAAAATATTCTGAGATCTCTTCCACCCAGCTTTAACCCCAAGGTTTCTACCATAGAAGAAATAACTGATTGGGAAACCTTGACCATGAACCAGTTACTTGGAAATCTAATAGCCTATGAGATGAGACTCCCACAGAAGAAGCCAAATGTGAGGGAGGCAGCCTTTAATACAGGGAAGAAGAAAGAAGAAAAGGAAGATATATGCTCTTTATTTGATGAAGAAGAGGCCAAATTTGTCAAGAAACACGATAGAGACTCAGGTAAATATAAAGGTAAACTTCCATTTAAATGCTTTAACTGTGGAAGAGTTGGACACTATGCTACTAAGTATCCTCATAAGAAAACAAGGAATCAGGCTCAAGCATCAGAGAAAAATATATCAAAGAACTGGAATAAAGGAAAAAAATTCAATACAAAATATTTCTATGCTCAACAAGACAGCAGTGCATCTGAAGACTCAGATGAACCCTCGAGTGAAGAAGGAACCTCTGAATTTATATTGATGGCCATAGAAGAACTTGAAGGACTCCTTATAGAAGATTAAGAAGAAGGTGAAGTTGATCTTGAATGGGGGCTAAGAAGTGCCCTGGAGGAGATTGACTGACTCAAACTAAAGTGCAGAAAATAGAAAGACATTCTCCTCAAGTATGTAAGAGAAGAACAAAATTTAGAAGTCCTCATTCAGCAGAAATTAGAGCTTGAAGAAGCCGAGAAGGTAGAAGACATGTTACTTAAGCAAATTAAGGATAAAATTCAGGAACAAGAGAAGTTAGAAGAAGAAGTAGTAGGCCTAAGGAAGAAATTAGAAAATGCCCAAAGGAAAATGTCAATAAATTCTTTTCAAATGACAAGCTCTCGTAAGTTGAATGAAATTATAGATGCTCAAAGATCTCCTCTAATAAAAACTGGGATAGGCTATGAAGGAGAATCAAGTAAAGGCGAAGCAAAGGAAAACAAAAATATTATTTTTGTAAAACCAAATAAGGATGATGAAGCAACTCAAATGATTCCTACAAAAGAAGAAACATACAATGAAGGAGACAAAAACCAGAAGGAGCCTCTAATAACAAAGAATGAAATAAATACTCAGCCAACAGAAAAAGGCTCATATACCCCTGAGTATGTAAAATTTCGAAACCATCAAAGGAGATTCTTCCCTCCTATGAAAAATGCCACCTGTTATGCCTGCCACAAGCTGGGACATATTATTGCATACTGTCATACAAGGAGGATTAATCCAAACCAGCAAAGGATGCAAACAGTGAAGAGATTGTCTCAAGCAAACAAATGGAGAAAACAACCTTTCATCGGGTATGCAAATTTTTTCTATGGATACTGTTTTTACTGTAAGGAATTTGGCCATAAAATCATTGAATGTAGAAAATATGGACAAAGATTGATGTTCAAAACCTCAAGGAGGTTTATGAATCATGGAGAGTTTACTCATACTCATAATCCTGCTAAAAATATGATTAAATGCTGTGTATGAAATAAAATTGGACATATGCCTTCCAAATGTCCTCTCAGAGAACATGGGTCATCATCTCAGAAAAGGTACCAAACAAAAGGATGCATGTGGTGGAAAAATAAGGTGAATCAATGTGACCTGGCTCTAACAGCTCAAGACTTGAAAAGCCAATGGTATTTGGACAGTGGTTGCTCAAAGCATATGACTGGAGATAGAAGCAAGTCTATAACCTTTGATGAAAAGAAATATGGAAATGTTACTTTTGGCAATGACAAAGCAGGGAAAATCAAAGGAAAAGGCTCATTCAGTCTAGATAATGGTAGAGGAAAGGCCCAAGATGTACTATTTTTGGATCTGCTGAAAGCAAATTTGCTGAGTGTTAGTCAAATGTGCGATAAAAGCTGTGAAGTTCTTTTTAGAGCACAAGATTGTGAAGTCAGATCAAGCACCACAGGAAAGACTCTGATCAAAGGTGTTTGAACAGAGAGTAATGTCTACATAGTGAAAGAAGAGAATGAAGCATGCCACCTTAGCAAACTTGAGGAGTCATGGTTATGGAATAGGAGATTGAAACATCTTAACTTTGACCATATCATCAGACTGAGAAAGAAGAAATCAGTCAGAGATATGCTAGCTATAAAAAGGCCTTCAAATACCATATGTAAATCCTGTCAATTGGGCAAACAGACTCGGACATCCTTTAAGGCCAAATATGAGCTATCAACGAGTAGGCCACTTTAGCTTGTACACATGGACCTGTGTGGACCTTCAAGAACTAAAACACCAAGTGGAGAATCCTACTTCATGCTGATAATAGATGATTTCTCCAGAATGACATGGGTTGCATTTCTCAAATATAAATTGGAAGCACTTGAGAAATTCAAGATATTCAAGGCATTAGCAAAAAATCAAATAGGATGCGAGCTAAAATGCATCAGATCAGACAGAGGAGGTGAACTCACAGTCTATGATTTTGCAGACCTATGCAATGAACATGGGATAAAACAACAGTTTACTATCGTAGGGACACCTCAATAGAATGGAATGGAAGAGAGACAAAACAGTTCTGTACAACAAATTGCCAGAGCCATGATGCAAGAAAGTAACATTCCCCAAACCTTTTGGGCAGAATCAATACACACAATTGTGCATATTCTAAACAAAGCTCATTTAAGACCAAACAGTGACAAGACTCCTTATGAACTATGGCATGGTAAGCCAGCATCAATCAAGCACTTTAGAGTCTTTGGAAGCAAGTGTTACATAAAGAATAATGATGAAAATATGGGGAAGTTTGATGCAAGAGTATATGAAGGAATATTTTTAGGATATGCATCCAAGAGTAAAGGTTACAGGTGCTACAACAAAACACTTCGGAAAATTGTGGAAAGCATTGATGTAATATTTGATGAAGAACTACCAAACAAGACAAGAAGTACAGGTTGCAGCAATCCTCCAAAAGATAATGAAGAAGAGAACCAAGATGATGATGAAATAAGCAAGACAACAGAAGATGCTGAACTGAGCTCAAAAGGCCCCTCAAGATACACTCAAAAGAACCGTCCAAAAGATCAAATCATTGGGGACAAGAGTGTAGGAGTCTAGACAAGAAGACAACTAACTAAACAGACAGAAGAGGTATACCTAGCTATGTTATCACAAATAGAGCCAAAGAAGTTTGAAGAAGCCAGTAAGGACAAGTATTGGGTGAATTCTATGAATGAAGAATTGGACCAAATTGAGAAGAACAATACCTGGGAATTAGTTCCAAGACCCACTGAGAAAAATGTCTTAGGACTTCAAATTCAGCAAAATAACACAGGTACATTCATCTCACAAGAAAAATACTTAAAAGAGATGTTGAAAAAGTTCAAAATGGAAGATTGCAAACCTATCTCAACTCCCATGATCACTGGATGCAAGCTATGTGCTGATGATGGATCTGCTGATATAGATCAAAGAATTTACAGATCCATGATAGGAAGTCTTCTATACCTAACAGCATCTAGACCAGAAATTATGTTGGCCGTAGGACTTGTGGCTAGATATCAAGTAGCACCAAAACAAAATCACCTTCTAGCAGTCAAAAAAATATTCAGATATCTACAAGGAACTGCACAGTATGGGCTAAGGTATCAAAAAGGCAAGAGCTTCACTTTGACAACATATACAGATGCAGATTGGGCCAGCTATGTCGATGATAGGAAAAGCACAAGTGGAGGTGCATTCTATTTGGGAAAGAGCCTGGTGGCATGGCTAAGCAAGAAACAAACATCTATCTCTCTATCTACATTAGAAGCAGAATAAATAGCAGCAGCAGCATGTTACACACAAGTCATGTGGATGAAACAAACCATCCAAGACATGAAGGTAAGCATTGTTGAACCTATCTCTATCAAATGTGATAATACAAGTGCAATAAGTATATCAAAAAATCCTGTACTTCATTCAAAAACTAAACACATCCCAATCAAGTATCGTTTCCTAAGAGAACAAGTAGCACAGAAGGTAGTAAAGTTGGAATATATGCTAAAAAAAGAACAAACAACTATATTCACAAAACCTCTTGCTAGAGAACCATTCGAATATTTGAGAGACAAACTAGGGGTAGTGTCTTCAGATGCTACTCTCTAACAAAAAAAAGAAGCTTCATTCCAGGGGGAGAAGAGAAAAGAAGACATCATTCCAGGGGGAGATCAGTCAACAAAGGGATTCACAAAAGAGCTAGAGCAACTAAGCAAAACATGAAACAGGTCCTCAAAATCAGAGTAACATGGATGAGATTTAAAAGCACACTAGGAAATGGGCAACCCTTTTCCATTAATGTCAAAGGGGGAGGAAAAGCAAGCAACAGAAGAAAGGGTCCTAAAAGGCAAGCAGAGGAAGTGTATTGCCATCAATGCCAAAGGGGGAGACTATTGGAAATGTTGTCATTGATGGAAAAGGACACAACATAGAAGCAAAGAGAGAAAAAGAGGTAGTAATATGTAGAGAGGGTCGAGCAGCAGCAAAAGAAGCAAGGCAGTAAAAGAAGCCTACATAGAATACAGAGAATACAACCCAGGTTGCAGAGGAGACAGAGAATACAAAGTACAGTGAAACAGTGAAACAGTCATGCACAAGACAGAGGATGCGGAGATAGAGAATATAGAGTACAGTGAAACAGTCATGCACAAGACAGAGGATGCAGAGACAAATAATACAGAGAATAAAACGGAAAGGTTTTTATGCGATGGTGAGAGGTAGACGCTATAAAGTAATGTATCTGAGGTAGAGTCGTTAACAAACCAACTATGAAATGAACACAGGAGATGCGGAACCATGCAGAAAGGGCAGAACCGAAAAGCAAAATAACAGTGGGGTTATATATATGGGTTAATGCACAGTCTATATATTTAAATTAAGAATGGATGTTAAATAAACAATTGAAGCGAAATTATAAAAACTGTAACCCTGAGTCAAGAATGGAAACATGAGGAATAGTGAAGGAGGTTTCGGTGGAAGAAACAACCAGTATCGCACTGCCCTTTAGTGGTAAGTAGAATTCACCTTTTTTAACACGATATATGCCTCTGTTTGACGTGTGTCCTAAGGTGGTTTTCCAAAACCATTTACATTGCCTAATTTCTGAGAATTATGCTTTGGGCATCTAATTTTCACGATATTGCGCGTTAGCCATTGGATGTGTGCCCAAAGTTCAATTGGAGCGCGAGAGTAGATCAACCATATGATCAGTAGAGAAGTTGTAGGGAAGAGAATCGAGGTAAGTTGGTCAGTGGGCCTGAGAAAGTCATTTTAACATGTGCTGAAATCAAACTTTAAAATACTTTGGTCGCATGAGTTCATATGTATAATTGTTTCGATATAAATCCAAAGCCAAAGGTTGTTATAATGGCTTTAATGTTTGTCTACATATGTTATGTAAAACATGATGTGGGACCTACATTCATTACTGCGAGGCCAAGTATTATGCAAAGTTCAGTGTATTGTGTGTATTATAAAAGTTAATAAACAGGCAGAAGGTAAGTAACAATGCATTGTGGGCCCGAAGGTCAATTTTAATTCAAATCGTGGTATAATGTTTGAAAGATCTTGTTTATGCATCAAGGTTGATATAAACTGTAGTATTAATACAGTGTGGAGGAAGGTGGGCTAGAAAAAGATTATATATGTTATCTCGTGGGTAATTCCAAAGGTTTTTGTTATAATGTATGACAGAGGAGGTAATATATGTGAATACAATATTGTGAATATGAAATATCACAAAGGGTGCACGTATAAAACATTGTATATGTGGATATAAGTTGTGGTGGGTTCAGCTAAATTGTTGCGTTAATGGTTAGTTATTATCCATTAGAGAAAATTTTGAATGGTTGATATGCGGGTGAATAGAGATATGGACCACTTGTTTTGAAACGGGTTTTGTTTATTTAATTCATAAAGGGTGAACAGTAGAGCGTGGGGCCCGTGAACCACCGTATGATATATGTGTCGAGTTAATATCTAAACCATGGGTGAATGCTATAAGAGTGGGTGTGTGTAATTAAAAGATCTGGACCCCTTCTGTAGCATTAAGACTAAGGTTCGAATAAAGAATGTGGCTTATTATGTTTTTCCCTAGAGGGTTGGTTAAAGAGTTTTGACTGTCAGGAAAATTCATTCAATATTTTATAAAGAAAAGGCTCCAAGATATATATATATATATATATATATATATATATATATATATATATATATATATATATATATATATATATATATATATATATATATATATATATATATATATATATATATATATATATATATATATATATATATATATATAGCGCTTTATATACAACCGACCAAGGTTACAATATAAAGTATATGTATTATATTCTTGTGCGCGAGATTAAAAGAACAAAAGGTTATGTTGTTCGGTTTTAAAACAAAAGAAGTATTATAAGGTGGGACCCTCACGAATCGTATTGAAGAAAATTATGGCAGCGGAACATGTTAATAAAGGTTGCGATTGCGATTGCGATTAAGAAGCGAACCCGATTCATTATAAACCGTAATTCTCATGTATTTGAGTTCCAGCTTAAAGTGCATCACAATGAACCATCACATCGGAGGTGAAAGAGTGACGAACAAATTGAAAGTTCCAATTGCGATTGAGCGATCAGATGATAGCCATCGGATTTTCTGAAGGATGGACGGTGGATATGAGTCATTGGATTACATGGTGGGGCCTTTGCTAATCACATCGGAGAATTTCAATCGCATTGGTGCAGTGAAGTGCAAGTGAACAGTGAACCATCACATCAGAGTAAAGTAGAACATCAGAACATACCGTTGAAATTTTTGATTGCGATCAATCACATTGGAATCATCACATGAGGTGTAATTGCATCGGAGCATAAGAAAAGATCGATTAGTGAGACTGAAAAGGCATTTTATATATTAAAAGGGTCTATTATGATTATATCGCTGAGAGGAATTTGTGTTATATAGAAAGGGTAGTTTATATGTTAAAAATGCCTTTATTATTACGCCGAAAGTTGATTTGCGTTATATAAAAAGCATAGTTAAATATATGTAGGAGTTACGCAACAACAGTGAACAGAAAAGCACACAGAGAGGAAAAAGATAGAGATAGCTGTAGAAAAGACAACACGCAGTGATCCAAAAGGCTGAATGGGTTGAGTTGGAATTCACATTGTAACTAAATGTAATGTTTTAATTGGTTTATATTGTGTGTGATGCACTGTCAAGTCTCTATAGGAAACAAAACTCCACTGTAAAACTAAATGTTGTACAAATTGTTGTAGTTTTCTGAATGAGCTAGATAAAGAAGTAAGGAGGCAGAAGGCGAAGAGTGAGGGATATTCACTTTGAATTCCCTATGGAATACAAACATTTATGAGGAAAATTGTATAAAGGATATCACAGTGATATGCATAGAGATGTTAGAGAATGCACAGTATGAAGAATTGAGGCAGAGAAGATAAGAAGAAGGAGGAGCAAAAAGAAATGCTATAAGATAGATTTGAAGACTAAAGGACAACGCAAAAGAAGGTACAGAATAGAGCTGATATCCAAGGTAAATCAGCAAATGTTTTCTTTTGATATAATGAGGAAGTTGGAGCTTCCCTATCAAGTTGAAGCTTGATAGATGTCAGTTGTAGCTGACTGAGGTTGGAGCCTCCTATAGGTTGGTGCCTGTAGAAAATCAGTGGTGAGAGGGAGTTGGAGCTTGCCTTTGCATCACAACAATAATAAGATGTGGTTTTCTCCCTTTATGGGTTTCCACTTATATTTGCTATCTCTATGTGTGATGCCTATGTGTTGATATGTTCTATCCAATCTGCTTAATACCTGCTGCTCTCATAATAAGTTTGGTGTCACATTATCTTAATACTTGCTACTACATATTAAGACTGTTCACATATAAAGTTGATTATAAAACTAAGTTGTAAATAATATTGGTGAAAAGTCTTAAAAGCTCATGAATGTGTTAAACTAATTCACCCCCCCCCCCCACCCCCCTCTCAGTTTAACTAAAGATTCAACACATAACTTTGAAAAAACTTAATTTTCTTCTTAGCTCTAATTTTGTTGGGATATATAGACCCAATTTCAATTCTTTCCTCCTGATCCTAACTCATTAATGAGAATAGGATTGGTAGGAGACAAGAAGAGTCCTTTGGGGGCTCCTTAATTCAAATCCAAGGGTAGAATGGCTCAAGACTATGCCATCAAGGCTTTTCCTTTCAATACAAGTTCTGCCATTCAATGTCAACTGTTATCTGAGCTACTCAGTTGTCACTTTGTAAATCATTGGATATCAAAGAAAAAATGAAAATGATTTGTATAAAAACCACTATATTGCCTTTGTGCAGTTTGATTTTTTAAATGCACCTTAAGAACATTTGGTTTTTATTTCTTCATTATTTTTTTCGTTTTCATTAGTACACTAAGTATACACGTCATTTTCTAATGTTGAGCATATCTTGATGCGCATGATTCAGTGCATTTTTTCCATGATAATAATTTCACCCTCATGTTTGAGGTTAGGAGAAAGTGTATAGTTGAAATTCATCACATTTACTATGCCTTATGGTACTTGGGAGAGAGATAATTTCTTATTCAGAAAAAGTTGAGGGGATCCTTCAAAGGAGATGATAAAACTTAGTGCTGATAAAGGATATATAACAATGTTACCGATGAAACAAGAACTATTACCTCAAAACGAGAACTCTAGCCCAAAAAGACTCAAAAAACATGAAAAAATGCCCGAAAAACAAAAAGTGTGTATTCCAGAATGCATTTGTTTTTTTCTCAAGGTCAAATTTCACCTTTTTATAAAATTATGTTAAAAATGAAATTGTTTCTTGAAAAAACGATTGAGAAAATACCCTCAGAACAAAATGAGTTGATGCTGGAATAACAAAGAAAAAACTTTGTGTCACACTTTTGACACATTGTAACAATGGAATTAAAGACAACATATTAGGACATTGAAAAATCATAAAATTATAAATTTTTTGATAGATGATGTTAAATATAAACAAAATCATGTCTGAAGGGCTTATCATTTTGAACAATTTTTATCCATGTTGTTAAACATAAAATATCTCGACTCTAAACAACCCTAAAATTGTAATTATTTTCAACCATAACATTAAATATAAAATTTCGTAGCACATAAAAACCTTAATGACAAGTTGTAAATCTCAAGTTTTTAAATCTGAAGTTTTCAAGATACTTGAACCATGAAATTATGGAGACATTATATGAATTAAACAATTTTTAAAAATGAGCAAGTAAATGAAAAATTTACTATTCATATATTTGTTTGTTTATATATAAAAACATATTTTTTTTATTTTTTTATTATTTTTCTATATTTTAATTCATAATTGTTTTAGTTTTAAGAAAATAAAAATTAAAAATTAAAATCTTCTTATATATGTTTGTTTATTTTTTAAAACATATTTTAAATTTTTTTTTTTTTTTAATATATTTTAATTTTTTTTATTGTTTTTTAATATTTTAAATAATAATGTTTTAATTTTAAAAAAAAAAATTTTAAAAAAAAAATTATTTTTTATTTTTATATTTGTTTGTTTATTTTTTAAAACATATTTTTTAATTTGTTTTTATTTTTTTTTAATATTTTCAAATTTTAATTGAATAGTTTTTTCTTTTTCTTTTTTTATTAAACAATACATATTTTTTTATTATAATAGTTTTTGTTTAAAAAAATAATTAAAATTTCTTAAATAGTTTGTGCTTGAAAAAAATAAAACAAAAAAAATTAATTTATCGCCCGTCGGGGGCTGGAGGCAGGTTGGGCAGCCCTCAACGGCACCGCCCGGCAGGCCTCTGGCCCCTGGCAGGCCAGAGGGCGATTCCGAGAATCACCCCCGGCTGGGTGGAGGGTGATTCTCGGAATCACCCTCCGCCCAACCGGGGATGATTCACGGAATCGTTCTCCACCCAGCCGGAGGTCGGCCCGACAGCACCATCGAGGGCTGCCCAGCCTGCCTTTGCCAAGCCAGGGGCTAGGTGGAGGCAAGCTAGGCAACCCTCGATGGCGCCACCCAGCTGGCCTTCAGCCCCCAACTGGTCGGAGGGAGATTCTTGGAATCACCCTCCACCCCGTTGGGCAGCACCGTCGAGCGTTGCCCAGTCTACCTCCTGCCGCCGACTAGGTGGAGGGCGATTCCGAGAATCACCCTCCACCTAGCCGCGGGTTAGAGGCAGGCTGGGCAATCCTCAACAGTGCCGCCCGGCCTGCCTCAGGCCCCTGGCTGGGTGGAGGGTGATTCCGAGAATCACACCTGGCTGCACGGAGGGAAATTCTGAGAATCATCCCTAGCTGGGCAGAGGGTGATTCTGAGAATCACCCCCAGCTAGGCAGAGGGCGATCTGAGAATCACCCCAAACTGGGGAGAGGACGATTCCGAGAATCACCCCCGACTGGGCGAAGGACGATTCCGTATATCACCCCCGGCTGGGCGGAGGGTGATTCTGAGAATCACCCTCCACCCAGCGGGGGGTGATTCTCGAAATTTCCCTCCACCCAGCCGGGGGCCAGAGGCAGGCTGGGAAGCCCTCGACGGCATTGCTCGGCCTGCCTCCAGCACCTTATTAGGTAGAGGGAGATTTCGAGAATCGTCCTCGCCTGGGCTGAGGGTGCTTCTCGGAATTTCCCTCCGCCCAGCTGGGGGTGGTTCTCAGAATCGCCCTCCGCCTAGCCGAGGGTGATTCTCAGAACCGCCCTCTGCCCAGCTGGGGGTCAGAGGTAGGCTGGGTGGCACCGTCGAGTGCTTCCTAGCCTACCTCCAACTTGTAGCTAGATGGAGGGCGAATCGCCCTCCCCCCCAACCAAGGGCTGGAGGCAAGCTGGGCAACCCTCAACTGAGCCACCTCACCGGCCTCCGGCCCCTGACAGGGTAGAGGGTGATTCCAAGAATCTCCCTCTACCTAGACGGGGGCTGGAGGCCAGCTAGGTGGCGCCATCGAGGGCTTCCTAGCCTACCTCAGTCCGAGAATCACCCCCGGCTGGGCGGAGGGTGATTCCAAGAATCGCTCCTAGCTGGGCAGAGGGCGATTTCTAGAATCACCCCTGGCTATGCAGATGGCGATTCTAAGAATCTCCCCCAACTAAGCGGAGGTCGGCCATGTGGTGTCGTCAAGGGTTGCCTAACCTGCCTCCAGCCCCTGGGTGGGTGGAGGGCGATTCTCAGAATTACCCTCCACCCAACCGAGGGCCGGAGGCAGACCGGGAGACGTCGTCAAATGAAGGAGATTGGGTTTTGGATCTATTTTCAGGTTTAGGTAAGTTTTATTATACAAATTTAAATTTAAGTATTTTATTTTTTACTTTTTATGTGTTTATATTAATTTTCTTACTTATTCATTTTTTACTTGATGATTAGGTACAACACTAGCATGTTGCCTACCAAAAGGAATAAATTGCGTTGCCATTAAGAAAGACCCAGTGCAATGCAAATTTATTCAACAAAGAATTAACATTCTTGAATTCCTTCTAGATGTGAAGCAAGAAGTTCGTTTGAGGAAAGGGGATTTTAATGAATCACGTGTGGCAGAAAAAGCAAAGGAACCTCAACCACCATTATATGGAATTATTGGAAAGGGACACTTTGGAAGATTTGCAGACATGAAAGATCCATTAGAAGATGAAAATGACTAAAATGAAGTAGAAAATGTTGTGGAAGAAGCCATCAATGATGTTCTAGATGATGTTGAACATGTATTAGTTGATATTGTTGAGGATCTTTAAGTTATGCTTGCAAACAAAGCTCATGTTTGAGATCTATTAATTATTTTACTTGTAATGTTTATACTTTGATATTTTATGAGAAAAATCCTTATTTTATGTAGAAAGAATGTGATTACTATTATTTTTTGACATAAAATTCAATGAAAATGCTATTTTCTTAAGTTTTTTTGTTAATATTTTCCAAAAAATTAGTTTATTTAACATTTTTTTCACAAAAAGTCTCTAAAAGTGTATTTTTTGCATTCTATTTGTATTGAAAATTTGTATTTTTTTGTCATATCATTCAAAATACTGGTTTTTTAGTGACAATTATTTGATGTGCATTGAAAAATTAATTAGCAAGTAGAAAATATAAACTTTATAATACTGACCCTTTTTCATTTTTTATCTATGTGAAAAAGTGAAGATATCATTACAAATTTTTATTTTAAAAGAAAATTATTTTTTTCTTTTTAAAACACAAGTACATAAATGCACTTAAAATAAACATGTCACGGAAGAAGAAGACATTAGAAAATGTATAGTGTCGAAATCAATCCTCTAAAAAAATGTTGGCGATGATATGCCACCACTATTCGAAATCAACATAAAAAGCATCACAGAAAAAATAAAAATAAAAAATAAAAAAATTAAAGTGCCAAAAACATGCTAAAAGAAAAAATTGATTCTGCATCACCAATTTTCAAAATCGAGTGTTTTTCTTGCTACGTCAAAAAGTAGGTACCTGTGGAGTTACCTATTTCATCGATAATAGTGTTATATACAAAAATATCTATATCACGCAAGCATGTCCCATGCTAATGACCATGACTTTGACTCAAATGATTACAAATTCACACGATGAATTATGTCAAAATATGTTGAAGAGATCATCTCTTTTATATGGAAGTAGATCGTTACATTACTTGTGGGGGTGTCTCTTAGAAAAGGATGTTGTATATGCCCCCATGCATGAGGCGTTTTTGAAGAGAAATGGAACTCTTGAAGGTGGTGCCAACTTTAGGCATTTCTTCATGGGTCGTTAACCAAATGATAGAATTGCGACTATCAGTAGAGATAGTGTTGCTATTGGCATTCAATGATGAAGAAATGCCTAGGCCTTGAGTCAAATTACTAGATGTTATAGCTTGAACTTGGTGGATGGCCACTTCAAAAAAGCATAGGCAATAGAAGAAAACGTTGGGGAAGTCGAAGGAAGAGGTGAAGATGGTGATGGCACTAATGGGGATTGAATCTGCCAAGTTTTGGGAGCTCCTCAATGGGGGGGATTTTCAATGTTGCTTGGGAGAGGTTAAGCTCATAAATCCCAATAGAAAAAAAAGTAGTGAAATTTATTGAATCCATGCACATTATAAAAGTAGTCATTATGAAAGGATACTATTCAATATTTTCCCTTCCTCTAAAATGAACGCAAGAGGTATTTCAAGGAAGATGATTCACATAGAGGTTGTGAAGGAGAGGGGAGAGAATGATATGATATATATAGGTATTTTTTCAAGGTCATCTTGTGGGGACGACGAATTCATTTTTATTATTCAAACATTCCATTTCATGTCATGAGATGGAGGCCACTCCAAATATGTTTATTTTGGTGATGAAACATTGACCATTTTATCCGTCTAGTCTTTGGTTGCAGTTTCTTTGTGTTTATACTCAAAAACCTCTAATTTTTTTCCTTGAGCATGTCATTTGAGTGTACATCGATGAGTTAGAAATGAAATTAAATTGCATAAATTAGTACATGATTCATGCCACCATGTCTTTATTGAAACAGGTGTTTGAATTTTTCCAAACGCAACACCAACTAATCGTATGAGCATGAATTCCTGAAAGTATTGATCATGTTATAATGGATGATCAGGTAAATAAGTATGGCGAGAATGTTTTTTTCCTCACGGGTATATTAGTACATATGGAAAATCACATGGTCGCAATTATGAGGCAAGGAAATCTTGTTATCTCTTGAGGTTGATCAAGTTTAAAATTTCAAGATTTCCTTTAAATCCATTGCCATAAGTATCCACATGCTTCACTCACATGAATGGTTAACAAATATTAAGCATCATGCACAAGGTTAATGATTGCTTCACTACTTTTTCATCTATTTTATTCAATGTCACTTTATTCTCATCCACAGATAAGATGTAAATATAGTAATCCAACTGTTGGGTTAGTGCATAATGCTTATCATTTATTTTGTTAACTAAACATTCTACATTTTGAAATTTTTGGCCTGAATCTCGTGAATGTTTTAGGGAAATTTTTAATTTTTCTTTCTTAAAATGGGTTTTTAATTACATATATGGTTGTATATCTTTGTTTATAATATTCTTTTATCATATATTTAAGCTACTTGTAATAAAAAATGTGGAGATATCAAATAGAAATTAGAAGAGAAAACATAGTGCAGATATTACACACAAATAATTTGTATGTTACTACTTTGAAACCAAAATACATCATAGATAAAATAATGCATATGAGATCTAACAAATTTTGATGTAATGAATCCTAAAACCATTATTCAATGAATCTCAAATCGCAAAAGTCTAAATTATGAAATAAGAGAATATTATTGAGAAAATCTCTCAACAAACTCCAACAACCAATAAACCAAATTTTCCAATATACTATTGTAAGTGTTAATTCTAAGTCCCTCCCTTAATGCTTACATTACAAACTGTTAAAATAAGAAAAATAAATAAAAGAATCACAAATTACAGTTCACATATATGACACATTGTTATGATATGGTCTCCATTGGCACTTGTACCCACTCTAAAATCTCACATATAATGCTCTTTCTCCACCATAGTCTTGAAGATTCCCACTTGACTCATTTAAGGTCTAGCAATTGTTCAGGAACGTGCAAAATTGGCACTTCTTGACCTCTAGAAGGACAATATTGATACTTAACCACGCTATGGACTAACTTCCATCTATCAAAATGCAACTAACTACAATTTTCACAGTTATATAAGTAAATTGTCTCAGTACTAAGTGCATTCAGTAGTAAATTAAACAATTTAACCTTTCTAAGACTCATGGATCTCATAAAAATAATTTGTAACTGATTTTCATAAAGCCCGAAGCATAACAAGACCCATCGTCATATATCAAGCTCACATAGTAAAATTAGTGACATATTCTCTCAGAACTAAAGAAATTCAAGAACCACTAATTAGAATTATGAAACATTGTTTAATAATTAGTTCTACTTAACAAAAAAAAACTTACAAATCCACTACAAAAAAACCAATAACTATCCTTTTAGACGAAACTATCAATTTTCCTTCTAACAGAAACAAGTCTCCTCATTCTCCAACATTTTTCTATGAATCTAGCCATCATTGTCTAGAATTTAACTAGAGAAAAAAACACTACAAAAGCGTCTTTAGAATTTGACCAAGAGTGCACACTTTAGCACACATGTTGTATGCCGAATTCAAACATTTTTGGTTGAAAATGGAACTAGACTAAGTGTCAACAAAATTCTCACAGAAAGTGGAATATGTGAGATTTCAACTCATCTTATTTATGGCACATTGTGACCATAGGATACCAACATTTGTTTACTAAGAAAGAATTTTGCGGTCATAATCGTTCTTGCAAATCTAATTGAACAGATCATATCCAAAACTAGTTTTTCATCCTACTTCCACTAGCATATATGAAGTGATCGTAGCATTCGACTAGTCGATAGACATTGATGATGTTAGAACTAGAACTCATTAGCTTGAAATAATGAGCCCACAATATATGAAATGACATTATTAGTTAAATCGACTTGAAGGTATCCTATGCATCAACAGTATTTCTCCATTCAACAGTTGTCCTGTAATATGGTAAGCTCCTCTTATTTGTTCTCAAATATCAAATAAACCTATATAATTGGATGATGAGTTCGCATCCCCTTTAAGAAAAAAAAACCAACAATAATGACTTCATAAATGAAAATCTTGTTGAATGTACCAACCACGGAATTAGATAATGGATGACTATATCTCATGGAGCCGTAAGTTTAAGACTTGTCTTCTAAGGTTGTTTTCGCGTTCACTCTTTCACTCTTAGGCAAAGTCCTTTACACAGGCACCATCCCAACATTACATTACATATTCTCTCAAACAAACAAGCACTCTTTCTAACCATTCAAATCTACATGCAAGAAATAACAAATAGGAATAGATGCAAGAAATCTTCACTCGTACAAATCACAATCTAGTCTGCTTTCCTATATGTACAAAGGATTAGGAAATTTACTACTCCTACGTATAATTTACAACTCCTCCATCTTCTTAGCTCTCCCCAAAGGGAGTTAAGCCAACTTTGACTCTGATAATGAAATAGAAATAGAAATTTGAAGAAAAAACAGTGCAAAGATTACATATAAACAATTGTTATATTACTACTTTGAAACCAAAATATACATAGAAGAAAAATATCTCAACAAACTAGAACAACCAACAAATTAAATATATTATTGTAAGCTTCTAGATTTATTGCAACAAAAATAAGGTGGATGGTCTTTAACTATCTTTTTGGCAATGTTGCAACAAAGTCTATTAGGAATAAAAACCATAGAATGTATCAAAGTTGATATGATTTTTACATTAATACAGTACAACATATAATTTCATTTACAATAGAGCTAGCTATAGATTGAAAATAATGCTAGTAACATATAGCAATTAAGACAAACATATAATTAAAAAGATAAAACAAACTAGAGACAAACTTAAAATGCGTACTCACACAAATGGCGAGGAATAAAGAAAATATGTGATGACAAGAATGAGGAAGAATAGTTTTTTTTACATTTCAGCTCAACTTGTTTTACAAAATGATGTATATCGAAACAAGTGTATTATATTTGGATGGAGTGGAAATTTTTGCACCCTTGTTTAATCGAGTCTTCAAAATCCTTATAGGGCAAACCATGTATATCGAAACAAGAATATTATATTTGGATGGAGTGAAAAAATTCACCTTCTTTAATCGAGTCGTCAAAAACCTTATAGGCCAAGTAATTTCCTTGGATGATCTGTGACCGGATGCCCATTCCAGACAGTCCTCTCCATACACTCTTGCATACGAGGGTCCGATTAAATAAGCGTGTCCAATATCCCCATACCCCTCTATCAACAGCTAGATGGATCTTCCTAGAAGGATCATTTCCAGAGCACAGAAATCTAACCAAAATAAAGTCCATCTTTTGTATGATTTCCTTTGGCAACATATATAAGTGCATCGAATAAAATGATAATAACTCTTAAGACTGGTTTCATAAAAATATGTCTACCCCAATAGTTTTTCCTGAAACCCACATTGTTTTTCGAAAAAAAATAAATATTAAAAAGTTGAAAATCAAATTAAGAGTGAGCAGGCACTGTTTTGCATGAGATTGGCTGATATATCCACGTAAGCCCAAATTTTGTTAATTATTCAATTAAAAAATTAATTATGAACTTATAAAATAAAGGGAAGCAGCTGGGGAATTTTTTGACAGCGTGATTGTTGTTATTAGCATTCTTTAAAGATTAACCAGGGCATTCTGCATTCGGGGAAATCCAACCAATAGTAAATTTAAATTCACATTGTCCCTACATTCCGTAATTTATAATCTCTAATTCCTTAAGGAGCTAGATGTGCATTATTGATGATCACGATGCGCCCATCTTTGATTTGTTAGGGTTCCAATATTGGATGACCCTCGATCCATAATTTCATTGGAA
The DNA here is from genome assembly GCA_034641835.2 of Pinus albicaulis. Classification (NCBI taxonomy): domain Eukaryota; kingdom Viridiplantae; phylum Streptophyta; class Pinopsida; order Pinales; family Pinaceae; genus Pinus; species Pinus albicaulis. The sequence continues at coordinate 1,903,202,544 of CM076575.1, read as the reverse complement.
TCCAATATTTGCATTTTATCATCCATATGCTCGTAACGTTTTAATTAAGTCATAGCCCCATCCTTGTTCAATTATATGTCATTGCATTTCACATTAACCAATTATATGTCGTTGCATTTCGCTTAACCCCATAGCCCCATAGACTGTGTAATAAAAAGCCATTCACAATTATCTCCACATCATATATATATATATATATATTGAATGCTAAATTCGTTAAAACAAGAAGGTAGTGAAAGTTCCGAAGCCTGCGATCTAGGAGTTTATGTGAATGGTCGAAATTCAAACTGAGCACAAAACCCTATATTATACTTATGCATAGCCAAGCTTGAAGCTGAAGCAAATAAGGAATAATTATTATATATTAAAAAATGTACCATATCGAGATATTATACAATAAAGAATGTCCAAAAAATATGTGGTTTTTCCACTCTCTAAGCCTACAAAAGAATATGAAACATAAAAAAATATCGCGCTCAGCAGCCATAGCTCGAAATGCCTCAAACAATAACCAGCAGCAGCAGGCATAGCTCGAAATGACATCAATGTATCCCATCACCATACATCTGTAACTCCTTGAAGAATATTGAATGACTATTTCACATCCGTATAACAATAAGGATGAAGATGTTAACGCATGCAGGTAGGCTTAAAGAAGGAAGGCAGCTCCTCCAACCAGAGCGGCCCCAAAGATGGGCATCTTCGCTAAGCTGGCTGTAGAGACAGCCCCGCTGCTAGCGTTCGGTGGCGAAGCGGTGTCTGGGCCTTGAGCCGAAGGGCCAGAAGCTAGACTTTGAGAAGTGGGAGAGGAGGCTGAGCTTGGTGGGGTGGCCACTATTGAAGGAGGATCAGAGACGGGAGAAGACACAGTTGGGGAAGTCGCAGGAGCAGAGACGGGAGAAGAAACAGTTGGAGAAGTCGCAGGAGGAGGCGACGCCTTGGGCGCTGCTGGGGATTGAACCGGCGACGCCTTGGGAGCTGCTGTAATAGGGGACGGTGCTGGTGCCCGTGCGGGAGAAGCTGAGCTTATCAATCCGAACACGAAAAGGAAACAGAAAAGCGTATTGAATCCAGCCATATTTTTAAAAGTAGCTGTTCTGAAAGGATAATTGTGCATGGAAAGCGGATGGAGTCGATCTATTCGCTTCCTCAGAAATGAAGTGATACTTGTGCAAATTTGTGAGTCGCTTCCTCATAAATGAAGTGAAGAGGTATGTCAAAGAAGATAACTGAGAGAGAGAGTTGTGAAATAGAAGGAGAGCATGATATATATATATATATAAAAGTATTGCCGGGCTTCGGGGAATGAGGGATTTGTTTTTTAAAGTCAAACACGCTACTTCAAAACCTCTTTATTTCGGGGTATGTCCAAGAAGATAACTCAGAGAGAGAGAGGGGTTGTGAAGGAGAGGGGAGAACATTTTTATCCGCGTTGTTGGAACCGACCATTTCATGTGACCGTACATCTGTCCATTGGCGCGTAAATTAAGACGTGCTTAGTGCCACAAGTTTTTGCTGAAAGTGACGTTAGACTTTTTCCAAAAGCAACGCGGGGTTTGAGGAAGCAACCATCGTCTTACAATGGACGTTCGGGTAAACGGCCATGGAGAGAATGCTTATTGCTTTGGGGAATACTAATGCTATGGGGAAGATTATGAACAATGCTTATCTCCTTGCTTTTTCAACATATATGCAAATTTATTCCATGTTGAATGTTGAAAACATGAAAATATAGGAGCCACCTATCACTATGGATGTAGAAGAGGGTGGATTGGTACTTTTAATGGCGTTATTTTAGGTCCACAACAAGCTTATAGCCATAGGCTCGAGCTTTGGCAAATCGTGTACTACTCGGAGATATATTTTCAACGAGGTATCGTACACGCCAAACAAAGATAATATGACCAAGTTACTCTTACGGGAAGTTCAGTGCCCAACTAACCCCAAACAAATACACAAACTCTTGGTGTTCCATTACTCGGGGTTAGGGTTTGGTTATTTAGGGTTTTCTCTTGTGTAATAATAAAAATGGCCATGATCCTCATTGTAACACAATTCACACGCATGTAGCCACCACATCTCTTCTCAAAGATAAGCTACCATCATTCGAGCCATTTTATTTCCTTTATGTTTGTAAGCATATTTTTTTCTTTAATATTAATAAAATGAAGTGTTATTTCTGTTTTATCTCTGTATTTATGGTTATGTATGTATTATGTAGGGTCTGTGTTAAAGTTCAGATCAAGAACATAATTACATTTACTAGATAAACTAAGTTTCTCTTTGAAATTTTCTTTTTTTTGTACTTTTTTCCAACCCCCAAAATTTGGATTGACAATTACTATTGCCAATTCTTCTCCTTCTAGTTTTGATGGAACATCTTTGTTTGAATAAGGACTCTCATATTCATGAGTTCACTTTGTTTCAACTTCTCATTGACTGTTTCAAATTTCCTCATGTTGTTTTCCTCACTCCCAGACCACTACTAAATCTTTGGCTTGCTCATCGTGGTTGTCACGATTATTTTGCTTCTTTTCACCCTCCTTCACATGGGGACCTTTTTTATTCAATTCTTCTGCTTGTTGATGATTATCATCCTTTTCTTAGTCTTCATCTTCTAAGGAAAGTGAGCCTTGAAATTTCCATCCCTTTGCATTTTGTAATATTTTCTTTCCTTGGGGGCATGCATTCTCTTAATGCCTTTTGTGATAACAAATACAACATCTAAAAGAAATATTTTCGAAATATAACAATTGAGTCTAGATAAAATCTTTATGAACCAGGTGAATGCGATCTCGAAGGCCTTTACAAAGGTCTATCTCAACACAAATTCCAACTAAAGTAAAAGTACCTTTTTTTCATTTTTTTTTTTAATTTGTCTTCAGAAATTTCACCAACTTGTTTCAAATACCTTTTAGAACTTGATGGTGCCAAAAAAGGAGAGGGAGGTGCTAAAGACTCACCCATACCGACTTGTTTGAAATGACCATAGTTGTAGAATCAAAGGCTAGAAACCATGGCATTACGAAGAGACCTTCCCTTCCCCAAAACCATGGTCCCTCATTTAAAAAAAAATCCAGATGCTCTTGATTATCAAACTAAACAAGAGATAACCCCTTCAATCCTATCCTAAATCTTAGTATATGCTCAATTGTAGTGGGAGTAATGAACTAAACCCCAAAACCCAATTTCTGATGTCACCAATTCACAAAAAGTAATAAATTCCTAGATTTCCTTTGAACCCACACATTCATTCACTCAAAATATTAGGATGGAATCTAACTCCCTGTATCCTCCCATTACACTCTGTAAAAGTTACAAAGAAAATTTCAAGTGAAAAGTAGTTAACCAATCTCATAGACAAACACAACAAATATGGAAAGATGGAATTGGTGGAGCATAAGAAAATTACCCTTTCTACAACAATAAATGTAAACCCCACATACATATTGTGGAAATCCATACTCTTAGAGATATCATTTCATACAAACAATGAAACAACTTAAATAAAAGTTCAAGCTTCTTATATTCTTTGTCATAATTAGTCATAAAAAAATAATTGATTCAGTACAAAGACATTGTTGAAACTATATCAAAACCAAAAGTGTTAATCCCCTATAAACATATATAACATATATTTTTGTGGTTGAAATAACCTCCAAGAATAATATCTTCTTCTCGAATAGAGTTATCCCCTCACATTCTAATAGGAAATACTAATATTTATCTCAAATGAATGTTAACCATCTCTAATAATTCAAATGCAATATGACTAAATAGATCTTTAGTGTTGTTATGGAAATACAACATTGTAGCAACAACCTATCTTTATTTTATATACTTTAGAAAGTAATTTATACGAACAATCTACACATTTTTTTATAGAATTTTTTCTCCCCACAAAATTTCCAATATTTCTCAAATTGTTAGGGGACTTTTCTCTCCCTACTTTATTAGATTACTCACTCATATAAATCACTAATACAAATAGGCATATATTTTTCAAAAGGCTGGTAGTCAAGATCATAATGCTTTCATCTCACTCTTTCGAGAGTACATATAATTTTTTGTTTTAATAGGATATGGTTTGGAATTCTCTACCACATTATTACTAGAATTAATGGTGTTAAGAGGGTCAGGATTGAATGTTTACTTTGAGTGATAATACTTTACGTTATTATCTAGTTCCTAGCATGCAAATAAACGTTTGGTACATTAGATATATTATATATTGGAAAAACAACATATTAACATCCATTTCTTTTATAGATGAAAAAATATATTTGGTAATTCTATTCCAACAAAACCTCACAACACATGTATAATATCTCAAAATTCTTTCATTACAAACCAATCCTTCCAAAAATTATCCAAAATTTCCTTAACGCGAGACTTTTCTCACTATGGAGAATATACTAAAATGTGACATTGGAAATGGGAAATTCTATGACAAGCCACAAGTGGTCATCAAAATTGAAAGATTTTGTGATGGTTCTATATTGACTAATGGAAATAGAAGTAGTTCCAACTAAATCTACAATAGATGAATATTGTGCATCATGGATGTGATACTCTAATAAAGGAAATAATGATGGCTAGCTATTAGTCAACACCAAAATAACAATATCAATAAAAGTGACATGTAGCTACAATCACTATATTAGGTAATATCTTGATATAAGGGGTTATTTATGTCCCTCACAAAAAAAACCTAATCCTAAACTAAAATAATGAGTTATCTACCACAATGAGGTAGGGGAAACTTTCCTATACATATTTTTATTGTAGTAAAATTTGTGTAAAGGACAATTTTGTACCCATGGTGCATATAGAGACTCAGAATATAGACATTATAGTTGAAAATATTGACTAATAAGAATACCCTTTTTATTGAGAATACATGCATAATTTTTATTCATTGGGGAGAGATTTTGATACCCTTCAGACCAATATTCAAGGGGATCATATGCACCAAAGACTAATTTCATGATGAGGGTTACTCAAGTTCCCTGAGAACCCCCTTTATTTTTATATGACGTAGTGCCTCTCTCTAATATTATTGAGTACATGGATACAGACTCCAACATACTTATATCGGAAGTTCGTTTCTTTCATCTCGCTTTACATGATCGAAAATTTATGACAAAAAAATAATTGTATGTATTTGTTAGTGGCATCTTTCCAATGAGGCCATGCTATAGTCTAATAGAGGATATAATCACGAGACACTATAGGGATGTTGTGAGGGTGCATGATCAAGCCATCCAATTACAAGATAAATTGAGTGATTGTAAACTCTTACTCTTCACTACTAGGGTGGTACAAGTGATGGGATGAAATTAACTTCATCAAGTATCAAGAAATTAGATTGTAACCATAAAGAGAGCTCTTGAGGGAACCTAATTTGGATGGGCCCATATGTATCTAACTATCATAGGGTGATATTTGAACATATGGAAGTAAAAAAAGTGGTTATTTTATGTTCAAGACCCTCATATGTTCCGTTCTACTTGGTATACTTCATATCATCTCATGTAGACAATTATCATTTGCATGGAAAACTCTTGTACCACTCAAGGATAAATATGTATTCCTACCAATGAAAGAGCCCGTGTAATATGAGAATCTTAGACTTATGTTATGTCTGGTCATTTAGGTGTAGGAATGACTATGTATCACTTGCAGAGGTTTTTATATTGGCCTCATATGAAAGATATTATATCAAAATATGTAAATGGATGTGTGACGTATTCTATTTTTAGTACCACTAATAGAAAATTGGGGCTATACACACCACTCCATGTTCCTTCTTGTCCTTGGGAAAGTGTCTTCATGGACTTTGTAGGAGGGTGTCATTTGTCAAGAATGGATCATGATTATTTGTATATCATGATGGATGGGTTTAATGATATGTGTATCTTAATGCCATGTAAGAAGTAGATTACTGCTAAATAGATTTCTCAACTCTTCTTTGAGTATGTATGGTTTCATTTTGGGTTGCCCACATTCATTGTGTCTCATTGGGACTCTCGATTCCTTGGAGATTTTGGGACAATTTTGTGGCAGATTATGGACACCAAAATAAAGAGGAGTGTGCCATGCCATCCATAGACCAACATAAAAACAAAGGTTGTTAACCAATTAGTGGTTCACTTGCTTTGAGGTTATTGCAACAAAAATTCCAAGATGTGGCATGAGTATATCCTTTATGTGAAACATGAATAAAATAGGGCCATGCACTCATCTACTAAAAGCTCAAAGTTTGAGACATGATTTGGGTACCTATCGAAATATCCCTTAAACTTTTTCTTTGGGCAGGAGGATGATTCCAGCAAAAAAAGTGTTGACGATTCAAGGAATCCAAATGATTCATAAATCATTATACGAACACTTGGAGAAGAGTTGGGATTGATATGAAGCTTACCATGAAAAACACTGAGTTGATCATTAGTTCTAGGTTGGAGAGAGGGTATGGCTCCATATTAGCAAGGACAAGATAAATGGAGAAGGTAAGAAATTGAGAGTAATCATATATAGTCCTTTCACCATCTTGGAGTAGATTAGGAACAATTATTATCTTCTTGCTGTTCCAACCTATATGCATATTTATTCCATCTTGAATGTTTAAAAAATGAAAATATGCCTGCCACCTATCATTATGGATGCAGAAGAGGGTGGAGAGGTACCTTAAGTGGATGATTTTCCACCAGAGTACTTGGAAAAACTTCCTTAAGACATCATTATTGAAAGGACGACTAAGACTTCATGAGATGGATATGTGGAGTAATTTTGTGTCAATTTCAAAGGGATGCATCTAAGAAAATCCCAATGGATTGAAAAGTAGAAAGTGAGGGAGAATTTCCCTCACCTGACAATTTATTGATAAGGCTTTTGGAGGCCCAAAAGATTCTTAGTGTGGAGGTAAGATCTAGGAGGATCCCAAAAGGAAAAAATGTTCAAATTCCTCAAATCTCAATTAAACCTATCTCAAATCATAGAGATATTTATTTTGAATCCAATGGTGCAAACAAAACCTCAATCTAACATCGTATGTGAAAGTTATGACAACCCGTACTTTTTTTTCCAATAGTAAAAAAAACTACATGTGTACCTTAATGTGCCATGTGGCACTCCCAAGGGCTGCCACATGGTATTATGGATGACACCTATCAGATGCAACATAAAATATTCTAGTCCAATCTAATGTCGACATGTTTGGCAGAATAATGTGATAACACACAGCTACTCTACTATCTAAGGTACAACGGAAAAGTCTACATGCAACATCATCGTAACGTACCTCAAGAATTTGTAGATTTAGGTAGAATTTTTCCAAGTGGTCCTCCACTTTCACCGCTTTGTCAAGTTCATACTTCACTAACAACTTCTTTTGGTGCCTGTGCATCTTGTGTAACACTCTCGGTAGAGTGAGTGGGCACTCTTACATCAATTCAAGATCTTGGTTGACCATATCTTCATCTCTAACTCCTCATCTTCAGAATTTGAAGGGTCTTCTTATTCCTCTTCGTGACCGCCTAATCCACAGAATGTATAGTCTAAGAGTAAAATGTTGTCTTTTTCACCTCCATTGAAACATGGAGGTTGAGTCGTTGGTTGTTGGCATTGACCATTTCATCTCAACGTACATCTGTCCGTTGGCACGTAAATTAAGACATGATTTGTGCCACACGTCTTTGTTGAAATTGACGTTAGACATTTTCCAAAAGCAACGCTCGTCGATCCTATGATGCGGGGTTAAAGGAAGCAACCATTGTGTTACAATAGATGATCGGGTAAACAACCATGGAGATAATGTCTCTTGCTCTGGGGAATACTGATGCACATGTAGAATGGCATGGTCGCACTGATGAGGTGGGAACATCTTGGTAGATCTTGAAATTTATCAACTTTACAATTCCAAGATTTTTTTTTAAGTCACCGCCATAAGTATCCACACATTTAAATTTCCACCAATATCAAAGGTTGTGGAATACATTTAAACTCCTCGGGCTGAATTTTTTTTATTACTTAGAGAATTTTAATACAAATTTTACAGAAAATTTATAACTCCCTCTTAATTAATAGGAATATTGACGAAACCAATTTTATTTTATTCTATTTTTTATTTTTTTTACAAGTGAGACTAATCAAATTAGAGTCTAAAATTTCAAGAAAGGTTTGCATCTCTAGAGATTTGATCACTCTTAGTGTTTGAAAAATTCATAATTAAAATGGATCTAGGTTGGTTTATGTTTATATATATATAAGAATACAATAGGAAAAATCATAGATTATCGAGAGATTTGATCCTTTATGTTCCTCTTCTTAATGTGTTGGCACATATTATTTTTCATGCTCTTTTCCATGCAATTCTGTAAACATCACTGAATTTGATCATTGAAGTAAAGATCATGGATTAGACGTCAAGTCCATGGCTACCATAACCATAAACTAGAGCCACCAAGGCTCACACACCAAGATGCATCCTCTATGTCATGGTTAATTAAATAAAAATGCCTTGGTTATAAATTCCAAACATGAGACTCGCCAACATTTCATCAAGTTCTATAATCCAATCACACAACTCAACGTCTAGTTGTTAAAAACTAAGTTCACCAGAACTATAGTCATTTCTAGAGTCCACGCATAGGGCTCACTAACTAAAACCCCAGTTAGTTCCAAAATCAAATCATAGGGCTCACCAAATGGTTCATTATCATGAATCATTGTCCTATTGAATGACATGATTGAGTTCCTGATTAACTTCCTTAACATCCATAATGCATTCCTACTAAATGAATGACTAACTAACCAGCTCTCATTTCTGAATAGCGGAGAAACCTTTTTCTAAACATACTTTTCCATTATTTAATATTATAAATTATTATATTATAGTATTATAATATAAAATTTTGATCTACATTCCTTTTCCCCACTGTGGAGTCATGCCCCCCCCATACCTTGTTGTGTAGTTCTATTTGCAGCCATTATGTGTTTATTAATATTCATAAATTAAACATGTTCACCACATCAAGCATTTTATCCTCATAGCATAAAAGGTACATATATGCGGGTACATATAGCCCCAACACATAGACACACATAGACCTAGGTGTACCATCCCAAAAACAACTCTTGGATTACCAATTTAATTAATTATGCCACGACTCACCAACCTAATAATCATGGTCATCGGATCCATTACATAGGCACACCAACCTTAATTCTATTCATAGCTTGGCCCACTATACTAACATGTACAAACACATAGAGGAATACTAGCCTCATGAGTCTCAGGCTCACCAACCAACACATAATATAGATTGATATTACCTTAATCATTTGGGGGTGGAACTAGGGATGTTACATTCCCATCCCCCTTATAATAACATCGCACCCAATGTTGTCTTCAACAATAAACACATACTACCAAGTCATCAATATTAATTGCATTGTAACTTTATTCTCTTTATCTCCCATAGTATTCCTTTTATTGCCTTGATTTTCATGCATGATATTATTTTGTTAGTATAAACCTACATAATTCAACAAAAACACATGCATGTTATACACATGTCTATATAACAAGTATTGTACTTACAATAATTTCAATTCATAATTGAAGAACATATATTCATAAAAAAAGAGAAGGAAACCAAATACTTATTTGTATAAGTACTTTTCTTACTCCTAGTTCCCTCAACTGGATAAGGAACAAACCCTAGCATCCTCTAGCCTACAAACTCATGCCCCAATTAGCCCATGTCTAAGTGGTGCTCCCATTATTTTCTCCTAGTAGTCCCTCAGGTCTCATTCCACCACGTTTGAGATGAATTATTATGAGAAATGGATGTTCCTAGATTCAATGGCTCCAAGAGTCCTGGTTGATCTTCTAAGGCATCCAGGTACCCCAAAATCCCTCAAGAGATTCATCTAGCCTTCTTTCTTCCCATGTTCTCTATGATGTTTATGGTCTTAGGCAATTCAATCATCAGTGAAACAACAACCATGATTAGTCCTCATGTCAGACACATCACCTATACCGTAACATATCACTTCCATTATGCATGCACATCACACTCATGATCCAAGTACATTTAAATAGTTTATATACACATTGCATATTTTCCAATATGCATACTGATGGGTTACATTAATAGCTATATTTTGAACTTCATTATGATACCATGCAGCCCTTAAAACTATAATTTTCTCACATAAATTCACATTTTTTGTCATAATATTCTTAGTAAGAATATTAAAAGGTGTTTTTCATATTGTGTGGCCTAATGTGAATAAATTGAAAGAAAAAGAAGCATTTTTTAGGCATTTACTATGTAGGGCCTTGATGGAGACAACCAAGAGAGAATATAGGAGGCTTTTCCACCTCCTTAACTCTTTAACTAGGTTTAGGATCATAGGATTCTCACTCATGACTTGAATTCACTATCATTGGAGGGACTCCAAGTCCATATGAAGATCAAGGAGAACAAGATCCCTGATTCTCTAGATCTTGGAGGGAAACACTCATATTTTCAAGGGAGATTCCATCAACTACATTTTTGTATAAATAAGCCAACTGAAAGGCTCATTAGGTTTCGAGTTTTTTATTCAGCTAAGAGTAGCTAGTGAGCCTAGTGCTTGACATTGTTATTCTTAACTTTCATATGATGTATGAGACTATTATTTCATGTTAATGAGAAGTTTAACATTTATATGCATCTGAGTTAGTTTTATAGGGATGAAACCCTTGGGTTTGGGACCCAACCCACATACTTTAGTCCCTCTTTAGTGATAAGTAAGCTATAAAAACTTGTGATTGTAGGCTTACCTATTACTTGTATTGTGGGAAGAGTGATTGGAAAGATTCACAACATAACTCCAAAATTATTTGTCTATGATTTCTTGGAAATGGGTAGATGTTAGTTGTGATCCTTTTCCATGCATAGTCTCTACAAATTAGGATTTAGTTTAGTGATCATAATAGTGTTTTGGAATAGAATATATTTTAGTCAAATTCAACTCATCATTTCCATGATAGTTTATCTCACTATCTTATTGGTCATTTGACGCATGTATTTCACTAGCTACAGGGTTATGGTGATCTGCAGGGGTCGGCACATCTTTCCATCTCCACCTACACCTTTCCATCTTCTTCCTTATACCTAAAAATACTCCCAAAATCTATTTCCACACTCATTTTGTTAAGAAAAAAGGAAGACACTGTGGGAAGCAACCTTGGTGGAAGATAGACCTCTGAGAGGTCTTATTTTAGCTAGGGGACTCCCACACCCTGAATTCACTTCCTCCACCCATCATCCATATTATATTACCCTAAAGAGACCATTTCTATCATCAAAATCCTATCATAACCCCTCCTATAGAAAAAGAGGGCCTCCTGTAGCAATACATGACCTCTTGTAGTAGTTCCTATAACATCCATGTAGCAGTGTTCTTTTTTATCAATTTTTCTTCCCACTTGGAACATAGCCTAGTTAAGTTGAATAATGTCACCCAAATTGTGATTTGATGATTAAGCAAGACTTCAAGACCATTCCAACCTCCTCTTTTCCCCACTGCAACCAACAAATAGTAAAACATATTTAGAATTGGAGTTTTTATTTATAATCATGTTAACGGTTAGCTTGCTTATTTTCAAGCTAATGTAAAGTATAACAAAGATACATGAAGATGTGTTAGTGATTTGATTCAATGTTAAAACTAGAGTAGATTTACTTCTACAAGTATATTTTCCCTTTCTCTTTCATGCAATGCCAATTATCACTTGAATGAATGCCATTTTCACTTTCATAATTAGAATCAGGTTCAATTATGCTTTCATGAGAATTTTTTACTATAATTAGTTGGAGGAATGTTCTTTGAATACCTTGATCTGATTTCATCACTAAGGGTGGCATGAGTTGAACATAACCTATTATGCATATAGCACTATGACCTCTATGTTTTTAAGAACCCCATGTTGATAATTTGAGTTAAGAAACCTCTGGGATTTGCAACACTCTTGGTGCAATACTAAGGTGCATCACATACTACTGCATACATCACATATAACATTTCATAAAAATCTAGAAGAGAAGGTTTTAAGAGGTTCTCATATTCATTCCCTTGTCTATCATGAATTTAGTAATATGGTTATCTTATTTCATAGGTTTTTCCCTTATAAAACATGGGAATTAATTAGTTTCCATTGTTATGAACCTGTTAGTATTAATTTAGATGGTAGTGCTTTAATCATTAGGCACCAAAATTATTTATAAAGAGGAACATTTAAATCCTATATGTGCTGGTATACATCCAATGTTTCTGTTGGAATCACTATTTCTTATACCTTATTCTCTGCTCAATATACCCATTGACTTCAGTATTTTCACAAACTCACACAACAATAATCTTTGCTTCATTTTCATATGTGATCATTCGTTTCCAATACAATTGCATCACAATGATTACTCCATTGAAATGAAGGTTTTAAGGAGGAATACCACCATTTTCCAAATCATTTGTAACCTTTTACCAAACCAACCTTTCAAGTAGGTCATACCTTTATTAAAATGGATATATTAATTTGGCAACATGTAAAAATAGGTTTTAATATGTAACAAGCTATCCATCCCTAACTTTCATGATTGTCATTACCAGGCATTCCCAAAAAAATGCACATATGTTTTCTCAATAGGTGAAATTACCTTTATGAGTACTTGTCTCCATGTGAAAGGTAATATGTAAGGGATTTTTTGCTCAGCCAAATTAGCACAGAAATCTTGATTCAAGAAAATATTGACATGGACAATAATTCAACTTGGATTTCGGCCTTACTTTCATACTTATATAGGACAAGAGATTATTAATTCCTTTTTGGGATTGATAGCAATATCTCATTTAGAAATAATAAGGTCCTTGCATTTAAACCCTTGTTTAATCATTTCTAAAAAATGACTGCTAACTTTCTCCATCCCATGCTAAAATGATGTATAAGAAATCCTCTCCTCAAATTGTTGTTTGAATTAATACTCTATAACTTTTTGATGTATAACATGTGATTACATGTTTTTTAGAATATAAGCACAAAATACACCCATGAATTATCCCTGAGCAATGAATCCACATGGATGTTTAGAATGATACTTCTCAAAAACCCTGTCACCACAACTGTTGCTTGATTTCGCTAAAAATTATTATGTTATTAAAAATAGAAATTGTGAAAAATAGCCAAATAAGTATTCTAAAATCTCTCATATAATTGTACTCAATATTTCACGCATCTTCCAAAAATGTGAATTGAATTCTAATGCATGGGGGAAACCTGCTAAAATATAGTTAGAAACCTATTGAATATAAGGCATGATTCCCTCCTAGAATATTGATCTCTAGATAATCATCAAACATTGATACACCACAACTCTTGAGCAAGGTCTAGCTATAATAAGGATTTGTTATGATATATAGAAGAGGTACTCGTGAATTATTGATATTGAATGCTAAACTATGTTATGGTTAGTTATGTGTGTTCCCCATGTACCATCAATGTTGGACTATTCAAGTGGATGTATGAGAAATTATTGACATTAATACAAAAATTTAGCATTCCTTTGGTATGTCTTAGAATAAATTTTGTAATATTCTAGTGAAAAACTCTGGGTGAAGTATGAACTTGGATGCGAGACTTACGAGGAAATTGATTTATGACCTAGTTAACATTAAGTAAATTTCTTCTCGGATGTTAGCACAATGCTTCATCTACATTGTTGGAATCAATTTTGAGTGCGTGAACCCTATTTAAACTGATATAGTGTTTGGTATTTAGTTAAGATTTATCATTCTTATTTTTTGAGTAATTCTTTCACATACTTTGCTTGTGTTGTGAAACCAGCTCCAAAAATAGAAGAAAATATATATTAATGCCTTATAAATAAGCCACTTCGAGGGGGAAACCTCCAATACATTACATGAATGAAAAATTCTTGGATGATACAAATGAAAAAACCTCCTTTCTATATATAGGAGTCCATGGGGTCACAATGTAATCCTAGCTGACCTAACAATAATAATGTAAGGGCACAATAATAAAAATATGGGGGCTACAGGGGTACAACAATAACAATAACGGGGTTACACTAATAACAATAAGGGACTGTACTAGTAATATAGGGACCTAACATGCTCCTCTCCTTCAAAAAATTGTTGTCCTCAACGCTTGAGTAGATCCAAGTGCTTTTGTATAAAATTTTCATCCTCCCATGTAGAATCTTCAGTGGGTAAGTTTCTCCATTTGATGAGATACTTTGAAATTGATCGATTTCGTAGCTGTCGAGTTCTTGTTTCCGTGACTGCTTCAGGTTCCAATATGATTTTTCCTTCCTCATCAAGTTCTGGCAATATTGTTTGAACTAGAATTTTTTCCCCTATAACCTTTTTTGAGCATGAAACATGTAAAACTGGATGCACTCGCGAAGAAGAAAGAAGCTCCAATTTGTATGTCATAGTACCAATATTTTGCAACACCTTGTAAGGACCATAATGCTTTGGCAATAATTTATTATCCTTCTTAGCTTGCTTGAGGGACATTTGTTTGTATGGTTGTAGCCGTAAAAATACCCAGTCTCCCACATCAAAACTTCTCTCACTGTGATGTTGATCTGCCTGTTGATTCATTCGATTTTGTGCCAAATTTAGGTTATCCTTTAAGAGTTGGATAACTTCTTGTTGATGCTCGATGTGATCCTGCATTGCTTGAACCCTATAATTTTCCCTTAAAGAAGATGTGATGGATGGTGTATGATATCCATAAAGTTCCATAAATGGGGTCATTTTTGTTGCAGTATGGAAGGAATTGTTATACCACCATTCAGTGAGAGGTAACCACTTGACCCATTGTGCTTGCTTATCAGATACAAAACAACAAAGATATCCTTCCAAAAATTTATTCACTATCTCTGTTTGACAATCGAACTGAGGATGATAAGATGAGCTATGAGTTAGTTGAGTACCCAAACAAGAAAATAATTCCATCCAAAAATTTCATGTAAAAATGGGATCTCCATCACTTACAATAATCTTTGGGTTTCCATGTAGCTTTTGAATTGTTTCCATAAATGCCGTAGCAAATGTACTTGCTTTAAATGGATGAGATAATGCACAAAAGTGTACATACTTGGTAAGTCTATCAACTACCACCATGATGACGCTCCTTCCTTCGGACTTAGGTAAACCCGTGATAAAGTCCATTGAAATCTCCTCCCAATGTTGACTTGGAATGGATAAAGGTTGTAGAAGACCGAGGGTCTTAATTGTCTCAACTTTATTTTGTTGGAAAACCAAACATTCTGCCACAAACTTTTGAATATTAGATTTAAGGCCATCCCAAAAAAAAAAAATTTCTTCACCCTTTGGTAATTTTTTAAGAATCCTGAGTGTCCTCCTAAAGGAGAAGTGTGCAATTCAAAAAGAATATTTTGTTTTAGTTGGGAATTCTTGCAAATATATAAGCGATATTTGTACCATAAGGAATCATTTTTCCAACTAAATGTATCAGATGTACTAGGATTTTGCTGCAACTTTTGAATGAGTGTCCATACTTCTTCGTCCTTCTTCCATTCATCCCGTGCTTCGGTTATCCAATCTCGTTGGATAATGGAAATGGCACAAAGCAATGCTTCCACCTTTTCATCCTTTCTTGAGAGTGCATCTGCAACAAAATTTAGCTTCCCTTTTTTGTTGATGATTTCAAAGTCATAACCCAACATCTTTGTGACCCACTTTTTTTTCTTTTCTGAAGATAGTCTTTCTTCCAAAAAGTGTTTAAGACTATCATGATCAATTTTTACCTTGAATTTTCTTCCCACTCGGTAAGTTCTCCATTTCTTTAGTGCATGTAGTATTGCCAACATTTCATTCTCATAAATAGCCTTTTGTAAATACTTTCATTTGATTGAACGACTTTCAAAAGAAATGGGTCTCCCTTCTTGCATTAAAAAAACACCAATTCCATTTCCTAAGGCATCACATTCCACAATAAAGGTTTTTCTAAAGTCTAGCGTAGCTAAGACTAGTGCTAGGCACATTGCCTCTTTAAGATGTTCAAAGGCCTTGGTTGCTTCAAGAGTCCATAAAAATGCATATTTCTTCAATAATGTTGTTAGAGGTGTTGCTATTCTCCCATAATTCTTAATAAACTTGCAATAATACCCTGTTAACTTGAGAAATCTGCACAACTACTTTATGGTTGTGGGGACTTTCCATTCCTTAATGGATTTAATTTTGTTAGGGTCTACCTTAACACCCTAATGAGATACAATATGACCCAGATATTCCACCTCTTGTACTCCAAAGAAACATTTGGATGTTTTTGCATAGAATTGTTTTTCCTCCAATAGTTTGAGTACTTTATCGACATGTTGAACATGATCCTTCCAAGACCTGTTGTAGATTAGTATATCATCAAAAAATACTAGAACAAATTTTCTAAGGAAGCATTTGAAAATGGAATTCATCAACCCTTGAAATGTAGAAGGTGCATTAGCAAGGCCAAAAGGCATCACCAAAAATTCATAATGACCCTCATGAGTTCGAAATGCTATTTTTGGAATATCTTCAGTCTTCATTCTAATTTGATGATATCCTGAACGAAGATCCAACTTTGTAAAATAAATTTCTCCATGTAATTCATCCAATAATTCATCAATCATAGGAATGGGAAATTTATCTTTAATAGTGAGCTTTTTGAGCTCCCTATAATCCGAACACATGTGCCATGATCCATATTTCTTGTGCACCAATACTACTAGGGCAGAGAAAGAACTTTGACTGGGTTAAATTATACTAGCCTCTAACATTTATGTAGTCATACGTTCATTTTCACTCTTTTGGACATAAGGATATCTATAGGGCCTGATGTTTGGAGGAACACTTCTTGGAATCAAATGAATAGCATGATCATGATCTTGAATAGGTGGGAGTCCTTTGGGAGTATTAAACATCTTGGAATGATTGTCCAAGACTTTTTGGAGATTTGGAGAAATAGATGATTTTGATGTTGGAACTTCTAGTGAGCATAATTGTTCAATTACGCCTCGTTGTTCTTTCTTCAGAATCTTTGTCATGACATTAGAGCTTATTATCTTTCCTGGATTCCCTTCGATACCCTGTAATTCGATTTCCTTTCCTTCTGAAAAGAAAATCAAGAAAAGTTCTTTAAAATTAAAAGCTATCGTCCCCAAAGCTTGTAACCATTATACTCCTAGTACAACATCAGCACCTCCCATTGGGATGGAAAGCATTTCACTATTCAATATATATTCCCCCATGGCTAGCTTGATATTATGGCATTTTCCTGAGAAATTTATAGTTCCTCCATTTGCAACCATCACTTGACATTCTGGTGCTAGGTATAGGAAAGAATTCAATTCCTTGGCTACCTTACAATGAATAAAATTATGGGTACTACCCGAATCAATCAACACTATTACCTTTTTCTTCTTGATATGTTCTTCTACCTTGAGAGTTTGAGGAGTGGTAATTCCTGCCAATGCATTACATGATATGGTCAGACTTATTTATTCCTCTTCTAGGGTTTCTTCTTGGTGTATATCCTCTTCTTTTGAAGTTACTTGTTCATTTTCTTCCTCCTCTTCACAATCTATGTAAAATAATTTCTTCTAAGCACACTTATGACTTTAGTGTATTTTCTATCACAACTGTAGCATATCCCTTTTTCTCTTTTTTCTTCCAATTGTTGTGGTGTCAACCTTGTAGGTTTTGGAAGTCTAGGAGTAGCAACACTTCCATCTTTATAGATGTGAGTGGTAGGCTTCCTTGTCACCATAATTTTACATTCAATTTTTCTTGCCAACCTAAATACCTTCTCCAATGAACTAGGTTCCCAAACGTGAGCTTCATGTTGGATTTTATACTTTAAAGTCCCTATGAAGACATCAATCATGTGTTCCTCTGGAATATTAGTTACCCTTATATTCAATTTTTGGAAGTCCTCAATGTGCTCCACCACTGAACCCTTTTGTTTGAGATTTATCAATTGGCTAAAGAAGGTGTTGCTCTATGTATCTTCATAATGTGCTATCATTTCCTCCGTAAAAATTGACCAAGTGACAATTTTTTTACGGGAGCAAACCGATCGATACCATACAAATGTATTTTGTTCTAAATGTAAAGTTGCAATGCATACCTTTTGTGTGTTTTGCACATTATTGAGATCAAAATATTTCTCCATCTGTAGTATCCATGTTATAGGATCCTTGCCATCAAATTTCCTCATATCCATATTTGGAATATGGTGGTTCTTCAATCCAACATTAGAGTTTATGGAATCACAATTAACATTTTTTTTGTACTCATCATGAGTTTCTTCTACTATCTTTTCGCCATTAGGAATCATTTCTTGTATCAACTTTGACAAAGTTCCTTCCTTCAATCCTTCCATGTCTTCCTTCAAACCTTCCATTTTTTCTTCCATACCATCCTTAAAACCTTCCATCATATCTTCAAGACCTTTCTTCAAACCTTCCATCTTACCCTCCATGCTCTTCTTCAAAACATCCATTTCATTTTTTGTTTCTCTTTGCGAGAGAGAAATTTGGTGCATTTGCTCTTATAATTTTTTTATGTCATGTTGCATTTCTTCATCTCCATGAGCCATAGTAAAGCCTTATAAAGGCTTAATGGGTGTTGAATTCTTTTCAGGGGGAATTTTAGAACCCGATACTGATATCTATTCTACAATATTCCCTTGGAATTAATTAAAATTAATTCTTCAAACAAGACTTATGCAATTTGGGAAAAAATACAGACCTTTTTCTTGCTTTTGAGAAGCTTGATATTGAAATTGAATTATCTATGTGATTTTAGATCTTCAATATCTAAAATTTATCCTTTAGGTATCCCTCCAAATCCTATTTCGAATTCCACAGGTATGACCTGATTTGGATTCTTCAAGACAAAGTTATGTTCCTCTCCCACAATGACCTAATTATGGATTGGTTCAGTAGAGAGAAATTGTATGACTTTGCACGTGTCACTGTTTTCTCATTCGGCTCTAAAATTGATAGAAAATAAACTATATTCTATGTACTTCTAGCCACCTTTTACAGAATTCCAATCCGATTCTCAGAGAGAGAGTTATGAATATTTTCCCATGATCACCTCTTTGAGATGAAATTCGGGAGCCTGAAAAAGACCAAAATTCCACAGATCATATATCCGAAAATATTGTGAACCAAGCTCTGAAATTTTGTGACAATGTTCCTAAAAATTTCTTCTTCGTGTTCTAAAAATTTCAGCTTCTGAACCTTCATAGAAAAATCGTTATAGCGAAACTGCCACGATGACCTGTTTGGTGCAGCGAAACCCTAGAATCCAAAGCTCTAATACCAAATTTTTTGAAACCAGCTCCAAAGATAGAAGTAAAGAGATATAAACGCCTTATAAATAAGCCACTTCAAGGGGGGAAACCTCCAATACATTACATGAATGAAAAATTATTGGATGATACAAATGACAAAACCTCCCTTCTATATATAGGAGTCCATGGGGCCACAATGTAATCCTAGTGGGGCCACAATGTAATCCTAGCCGACCTAACAATAATAATGTAAGGGAAAAATAATAACAATATGGGGGTTACAGGGGTACAACAATAACAAAAAAGGGGTTACACTAATAACAATAAGGGACTATACTAGTAATATGGGGACCTAACAGCTTGCAATATCAAAACTTTTTTCTTGTCTTACTGTACTTCCAAAAATTAACAATATTGAAAAAGAGACAAATTTATCATCTACATCAACAACAAGAATGAACTCCTTAATTTATATCTTGATGTGCAAGTTAGGATATGAAGAACTCCTTTGAAATCCAATTTTTTTTAGAAGCTCATCAATTTGCATGTACAAATCCTTAATCTCATAAAGTGATTTTACCATTCTACAAATCAAATTTTCCTTATCCTTCGCCTCAAATCATTATTAATATCTCAAGTAAACCTTTTATTTAATGTTTTAATTTGGGAATTCACTCTTCAACCTCAAAAATTAGACGTTAACCAAAACTACGATGCCAAATCCAACGCTAATTTTCTTTAGCTTGTTATTCATTTTTCAATCAGTTCAAGAGTGTGTTAGAGTCAAGGCTTTAAGGTGCAACTTTCAACCTCCATGTCATAATATGAATGGGGTTGCTTCTTATATACATATTTATCTTAACATATAATTAACCATCCACACTTTAAAAGTCTAGAGCTTAGATACAACTAAGGCTTTAAGAGGAAACACTCAACCCTCAAACCTATCCAAAGACACGACCACTCAATATGCTATGCAAGAAAAACTCCAACTCTATAAATAGCTGGACCAACAATGTATTTTTTAACACCATTCATAATGTATATGGGTTTTCGAACAAGGAAACATCAATAGTCACTTTCACATAATATTGAACTTGGGTTAGAACATATAGCTCATGCTAACCCAAATACTTCATGTAAAGATACTCAAAGGTCAGCTCAACTCTTATTTTAGGTCATCGATGATCATTATGTACACTTAAAGTTGTTCCACTAAGTATACAATAGCTATAGCTATATCTCTGTGTTTGTGTGTGTGTGTGTGTTTATATACATGCCAAAACACCATTTTTGTTCATCATTCACCATTTAATTATGATTATAGGAGCACTACACAAGTTAGAAATAGGAACAATACAACCTTCTAAATATATTCTAATAGTATCCTTTAATCACTATGTATTGGGTATTTGAATCATTGTATCTATGGGTATTATTTCCGAGAGATTATGTCACATATACATTATATAGAATTCAAAGTTAAGTTCATCCTTGTGCCAAGTTAGTGGTTGGACTGCGTCCTATACATTCTTCATACTTGCAGACCTAAAAGAAACTATACCCGTCTCCCATTCAATATGAAAAAAAAATATCTTCAAAATCCATTTTGGCTTCTTAGCTTCTTTTTATAGTTTTATCTTCTAACCTAAAGAAAACCTATCTCCTACATTGATCCCCAAGTTCAACACTATATTTAAAATAAAATACATAAATTTTATATAGGGGAAGCCAACTAATATAGTACAAGAATGCTCCCCTTTCCATGAGGAATATATCCACAATACCTCTCATACCAAAGCATTGATTTTTGTAACAATGTGCAATGGTAAATGAAAATAGGCACAAGAATATACCATTATGGTATACTACTAAAAGATATCATATATTTTTTACAACTCCTAAGAAATCTTATAACATTGGACTATTTGAGACAATAGTTTAGGTGACATACTTTTTGTATGGAATTACCAACCAAAAAAAATAAGCTCCTACATAGAAAGTCCTTTATTCCTTTCGATTTCTGAAATACCACATCAAAGCTATCAATATCAATATGATTTTAAGGGTGTTCTAGCATGTTGTCTTATCTAATTCTAAGATGATATTGTTCCTCATGAAATTTTTTATCCTATCTAGTACTACAAACAAATTATGGGTAATAGGGTCTTATGTTGAGTGAGGGGAGTATCCTTCTTCAAGAAAAGGGGCACACAAGCTAAAAACCAAGTGCTTCACATATTTTTGAGCATACCTAAAACAATTTGTTAACAGATATTGCAATAGTAGTTGAAAATATTCATATATTATACCTATATTGACCATGAAGTACACCAAGAGTTTATTACAAGAATTGAGAAAAATATAGCCTAGAAGCATTTGAAATGATAGTTCCTTTTAAAAATAGAACATAAGTACCAAAAAGAAGTAGTAGTAAACACTTGATAAAGATATCCAAAGGGATTTTCATAAAGAAATGGGAATTTCCTAACCACAAGGGTGCACTTAGACCATCTACCAACTATGTCCCATTGTGTTTTTGAGAATCCTAGTGAGTAAGCCAGAGTGACTCAGAATCAATTTCCTGATCTAACTCATTTTACTTACAAGGGGAGAATCAATTGTTTTTATTGGGATCTTATGAAATTTCTATAACTCTTGATACAAACATCACCTTCGTACTTTGAGCATCCATTGTTTGGTCCTTTCCCACCAAACACTTTAAATTGAAAACCTTGTAGGTTTTGTGGTATGCTGGTACTCACTTTCAAAAAATATCACATCAACAACAAAATCTACATATTTCAAGTACAATTAAATGATCACTTCCATGTCCAATTTTGTTTTTTTTTCTAGACCTGCCAATAATGATATAGATTCACTTAGAGTATTTTTGAGTAACTACTATGCTTTTTCCTGCACTTTGAAAACCAAAAAATGGCACCTTATTTGGACTGAAACCTGCATTCCCTCAGCTAGAGTGCCCAAGCTTAAAAATTCCTTAAAAGTAATTACAAAGGTGGTCTGGTCCATATCCACATGTGCTATATGCCTTTTAGAAAGAAAAGGAATTTTAAGGCTTTTTAACCCTCACTATTGTGTGCATATCCCATAATCAATGTATTGCATGAAACGTTATCTTGTGTAAGAATTTATTTTCAAACAACTTGTGAGTTGTTCCCATGTTTCTTAACTTAACATAGTCAACAATCATAGCATTCCATGAAACTAGGTCTCCCTCAGGGATTTCTTCAAAAACTTTTCGTGCGTCCCTTTGATGATTTCATCTTTGCAAAATCGTAAAAATGTGAGATATGAAGACACCAACCACTTATCCAAAATAGAGTAACCATACAACACCTAGAGTGCACTTCACAGCCAACGAAGGCTCTATTTTAGGAACATCATAATTTTTTGTCCCCAAACATGAAAACCAACTAAGTTTCTTCACCATTTTCACTTATGAGTGGTTCCCTCAAAAAATATATGGCATTACCATGATCATGAGCTAAATCATGTATCTCCATGCCTCCTTCCATGAAATATATGTTATTCAACACCCTTGCTATAATTGAAATTTCAGAAAATAACCCAACCCATGTGCTTCGACAGGTTTAGGATTCAAATCCAGGTAAGATATTGCTCCAAATATTTGAGAGTTATGCATTCGAATTAGTGAATTCTTCTAGCTCGATACTTGTGCTTTAGAGTTGATCCAAAATTCATTTTGTTGAATGAAAATTTCAAGTCAGAGAGAAGAATGTTGGAGAGTGATATGAAGCCAAAACATGCATTTTAATATCTCCATGATCTATACCGATAGTAATTGTTATCACTCAGTAATTTCTCAAGGCTAAAGAAATAAATATCCGAGGTAACTGCAAACCTACTTTTGAGATGAGGATCTAGCCTTCCTGTTGGCATGTGTTGTCCTTGATGGCAACCTACTTTATAAAGTTGATGACAACTTACTTGATGAAGTTGGCCTTGATGGAAACCTACTTGATGAGTTAAGGGGGAGATTGTTGGCAATATGATACAATGTGTTGACTTTGATGGAACCTGCCTGATGAAGTTGTCCTTGATGAAAACTGACTTGAATGAGTTGTTAATGATGTAAATCTGATGTATCTATAGATCAGTTCAAAAGGAATTCAGAAAGTGCCAGAATAATGATAAATAAGTTATTCTACAAAGCATATGCGGGTTTGTTAAGGTGAAGTAGCATATGCACGTGGAAAAGTACGTGACAAGTCGCGTATGCCCTTTTGCGCTCCAAATTTAGAATACCAAGGGGTATTACCATGCTATTGACCCATTGTATTGAGCGTTGGAATATCTATTTGATCCCGTCCAAGAATACCATTAGTAGTTGAGTGGTTTTGACTCATGGTATTGAAAAAGGCTAAATATATATAAGGAGAAGAAGATCATGGTGCAAGGGCGTGCATGAGTAAGGGTTGTGAATGAATAAATCTCTCTAAGGAATATCTGCATGGATGAATTCTGTTCTTGATTGATAGATCTGAATCTATGATGCACCTATGAAGAAAATGATGAAGATGGATCTCTAGATTTGAAATGTATATGTATTTTCTAGATCTGATTATGGAATGTTTAGATCTGAGATGAGGCGAAATACTTTCTGAAGTAAAGGATGAAATCTGAATTATTTATCTGATTTGAAAAGCTGCACAGTCCTGAAAAGTTACAGATGTATACGCAGGTTCTCTTCAGTAAAAGCGCGTGTATACGCGGGTATGCTTAAGGAAAAGCGCGTATGTGAAGATAGGGTTTTTTGAAGAATGCACAGAAGTATACACGGGTTGGTGTGCATGAAAGCACATACATACATAGGTTCAATGAAGTAAAAGCGCGTATGGAACTAGGGTTTTGCTGAAGTAAGTGGAATGAAATTTCTGATCTGTTCTACTATTTTACTGCTATCTGTCAATGATGTACTTACACAGATTTGGGTTGTTTGAATGTTGATTATGTTGATTAAAAGATTAAGTTGTTGGTTGATTGGTTGATGATTCAATAAATGAATTGATGGGGTTATAAGTTTTAGTTTGATGTATGATGAGCTTAAATGTGTGGAGTGGGTCCAGTTTGAAAATATGATGAAAAGAGGCCTACAAGTTGTGTTGTATGGAAGTTGTTGGATCTAGTATGAAAATTGGTGAAACGTGGTCCGCGGTGGTGCTGAGGGTCGAAGCCTTTAGTGAGGGGGTTGTAGCTCCCTTCCAATGGTAGCTGGTAAACGAGTGCATGGGGTAGTGGCTCCCTTCCAGGAGAGGCTGGTAAACGAGTGCAGGGGGTAGTGGCTCCCTTCCAGGAGAGGCTGGTAAATGAGAGCAGGGGATTGTAGCTCCATTCCAGGAGAGGCTGGTAAACGAGAGAAGGTTGTAGGCTTCTGCAGGTGGGTTCCTGCGTGCTGGTATGAGTCTGTGCCAGTACATAGTTGTAAGATGTTTTCTTTATAATAAAACATTGAAGACTGAGACGACGGCAGTGGTGGTTTTCTCCCAAATTGGGTTTCCACCTTAAATCCTAGTGTTCATGTGTGTTGCTGATGTGTGATGATTTATTCTATTCTTACTGCACATTTTTACTGCTTACTAAACATCTAATGAATAAATGATGCAATGATCTAAGTAAATAATTATTTTCATAATGAGATCTCTGGTAATACGCAAGTTTCATTAAGGATATCCGCGTGTATACGCAAATTGGGTTCAGTAAAGTAGCGTATGGGTTTTAGAAAAAGAAAAAGTAAAAAGTTTTCAGTCTGCACAAAATACTGATTCACCCCCCCTCTCAGTATTTTTCCCAACACTTCCTAATGCTCAGAGAGGGCTCTCTCTTAATGATTTAACTTTGTTGAGTTAATTGATTTTAGGCTAATTAAGTATGCTTGATTTGGTTTATTTTGATTTGTTGGTGGAATTACTGATTTAGATGGATAGATGACTATCTATTTTCCATTGGGATATGGAGTCAATATATCAAGAAAACAGAATAGAAAGAAATCATAAAAGTAGTGTTACTGGGCAAGGTAGCTGAGAAAAACCATATCTCTTAGGTTGAATGGTGAAGTGATTTTCAATCGGGATCAAGGAGTAGTTAAGGATTCCTTAAACCGGATAATGAAAGAAAGTGAAAGAGTTCAATCGATATGGGAGAGAAATTAAGGATTCTCAGATCCAGATATCAGAGGAAAATATTAAAATGAATAACGGTTCAGAACAAAGTGTACTTAAACAAATTCTGTAATAATATTCCTGTTATCACATTTAAATTTAGAAAACATGCAAGTTTATGGAATACTTAGGAAAATGAACATGAACAATTGAAATATACTTCACTGATTTTTCCCAACACATGAATCCTGTAAATAAATGCTTCTATTAACTATCTTGTCTATCAACTAGAAAAAGTATAGTAAACCCTTAGGTTGTAGATGAGTTCAACTATAGAAATGTTCAGGAATCCACACCTAATACTTCGAATTATGAAGTATTTATACAAAAAATAATACAAAATATCCTATTAACTAATTATGATTTATTCTAGGAAATAAAATATCTTGATGCTAAAAGGTAGTGACACCTTTTAACTGATTTAAAGTTGCACTGATTTTTTTATCGTTGTTATTTGTTGGTTTCCCTCATGCTGGCTTATCTCTCATGTTGTCTTCTTCTTCCATCTTTCATCTATAGTAAATCTTTAACTTGTCTTCGATTTATCTTCCCTCTCTTTAAACTGTTTCTCTTTTACCATGACTTCTTTGTCACCTTCTTCCACTTTTACCTATCATAGTAAATTACATCATCTGGTATCTTTTATTTTCAGCATACTTTTATGTCTTTAGTAAAAGTGGATTTTACTAAAAAAAACCTATTTGTCTTCATATAAAAATGTGAATATGTTGTTGCTAATTTATCTCTATTTTAACCTTTATTGTCTCTGTTTCAATGATCTTTTCTCTGTTGCATTGCTGCACATGGTTTTCTCCTGAATGAAGCCTTTGAATAGATTTCCTTGTGAATCTTGGAGAAAACATGTTTTAACTAGTATTAAGTTGTTTATTGAAGCTCTTGTTCCACTAATAACCTGCAAAATAAAACAATATGTTAATAAAATCCAGGTCTACATAGATTTGAATGGGTTCCTATGAACTGGGAGGTTCGTGGAAGGATTTTGAACTGTGGATGGCTCAATTATGTGTTGGCAATGGCCTTCTAGTTCTATTTTCATAAATCAACAGAGGTGAGTAAGTGAATGAAACAGTCGGGAGTTTATTGCACACAAGTTTGACAAGTGGCTTTATGAATGGAATATTGCACAGTGCAGGTAGAATGGTGGCTTACTGTATATTACAGGAATGGGCAATTAGTTTTAACACGGGCGCAAACAGTTTGGTGGTTTATCACATTCACAAAAGAGGTTAAGTGGTTTTTCGATGAGAGATGCGATATAATGTGGGATTTCCACATAGCACGGAAACGGGGGTGCGAAAGCACCCATTTCGCAATCCTCCCTCGGCGTTAAACAATTGGCTGTTGGGGGTGCGAAATGACTTAGAAGTCATTGGATCCGATGGTAGAGATCGAATGATCGGATGAGTTATGTGGGGACCAGGAGTTAATAGGTGGAGGGTTAAATCCTATAGTGGAGCTTTTATTAATATAATGATGGGTCACAATTTAATATATAAATGGGTTAGGGATATATAATAAGCAGAAAAGTTTTAATATGAATATCAATCGGAGATTAATATAATATGGGAATTTAAAATAAACCATGGGAAAAAATGATAAAGGGTTTCGGGAAATATACTATTAGGGTGTTAGAAATACACTAGGGATGAGTTAAAATAATATCAGGGAGGGATTTTTGCATGGCGCCCGACTAATTTAACCTTTTTAAAACTATACAAAGTGGGTTTTTGCATGTTTTAATTGAAAAGGGGAATTAATAAAAGGGAAGGGTTTTAATAATGGGAATGGGTTTTTAAGCTAGGGAAAGGGTTTTAGGAAGGGAAAAGGGGTTTTAGCTATGGGAAAGGGGCTTTATTTACGAAAAGGGGTTTTAAGCTAGGGAATGATTTGCAAAATGGAAAAAAAGGATTTCTAGCAAGGGGAATGTGTTCTTACAAGGGAAATGTGTTAGAATAAAGGAAATGAAGAGGGAAGGGGTTTTTGGAGTTAGGAAGGGGAAATTGTAACGTATTAATGATAAGAAATGAACCAATCGATGCTTTCCAATGCTTGTGAAAGTAATCTGCCTACCCATTTTTATCCGAACATTTTATTTCCTTTATTGGGTGCATTTGAGCTTGCAGACCCTTTTATTTTTTCTTTTAATAAGAAAACTAATATTATTCTAACCTTATAACTTCCAATGGCTCAGATTAAACTAACGAGCTCATTTTATTCTCTACCTAACTACTAATCTACCAATATTAAACCGTTTGGCCAGATCTTTATTCACTAACTATGATGATATGAAATTTAAAGCATGAATAATCAAGATAAACTGTATGATTATCATGAATTGTGGCATTTTTGGACAATTTGCACACAATTCTATTTGAAAAAGTAACTAAATTAAGAGTAGTGGCATTTGAATTTACAACACTTTCAGAATTTATTCTTGTTTTTTTTTGTGGGCTTTATATTTTATATCATTCATTAAGGGAATTTTGAGGTCTAAAATGAGCCTCCTAAGGAACATGTACAATCAAAATTCACTTTAAGAGAACCAATCACATTATAGGGGATGACATCATCCCTAATGGTTGAGGTGTTATTACTTGAGTTAAAGGTACTTACTTGTCACATTCTCAATGGTGGATAAAAACTCATGGTTAACCATGGTAGTGCTCTAAGTACTTTTAAACTCAAAATAAAGTATTCATAATAAATGTCGTTTCACACTTTTTGAATAAAAATATATTATTGTCATTTCATATTTCTTAAAAGAAACAATGCATATCCCTATACATTTATTATATTATATATTAATTACATGTTATTATACAATTTAAATAATATAAATTTTAATTAATAACATATAATATAATTAAGAATTTATAAATTTATATTTATATTTTATTTTAAGTTATTTAAGTACAAAGGACAAATGCATTAGTTCTTCAATGATAATGACTTTTTCTTGAAAGGCTCATTCTTATTTATAGTCACATCAATACAATTTTTTATTAATTTTATTTTGGTACAACTTTTGAATTGAATTTAACTATGGTTACATGGATTGTGGTGCAAAAGGTGAATTGAAAATTCATAAATATTATTTTATTGGTTTAGCTATTATTTTATTATTTCCTTAGGAGGCCCATTTTAGACCTCAAAATTCCCCTAATGTTTTTGATCTTTTTCTTTTGGTCATTTGATTGTTCTTTTAGGACCTACCCCTTTTTTATTTTTTAAATATGGGAAAACATTTGCAGAAAGAAAAGGTATGTACAATATTGCAAGATTTACATCGTGAGTTCAAAATTATGAATCCTACTATTATAGGACCCTAATAGTGGCTCCACTTAGGGGTGGAATCTCCTTGTGAGATGTCAAGAGCACCGTCGATTAGTGGCATGATCCATTGGGCCAATCCCAACCTTGCACATGCTTTTTTATATAATCTTTGTGACTAAAGATCTTGAACTAAAATCAAACCTTTTCTGCAAACTGAAATCTGATATATGTTGAACTTTTGTTGAAAAACAAATCTAATCAAACTAAAATTATACCTACTTAATCTAATTAGTTGTACAACTTCTAGTTAGGTAAAATGAAACAGCCAATGCAACAATTCAAGTATTATATACATTGATGTATTTTGATGCATTTGCATGTTTGTGATCAGAAATGAAATTCTAAAACCCAATAGAAACTTGTCAACATATGTGAAGATAAGGAAATACTCAATTTCCTTTGTTGACTCTAAAAAATGTACAAAAGGATCTTCCAAGGTATATGTACAAATGTTAAACTGATCCATGCAACTTTACACCTATTTTGGATGTCATCTATGCCATGAAACTAAACTGTTATTACCCTGCAGATTTTTAGATAAGCTTTGTGATGATATTTCTATTGATTAAAATGTCTATCTGATGAAACCTTTATCATCATGATTTCGAAGTTCATAGTTAGTTAAAGGAGAAATATTTTGATTGCATTCATTATCCAACACAACAACTTTTGGATCATGAAAAACTTGGAAGGATTGTTGCAACCAATTGCGTATAGGTTTGAATGGAACTTCATAGATTTCTGCAGGTTGCTCATCCTTTGCTTTTGAGATATTATACCACATTTCCTTTAAAAACTGAAATGACTCAAAACATAGTGGTATAGAACTTTCCTATTTCATTTGATCAGGTATTCCAATGGAATTTGATAACTGTATTTGTGAAACTAAAGAATCCTAATCAAAATTTTGATTGTCTTCTTTGTTGTCAATAACAATACCTAAGGACTATTGATCTTTGATTGCTTTAAATTTTTCTCTGATGAACTGAAATGAAGAAAAACATAGAGGCATAGATCCTTCACTTATTTCCAAATTTTCTGCACTTTATTCCTCACTCTCATAGCTAATATGTATAAGTTGATCACTGTATTCAAGCTACTGAAGCTGAATTTCCTCATCGCAAAAACTAGCTTTTGATTTCTCTGTAAAGTTAGCTTGAGTTTGAAGAACATAATTATCATCATAATGATCATACTTAGGAAAATAATTAAAAGAAGGAATAGCGTCAAGCATACACATTAGATCAATAGACTTCTCTTCCACACATTGATCTGTAAATCCATTTTCTGACCTATGGTAATTGGAATTTGCAGGAAAATGTTTATGGCTAACAACCAATTCTTTTCTTGCAATCAGTGGGTCATGGTGATTTTGAACAAAAAATCCATATTTCATGGTGATCTTCTATATCATTTCCTCTATTTCATTTACCAAAATGTTGAGTTTTATCTCTGCAATGTTGTTCTTCTCTTCTTCTGCTTTCAACTTTTCCCTTCTAATTAGTAGATGAACTTCCACATCTACTGCAATGTTCTACATCTATTCAAGTGTTGAGGGATTTACTTCTCTTAGCTAGAAACCTATTTCTAGATCAAATTATTTTGGGTAATGCAAGAGAGCTGAATCAGGAGGAGGTCTTATATTTTCTGGTATTGAATAATAAACTTGATTAAATCTGGTAGAAAATTGTTGTATTGTCTCATTTGGCTATATTTTCATCTGATTATATTCTTCTATGATAACAAAAAGACTGACTTTGATTATCCATCTATCAAGGAAAATTTTGACAAACTACTGAAAATCTGAGATGCTTGCAATAGGTAGATTCTTGAACCAACTCTTTACTTTACTTTGCAAAGAAAGAGAAAAAATCCTGATTCTAACATCATCTTCATCAATCTCAAATAATTCCATATAATTCTCAAAACCTTGAATATGTTTTGGAAAGATGTTACCATTATTCCATCAAACTTAGGTATTTTTAATGAAAGGTCAGGAAATCAATGGAGCATAGGAGGTAAGATGAGTGGCTTATATCTATCTTAGAACTCTTACATGGTACAAGTAATATGTGCTGAGGGATTGTAATAATAATCTTGATTACTTTGAGGTTTATCAATTGAAATGACTATCAATTTTAAAGTTATTGTTCAAAAGGATAAGGAGATTTTATATTTACAATTTTTAAAGGAAAATAATTAAAACTAATCTAAGATCTTCTCTAAAATACAATATACAAAAGAAAAATTTGGTGATAACATGGTACTATGTGATCATTGCATTCCACATGTTGTTAATTCATTGATGTGTGACTTTTTCAAACACTTCCCATGCCTTCTCTATACATCTAAAATTTTCATACATGTATACTAAAGCAGTTTCAAGAGATACATAAAATTCAAATCCTCTCTTTTATATTTCAATTTTCATTGTGGATATTTTCATCTTCTTCTAGGGCAACCAAATTAGCAAAAAATATGATGATACTGATAAATTTCTTTAGGTTTGTTTTGACCCTAATATGCAACATTTGTGGAAAAAGCTTTGGGGTTTCTTCTTGCAGCCCAATTTTCACATGCTCGATGGCCATGGTCATCTGGAAGACCATGTCTCACATAGAAATTTTGAGTATGCCAAACCATATTTCAAGTAGACTAGAATTTATCTTTCCCGCAATGTCAATTAGCACTTGAATGAATGGTATTTTAACTTTAATAATTAGAATCAGGTTCAATTATGCTTGCATGAGAAGTTTTCTTTGTAGTTAGTTGGAGAAATCGTCTCTGAAAACCTTGATATGGTTTCATGATTGAGGGTGACATGATTAGCATTAGGGTATTTTGGAGGTCTAAAATGGGCCTCTTAAGGAAATTATAGAATAATAGTGGAAATAATGTATGCATAATGTGAAAAACACACAAAAGGTATGCATTGAAACTTTATATTTAGAACAAAATAAATTTGTATGGCATCAATGGCTTTGCTCTCATAAAAAACCTGTCACTTGGTCAATTTTTATGGAGGAAATGATAGCACATTATGAGGATGCAAAGAGCAACACCTTCTTTAGCCAATTGTATATATCAAACAAAAGGGGTCAATGGTGGAACACATTGAGGACTTCCAAAATTTGAATATAAGGGTAACTAAAATTCTAGAGGAACACAAGATTGATGTCTTCATAGGGAATTTAAAGGATAACATCCACCATGAGGTTCCTCTTTGGGAACCTAATTCATTGGAGAAGGAATTGAGGTTGGCAAGAAAAATTGAAATTAAAATTATGGCGACAAGAAAGCCTACCATTGACATCTATAAAGATGGAAGTGTTTCTGCTCCTAGACTTCCACTAAAGTTGTGATTTTCTATAGATGGAAGGGATTTGCTATAGTTTTGATAGAAAATACACTAAAGGTCATAAGTGTTCTGAGAAGAAATTATTTTACATAGATTGGATAAGTGTGCACTCTCAAGAAAGGATGAGGAGGTGGAAGCATTGCTTTGTGCCATTTCTATTATCCAACCAGATTAGATAATTGAAGCAAGGGAGGAATGGAAGAATCAAGAAGAAGTGTGGACACTCATTCAAAAGTTGCAGCAAGATCCCAGTACATTTGTTACATTTAGTTGGAAAAATGATTCCTTATGGTATAAAGATCATTTATATATTTTTATTCCAAAATAAAACAAAAGAATTTTTTGGAATTGTACACCTCTCCCTTAGGAGGACACTCGGGATTTTTAAAAACTTACCATAGGGTGAAGAAATAATTTTTTTGGAATGGCATTAAATATGATATTCAAAAGTTTTTGGCAGAATGTTTGGTTTTCCAACAAAATAAAGTTGAGACAATTAATACACCAATTCTACTGCAACTTTTATCCATTCCAAGTCAACCTTGGGAGGAGGTTTCAATGGATTTTATCATAGGTTTACCTAAGTCCGAAGGAAAGAGTGTCATCATGGTGGTAGTTGATAGACTTACCAAGTATGCACACTTTTATGCATTATCTCATCCATTTAAAGCAAGTACAATTGCTACTGCATTTATGGAAACAATTCAAAAGCTACATGAAGATCCAAATATTATTTTAAGCGACAAAGATCCCATTTTCATTGGAAAATTTTGG
This sequence comes from Pinus albicaulis, assembly GCA_034641835.2. NCBI lineage: Eukaryota > Viridiplantae > Streptophyta > Pinopsida > Pinales > Pinaceae > Pinus > Pinus albicaulis. The sequence continues at coordinate 1,903,169,480 of CM076575.1, read as the reverse complement.
ACAAAATTATTTTCTTGTTTCGACACTCAACTAGCTCATAGCTCATCTTATCATCCTCATCTGATGGGAAAAATGAGATAGTGAACAATAATTCGTAAAGATATATTCATTGTTTCGTATCCGATAAAAAAACACAATGGTTCAAGTGGTTACCTCTAGCTGAATGGTGGTATAACACTTCCTTCCATACTGCAACAAAAATGACCCCATTTATGGCACTTTATGGATATCATCCACCGTCCATCACATCATATTTAAGAGAAAAATATAAGGTTCAAGAAGTGGAAGATCACATCAAGCATCAACAACGAGTTCTCCAACTCTTAAAGGACAACATAAATTTGGCATAAAATCGAATGAAACAACATGCAGATTAACATCGCAACGAGAGAATTTTTGATGTAGGAGACTGGGTATTTTTACAGCTACAACTATACAAACAAATTTCCGCCAATCAAGCTAAGAAGGATAATAAATTATCACCAAAGTTACATGGTCCTTACAAGGTGTTGAAAAATATTGGTACTCTGGCATAGAAATTAGAGCTTCCTACTTCTTCTCGAGTGCACATAATTTTCAATGTTTCATGCTTAAATAAGGTTATAGGTTCCAAGTTTCCAGTTCAAACAATATTGCTAGAACTTGATGAGGAATGAAAAATCATATTTGAACCTGAAGCATTCATGGAAACAAGAACTCAATAGCTACTAAATCGATCAAATTCAGATTATCTCATCAAGTGGAAGAACTTACCCACTAAGTATTCCACATGGAAGGATGCGAATTTTAGAAAGAAGCATCCATAACTATTCAAGAATTTAGGACAACACTTTTTTGAAGGAGAGGGGCATTTTTGGTCCCTATATTACTTCTGTAGTCCCTTATTTTTGTTATTTTAGCCCTCTTATTGTTATTGGTGTACCCCTGTAGTCCCCATATTTTTATTATTATGCCCTATAAAAGCCCACTTTTTTTTATTTTGGTGCCTTTACATTTTTATTGTTAGGTTGGCTAGGATTATATTTTGACCCCATGGACTCGTATATATATAAATGAGGTTTTTTCATTTTTATCACCCAATAATCCTTCATTTATGTAATGTAAAGGAGGTTTCTTCCTCAAAGAGGCCAATTTCTAAGCCGTTGATCTCTCTTTTCTTCTATTTTGTGAGTTGGTTTCATAACATTTGTCTTATTTAATGGGTTTTCCCTTGCTAAAACATGGGAATTAATTAGCTACCATTGTTCTGAACCTGTTAGTATGGATGTAGATGGTAGTTCTTTATTCATTAGGCACAAAATTATTTATAAAGATAAACCTTTAAATCTTGTATTTTTTGGTATACATCCAATGCTTCTATTGGAATCAATCATTTTCCTACCTTATCCTCCATTCGATATACCTATTGACTTCAACCATTTAAGAAACTAAATTTTCCAAAATCACACAAGAATAACATTTGCTTCATTGTTCTAACAAATTTCATATGTCACCATTCCCTGCCAATTAAATAGCACCACTTTGATTACTCCATTGGAATGAACATTTTAAGGAGGAATAACATCATATTTCCAAATAATTTGTAACCTTTTACCAAACCAACCTTGCAAGTAGGTCAGGGCTTGATTGAAATGGATATATTAATATGGAAACATGTAAAATTGGGTTTTAATATGTAAGAAGTTATCCATTCCTAAAGTTGCATGCTTATCGCTATGAGGCATTCCCAACAAATGCACATTTATATTATGGACAGGTCAAGGTACCTTTATGAGCACTTTTATCGATGTGAAAGTCAAGATGTAAGGGATTTTTTTCTCAACCAAATGAGCATAGGAATATTGATTCAATTGAATCTTGATCTTGACAATAATTCAACTTGGATTTTGGCCTTATTTTCATACTAATATAGAAATTGTGTAAAATAGCCAAATCAATATTCTAAAATTTCCCATCTAATTATCATCAATCTTCCATGCATCCTTCAAAAATGTGAATTAAATTCTAATGCACGGGGGAAATCTACTTTAAATAGAGTTAGAAAGCTACATAATATAGGGGATGTTTCCCTCTTCGAATATCTATATCTAGATTATCATCAAACATTCATACACCGCAACTCTGAAACAAGTTCTATCTGGAACTCTGGAACTACTGATATTAAATGGTAAAATATGTAATGTTTAGTTCATTATGTGTGTTTCCCATGTATCATCAATGTTGGACGATTTGAGTGGATGTATGAGAAATTATTGAGCTTAATACCAAAATCTAGCATTCCTTTGGTATGTCTTAGAATCAAATTTTCAATATTCTAGTGAACAAATATTGGGGTTCAAGTATGAACTTGGATGCATGAGTTGCTAAGAAATTGATTTATGACCTAGTGAAAGTTAATTAAATTTCTTACTAGTTGTTAGAAAAAGGTTTAATTTACATTGTTGGAATCACTTTTGAGTTCTTTAACACTATTTAAACTGATATAGTGATTGGGCTAAGGTTAAAATTTATCATTCTTATTTTTTTCAGCAGTTCTTTCACGTACTTTTCTTGCAAGATCAAAAAATTTTCCTTGTCCTACCGTACGTCCAAACTTTAACAATACTAAACAAGAGATAAATTTATCATCTCAAAATATGTTGCCAGAAAATTTGTGCCATTTCTTGAAATTATAAGATCATTTACATAAACAACACGAATGAATTTCGTACTTTATATCTTGACGTACAAGTTAGGATATGAAGCACTCCTTTGAAATGCATTTGTTTTTAGAAGCTCATCAATTTGTATGTACGAAACCTTCATATGATAAAGCTTTTACCAATCTACAAATCAAATTTTCTTTATCCTTCACCTCAAATCGTTCTTACTATGTCATGTACACCTCATCTTCAAGGCTGCTATTTGGAAATGCACTCTTGAGCATAAAACATTATCTGTTAAACCAACCTATGATTCAATATCCAACATTTTTTTACTTTATCTTGTTATTAATTTTGAAATCATGTCAAGAGTGTCTTCAGGTCAACGCTTCAGGGTGCAAATCTCAATCCCTATGTCATCATATCAACTAGGTTGCTTCATATATTCAAATTTATCGTAACATATAAGTAACCATCCAAAATTTACAACTCTATAGAAGAGATATAGTCTGGGCTCTCAGAGAAAAAATTCAACCCTAAAACCTATTCAAAGACATGACTACTCAATAATGTAGGCAATAAAACCCAAACTATGTAGATAGGTGGACCAACAATGTAGTTTTAAAACCCTTCATCATGCATATGGGTTTTCGAACACCAAAACATCAATCCTAAATTTAATATAAGCTTGAACTTGGGTTAAAAACTATAGCTCAGGTTAGCCCCAAGACTTCATTTAAAGAAATATCATCTCAGCTCTTATTTTAGATTAGCCATGATCATTATGTACACTTGAGGTTTTTCCACTAAGTATACAATAGCTCTAGCTATATCTCTCATTGTGTGTGTTTGTGTTTATATACATGCCAAAACACATTTTCTATCCACCATTCACCATTTTATGATTATATTACTGTTGGGCCGAGGAAAAGGTACATTTTACCACTATCTTTAGCATTATTTGTCATTTAGTTTTATATGTTTTTCCTTCATCTTAGCAATAAATTAAAATACAATGATGCAAAAGTAGGATAGAATCAATTATTGATAAAAGGTGTGTTTAATAGTATATAAACTGATTTTTTGCTGTATTTATTGATAGATAATCAGAAAATCCAAACCGCTAACTAGAATGACCAAATAACATCATAGAATAAAAGTAAACAAGATCTTGTCTGTTCCTACGAACTAGTGGGAGATATAGAAGCATGCATGTTCTTGAAGTATTCAGTTGATAGCTACGAAACCTTAGGATCTCCTGATTCAGAGGATTCGTTACTTTGTTTTATTTCACCTTTAAGTTATAAAAGGTTGTAGGTCAAAGAGACAGAGATGTCTTTCATGTATTATAATTTTCCTGTAATAAAATTATTCGAACAGAATCATTGAATTTGTGCTAATGTACTGCTACATTGGTTAATTAATAAATTGGCATTTTTAGTATAAACAGCTTCTGAGTATTTCTTGGCAGAAGACTTCTAGAGGTTTTGGGTCCAGTCCATCAGATTTCTCCTATTATTCTCTGTTATATGTTTATTTACGAGTCTTGCATTTTTAGTTATCCTTTGTGTTTTATAGCATTATCATTCAATTTTTTAATCACAGGTGTGATATTCTACAATTCCCTTTTCAACTCATTAGGATTGTTGCTCAATTCATTAGGATTGTTATTCAATTCATTAAGGTAGTTGTTCAATTCATTAAAGCATGTTGTTCAATTGCAATATATTCCTTATTTTACTATTGAGTGGTTATTTTTGCATAATCTTAGAACAAGAGTTGATCCCTTTGATTGGTTTGAAGTATTTTATAGTTTACTTTTGAGTTGATTTGATTTAACTACAAGTATTAGATAACACTTCTCACAACGATTTATAATAGCTAACCTCTAACTTCACTCGCATATATTTTTCTTGCACTGTTGAAATAAAAGGACTAGCCCTGGGTTGATGATTAATGTGAAACATTAAGGTTACCTTTAACAATCACCTTTTTTACCCAAGATTTTGGTGTTGTTTCCAGGGAGAGTGTTTAGGAGTGATGTCTTTTATTCTTTTCCTTTTTCTATGAAATAATTGGGTATTGAAAACGAGAGGCAAGAAGCTGCATACTATCAAGAAAAGTGCTTTCTCTCCAGCACACTTCTCAGCAATTGCGCAGAGGTTAATAGGATAGGTAATTTTGTTTTTGTTTTATGACTAGGAAGAAAAATATAGAATCAGATCAAAACCCCCCACTTAAATCCGCAAAACCCAAGTGGTTGATGGCCCTTGGCAGAACAACATATATAAACAAAATCTTTAAGAAGGCTGAATCCTAGGGATCTGTAGGACCCAAAACCATTCCTGGAAAGAGTCCTACTATAATCCCTTAGGCAGTAGCCTCACCATCTGCAAGCCACGCCAAGATTCATAGCAAAACCGAAGGGTTTGAATGAAGCTTTCATACTATAGAACATTTAAGTCACGACCCTTCAAGAGGGAAATTATTGATATTTTCAAGAAGGAGAGGGAGAAACTAGTAGTGCAATACAGGTAAAAAATCTAGAGCCTGGATCTCCTCAGATTTTCATTGAGATAGAGACACCCAATATCCCAGATCGAGGTAGTGCTGCAAGGCCTCCTTCAAATCCACCCCCTAATTCCACTCAAATTATCCTCCCATATCAAGAAATCCCTAAAGGTTATTGGTAAATTATTTATGATGTGGATATTTTCCTCTAAATTAATAGAGCAATAATTGTGAATGACTTTTTATTACACAATCTATCAATCCAGCCAAGTCATGCAATGACATATAATTGAACAAGGATGGGGCTATGACTTAATTAAAATGTTATGAGCATATGGATGATAAAAAATGAAAACGCTTGATTCCAATGAAATTGCCGATCGGCTCATCCAAAATTGGAACCCTAACAAATCACAGACGGGTGCATCGTGATCATCAATAATGTATATCCAGCTATTTAAGGAATTAGAGATTTATAAATTAAGGAATGCAGGGACAATGAGATTTAAATTTACTATCGAGTACAAGTGTTAATGGAGATCATATCAGACAAATGCGACTTATATGTGAACTGTAATTTCTGATTTAATTTATTTTTGTCATTTTAAAAGTTTGTAATGTAAGTGTTAAGAGAGGTATTTAGAATTAAAGCTTACAATAGTATATTGGAAATTTGTGTTTATTGGTTGTTGGAGTTTGTTGAGAAATTTTCTCAATAATATTATCTTACTTCATAATTTATATTTTTACTATTTTATATTGGTTGTAGATTAATTTTTGGATCTCATATGCACTATATGTCTATGATGTATTTTGGTTTCGAAGTAGTAACATACAAATTATTTGTGTGTAATCTCTGCACTATGTTTGCTCTTCTAATTTCTATTTGATATCTCCAAGAATATTATAAACAAAGATATACAACTGTATATGTAGTCAAAAACCCATTTTAAACAACAAAAATTAAAATTTTCCCAAAAACATTTTGCAAGATTTCGGCTAAAATGTCCAAAATGTAGAATGTTTAGTTAACACAATAAATATTAAGCAGTATGCACTAACCCAATGATTGGATTTATATATTTACATCTTATTTGTGGATGAGAATAAAGTGACTTTGAATAGAAAAGATGAAAAATTAGTGGCCCAATCATTGACTTAGTGCATGATGCTTAATATTTGTTAAACGTTCATGCTGAGAATAAAGTGACTTCGAATAGAAAATATGAAAAAGTAGTGACCCATTCATTGACTTAGTGCATGATGCTTAATATTTGTCAATCGTTCATGCGAGTGAAGCACATGGAAACTTATGGCGATGAATTTAAAAGAAATCTTGAAATTTTACACTTGATCAACCTGAAGACATAACAAAATGTCCCCACCTCATAATTGTGACCATGTGGTTTTGTATGTGCACTAATATACCCCTGAGAAAAAAACATTCTCGCCTTACTTATTCAGTATGAACTTGATTTGGGAGCAATCTGACCACTTCGAATTTTGACCATTTCTTAGCCCTCTTGATCTCCTGAGGATGTCTGGAGCCACCTGGATCAATATATTTTGGTGTATGGATATAGAAGGGAGAAATAGTGGTACATGAGTTACCCCAAAATTTGTTTTTATACCCTTCATCATTCAATCTTTTCATTTTATTGAATTTTATTTTTATTTTACGGCATGGGGATGTGGGGGATGAGACCTTGATGTGTATGATACAACATCGATTACCCCTTTTAAAGTGGGGAGTTTCGTCACCCACCAGGGGTTGGGATATACATGGGTTCCTTAATGAAGTAGGGGGCGCTCATAGGGGCCTTAGGAACTAGGGTGATGGACATAATGATCAAGGCTAGAGCTCATGTTTTGATTTTCCGCATGTGATAAATTTTATTGTCCTTTCCATATTTTTAATTTTGTGGTATTATTTCATTTTTTTTGTGGCCATGATATGCTTTTATATTTTTTTTAAGCAGCGTCAACCTGTGGGGCATCGTTCTAGGTGCTACCGAGACATGTGGACATGTGGAGGGGGATACTAGAGCCTTGTTGACCTATTGGTTGTGTCGACCCATAGAGGGAAGATGATGAATATGGCATGTGTTTAGAGGGGAGTGAAAAACATGGAATAGGAAATGGTATCACAATACCAAAATTAGGGTTTCTTAGGTAGGTCCCATCCTAAATTTGTATGCTAGTAGGGGAGATCCATTAGATTAGGGTTAAGGATTAAACCCCCAATTAGGATTATAGAATAAGAATACAGTGGAAACCATTCCTCCTTCCATGTCACAAAATAACCCATACCCAAGTGTTCCCACGAAAAAAAAAAACATAAACATCTAATTGCATAATGGAAAATCATACCTTTAGGATTGTATGACCCAACTTAAAACATGTGATCTCGACATATGGGTGAGGGGGCATATGAATGGATCAAGGAGTAGAGACATCTATCACAATATCAACTACACTAGTGGTGTGAGGGGCTACTCATCGCTAGCTAAAGACAAATCTAGGAGAAAATTTCTCCTATGGGTCACCCACTGGTGGTGGGTAACACAACCATAGTGTGACTGCTCATGAGTGTTAGATCAATTTTTTTCCCAATAAATCCTACCTTTGGTTACACTTCAAAAATTTTGAATTTGTAATAATATGATAATTCAAACTCCTTACATGAAGCCAATGTAGGTATGTCAATATTGGCTCCTTCATTATAAAAATTAATTTTTTTTCCCTTTTCAGCAATATGTAACAATTGTTTGGATCTCCATAATATGTCCATTAGACATTTTCCATACATGTGCTATTTGTACCAAGGACCACGCCACTGAGCAGTAGCATTCACTCCCAGGATTAAAAGCGGGTTTTAAATAGGCAGAAGAAGAAATAGAAATGGTGTATCTAATGTATCAACGTCAACAGTGTTAAGCATAACTAGGTATGTCACAAGACCTGTCTAAGTTCTTTTCTTCTACGGAATTTAATCAACAAAAATCTGGAACAACATGGAAAATCCAATCACCTTTTTTTGCCCGGAAATCCCAATAATTTTCCATGCCTCCTTGGCCAACAAAATCCCCTTCAGGTAATATTTTTCCAAGTTTTCCTTTCTCTCCTCCATACTGGCAAAAAAATCCATATCAGTCCCAGTGGCCTGCCTCCACTTCACAGAATAAAAATTGGTCTCAAAACCGGCAATGACCCCTAAGAATGGCCAATTTACGTTTGGGAACAAGGGCTCAAAATCAACCCACATTACTAGCTCCATACCCATTCCAACACAATTCTCAGCCCATTATGTGTCCTCAACTGCCAACTCAACCCAATCGTAATCCTAATAACATACCGGTTCAGCTAAGCCAGATTGTTGAGAACACAAACTCTGAAAATGAATAGAAGGAATGCAATGAACTTAGGCTGAGATTAGGGCGTGTTATTTCACCTGAAGAAGATACTGCCCTACCGCAACTTGAGTATGAAATTCAAACAGTACCTAAAAAATCAACTGTGACATAAACAAATATAGGCCAGGGGAGGGACACAGTTGACCAAAAATATTCTGAAAACATTATTATTTCCTCTCCTCCATTCCCTAAGATATTAACACTACCTAAACCAATGGACTCTGTAGATTTTGATCTCCTAGGAAAATTAAAAAAATCTGTGCAATAAAATTCCGCTCCTACAAGATATATAAGACATCCCTATCTATGCCAAAAAAAGTAAAGAACTGTGCATAAAAAAAAGGTGAGGAAAGAAAAGACTGTACCAACTTTTCATGTAGTGGGAGCACTGTTAGACTTACCCTTGGGTAAAGAGACACCAATAAAATATGAGGATCCAAGAAATCCCATAGTCATAGTATAGATCTATGGCAACTCCTTTTCAAATACATTAGTTGATTTGGGGGTAGCCATTAACATCATAACTAAAGAAACCTGCGAGACATTTGGTATAGAAGCCTTGGAACCCACATATACCTTGTTGGAACTTGTTGACACATCTTTTGTCAAACCAGAAGGTATATTATAGGACATCTCAGTTTCTGTGGACTCATGGGAATACCCTGCAGACTTATTAGTTATTAACCCAAAAATTAGGTTAGATGGACATCCCCTGATATTGGGATGACCTTAGTTAGCGACGGTCGATGCTTACATAGGTTGTCGAACAAGAAGCATGACCATTGCTAGAGGAGATGCCATAAATAATATTTCCATACACCCCCCTACCAAACCAATCCTTCGCACTGTAAATATTCACAAAAAACCACATACATACTAGGAACAAAACATTCATTCACCACTAACAATAGTTGAAGCACTCGAATACAAAGATCAAACTGAAGACGATGTAATCAATAACTTCATAAACCAACCATATACTTCAGGAAATTTAAAGTGCCAAATATTAAAAGCAATTCTTGATAACGAAGCACATCAGGACCCCTTGACATACATCGGTGACTAGCACATACCCACAACTAATGTCTGTAACAACATGCCAATTGAATTGAGCCAGGAAAAGTTTTAAATATCAACGATAGTCTGGATAGTGACCAGTAGCAAAAGTTCATTAAAATTTTACAAAAATATAAGGGATCCTTTGATTGGGACTACCTAGACATGAACTGTATATATCCTCAAATATGCACACATCACATTTATACTAAAAAGGATGCTCGACCTATTCAACAGCCTCAGCGGAGGTTAAACCCGTATCTGAAAGACATTGTGAAAGATGAATTACAAAAGCTTTTAGATGTAAACTTCATTTATCCTATTTCAGGTAGAAAATGGTTCTATCCTTCAGTAGTCGCTCCTAAAAATAATGGTTAGTGGTGAATCTATGTGGATTACACAGAACTGAATAAAGCCACACAGAAAGACCACTTCCCCCTCCCCTTTATTGATCAAGTCCTGGATAGATTGGCAGGAATGCGGTTCTTCTCTTTTCTTGATGGTTTCAGTGGTTACAATAAAATTCAAATAGCCCATGAAGAACAAGATAAAACAACCTTTACCTACCCCTAGGATACATTCACCTATAGGGTATTTTCGTTCGGACTATGCAAAGCCCCAACAACATTTTAAAGGGCCATACTCAGCATTGTTTCCGATTTAATAAATGAATGGCTCGAGGTTTACATGGATGACTTTACTCCATATGGAGATGAATTTTATGAGGCACTACAAACATTAGAAAAATTATTAGAACAATGAATTGCTACCAGATTATGTTTGAGCAATGAAAAATGTCACATGATGATGACCGAAGGAGTGATCCTAGGACACTACATCTATGCAGCTAGAATACAGGTAGATCCGACAAAGATAGATGTAATTCTCTATTTAGCCACACCTTGTACTCTGACAAAGGTACGTAGTTTCCTTGGATATGCAGGGTAATACCATAGGTTTATAAATATTTTTTCACAAATTGTTGCACCCTTTTATGCATTAACCAGAAATGTTGAATTCCATTGGTCTGAGAAATGTGACACTGCTTTTTTTATATTTGAAGAAACTGGTCTCAACTACACCAGTCTTACGTGGGCCCAATTTGGAACTGCATTTTCACATTTCCTTAGATGCATCCGATACAGTGATAGGAGCGGTTTTCGGTTAGGAAGAGGACAAGAAGCCCTACTCTATTTACTATATCAACAAGAATCTCACTCCTGCTGAATTAATCTATATAGTGACTGAAAAGGAATTCTTGGTTGTCATTTATTCTATCAATAAATTTAGACATTATATAACTGGCTATCAAGTATTCCTATATACCGATCACTCTTCCATTAGATATTTAGCTAACAAACCTATTACAAATGGAAGAGTGACTCGTTGGTTCTTTCTTTTACAAGAGTTTGATATAACTATCAAGGACCATCCATGAAAGGAGAATGTAGTTGTAGATTTCGTGTCTAGAGTTCCAAAGTCAAATGACCCACTAGTGCTGGATGGTCAATTCCCTGATGAGCATTTGTTCGTTGTAGCAGTAAAAGTGCCAATGTACGCAGATGTAGAAAATTATCTGGTAGTAGGAAAGTTTCCAAGACACTTGAAAACAAAGGAAATGAAGCTTATTATTTAGCGCAACGCTAGATTCTCCTAGATCAGTGGATATATTTTCCATACAGGAGTTGATATGCATATACACAGATTCATCCGAGAAGACTAGATTTATAACATCTTGATGGCTTTCCATGATGAACCATGTGGTGGCCATTTTTCAGATCGCAGGATGGGGCACAAAGTACTACAAATGGGCTACTATTTGCCCACAATTTTTAATGATTCCAAGAAATATGCCCAAGCTTGTGATAATTGTCAAATAATGGGCTTCCCTTGCCAATTTGATGAGATTACATTGAAGCCACAGTTGGTAGTAGAACCTTTCTAATGGTGGGCAATGGATTTTTTTCGGCCATTCAACCCGCCATTGAATCATAAGGCCTACATACTGGTTGCTAGAGATTATGTGACAAAATGGGTAGAAACAGTGGCTTTGTCAAGAGCTACAGAAGAGTCTATGATCAATTTTATTTTTGAGCTATTTGTGTGGTATGACTTACCTAGGGAAGTGATAACTAATGGAGGGGCATAGTTTGTGGGAAATAAAATCACGGCCACTCTAAGGAACCACCATGTCACCCATAGAGTCACCTCTCCCCACCACCCGTAGGTGAACGAGCAGGTCGCAAGCACCAATAAATTCCTTGAGGAATTTATCATTAAAACAGTCTCAAGACATAGTCGGGATTGGGCTACTAGATTGCCAGCGGACTTGCCAGCTTATCGCACAACATGGAGAAACACCACTGGATATTATCCGTACCATTTGGTATTTGGAAAGGAACCAATTTTCCCATTGAATGTGAGATAAAGACTCTTAGAACAACCCAAGAAGTGGGGCTAGATTTGACAAAGGACCAACTTAGAAGACTCCAAAAAATAAATGAATTCGATGAAGCAAGGCTACATTCTCTACAACGCATTGTAATTATTCAATAACAACGAGACAAGTGAAATGAAAACCTTATAAAAAAGAAGACATTCCAGAAAGGAGATTAGGAACTCCTATACGACTCCAGATTCCAAGACTTCCCGGGTAAGTTACAAACAGGAAGATTCATGCCATAAAAAATTCAAGAAGTGCACAACAACGGTACCTTTACCTTGACCACCATAGATGGATCTGGCTGCACCTTCCGAGTTAATGGACATCGGGTGCACCTCTATCATAAACCACTTACGAAAGAGTCTTTCTGCCAGTAGGTGCGTGATGACTCCACTATCAAAATTTTAGCTACAGGGATTGATGGCCCGACATCTTTAAGTTCATAAAAGAATTTTATTACCTCTTGTAAATATTGTATATATGTTTCCTGCAATTTATAGTTCTTTTCGTCATTGTATACAAGAATTCCATTTATTTTTCATTATTTTGGTGCTCACAGCTGCATTATTTTTTTTCTTTTGTGTGTTTTGCTGTTTAATTCGTTGAACAGTTGTGGAATAAAATTGCACAATTTTCATTCAATTCAATTGAATGACTGAGGTTTTAGTCTATTTTTATTCCTTCTTTTCAATCCATTGAAGAATTGTTGTTCAATCGAATTGAATAGCTATTGTTCAATTCGAGTAAACGACTGTTGTTTTTTTTAGTGTTTATTTTTGCTGCTCAATCCATTGAACTATTGTTGTTCAATCGAATTGAATAGCTATTGCTCAATTCAAGTGAACAACTGTTATTTTTAGTGTGTTTACTTCTGTTGTTCAATCCATTGAACAATTATTGTTCAATCGAATTGAAAAACTATCGTTCAATTTAAGTGAACGACTATTTTTTTAGAATGATTTCGCTTTTTTTGTTCAATTGAATTGAACAGTTGCCATTCAATACAATTGAATGGCTGATTTCTTTTCTAGCATGTTTTTTTTCTTACCTTTCTCTTTTTTTCATTCAAAATAACAATTTGTTTGTCTTTTGATGATTTCTTTTGAAATATTCACTCTTCCTTTACACATCCAAGCCATAAAAACCATTTTTAGAAAAGGAATTGGCACTTGAAGAAGAGAAAAACAATGATATTAATAATATTATGTTCTTTTGAAATTTTTATGGAAATCTCTACTTCGGAAGCTGACATGGTTTATCTATATAATGAAGGGTTGGATATCTCCTGTTCAGACATATTATTACACAATTCATTACCATAGCCTTATGCTAGTATATCTTTTGACACTCTCAAGTGGTAATTCTCTTCGGCATGAGGATATAATAATAAGAGCATCAATTGTCTTGGAATTATTTTTACTTCTTACACCATCCCTAACTCTTAAGGAGTTAATAAGCCTCCCTCCATTTATAATAAAAATAAAATATATCTTTATCTGAATTTTTTTAAAGTAGAGATAATAGGGTGTCTCATCACGAGCCAACATACCATGATAATGAGGGTTTAAAAAGTGGCATTCCCAAAATGGCCAACACACCAGGCTAGTGTCCTTCTCGATAGCTAAAACTACTTGAAGGACATGAGATCTCATAACGAGCCGGCTTGATCACTCTGTTAAAATTCCCATGAATGAAACTATGACTATCTGGCCACCACACCAGCATAGCAGCCTCTCCATAAAATAAGCAAAATTTCTAATTTTAAATAGAGGATTATCACTCATTTATGGGTTAAAATAACAACTCTATCGAGGCTATGGACGCGTCATGGTAGTAGTGGCTCTTCTTGTGGTATCAAAGTATTTTTCTAACAACAACTAATTACTTTGATATGCCCTATTTCCTATTGATCAATTCGTGAAGATAAATGCACTTCTTGAATAAGTGTTATCGTTATCAAAACCTACCCACATAATCAACTATGAGTGAATTATCTTATCAAGCCGAAATGAGTGATGAAAACATCAATTATAATCTATCATGTATCATGCTTCTGTCATACTATGCCGTGAAAATAGGAAATATTTTTCATAATGATTTCTACTCCACTTTTCTCTCTTTTTGGTCATTTCCACCTAATGTACATTTGTGATGATTACCAAATTCTGACTTTTACTTCGTGTGCATTCATGATTGTTACCACCTTTCCTCTTTTCTTGAGCTTAAATTTTTTGTATGCCCTACTCTCATTAGTAGGGGTACGAATATTCATAATGAATAAGCATGCGAATTAACCATGACACTCCCTTCGAATATGTTGATTGGATGATAGAATCATTGAATTTACGTCATGTAGTCACATTTTTAATAATATATTTTATAAAAGCCGCATGTAGTGTTTATGTTGTTTTAACTAACGTATCCTAATGAAACACATGCATAAGGGTCAAGAAACCAGTTCTGAAAACACAGTAGCCATGGGTGGAATTTCTCTCCGCAATGAACCTACAATATTTCAAGCCTCAGAATTAGCTCGCATCATTCCCCATCAAGTTGGCTAGATTCCATATCTACATAGACTACAAGGGTTTAATACAGAGGCAACAATTTAATTCTTGCAAAACCTGTGAGAAGGGCATACCATAGTCAAAGGAATAATCATACCAGTCTCCAAAGAAATCATCGCTGAGGTATCCAGACTTCAAATAGAAGGAGAAATATGGACTGATAAATATGTCCTTATACGAGAAGCAGTTTCAATGTATCAGGACCCATGTGAGCTGCTGGAATGAAAAGGAAAAGGTATTGACCTTGCGTCCTTGTAGCAGCCTTTGCAAGAATTGGTAGTCTTCATTCAAAAATATATCACGTGACGGACACCAGGATGTGGTAAATTATCGTAAACTTAAACTATTAGTTGTCCTCAAGAAAAAAAATTATGTTAATTTTCCCTTTTTGCATGATACTGTTGTTTAGATTAGAAGAGTTAAAAACCCTCAAGCAGTTATATGTCACTATGGCTTGATTAAATTGATTATTATTCATAAGTTAAACAAACATCAGCTAAAATGGGATAACTTTGTTAATCCTAACCTACCTACCCCTGAAGAAAACCATGACAGAGAAAAATTTGAACTCCCTGGAAAAGTGATAACCAAGAGAGCATGAGGGAAGAGAACCCATGTTTCGACCGCAGAACCAGGAAAACGGGGATGGTTTGAAAGGTTACAACTACGGTAAAACACCTCTATATTTCCATATGAGACGAGACCATCCCATAAACTACCTCTAAGCCCTCAAAATATGTCTTTACAATACTACGAGGAGGAAATGGCTCAAGTACTTGAGCAAATGAGAACATCTTGCGAAATTTGGAACTCATTTGAACAATCCAAGGAACAGAGGGACCATTTGATCTAGCCTACCTCTGCTAGCAGCTCTGGCCATATGAAATCCTACCTTCCTATGATGAATTGTAGGATTTGAGGGTTGTATCTCCCTCTAATAATGAATGGGTGAGTAGGCAATATCAGCTAGAGAGAATATCTTTGTCTGGAAACCAATCAGGGGATATTGTTCTATTAGAATGGGATAGAAGTATTAAGACAGTTCCCCTGACACCTGAAGAAAATATTATTCCACTGAGTCAGGACATCAATTTTGAAATAACTTCTTGGACACCTCAAGAAAACATCATTTTTTATAACCCTAGAACTAGCACAACCGTTCCTGAACCCAAAGCCACTGTTATTTCTTCTCCTACCTAAACCCTTCCAAAAGAAAAATTAGCTGATATTAAGTTAAGAAAAATGAGCATCAAATGAAGGAAATTGAGAAAAATGGTAAAATAGTTAAGGAAATGGCTGAAAGAAGAAGACAATTCTTGGAAGCCTAAGAAGGAATTTGCTACCATGGGAACCCAAATGGATTTTTTTACCCAAGTGCTAGATACTGTTGAAGTCTCTGCACAGACTAATTTAATAGATACTGCTGAAGTCTTTGTACAAATAGATTTGATACACATTGCTGAAGTATTTGTGCAGACAGATTTAATACTTATAGAAGACAAGGAGATCCAAACAGAGGTAACACCTGCTTACACTCCTTTGATAGAAAAATCTGCCAATCAAAAGCTTCGTAATGAATTAACTCAAGTTCAGCATGAATTGGTCCCGTATAAGAAGGAAGTAGTGCCCTTACAAAAACACCAAGCACTACTAAAACGATTCAAAGAGACTTCTACAACTGAAGAAAAAAGCTTTTCCCAACTTAGGGAAGAAAGGGAAAAAGTGAAAAAGGCACAGGATCAATTGGAATAGGCTAAGAAACAAACCAGTGATGTTTGTTCTCTTTACTCAGATGTGTTGACTTGCAGGCACCAGCCACTAATTATGCCTTATGCTTAGTAGAAAGATATATGTTGCTAAAAATCAAAGCTGTCAGAGCAGGGAAACCAACTACCTTCAAAACCATTGAAGATTTTTTCCAACGTTGTAACAATAAGGATGAACAAACCCAACACCTTTTGTGCGAATTGCATTTGCACAATTTATTTCTAGAAGAGGATAGAGATAGGAACCTGAGTCCCTTCATAGGGGACATTCAGTTCCAAGATTTTATGTCCTTTGCCAAAAATCAGGCTAGATGGGCTAAAGCCTACAATATCTTTCAGAAAAGAGAACATGGCTTAGATCTATGGGTCAAAGGGGAACCTACCAAACCCCTATATTTGTTTACTCAACATAAGAATTTTATGCAACGAAAAGGGGTGATAGCCAAATTTTGACCTATTCACAAGGATATTGTGTAGAATGGATGGGCATACTTCCAGGATATTCAGGAAGAAGCTTTATCAGTAGCCAGATAGAGATGGAAAGCCTCTACAAATAATGTTAAGAACAAAGAACCATTTGGGTATAGGAACTTTAAAGTTGTTGCTTCTCATTTTCTTCTGTACAGTAATCTAATTTTGAATATGGGTCCCACATGGATAGGGTGCAGATATAGATTTCCCATCATATGGTATCCTCATGAAGACTATCATAATGATTATGAGTTACCAGAGAGGCACAGAAACTCAACATTTGCAAAGGTAAAACTGAAACATGGTTTTAGACTTTACAAGGAATAAGTACATCCTACATATTCTTTAACCCAACTACACCTGAATCATCTGTTTGCACACATGCAAAAAGGTAAGCAGGGGAGTATGTTGGGCCGAGGAAAAGAAACATTTTACCCCTATATTTAGCATGATTTGTCATTTACTTTTATATGCTTTTCCTTCATCTTAGCAATAAATTAAAGGATAATGATGCAAAAGTAGGATAAAATGAATTATTGATAAAAGGTGTGTTTAGTAGTATAAAAACTGATTTTTATTGTCTTTATTGATAGGAAATCGAAACAACCAAACTGCTGACTAGAATGACCAGATAAAATTAGACAAGAAAAGTAAACAAGATCGTGTTAGTTCCTACGAATCAACGAAAGATATAGAAGCATGCCTATTCTTGAAGTATTCAGTTGATAGCTATGAAACCTTAGGATCTCCTAATCCTGAGGATTCATTACTCTGTTTTATTTCGCCTTTAAGTTATAAAAGGTTGTAGGTGAGAGAGACAAATAGGTTGTTCATGTATTATAATTTTCCTGTAATAAACTTATTTAGGCAGAATCGTCAAATTCGTGCTAATGTATTTCTCCATTTATTAATGAAAAAATTGGCATTTTCACTATAAACAACTTCTGAGTATTTCTGACAAAAGAATTATAGAGGCTTCGGGCCCAGTCCTTGGGATTTTTCTAGATGTTATGTGTTATATGTTTATTTATGAGTCTTGCATTTTAGTTATCCTTTGTGTTTTATAGCATTATCATTCAATTTGTTAATCACAAGTGTGATATGTTACAATTCCCTTTTCAATGGATTGAATTTATCATTAATGTTCTTTTATCATAAAGTGACGCTTTTACATTCATTAGACTAGTTTCAGCATATTTGTTGTTCGGTATTGCATACAGTTATTTCTTAAGTTTTTCCATCATAAGTGTGAATATTTGGTTTGATTTTTAATTCTAAATAATGCTATTAGTTGAGTTATAGAGAATTCCATTTCAAAATGTTAAATAATTTATTGTCATTCAATTCATTAGGATTGTTGTTCAATTCATTACAATTGTTGTTCAATTAATTAAGATAGTTGTTCAATTAATTAAAGCGGGATGTTCAATTGCAATATATTCCCTATTTCAGTATTGAGTGGTTACTTCTGCATAATCTTAGAACAACAGTTCATACCTTTGAATGGTTTGAAGTATTTCATAGCTTAATTTTGAGTTGATTTGATTGAACTTCAAGAAATAGATAACATTTCTGAAAACAATTTAGAATAGTTGAAATTTGACTTCACTCGCATATATTTTTCTTGCACTCTTGAAATAAAAACGACTAACCCCAAATTGATGATTAATGTGAAACATTAATGTTACCTCTAACAGTCACCTTTTTGACCCAACATTTTGGCGTCGTTGCTGGGGAGAGTGTTTAGAGTGGTGTATTTTATTCTTTTCCTTTTGTTGTGAAAGAATTGGGTATTGAAAACGAGAGGTAAGAACCTACGTGCTAACAAGAAAAACACTTTCGCTCCATCCTGCTTCTCAACAATTGTGTGAAGGTTAATAGGATAGGTGTTTTTTTTTTTTTATGACTACGAAGAAAAATATAGAATTAGATCAAAACCCCCCACTTCAATCCACAAAACCCAAGGGGTCGGTGGCCCTTGACAGAACAACATATATAGACGAAATAATTAAAAAGGTTGAATCCCATGCATCCATAGGACCCAAAATCATTCATCGAAAGAGTCCTACTATAATCCCTCAGATAGTAGCCTCACCATCTATAGCCCATGTCAAAATTCACAGTGAAACAGAAGGTTTTTAACGAAGCTTTCAAACTATAGAACACTTAAGTCCCAACCCTTCAAGAGAGGGAAATTATTGCAATTTCCTAGAAGGATAGGGAGAAACCAGTAGTGCAGTATAGGTAGAAACTATAGAGAATGGATCTCCTGAGATATTGGTTGAGATAGAGACACCCAATATCCCAGATCGAGGTAGTGCTGCAAGGCCTCCTCCAAATCTACCCCCTAATTCCACTCAAATTATCCTCCCAGATCAAGAAATCGCTGAAGGTTATTGCCACATATTTTATTATATGGCACACAATCAACCCCAGAGATAGATGTCAACATTAGAGTATCTCATTGTTGATCCAGTCGCAAATGCCGCTATGAAAGTTATTTCGTTACAAAACATCCCCACCTTCCATGGGCTGACCTCGGAAGATCCGGATGAATTTTTATTTGAATTTGATGTTTTGTGTAGGGGATATGACTACACCACTGACCCTCAAAAAATGAAACTATTCCACTCTACATTAAATACGGCAGCACTACGCTGGTTTATGGGGCTCGGTGGAGGAACCATTAACAGTTGGGATCAGATGAAAAACTCTTTTCTTAACAAATATCAAGATTACTGTTGGAGTTGAGAACTAAATCAATAAATATTCAACATGTCTGCAAAAGACAATGAGACATTAGAAGAATATGTTGAAAATTTTCAGTATAATTTGCAAATATCTCCATATACTACATTGTCTAAAGACATTTTGAAAGCAACAATGATTAAAGGAATGAAAGAAGAATGGGTAGAGACACATAATATAATGGGAAAATGGGACATCCGTCAAGAAGAATATGATGACATATTGCATTTTGTATCAGGTGCTTTTGAGGTAGTACACGAAGCACACCAACTAGACGGGATTTTGTTATGAGGAATTATAAATAGTCAAGTGGCAATGTGACTAGAGCAGAATTTGGTAATATTTTAGAATATTTTAAGACCGATATCTTATGCACCCTCACAATGCAGTTAGATGTCCTACAAGCCATGTAGAAGCAAGATTTAGCAGAATAGAACTTTCTTGTTTTATTCCCATGCTATCGGAAGAAGCACAACCAGAGGGAGTGTCCATTAGACATGGTCCAGACATGTGCTATTTGTACCAAGGACCACGCCACTGAGTAGTGCCCTTCAATCCCAAGATTGAAAGCAGTTTTTAAAGAGGCAGAAGAAGAAACAAAACATGTGTATCTAATGAATCAACATTGATAGTGGAAAGCATGACTAGGTATGTCACAAGACCCATCTCAGCGCTTTTCTACTCTGCAATTTAATCAAAAGAACTCTGGAACAACATGACAAAGAAAATCAACTTTTTATGCTTGCCCATTCCAATAATTTTCCATGCCACCTTGGCCAACACAATCCCCTTCAGGGAATAGTTAGCCAAGTTTTCCTTTCTCTCATCCATACTGGAAAAACAATCCATATCAGTTCGAGTGGCCTACCTCCACTTCACAAAATACAAACTAGTCTCAAAACATGCAACGACCCTTGGGAATGACCAATTTACCTATGGGAACAGGGGCTTAGAATCAACCCACGTTACCAGCTCCATACCCAGTTCAATATAATTCTTATCCCATTATGCGTCCTCAACTGCCATCTCAACCCAATCCTAATCCTAATAATAGACCAGCTCAGCTAATCAATATTGTTGAGAAGCCAAACTTAAAAACTGAACCGAAGGAATGCAATGAACTTAGGTTGAGATAAGGGCATGTTATTTCACCTAAAGAAGATACTGCCCTACCACAACTTGAGTCTGAAATTACAACAATACCTAAACAAACAACTATGACAGAAACATAGATAGGACAGGGGAGGGACATAGTTGACCAAAATGATTTTGAAAACCTTATTATTTCTTCTCCTCCATTCCTTGAGAGAATAACACTACCTAAGCCAATGGCCCCTTTAGATTTTGATCTACTAGGGGAATTAAAAAATATTTGGATTAAAATTCCTCTCTTATAGGCTAAACAAGATATCCCTATCTATGCTAAAAGAATTAAAGAACTGTGCATAAAAAAATAGGTGAGGAAAGCAAAGATTATACCAAATGTTCATGTAGTGGGAGCACTGTCAGACTTACCCTTAGGTAAGGAGACACCAATAAAATACAAGGATATAGGAAACCCCATAGTCACATTACAGATCTATGGTTGCTCCTTTTCAAATACACTAGTTGATTTGGGGGCAACCATCAACATGTTAACTACAGAAACCTGCGAGACATTGGGTGTAACATCCTTGCAACCCACATCTACCTTGTTGGAACTTGCTGATAGATCTGTTGTGAAACCAGAAGGTATATTACAGGACATCACGGTTTTTATGGACTCATGGGAATACCCGATAGACTTTTTAGTTACTAACCCAAAAATTAGGCTAGATGTACATCCCCTGATATTGGGACGACCTTGGTTAGCGACGGTCGATGCTTACATAGTTTGTTGAACATGCAGCATGACCATTGCTAGAGGAGATTCCATAAAGAATATTTCCATATACCCCCCTGCCAAACCAAGTCTTCCCACTGTAAATATTCACAAACAACCAAATACGTACTGGGGAAAAAACATTCTTTCATCACTGACAATAGTTGAAGCACTCGAATTCAAAGATCAAACTGAAGACGATGTAATGAATAACTTCATAAACCAACCATCTACTTCAGAAAATTTAAAGTGCCAAATGTTAAAATAATTTCTTGATAACGAAGCACAAGAGGACCCCTTAGCAGACATTGAAGACCAGCATATACCCATGACTGCTTTCCGTAACAACATGCCAATTGAAACTGAGCTAGGAAAAATTCTAAATATCGACGACAATCTAGATAGTGATGAGACGAAAAATATCGTTAAAATTTTACAAAAATATATGGGAGCCTTTGCCTGGGACTACCCAAACATGAAGGGTATAGATCCTCAACTATGGACACATCACATTTATATTTAAAGGAATGCTTGGCCTATTTTTTAGCCTCAACAGAGGTTAAACCCGCATCTAAAAGACATTGTAAAAGATGAATTACAAAAGTTGCTAGATGTAAACTTCATTTATCCTATTTAAGACAACAAAAGGGTCTGTCCTTTAGTATTCGTTCCTAAAAATAATGGTAAGTGGAAGATCTATGTGGATTAAAGAGAACTGAATAAATCCATATAGAAAGACCACTCCCCCCTCCCCTTTATTGATCAGATTCTGGACACATTGACAGGAAAGCGGTTCTTCTATTTTCTTGATGGTTTCAGTGGTTATAATCAAATCTAGATAGCCACTAAAGACCAATATAAAATGACCTTTACCTAGCCCTGGGGTACATTCACCTATAGGGTATTTCCATTCAGACTATTCAATGCCCCTGCAACATTTCAAAGGGCCATAATCAACATTTTTTCTGATTTAATAAATGAAGGGCTCGAGGTATACATGGACGACTTTACTCCATATGGAGATTACTTTGATCAGGAAATGCAAACACTACAGAAAGTATTGGAACGATGTATTACTACTAGATTATTTTTGAGAAACAAAAAGTGTCACATGATGATGATCGAAGGAGTGATCCTAGGAAACTACATCTTTGCAGCTGGAATACAGGTAAATCCGGCAAAGATAGAGGTAATTCTCTCATTAGCCACACCTTATACTCAGACATAGGGACGTAGTTTCCTTGGATATACATGATACTACGATAGGTTTATAAATAATTTTTCACAAATTGTTGCACCCTTGTATGCATTAACTGGAAATGTTGAATTCCATTGGCTTGAAAAATGTGAGACTTATTTTTCAGATTTGAAGAAACTGGTCTCGATTGCACCAGTATTAAGTGGACCCAATTGGGAGCTACCTTTTCAAATTTCATCAAATGAACCGGATACAATGATAGGAGCGGTTCCTTTTCAAGAAGAGGAAAAGAAGCCCTATGCTATTTACTATATCAGAAAGAATCTCACTCTTGCTAAATTAAACTATATAGAGACCGAAAAGGAATTCTTGGCTATAATTTATGCTATCAATAGTCATTTATACATTATATAATTGGCTATCAATAATTCCTGTATACTGATCACTCTATCATTAAATATTTAGCTAAAAAACCTATTACAAATGGAAGAGTGACTCGTCGGTTGTTGCTTTTACAGGAGTTTGATATAACTATCAAGGACCATCCAGGAAAGGAGAACATAGTTGCAGATTTCCTGTCTAGAGCTCCAAAGTCAAATGGCCCACTGGCGGTGGATGATCAATTCCCTAATGAGCATTTTTTCATTGTAGCAGTAAAAACGGCATGGTATGCAGATGTAGCGAATTATATGGCAATAGGAAAGCTGCCAAGACACTTGACAACAAAGTAATAGAAGTTGATTATTCAGCACAGTTCTATATTCTCCTGGATCGGTGGATATATTTTCCATACAGGAGCTGATATGCATATACGAAAATGAATCCGAGAAGACAATATTTATGAAATATTGAGGGCCTACCATGACGAACCTTGTGGCGGCCATTTTCCAGATCGCAGGACAGGGCACAAAGTATTACAAATGGGCTACTATTGGCCCACAATTTTTAAAGATGCCAAGAAATATATCCAAGCCTGTGATAGTTTTCAAAGAATGGGTTTCCCTAGCCTATTTGACGAGATGCCATTACAACCACAGTTGGTAGTAGAACCTTTCAAATGGTGGGCACTGGAATTTGTTGGGCCATTCAACCCGCCATCGAATCAGAAGGTCTAGATACTGGTTGGCACACGTTACGTGACGAAGTGGGTAGAAATAGTGGCTTTGTTGAGAGCTAGAGAAGAGTCTATGATCAATTTTATTTTTGAGATATTTGTGTAGTATGGCTTACCTAGGGAATTGATAACTGATGGAGGGGCATAGTTTGTGTGAAATAAAATCATGGCCACTCTAAGGAACCACCATGTCACCCATAGATTCACCTCTCCCCTCCACTCATAGGTGAATGGGCAGGTCAAAAGCACCAATAAATTCCTTGAGGAATTCTCATTAAGAGAGTCTCAACACATCGTCGGCATTGGGCTACTAGACTGTGAGAGGCCTTGTGCCTTATTGTACAACATGGCGAAACACCATCGGATATTCTCCGTACCATCTGGTATTTGGAAAGGAACCAATTTTTTCCATTGAATGTGAGATAAAGACTCTTAGAAAAACCCAAGAAGAGGGGCTTGATTTGACATAGGCCCAAGTTAGAAGACTCCAACTAATAAATGAATTATATGAAGCAAATATACTTTCTATACATCGCACTGCAATTATTCAACAAAAGCGAGACAAGTGGCATGAAAACCTCATTAAAAATAAGACATTCCAGAAAGGAGATTGGACACTCCTCTACAACTCCAGATTCCAACACTTCCATGGTAAGTTACAAACAAGGTGGCTCGGGCCATACAAAATTCAAGAAGTGCACAACAACAATACAATTACCTTAAAGCCACCATAGATGGATCTCGCTCCGCCTTTCAATTCAATGGACACCAAGAGCGCCTCTATGATAAACCACTTACGAAAGATTCTTTCTGCCAGCAGGTGTGTGACGACCCCGCTATCCAAATTTTAGCTATAGTGGATGATGGCATGACAAATTTAAGTTCATAAAAAATTGTTATTTCCTCCTGTAAATATTGTATATATGTTTCCTGCAATTTATAGTTCTTTTCATCGTTGTATACAAGAATTCCATTTATTTTTCATTATTTGTTTTCTCACAGCCACATACTTTTTGTTTTTTGTTGTTCAATTCGTTGAACAATTGTTGTTCAATCAATTTGTACAACTGTCATTCAATTCAATTGAACGACTAAGGTTTTACTGTGTTTTTATTCCTGCTATTCAATCAATTGACCAGTTGTTGTTCAATCAAATTGAACATCTTCCATTCAATTCGAGTGAATGGCTATTATTTTTTTAGTGTGTTTAGTTCTGTTGTTCAATCCATTGAATACTTGATGTTCAATCGAATTGAACAACTACCATTGAATTCAATGGAACAGCTGTTTTTTTTTATTGTGTTTACTTTTGTTGTTAAATCCATTGAACAATTGTCATTCAATCGAATTGAACAACTATTGTTCAATTTAAGGGAACGACTATTTTTTTAGCATGATTTTACTTCTGTTCTTCAAACCATTGAACAAATGCTATTCAATTGAATTCAACAACTGTTGTTCAATCCAATTGAATGGCTGATTTCTTTTCTAGCATGTTTTTTTCTTTCTCCTTCTCTTTTTTTTTTCATTCAAAATAGTAATTTTTTTATCTTTTGATGATTTATTTTCAAATATTCGCTCTTCCTTTACACATCCTCACCATAAAAACCATTTTTAGAAAAGGAATTGGCACCTAAAGAGGAGAAAAGCAGTGATATTAATAATATTATGTTCTTTTGAAATTTTGATAGAAATCTCTACTTCGGAAGTTTACATGGTTTATCTGTATAATGAAGGGATGGATATCTCCTGTTCAAACATATTATTACACAATTCATTACCGTAGTGTTATGTTGGTATATATTTTGACACTCTCAAGTGGTAATTATCTTCAGCATGAGGATACAGGAATAAGAGCATCAATTGTATTGGAATTCTTTTTACTTTGTACAGCATCCCTAACTCTTAATGAGTTAATGAGCCTCCCTCCATTTATAATAAAAAGAAAATATATCTTTATGTCAAAATAAAAATTAAAGCAGATAGAATAGGTGGTCTCATCACAAGCCAACCTACCATGATCATGAGGGTTTAACATGTTACATTCCCACAATGGACAACACACCAGGGTAGTGGCCTTCTCAACAGCTAAAACTGGTTGAAGGAGAGTGTTGGGGTTCCCATGTTTTGGCCAGATTGGCAAGAACAAAAGATGAGACAACATCAAAACCACTTTCAAACCTTAGGATCTAGCCCTCCTGGGTCCAGAGATGGATCTCTCTATGATTTTCAAAGGTATATGTCTTTGAAGTTCAAAGGTTAATATATTAGGCTAGTTATGGGCATAAGGTTTGGTTTTTTGATGCTTGTTTGGTTGTTGGGAAACTGGAAAGAAGGGCTCAAAATGAGACAAGGCTGAGCAAATAGGAATTTAGGAAAAGGAGAGATAAATTCAGAGAACACTCAAGACAATTGGGAAAATGGAGTCAGGAAAGGGTTTACTTGTTGTTCAATATGCAGGCTTTCAGTTGGGCTAGTCATCTAAAGAAGTGGATCTTAAAGATGATAGTATGGCTTGAAAGGGTAAGAGGGAAAGTGAAAGCAAGGAAACCTCCAAGGTGACCTTTAGAAATCAGATCCAGATACAAGGCGTGCCATTGGATACCTGTGATCTAGAATCCAAAGGCTAACTCTTCGGATAAGGAAAACACTAAAGATCTAGAACACAATGTTAAAAACTTGAGATCAGAGAGAGACTTTGAACTCTCAATGCTTTGGCTCCAAGCTCAAGGCAACTTGGAAAAATTCAATTGACTGAAAAGGATCCTAGTGAGTTAGAGACCAAATTACAGACCTCCCAGTGTTCCCAATTCATTCAATTAGATCCTAACAAGAACATTTGAGAAAATGACCTCATTAATTCATACATCAACTAGTGATATATCTGACCACTACATTGGTTAAATCAATTGAAATCAATCCTCAGATACACATATAGCAGAAAAACATTAAAGGCAAGGAGAGCAGAGACATAGGGTACCTAACAAGGGTAAATCTTATGCCAGATTTTTGATGCGTGCCAGAAGAAATGTAATGAAATGAAATAAAACACAGAGATAGAAAACATCACCAGCTGTTTTAAATCAGGATCCAAAGAAATGTGCTTGTCATATTAAGAGCAACACAAGTCATGTACAACATTTCCAACAGCTTGAATATTCAATCTGGATACATCTTCCTCATCCTATCTTACAACTTCACACAGAGACTGCGTCTCAAAGGAAATAGCTTGCAAAATCTCAGATATCTGATCAAAAACCCTTATAATGAGTTTCTTCATGAATTTTATAGCTGAAAGATGAGCAGAGGAGGTAGGTGAAAAACTAAAGGAAGCATTAAAACTCAGAAAAGAAAGAGGGTTGAAGCCCATTCTATTTAAATTCTGCGCATTTATCTCTGGCACTCTTTGGGTGAAAGAGTGGTCTTCTTCAGGATTCCATTTACTCTGGTATGACTCTGATGTACTTTGGCTGCAGTACTCTATAGTACTTCTAGTGAATAAACAAAAAGGTGAATAAATGACTGTGAAGCCTGCCATATTGCATAAAAATTGCTCTGGTAGCTTAGGACTGTTTTCAGAGCTGAATTTTCTTCAGGAACACGGTAAATAAAAGAAACAATATGGGCACTTTGTCCTCCCACAGGTAGGAACGTTATGCTGATGTAGCTACCCTAATGACATGGTTTTCTGTGTGTTAGACCTCTTCAGTTCATCCTGTGTCAATCACGAGATCTTCAATCTGCTACCTTGCCTTTAAAATATTGAATTAAGGCTTGTATATTTTCAATGATGTGCAAAAGGACTTCCTTAACTCTGTACTGATACTCTTTTCCGCTTAAACTATCCCTGTCAGTGAAAATATGAGATTTGGTGGCGCTGGAAGGGTTTTGTATAGTTAAACTCTGCACCTTTGATGAAAATCACGCTCCAATACCCTTCTAAGCTCTTCTCTATTACATCAGGCTCTGATCCTCATTTTCGCTGAGCTCTGTGTTACTTGTAACAGTGACTGTGAACCATGGTGATGTCCACCGCCTGTACCCCGCAAAACACGCAACTCTGTTATGAAATCCATGCATAGGGAAGGATGGCGGTGGTGGTAAAAATGGAGGTTTCAGATGAAGCAATGATGGAAAATGCAGAAATATGGTCTAAAATGTGACTGATAGGGTTTCGGTGGAGAAATGCATGTGGACCGTTTGATCATGGTCTGGTGGCGAAGATCGACAGTGGAGGTTTAATAGCTAGATGGATTATGAAAGTTGGGTGGAATGCATATATTCTAATGTAAAACGTTAAACCTTTAATGTAAATCACGAAAATTTGGACATAGGTAGAAATGCAAAAAAATGAATGAAAATGTGATGGAATTGGTCGTGTGTGGTGGGACCCAGCATGGGTGGAGGGCGATTCTTTAGGGCCGTTGGATCTCAGGAGGGGATGGAAGGCCACGATCCAATCGGAGGGGAGAAATGGGAGGTTTGATACTCTGATGAACGATGGCGTGATTAGTTTATGGCCGTCGGATTTTATATTAAATGGATGGTCGAGATCGGATCGGGGAATCGCAATCGCAAAGGGCGGAAGGTGGCATCGTTTGGAAATTGCGATTGCAATTGGAGCAGGAAAGCGAGGGTCGTCAGATAAAAGGGGAAAATGATGGCTAGGATTAGATCAGAAGATCACAATCAGGTGACATAGCAAGACCTTTGCGATTGCAATGGGGGCGGGGATGCAATGGAGCGCCAGCCGTCCGATTTAATCAAGATCTACGGCGGGGATTGAATCGGCGGGGGGGAAGAATGGAATGATGGAAAGTAGCGATGGGATCAAGGCCGATGGATGAAACTATGGATCAACGACGAAGATGTAGTCAGGGGATCGCAATCACAGTGGGCGGAAGGTGGCATCGATTGATAATTGCGATTGTGATCGGAGTGGGGGAAGCGGGAAAGCGAGGGCCGTCGGATCTATATGGATCAATGGTGGGGATCACGGCATGGGACTTCAGACCAACTCATATTGCATCAGGATTTTATCGTATAACACGGAAAAACGCTTCACCAAAAGATTGTGATTGTGATTAGTGCCCAGGCTTCAACGCTTGGTCTAAGCGCTAGGGGCATATGGGGAAGTGGTTTGCAGGGCTAGGCCGAAAGGGGCTAGGCCTTAATATAAGGTGGAAAGTGGGTTTTTGGGCCCTTTTAACATTTTTTAAGTCTAGGAAAAGGTAACGATAAGGGGAAAAAAGGGGAAATTAGGCCAAACAAGGGGTATGTGTAGGATTTAAAGGGGATTTTGGGAGGATTTAGAGGGTAAAAGGGGGAACTTTAACAAAGGGGAAGAAGGTTAAAATGGGATATTTTTCATGGGAACAAGGGAAGATGAAGGCCTTTTGGAGCATAAATATTCACGGTCAGTGAGGCTTATTGCCTTAAGAACAGCTGAGGGAAATCATCAAAGAGAAAATATCATGAAGAGGCTTCAAGGATGATGTGTCTTCAGGAGAAAAGCATTCCTTGAAAGCTCAAAAAACAATCTAGCCCCTGCTTTCTTTTCAAGAAATTTATAGGGCGGCTAACATTGGCTCCACATGGGGGTGGCTTCTTCTTGAAGGAGTCAAGAATTCAAAAATGATCTTTGGAGTAGGCCAGGTGCCTTTGTTTCTTGACCCATTCTGTTCTTTCTTGGATCAGATACCACGAACGTGATAAATCAACAGGAACATTCTCAAACAATCTACCTACCCAGACTACAATCCTAGCATTTTTTCTTCTAGGGTGCACTTGGACTAGCAAACCCTTTACATTATTTATTTTTGTAAATAGAAAATAAACCTATTCTAATTCTACCCTTATCATTCCATGAGACCAGATTAAACTGTTGGTCTCATAGTTTCTCTACCTAAACTATATCTGCTAGGATTAGACTGTCTAGCAGATTTCTTCTCTACATTCTAAGACAGAAATTGAAAAATAGTCAAACTAGGATTAGACAGTCTAGCTCGTTGTGTATCCAAGGCATAAAGACAGTTGCACATGGACAGAAACTTGCAGAAAATTTCAAACAAAAATTTGAAGGCTTGAAATCTGAATTTTTGAAGCATCCTTCTTCTCTTTCTGACTCAAGTTTTGAGCTTGTTAGAGTCACTCTTCCTCTTTATCTCAGCTCTGGTTTTGGGCTTGTTAGAGTTGATTCTTCCTTCTTATTTGCTAGTTCAGGTTTTGGGCATGTTAGAACCAGCTATCTATACTTCCTTTGGCTCGGGATGTGATCACATTAGAGCCAATTCTTTTGCACTTTAGAGGTTCATGTTTTGGGCATGTCTGAACCTCTCTCCCGCTCTTTTTTTTTGAAGCATTTTCTCTCTTTATTTGAAAACAAACACAGCAATGGTATTTACAATGGAAATGGAAACTAGAAATTTGAAATCAGCAGAAGTAGTGCTTGAGCATCCTACCATTGACAGGACCCCCAAACAGCTCTGTACCATCTATTTATTGTAGAAAAAATGCATTTGGACCCATAGTAGCCTGGATGATGTATGGACCATGCCACAAACTATCAAAATTTTCGTGCTTTCCTTTGTCCTCTCTCCTTGAGTCCCATTTCAGAACTTTATCTCCGATTTTGAAATCAAAAGCTTTGGTTCTCTTGTCAAAAAACTTCTTTATGTTTTCCTGAACTTTCACAGCTCTGTTATAGACCTCTTCCCTTGTCTGCTGGAGATGAATCATTTGGTTTATCCTCCTCGCCATGTTGTCTTCTTCTGTATAGATTTCTTGGACAAGTTTAATCACTGGTACACCCATACTGGTAGGAAAAACTGCTTCTGTTCCATAGACAAGCTGATATGGTAACATGCCAATGGATTTCTTTGTTGTAAGCCTATCAGCCCACAGGGCATGCACTAACTTGTTATGCCATGACTTTTCATTCTCTTCCAACAGCTTTTTGATGATGGTCACCAGGCACTTGTTTGATGATTCAGCTAATCCATTAGCTTGAGGGTAATAGGCAGTTGAATGGCCGAGTGCTATTTGATACCTGTGACAAAAATCAACCATTTTCTTGGACCCAAAAGCAGTAGCATTATCAGTGATTAATTTCCTTGGACAACCAAACCGAGAGAGGATATGGCTTTCTAGGAACCAAATGATGACCGAATCTGTGGCATTCCTAGTAGGTATGGCCTCTATCCACTTAGTGAAGTAATCTGTGGCTGTTAGGATCCACTTGTGTTGTGCGGAAGAAGCAGGGTGAATTTCTCCTATGAAATCTAGGCCCCATTGCATAAATAGACCTTCAACAGTGATGGGTTGTAGAGGTAGAGGCAGGAGTTTTCTTTTGCCTTCAAAAATCTGGCATTTATGGCAGGAAATTATCATCTTATGGATGTCATTGAAGAGTGTAGGCCAATAGTATCCAGCTCTAATTATTTTGTTTGCAGTGGCTTTCCAGTTCAGGTGGCCTCCACACTCTCCTGCATGGAACTCTTGTTTAATTTTTTCTGCCTCATTTTCAGGAAAACATTTAAGCAATAGGCCATTTGTACTTTTCTAGTATAAGCATTCATCTAATATGCAATAGCTTTTGGCCTTTAGTTTGAGGAATTTGGCCTTGGTATTTGATAGTTCAGGAGGGGCATTGAGGTTTGTGAGCACATATAGAATGTCAGAATACCACGGAGACTTTTGAAATTTCTCCTCAACAGTGGGGTCAGGAAATCCTTCCTGCTCATCCAAGGCATCTATCATGTTTATGTCAAGGGCCTGTAAATTTGATTCAGCCATCAATTGAGCTAGGCCCTAACCTTTAACCATCTTTGTGGGCTTTATCTCAAGGTCATATTCTAAGATCACAACAATCCATTTCCCCCTCTTCCCATATGGGTCTTGGGACAAGATATCTTTGACCACTATGTTAGGCACATAGGCTATGGTGTGGGAATGTAATATGTGCACCCTAAAATCTTTCAAGGCCTTAATCAGAGCATAGGCCTGTTTTTCCATTATGTTGTATTTCAAGGGCGCATCCCTCAGAGCTTTGCTTAAAAAGGCAATAGGTTGTTCCATTCCCTCTGGATTTTTCTGCAATAGGACTGTAGCCACTGTATGCTTAGAGGCGAATGAAAATATCAGGAAATCTTTTGAGAAATCTAGGCTAATTAGGACAGGAGCCTGGGTGAGTGAAATTTTAACTGATTCGAAAGATTTTTTAGCCTGACAGTCCATTTAACTCCTACATCTTTTTTCAGCATGTTAGTCATATTCCTAAGGTGTTCAGATAAGTTGGGAATAAACCTCCTTAGCAAGTTGATTTTCCCAATAAAGGACTGTAACTCCTTGACGTTTCTCGAGTGTGTGATTTGTAGAATTCCCTCGACCCTTTGTGGGTCTATCCTAATCCCCTTCTCAAATATGATGTTGCCAAGAAGTTTTCCTTCTTGCAGCCCAAAAACAGTCTTTTTAGGATTCAATGACAGACTGAACCTTCTACATTTTTCAAACACTCTTCCCAGATTTTTTAGGTGTTCTTCTTCAGTCTTGGAATAGACTGTTATGTCATCCAGGTAGATGATAATGAAGTGTCCTATTTCATCTGAAAAAGCTATGTCCATTGCTCTTTGGAAGGTTGCACCAGCATTCATCAGTCCAAAGGGCATCTTTACATACATAAAAGTGCCCCATAGAGTGGTGAAAGCGGTCTTGAGTTGATCTTCTGGGAGTACTAACACTTGGTTGTAACCTGAAAAACCATCCAATAGGGAGATCCTTCTTGAGCCTACCACTCTCTGAAGAATGTGTTCCATTTTTGGAAAAGGGTAGTTGTCCTTAAGTGAGGCTCTGTTAAGGTTTCTAAAGTCTATGCATAATCTGATCTCACCTGTTTTCTTTCTCACAGCCACTAGGTTCAAGACCCAATCAGATAATCTCACGAGAAATATTATTCCTGCCTCATACATTTTCTTTATCTCCTTTTCCATTGCAGGCAATTGCTTTGGGTTTATCCTGTAGAGTTTCTGTCTAAAGGGCTTCTAATTTTCTTTCAAGGGTATTTTGTGTTGTATAATGCTTGTGTCGTAGGCCTTTAAGTCTTCATATCTCCAGGAAAACACATCAGTGAATTCCCTAAATAGGTCAATGTATTTCTTCTTCATGTTCGCTGGCAGGGACTTAGCCAATTTAATCATCTTGGGTTTGTCTTCAGTGCATATGTTGCATTCTTCAACGCCAGAATATAAGTGCTCTATAGTGGGATTTTTTGCTACATCATCAAAGTCAAAAAGGTCTTCTAAAGGTGCCAGAACTCGAGGTATGTTCCTATCTTTGCCCTGCAGCACCTCTACTTCCTCATTGTCTACGTTTTCACATTTTTCGTTTTAATTTCTAGTCTGTTCATTTAAAGCGTTTATTTCTATGTTACAGGGTGGTTCTTCCTCATCTGAGGACTCTTCACTTAGGCAACTATCATCAGAATTCGAGTCTGAATCAGAAAACTCAAACTCGTTCCTGCCCATCAAGAAATCTTCAATATGTTTATTGCCCTCAAAGACCTACCAGTATTTTTCGTTGTCCGGCACTTCGGGTCTGAATTTGGTCTGAATGATGATTTTCTGGTTGCTTGGAGTCTTAGGGTATGAACTAGCTAGGCAAACTAATCTATTTGCAATGACGTTTCGACTCCTAGGAATAAACACTAACTCATATTCTACAAATGTTTTCAATATATCCATGGCATTGTTCCTATATGCTCTCAACCTAGGGTGTTTTGCTGTGTATTCACCGTTTACTTGTTTTATGACCAGCTCAGAGTCTCCGTGCACAACTATCCTACGGGCTCATAATTTTTTCAATAGATTCAAGCCTAGGATGAGAGCTTCATATTCTGAAATATTATTTGTACATTTGAAGTGCAGGTTACAGGCATGGATCTCTGCGTAGTCGCTCTCAGCGTTATGTAGCCAGACCCCTGCTCCTGCAGTTCTCTTGGTGCATGACCCATAAAAATTCATTTCCCACAGGGGATAATTTTTCGTTTTATCATCATTTCCGTCCCTAACGTGGGTTTCACTGGTCTGTTGTATCGCAGGTTCTGCATAGTGCTATGGAATTTTTCATTATTCGTGTGCTATGTAAGTTTGTGAGGGGTGACTAACCGGCTGATTGCATTTGATTTATTGTTTGGTCTAAATATTTGTTTCAGTGCACTCTCTAAGGGTTTCTTATTCATTTTCCTCTGAGTCGAGAGTAGCCATTATGTTATAGTCTGTAGTCTCCACCCTTCTGTTGGTATCTATGTTTTCTGATTCTGGCTCTCCCAAGGATTCATCGTTGCAGAAGATAAAGGAGTCTAGTTCTATGTGTATAGAGTATAGAGGAGAATTTTTAGGCTTTTCAGGGCTACTAACCAGGAATTTCATTTGTGCTTCCCGGTACAGTCTTCTAAGTTGGCTAAAAACAGGGATTGTGGCATATGCCCCATCCATCCGCATTGTACCATGTAGCTTGGCTCCCCAGGACCTTGACAATAGCATACCATACTTAGGTGGCACATCTGCCACTACGACATCCATGACCATACATTTAGCTGGGATCTGGGTCAAGCTCACACATAAGTCTTTGATCAGGCCAAGCCACCTTACTCTGCTAGAGTCAAATGAATACAAATATTTATAGGGGTGGGTTATCTCTAGGCCTAGCTTTTCCATAACCACCTTAGGCATTAAGTTGTGAGACGCTCTAGAATCATGCATTGCATTGTGAAGGATTTTATCATGGATATTGAGACTAATATAGAAAGGGGGCACTACCCCTTCTTGAAACTTCCCTTCTATCTTGGGACCAAACAGAAGGGTTGGTTGATCATCACTCAGATTGACCGTGTCACTGTTCTCTCCTAGATTTAATGCTTTCAAAATTTGGCCTTTATATACATCCTAAGTGGCCAGCTTAGAGAGTGGTACAGAGATTTTAATTTTCGCAATCTCACTTTCCAAATTGAAAGTGGACTGACTCTTAGGAATGTTCAACTCTGTTTTGTTAGCCATTGCCTTGGTGGCTGAATTAGTGTGCTGATTCTCGTTATGTACAGTGTTGGTGACAGTTTTATTAGGAGCACTAACTACATTTATAGTGCTGCTAGATGGTTGGCTTTGTTTATCAGTGTTTTGGTTGTCTTTCTCTTTGTTTTTCCCAGAACTTTTAGCTGTTGATTTGTTGCTATTGGCGGCTACTTTAGAAGTTTTCTCAGGCCTTTTCTTGATAGTGATCTTAGAAGCTTTAGGTTTGGAATTGTCTAGGCTCTTTTTGCTCCTAAGTTCATACTATTCTCTGACCTGCATGATAGAATTTTCAAAACCAAGCCTGTAATCCTCAGATTCCAATATTTTCTCATCCCAATATGAGAGTGAGGGTTGATCTTCCTCTGTGGAACAGTTGTGGATTTAATTTTCTACCTCAAACATGTTTATTGTAGTTCCCTCAGATTCTTCTATGATTCCCTCATCTTCATCAAGGAATTTCTCTTGAAATGGGGGAATAACTTGCTGATTTGAGTCTCTTTGTCTGTTGGGAGTGATATTGTTTCTTCTAAAGTTCTGGTTATGGTTATGGTTTTGGTTTCTGTTTTGATTGCTGACCATGGCAACCATTTTTTCCATCATTTGTTGTAGCTATTCCATGTTTTTGGATAGGCGGTCATAATTGGGATCAGACGTGGAAGCTACAGTGTCATCTCTATATGATACTCTCTTCTCAGCTCTCAATCTTTCTTTCTTCTCAATCAGGTTAGCCTCTACACTCACTGCTCCTTTTTTCATGTCTTCCAATGTGTCGTAATCTCTCTCCCTAAGTTGGTATGCCATGTCAGCGTCAAAGCCTTAAGGGTATTTCACTGGGGCCAAACCTTGGGGAGGTTTCATGTGTGGGGGAAGAGCATTATAAATGTTGTTAAACCTTGTAGAGTAGTCATGGACACTCTCTCCTACGTTTCTCTTAATATTATTGTATTCTGCTAGGATTTGGAGAGGGTTGGCCTTAACTTCCCATTTGTTTATGAAGGTCTGATATAAAGCAGGAAGATCTTTGATACTATTAGGAGGTAGGCCTTTGAACTATTTCTTCACATCACCTCCTAGGCTTTGGGCAAAGATTCTCATTTTGACTGTATCATCATCTATTTCCATGTAGTCAAAGGAATCTTCCATCCTGTCTACATGGTGCTGAGTTGTGGTAGACTCTTTTGCAGTGAAGTGTGGGATATTTGACTGATAATTGTTGGGTAAGGGCACTAGAGGATGAGTTAATACCAGAGGTGCATACCATGCTGCCATGATGATGTTCTGAGGTAAAGGGTTAACTTGAGCAGCTGGTATATGGATGACAAGGGTATTATGACCAGCAGAAGACTGTTGAGCAGATTTAGGGTGGCTGAGCCCCAAGTTTTGAAGGAAGTGAATGTCAGGGGGTGTAGATGGAGGGGTCTCTCTTTCCCTAATGCATTTACCACTGTGAGATGGTGAACCGGGAAACTCAAGGTTTGGCTGATTTAGAGCACTGAATGATCTAGTTCTAGGTATTCTGCTCTGAAAGTATAGGTCAAAAGGTGGGTCTGAGAGAGTTGTAAAATCTTCTAGTGCAGATTTAGCTCTATGGATGTGGCTAGAAATAGCTGGTCTTATAGGTGCAGGAGATCTCTTGAGGATGCTCTCAGGGTTATCAACTATTTCAAGTGGGTTTGGGTTAGGATAAGCTCTTGTGTGAATGGTTCTTGAAGCCAGAATGTTGTTTTCAAATCAAGCAGCTTAACCCTACTTGTTACTTCTATTATGGCTGATGTTGTTATGAAGGCTGGTCTCCCAGTGGAGTCTTATGTGAGCCAAGATAATTAGCAGGCCTACTGATCAGCAGTGGAGTCTTTGATCTTTCAGGAGCTATGGAGTCGCCAGGTGAAAGGTCATGGGATGTTTCTAGGAGGTACACTGTCCACCACAGTGCTTATGTGAGGTCCCTTTTCAAGGATATTTTCAAACACAGGCAACTCTAACCAGAGATTGACCGGGAGAGCATTTACCAGATATTTCACCTCTTCAAAGACGGTGAGATCCCGAGGCTACCTGGCCCTTTCCAGACTCTGTCTAAGAGTGTGGGAGAACACAACAGAAGATATAGAGGTTTCTTTGTAAATAGGAGTGTTTAACTGCCAACCTAACCAAAGCTTGTAGGTTTCCGAGGCTCTTGTGATGTAGTAAGATGGAAAGTACTCAGAATTTCCCCAGTGGAGTTGCCATTATGTTGGGGTTCCCATGTTTTGGCCAGATTCGCAAGACCAAAAGATGAGACAACATCAGAACCACTTTCACACCTTAGGATCTAGCCCTCTTGGGTCCAGAGAGGGATATCTCTATGATTGTCAAAGTTATATGTCTTTGAAGTTCAAAGGTTAAGATATTAGGCTAGTTATGGGCACAAGGTTTGGTTGTTTGATGCTTGTTTGGTTGTTGGGAAACTGGAAAGAAGGGCTCAAAATAAGACAAGGCTGAGAAAAGAGGAATTTAGGCAAAGGGGAGATAAATTCAGAGAATACTCAATACCATTGGGCAAATGGAGTCAGGAAAGGGTTTACTTGTTGTTCAATATGCAGGCTTTCAGTTGGGCTAGTCATCTAAAGCAGTGGATCTTAAAGATGATAGTATGGCTTGAAAGGGTAAGAGGGAAATTGAAAGCAAGGAAACCTCCAAGGTGACCTTTAGAAATCAGATCCAGGTACAGGGTGTGCCATTGGACACCTGTGATCTAGAATCCAAAGGCTAACTCTTCGGACAAGGAAAACATTAAATATCTAGAACACAAAGTTAAAAACATGAGATCAGAGAGAGACTTCGAACTCTCAATGCTTCGGCTCCTAGCTCAAGGGAACTTGGAAAAATTCAATTGACTAAAAAGGATCCTAGTGAGATAGAGACCAAATTCTAGACCTCCCAGTGTTCCCAATTCATTCAATTAAATCCTAACAAGAACATCTGAGAAACTGACCTCATTAATTCATACATCAGCTAGTGATATATCTGACCACTAAACTGGTTAAATCAATTGAAATCAATCCTCAGATACACATATAGTAGAAAAACATTAAAGGCAGGGAGAGCATAGACATAGGGTACCTAACAAGGGTAAATCCTATGTCAGATTTCTGATGCGTGCCAGAAGAAATGTAATGAAATGAAATAAAAAACAAAGATAGGAAACATCACTAGCTGCTTTAAATCAGGATCCAAAGAAATGTGCTTGTCATATTAAGAGCAACACCAGTCATGTACAACATTGCCAACAGCTTGAATATTCAGTCTGGATACATCTTCCTCAGCCTATCTTACAACTTCACATAGAGACTGCGTCTCAAAGGAAACGACTTGCAAATCTAATATATCCGATCAAAAACCCTTACAATGAGTTTCTTCATGAATTTTATAGCTGAGAGATGAGCAGAGGAGGCAGGTGAAAAACTAAAGGAAGCATTAAAACTCAGAAAAGAAAGAGGGTCGAAGCCCATTCTATTTAAATTCTGTGCATTTATCTCGAGCACTCTTTGAGTGAAAGAGTGGTCTTCTTCAAGCTTCCATTTACTCCGGTATGACTCTGATGTACTTTGGTTGCAGTACTCTATAGTACTTTTGGTGAATAAAAAAAAAGGTGAATAAATGACAGTGAAGCCTGCCATACTGCATAACAAATGCTCTGGTAGCTTAGGACTGTTGTCAAGGCTGAATTTTCTTCAGGAACGCGGTAAATAAAAGAAACAATATGGGCACTTTTTCCTCCCACAGGCAGGAATGTTCTACTGATGTAGCTACCCTGATGACATGGTTTTCTGTGTGTCAGACCTCTTCAGGTCATCCTGTGTTAATCACGAGATCTTCAATCTGGTACCTTGCCTTTAAAATACTGAATTAAGGCTTGTATATTTTAAATGATGTGCAAAAGGACTTCCTTAACTCTGTACTGATACTCTTTGCCACTTAAACTGTCCCTGTTAGTGAAAATCCGAGCTTTGGTGGCGCTGGAAGGGTTTTGTATAGTTAAACTCTGCACCTTTGATGAAAATCACACTCAAGTACAACGTTAAACCTTTAATGTAAATCACGAAAGTTTGGACATAGGAAGAAATGCAAAGAAATGAATGAAAATGTGATGGAATTGGTCGTGTGTGGTGGGACCCGACATTGGTGGAGGGCGATTCTTTAGGACCGTTGGATCTCAGGAGGGGATCAATGGCCATGATCCAATTGGAGGGGAGAAATGGGAGGGTTGATACTCCAATGAATGATGGCGTGATTAGTTTATGGCCGTCGGATCTTATATTACACGGACGGTTGAGATCGGATCAGGGAATCATAATCGCAAAGGGAATAAGGTGGAATCGTTTGGAAATTGTGATTGCGATTGGAGCAGGAAAGCGAGGGTCGTCAGATCA
Organism: Pinus albicaulis; assembly: GCA_034641835.2. Taxonomy (NCBI): domain Eukaryota; kingdom Viridiplantae; phylum Streptophyta; class Pinopsida; order Pinales; family Pinaceae; genus Pinus; species Pinus albicaulis. The sequence continues at coordinate 1,903,130,215 of CM076575.1, read as the reverse complement.
AAGGGGAAAAGGACGACTAGGATTGGATCAAATGATCACAATCAGGTGACACGGCAAGACCTTTGCGATTGTGATGCGGGTAGGGATGTGATGGAGCGCCAGCCGTCCGATTCAATCAAGATCTACGGCGGGGATTGAATCGACAGGGGGAAAGAATGGAATGATGGAAAGGAGCGATGGAATTAGGGCTGATGGATTAAATTATGGATCAACGGTGGAGATGTAGTCAGAGGATCGCAATCATAGTGGGCAGAAGGTGGCATTGATTGATAATTGCGATTGCGATCGGAGTGGGGGAAGCAGGAAAGCGAGGGCCGTCGGATCTATATGGATCAACGGTGGGGATCACGGCACGGGACTTCAGACCAATTCAAATCACATCGAGATTTTATCACATAACACGGAAAAATCCTTCACCGAAAGATTGCGATTGCGATTAGCACCCAGGCTTCAACGCTTGGTTTAAGCGCTAGGGGCATATGGGGAAGTGGTTTGCGAGGCTGGGCCGAAAGGGGCTGGGCCTTAATATAAGGTGGAAAGTGGGTTTTTGGGCCCTTTTAACGTTTTTTAAGGCTAGGAAAAGGTAACGATAGGGAGAAAAAAGGGGAAATTAGGCCAAACAAGAGGTATGTGTAGGATTTAAAGGGGATTTTGGGAGGATTTAAAGGGTAAAAGGGGGAAATTTAACAAAGGGGAAGAAGGTTAAAATGGGACATTTTGCATGGAAACAAAGGAAAATGAAGGCCTTTTGGAGCACAACTATTCATGGTTAGTGAGGCTTATTTCCTTAAGAAAAGCAGAGGGAAATCATCAAAGAGAAAAGAGCATGAAGAGGCTTCAAGGATGATGTGTCTTCAAGAGAAAATCATTCCTTGAAAGCTCAAAAAACAATCTAGCCCCTGCTTGCTTGTCAAGAAATTTATAGGGGGGCTAACAGACAGGAGGTCTCATTAGGAGCCAACCTGATCACTCTGTTAAAATCCCCATGAATGGCAGTATGAATATCTGGCCACCACACCAACATAGTGGTCTCTCCCTAAAGCAATCAAAATGTCTACTTTTAAGTAGAGGATTTTGGCTCATTTCTTGGTTAAAATAGCAACCCTGTCGAGGCTATGGATGCCTGCTGGTAGTAGTGGCTCTACTTGTGGTATTAGAGTATTTTTATAACAAAATCCAATTACTTTTATATGCCCTATTTCCTATTGATCCATTCCTGAAGAAAAATGCACTGCATGAAGAAGTGTTATCGTCATAAAAACCTACCCGCATAATCAACTATGAGTGAATTATCTTACCATGCCAAATTGAGTGATGAAAACATCAATCATAATCTTTCACCTGTCATGCTTCCATCATACTATGCCATCAAAATAGGAAATACTTTTTATAATGATTTCTACTCTGATTTTCTCCCTTTTTGGTCATTTCCACGTGATGTACACTTGTGATGACTACCAACTTCTAACTTTTACTTCATGTGCATTCATGATTGATACCACCTTTCCTCTTTTCTTGAGCTTAAAGGTCGTGGATACCCTTCTCTCATTAGAGGGGGAATGAATATTAATAATTAATAAGCACGTGAATTAACCATGCGACTCCCTTTGGGTATGGAAATTTGACGATAGAATCACTGCATTTACGTCATGTAGTCACATTTTTAATAATATATTTTATAAAATTCACATGCAGTGTTTAAATAAGTATCTCTATGCCTCCTTCCATGAAATATATGTCATTCATCACCCTTTCTATCATTAAAATTGTGGAAAATAACCCAACCCATAATCTTCAATTGGTTCGTGGTTCAAATCCAGTTAAGATCTTGTTCCAAATCTTTTAGAACTATGCTTTAAAGTTGATCCATAGTTCCTTTTGTGGACTGAAAATGTCAGGTCATAGGGAAGGATGTTGGAGAGTGATATGAATCCAAACCATACACTTTAATATCTCCATGATCTATACTTATAGTAATAATTCTTGGGAAACCACATAATTAAATAACAAAAAAATGGCATGCAAGGTTATTTTCCCCACATTACTTGCATGAAAAGAAAACACCAACGAAGGAAATATTGAGTGGCTCAATTCCATACCCTCACATTTGTTCAAACTACTTCAAGGCCTCTTTTCCATGCCCATGGATTGGATATTATGTGATCATCGCAGTCCATAATAAAATACTTCGACATTGATGCATTTTTTCAAACACTTCCCATGTCTTCTCTATACATCTGAAATCAATAGTAATATGACATCAAGAGAAAAGTTTTATAGCCATACACTAGACATCAACAATACTCCAAATAAAGAAAAAACAAATCACAAAAGACTAAAAGAATAAAACTAGCAACAGACAACATGACTTAATTCCCATGGGTTCTTAATTCTTCCAAGGGAAATCTAAACCTGATCCTTCTTCAAGTTCTCTTGGAATTCTCCATTACATGCAATTCCTTGCATCATACTTCCATAAACACATAAGTTCCACGACGTAAATAATAAAATAGATATACCAATTACCTTACCTTGTTGTTCCAAGCTCGTTGCCTTGTGAAAACTCACACATGTGAATCACATGTTTCAAAGATCAAGACATCATATCTAGTAATTGAAATCAACCTTTACCAAGACTATAAACCATGTAATAATATGTTAGGTCCCTATATTACTAGTGTAGTCCCATATTGTTTTTATTATAACATCCTTATTGTTATTATTGTGCCCTTACATTATTATTGTTAGTTCGGCTAGGATTATATTATGACCCCATGGACTCCTATATATAGAAGGAGGTTTTTTCATTTGTGTCATCCAAGAATTGTTCATTTATGTAGTGTAAAGGAGGTTTCCCCCTTGAAGTTGCTTATTTATAAGGCATTGATCTCTCTTTTCTTCTAGTTTTGGAGTTGGTTTCATAACATTTGGTATCAGAGCTTTGGATTCTATGGTTTCGCTGCTTCAAACAGGTCATCATGGAAGTTTCGCTATAAATTTTTTCTACGAAGGTTCAGAAGCTGAAATTTTTATCATGCGAAGCCAAAATCCTGAGGAAATTTTTGTAACAATTTTAGATCTTGGCTCACAATATTTTTGGAGATATGATCTGTGGAAGTTAGGGTTTTTTTCAGGCTCCTAAATTTAATCTAAAATAGGTGCTTTGGGAAAATCATCATAACTCTCTCTCTCTGAGCATAATTTTGGAATTATATAAAAGATGGCCAAAAGTACATATAATATAGTTTCCTTTGTATCAATTTCATATTCGAAGGAGGAAACAATGACACGTGAAACAATATACAAGTGCACTCTACTGAGCCAATCCATAATTACGTCATTGTGGGAGATTGGCATAACTTTGTCTTGAAGCATCCAAATCAAGTCAGACCTGTGGAATTCGAAAGAAGATTTAGAGGGATAACACAGGACTGAATTTTAGATATTGAAGATCCGAAATCACAGAGATAATTTAGTTTTAATATCAAGCTCCTCAAAAGAAAGAAAAACATGTGTTTTTTTATTTCAAATTGCAAAAGTCTTGTTTGAAAAATCATTTTGAAGTGATTGCAAGGGAATATTGAAGTATAGATATCAATATTGGGTTCTAAAATGCCCCCTAAAAATAATTCAAAACTTATTAAGCCCTCATAATACTCTACGATTACTCATGAAGATGAAGAAGTGCAACATGATATATCAAAATTACAAGAGCAAGTGCACCAAAAGTTTCTCTCGCAAAGAGCAGAAAAAAATGAAATGGAAGTTTTGAAGAAAGACGTGGAAGCTAATATGGATGGTTTGAAGAAGGGCATGGAAGCTAATATGGATTATGTGAAGAAAGGTGTGGAATCTAAGATGGATGGTTTGAATAATGGCATGGAAGACATGAAAGAAAAAAGGGAAAGTTTGAAGGAATTTTTGTCAAAGTTGATACAAGAAATGATTCCTAATGGTGAAAATATAGTAGAGGAAACTCATGATGAGAAAAAAATAAATGTTAATCCTAATTTCATAAACTCGAATGTTGGATGGAGGACCCACCATATTCCAAATATTGACACGAGGAAGTTTGATGACAAGGATCCTGTAACATAGACACTACAGATAGAGAAATATTTTGATCTCAATAATGTGCAAAACACATAAAAGGTACACATTGGAACTTTATATTTAGAAAAAAATACATTTGTATGGTATCAATGGATTTTCTCCCAGAATGTTTTTTTCACTTGCTCAATTTTTACAGAGGAAATGATAGCACATTATGAGGATAAAAAGAGCAACACCCTCTTTCGCCAATTGATAAATCTAAAAAAAAAGGGTTCAGTGGTGGAGGACATTGAGGACTTCCAAAAATTGAATATAAGGGTAATTTATATTCTAGAGGAACACATGATTGATGTCTTCATAGGGAATTTAAATTATAACATCCAACATGAGGTTTTCCTATGGGAACCTGATTCATCGGAGAAGGCATTCAGGTTGGCAAGAAAAATTGAATGTAAACTTATGGATAAAAGGAAGCCTACCACTCACATCTATAAATATGGAAGTGTTGCTACTCCTAGACTTCCACAACCTACAAGGTTGACACCACAACAATTGGAACAAAAAAGCGAAAAAGGGCTTTGCTACAACGTTGATAGGAAATACACTAAAGGTCATAAGTGTGCCGAGAAAAAATTATTTTACATAGATTTTGAAGAGGAGGAAGAAAATGAAAAAGAAACTTAAAAAGAAGAGTATATACACCAAGAACCACCCCTAGAGAAAGAAGAAATGAGTTTGACCATATCGTGTAATGCATTGGCAGGAATTACCACTCCTCAAACTATCAAGATAGAAGGACATATCAAGAAGAAAAAGGTAATAGTGTTGATTGCTTCGGGTAGTACCCATAATTTTATTCATTGTAAGGTAGCAAAGGAATTGAATTGCTTCCTATACCCAACACTAGAATGTCAAGTGATGGTTGCAAATGGAGGAACTATAAATTTCTCTGGAAAAAGCCATAATATATAGCTAACCATGGGGGAATATGTATTGAATAGTCCAATGCTTTCCACTCCAATGGGAGGTGCTGATTTTGTACTAGGAGTACAATGGTTACAATCTTTGGCGATGGTAGATTTTAACTTTCAATAACTTTTCTTGAACTTTTTTTCGGAAGGAAATGAAGTCAAATTATGGGGTATTGCAGGGAGGTCGGGATAGATATTTAGCTCTAATGTCATGACAAAGCTTCTGAAGAAATAACAACGATGCGTAATTTCATAATTATGCTCACTAGAAGTTCCAACATCAAAATCATCTATTTCTCCATATCTCCAAAAAGTCTTGGACAATCATTCCAAGGTGTCTGAAACTCCCAAAGGACTCCTAGCTATTCATGATCATGATCATGCTATTCATTTGATTCCAAGAAGTCCTCCTCCAAACATAAGGTCTTACATATATCATTATGTCTAAAAGAGAAAAATTGAATGTATGATTGCATAAATGTTAGAGGCCTATATAATTCAACCTAGTCAAAGTTCTTTCTCTTCTCCAGTAGTATTGGTGCACAAGAAGGATGGATCATGGCACATGTTTCCATATTATAGTGAGCTCAAAAAGCTCATTATTAAAGATAAATTTCCCATTCTTGTGATTGATGAATTATTGGATGAATTACATGGAGAAATTTATTTTACCAAGTTGGATCTTCGTTCAGGATATCATCAAATTAGAATGAAGACTGAAGATATTCCAAAAGCAACATTTTGAACTCATGAGGGTCATTATGAATTTTTGTCATGCCTTTTGGCCTTACCGATGCACCTTCTACATTTCAAGGGTTGATGAATTCCATTTTCAAACCCTTCCTTAGAAACTTTGTGTTAGTATTTTTTGATGATATAATGATCTACAGTAGGTCTTGGAAGGATCATTTTCAACATGTTGATACGATGCTCAAACTATTGGAGGAGAAACAATTATATGTAAAAACCTCCAAATGTTTCTTTTGAGTACAAGAGATTGAATATCTAGGTCATATTTTATCTCACAAGGGTGTTAAGGTAGACCCTAACAAAATTAAATCCATTAAGTAATGGAAATTCCCACAACCATAAAGAAGTTGCGAGGATTTCTCAGGTTAACATGGTATTATCGCAAGTTTTTTAATAATTATGGGAGAACATCAGAACCTCTAACAACATTATTGATGAAATATGAATTTTCATGGACTCATGAAGCAACTAAGGCCTTTGAACATCATAAAGAGGCAATGTGCCTATCACCGGTATTAGCTACTCCAGACTTCAAAAAAACCTTTATTGTGCAATGTGATGCCTCAAGAAATGGAATTGGTGTTGTTTTTATGTAAGAAGGAAGACCCATTTCTTTTGAAAGTTGTCCAATGATATGAAAATGAAAGTATTTGTACTATTGTTCAAAGTATTCATTTCCATTAAATTAGGTGTGCAAAGTGTTTGTAATGTCTTACAAGTAAAACAAAGCATTTTTGGTAACTGTTTATGATTTTAAGTGTGAGGGAATGTTAATTAAAATTATTGTTTAACATCTTGAATCTGAAATACACAACAGAATAACTTCACCATAACAACAAAACAACATGATGAGGCAGTTCACCCCTCCTGGGCTACATCTGTCAGGTCTAAGGCTCCCAATGGGCATGTACTTACTATATTATGATGCTCAAATTGTATATACAGTGAGAAAAATTCCTATACAGGAAAAAATAGCTGTGAAAATGAATTCAGAAGGAAGAAATAAGCTAATAATGACTTTTATTTCACCTAAAACAGTGAAGTGTAGCCCAATGCAGCTCCATTTCCCTCATGGCCCTGATGGCTCTCCAAGCTTCCCTGAAGAAAACATGGCTGAAAAATACCTCTGTTGGCTCTGAAACCTATCCTAATGGCTCCAAAATTCTTAGAATACCCAAAATTGACCAAAATTTCATCCAAATTGGTCGAATATTGGAGAAGTTATGATCAAAACAACATTATTCCCAATGTTAAGTAAAAATCCCACTAAATGTGGGAGAATTGGAGTGAAGTTCGACAAAATGGCCAAATCCCGCCAGATTTGGTGGTGCACTCCAGTTTATCTGGGCGGTTAGATATGACATTAAATGTTAGGTGATTGGCGAGGTCACATGAACCTCCACCCAAACCGTCAGCAGAACCATTGGGTTTTACGTTAACCATAACGTTTTTTTCACGATGGCATTTAATATAACGTGGTCACATTAACTGTTTAATCTTGCATTAAATATTTCGTTTGAAGACCTTAAGGCCTTGGTCCCTGGCTCGGGGTCATATCACATGTGGGGGCTGGCCGCCTTTGCCACCCAACGACTTTTAATTGAAATTTTATATGTAACCTTTAACCTTTGTAAAATAAGAACCAAAGTTGTGGCCTAACAGTAGGCATGTGTGTTAGCTAGCGGGAAGTATGGGGTTCAAACCTATGGACTCACAAAAAATTTTCATAACCAAAACTCCACTGGCCTGGGGCCATGTGGCGGCCTCTAGGCCTGCCACGTGGCAACCCATGATTGGCCAGCCAAAATAAAAGTTAACCCACTATCAAGTGAACACCTGCCACTCGTTGATTGATGATTCATCTAGATGGAATATTCCATGGAATATTTTGGAGAATATTTTGAGGAATATTCCTGGAATATTCTTTCTTTTAATATTTTCCAAAGTCAAAGTCAACCCTGGTCAAATTGGATTTTTGAAGGATACTGTAAACTTCAAACCTGCATAAATTTCTCATACGATGTCGAATTTGAGTGTCATTCACAGTGCCATAATTGCAGCGACGAGGCCTATATAGTCGTTTAGGTTTTAACCAATTCTAATAAATTCCATTTTTGAGCATTTTTTCAACTTAGGGCATGACCACTTGAACATACCTCCCAAATGGGAAGCTTTTAGACCCCAAAAGCTCTCTGATTTATAGAAATTGAATATGAGGAGACTAATTCTCCACTCTTCCAACCTTGAACCACTAAAATCTTCTTGACTTCATCAAATTGAGCTTCTCATAAAAATATAAATTTTTCCTTGAATCTGCTGACCGAACATTTCTAACATTGACTGAGTCATGATGCAAATTTTTGAAATTTGCAGAACAACAACTATAATTTGAAGAAATCATATTGTTTCTACAATGGTCAAACTTCAAAGGAGACTGGAAATGACATTCACCTTGCTAACTTTCCTTATGGAGAATTTTTGACAAATGAGCCATGTACTTGCATCGAATCCTAATCAAGTTTTCTCGCCATGCCAATCTGCCATTCTGAAACAAGCATTGACCCATGCTAAAATTTGTATCCTTTTTGCTTGCATGCCTTTCCCTTTCTTGGATTCTTGCACCAGCTTGCACTGACACTTTGTTCTCTGCACTGATCTACAACAAAGGCACTTTCTGCAACATCTTGTCATCTTCAAAAGACAACTTACTTTCAGGCCAAAACATTTCATCATTTACATCAGCAATAACATGAAAAGGATTATGTACAAAATATTTTTTCTTAATCATCAACAAAGTCAAATTTTGACTTGCATTGACAAGCCTTTTCAATTGCCCTGCATGGACTAAAGAAGATTCTAGCTTCTTCCGATGTGCTCTCACAATAAAATCCTTACCATCCTTGAACAAATGGTACTTGTTCTCATGGCGATGGAAGATCGCTTTTCTGTCATATAAATACGGACTACCCAACACAACACCTGTAATGTCAAGAAATACTACATCTAGTTCAACCCAATCAACATAATGAGTTGTTATGGCGAAGCACAGCATGCACTTTCTTGAGACTTGTAAATTATCATCCTTGCAAATCCATCCAACTAGATATAGATTTCGATGAGGTATGGTCTCAAGTTTCAGCTTCTTGACTAAGTATTCTGAGATGAGATTGGCTTAAGACCCACTATCAAATAGTGTGTCTATCTTTGTGTTTTTTGAGATTATGAAGTAGCTCTATCCTCCTCTTTTCATTTTGAGTTTCTACGTGATAGTTTAAAGTGCTAGAACTGGGATTTGTTTTATTTACAACCTCTTTCCCCTTTATGTTCTTTAGTACCATGACTATTATTTTAGTTTCGTCACCTGATTCAGACCCTAAATCTTGTTCAACAGTTGCAACAGTTTTGCCCTTTTCTTTATTTTTAAATTTCTTTTGTTTCAGCTCCGGATGAAGCTTCCAGCAATGGTCTTCATCATGGCTTGTTTTGGAACAGTTTTTACAAAAGAACTTTCCTTTTATTTCCTATATTTTTCATTTCTCTTCCTCCCTTTTCCTTTGAATTCACTATCCATATTCCCATCAAAAGATTGTTTACCTATAGCCTCTAAATGCGTAAGTTGTACACAAACTTTGTCTAGACTAGTAGGATTGAATATAAGGATAGTATGTATAAGATAAGTGTGTAAACCACCTATATATTTCAGCAAGGTATCTTGACTATGAAAATCAATTCCAAGTAGTAAATCCCTTCTTCTAAACTCTTGAGTGTAATATTTAGCACTTTGTCCTTTAAGTTGTCTAAAACTTTGCCAGTTCATGATAGCCTTTTGTAAATGAGTTAATGGATAAAATTGCTGCTTAATATAGGAAATAAATTCAGCCCATGATAAAGTAGTCTTACCATGTTTTTTAATTTCATCCTTGGTCTTGGCTTCCCACCATACCAATGTTGCTCCTTCCATTCTTAAAGAGGCTAACTGAATCTTGGTGTTGTCTTCATCAAGGTTTTGTATCATCAAGTAAAATTCCAAATTTCTTATCCAATTGTACAGTTTATCTGCATTGACTTCACCGTTAAACATAGGAAACTCAAATTTAACATCAATATTTAAAATGGAATTTTACCAATGGTTTTAGACTTGTGAGATTGATTCACCGAAGTAGAGGATGATGATGTATAGGAAGAGGATGAAGATGGGGATGGTGGATCACGATTTCCTCTGTGTCCTTTCTTTGACTTGTCATCATTCTTCTTTCCTCCTGAATAACCCTCTCCTTCTTTCTGGTGTCTATACCCTTCTCCAACAAGCCTATCATTCCTTTCTTGGTAGAGTTTCCTCACCATCTCTGTCATGTCTAGGAAAGCTTTTCAGAGTACCCATTCTTCTTCTTTGGGATCAATGTCTCCAGGAGCTTCTCCTTCTCTTGAAGACATGCTTTAAGTTTCTTCTATAGATCTTGGAGGTGCCTCTCTAGCCCTTCTTGGTTGTGTATTACCTTGTGCACTAACCAAATGTCCTTCACCTCTCTTGAGTTTAAGCCTAGTAAGCATCAAAACTTGCAAAAAATCAACTATATCTTTGCACAAAACAAATGTTGAGTCAAACTCTAGCTTCTAAGGCTCTAATTCTGAGCTCTAATACCATATGATCTAGAAATGAAAATATTTTTACTGTTGTTCAAAGTATTCATTTCCATTAAATTATGTGTGCAAAGTTTTTGTAATGTCTTGCAAGTAAAACAAAGTGTTTTTGGTAACTTTTATAAGTTTAAGTGTGAGGGAATGTTAATTAAAATTATTGTTTAGCATCTTGAATCTGAAATATACAGTAGAATAAATTCACCATAACAACACATCAACATGATGAGGTAGTTCACCCCTCCTCGGATACATCTGTCGGGTCCAAGGATCCCAATGAGAATGTCCTTGAAATATTATGCTGCTGAAATTGGTTATACAGTGAGAAAAAGGCCTAAACAGGAAAAACCAGCTGTGAAAATGAATTCAGAAGGTAGAAATAAGATATGAATGACTTTCATTTCACCTAAAACAGTGAAGTATAGCCCAATGAAGCTCCATTTCCCTCATGGCCCTAATGGATATCCAAGTTTCCTTGAAGAAAAAATGGCTAAAAAACATCTATGTTGGCTCTGAAACCTATCCCAATGGCTCCATAATGCTCAGAATACCCAAAATTGACCAAATTTTCGTCCAAATTGGTCCAATATTGGAGAAGTTATGATCAAAACAACATTCTGCCCAATGTCAAGTAAAAATCCCACTAAATGTGGAAGAACTGGAGTTATGTTCGACAAAATGGCCAAATCCCACTGAATTTCATGGTGCGATACAGTTTATCTAGGCGGTTAGATATGGCATTAAATGTTAGGCGGTTGGTGTGGTCACATGGACCTCCGCCCAAACTGTCGGCGGAACCATTGGGTTTTACGTTAACCATAACAGTTTTTTCATGGTGGCATTTAATATAACGTGGTCACAATGACCATTTAATCATACACTAACTCCACTGGTTGAAGGCCTTAAGGCCTTGTCTCTTGGCTCGGGGTCATATCACATGTGGGGGCTAGCCCCCTTTGCCGCCCAACAACTTTTAATTGAAACTTTATATATAACCTTTAACCTTTGTAAATTAAGAACCAAAGTTGTGGCCTAATAGTAGGCGCGTGTGTTAGTTGACAAGAGGTCAAATGTTCAAACCTGTAGACTCACAAAAAAATTTCATAACCAAAACTCCATCGGACTGGGGCCATGTGGCGGCCTCTAGGCCTACCTCGTGGCAGCCGATGATTGGCTTGCCAAAATAAAAGTCAACCCACTATCAAATGAACACCTGCCACTTGTCAATTGCTGATTCGTCTAGATGGAATATTTTGGAGAATATTCGAAGGAATATTCCCAAAATATTCCAAGGAATATTCCTTTTTTTTAATATTTTCCAAAGTCAAAGTCAACCCTAGTCAAACTGGATTTTTAAAGGATACTATAAACTTCAAACCTGCATAACTTTCTCATACGATGTTAAATTTGAGTGTCATTCATGGCGTCAGAATCACAGCGATGAGGGCTATCTAGTTGTTGAGGTTCCAACCAATTCTAAGAAATTCCATTTTTGAGCATGTTTTCAACTTAGGACATGATCACCTGATCATCCAAACAAAGGAAAGTATTTACAGAAAGTTATTTATGAGAAGGAAATGTTGGAAATACTACATGTGCTAAAGAAATGGTGACCTTATGTAATGGGAAGAAACTTCAAGGTAAAAACTGATCATGATAGTCTTAAACACCTTTTGGAACAAAGACTATCTTTAGAAGAGTAGAAAAAATTGGTCACAAATATGTTGGGTTATGACTTTGAAATCATCTACAAAATAGGGAAGCTCAATGTTGTTGCATATGCACTCCCAAGAAAGGATGAAGAGGTGGAAGCACTACTTTGTTCCATTTATATTATCTAACTAGATTGGACAACTGAAGCAAGGGATGAATGGAAGAAGGACGAAGAAGTGTAGACACTCATTCAAAAGTTGCAACAATATCCTAGTACATCTTATACATTTAGTTAGAAAAATGATTCCTTATGGTACAAATGTCCCTTATATCTTTGTAAGAATTCCCAACTAAAAAAAAAAGATTCTTTTGGAATTGCACACTTCTCCTTTAGGAGGACACTCGGGATTTTTAAATAATTACCACACGGTGAAGAAAGATTTTTTCTGGGATGGCCTTAAGTTTTATATTCAAAATTTTGTGGCGGAATGTTTGGTTTTCCAACAAAATAAAGTTGAGACAATAAAGACCTCGATTATACTAAAACCTTTATCCATTCCATGTCAACATTGGGAGGAGATTTCAATGGATTTTATCTCAGGTTTACCTATGTCCGCAGGAAAGAGTGTCATCATAGTGGTAGTTGATAAACTTACCAAGTATGCACACTTTTTTGCATTGTCTCACCAATTTAAAGGAAGCACAGTTGCTACTGCATTTATGGAAACAATTCAAAAGCTACATGGAAACCTAAATATTATTTTAACTGACAGAGATCTCAATTTTATTGGAAATTTTTGGATGGAATTATTGTAATATCCCAAAATTGGGATTGCACAGCAAGCCCGCTGAAATAACACAATCATGAGAATTCAGTGCATTGAAATGATTTTTCAGCTCCTGTATCCCTTAGATCAGCTCATCTAAGATCTAAATCGAAAAGGAGATCAAAAACAAATGAAACTAGGGGGGTTAAACAGATCTCCCACAAACTAGTCTAGCTGAAAATCACCCAAAGAAAGGGGTTGCAGCTATATGTAAGGACTGCTTCAGGAATAACATAGTTTATCAATTTACAAGTGTGATACCAACATGGAGGCTCATATTTCAGCTATACATTAGTAAATTATATCTACAATGGAGCTTATACAGTGTATAACAGAAAGGGAAAGATGATACAAGACAAAAGCCTCAAAATGAGCTACTACAACAACATGAAATGGAAAAATAGGCTTGACAGCATTATTTTCATTGTTGAAGCATGCAGTAGATTAAAACTCAAATATACAGCACATATGTACACAAAATGTTAGATCTATATCAGATCTGTATACAAGAAAGGCTCCTTAATTCACTCCCCTTAGGGATCTCAGCAAAACATGAAGGTACAAGAGTAGATTTGAGATCTAAGTCATAGATCTGTAGAAGTATTTAGAAAATTATGAAGCATTACATATGTAGTAGATCAGATATGAACTAACATGGATAGGTTGGCCAATCCACGGATCACCACAGTGAAAGGAAGAGTCCAATCACTAGATATCTCTCCTCTGAAAATGATGACAAGTCACCCTGCAACTATGCACTTGCAAATAACGCGGCCATGGAAGAGGGACTGCACTGTAGGCATTGAGAATGCTTTGGCCTGCTACCAATGTGTGGATCTGAAGCTCAACCCACTAATGCACTCTTCCATGAAGTTAAAAGACACACTCACTGAGAAGAGGCACCAGTACAATCTAGATCTGAACAGATCTAGTGTTCCACTTGTTGTAGCTCACATGGACAACCCAATCCTAAGCAGGATTTCACTGTAGATGCAAGATGTGGCTTGGAAAAATTTAGAATAATGGACTAGACAAACAATACTCCTCCAAGAGCTGCTCAAGGAAGGAGGTGGGAATCCTAAACAGGAGAACCAAAGAGGTGTGTCTAAACAAACAATACCTTCAGAAAATAATATCCTTCAACAACCTTTTCTTGTTTTCCTCCTCCTTCTTTTATAGGGTGAAAGCCTTGTCAAACCCTAAACCACCTCAATGAGTTAGCCCCTTTCACATGTGGAGCCTCCATCTAGAACTGCGTTGTGTATTCATGAGGTTCATTGCACCTAGACTGCGCTATTGACTTGGTCAAGTTTGACCCCATCTTGTGATTTAAACCCATTCACACGTGCAAGAGTTTATTTACATGGCCCATATATGTCTCTGTTTACATAGCCATTGATTTATTCATGGTTTTTAGGAGTTTTAAATGTCCTCCTTTACATTTTATTCATAAACATGAAATGCAAGATAAAACAAGGCAAAATAAGATATTCCCATTAGCTTGGGCTAAATGGGAATATTACAGTCCTCCCCTCCAAAATTTTTCTTGTCCTCAAGAAACTGATAAGGTGAGTGCTGCAAGACTTCTCCTCCATTGGTGACATCATCAAAGATCAATCTCCCATCATAATCTAGATGCTCACCAATCCGAACCCCCATGAATTGTTTCCCCAAAGTCCATATGAGATGTGCAAAATCCATCCTAGAAGGAAACAAGATCTCATGTGAAACACCCATGGGTTTCCTAATGTCCCCTCTAAAATATATAACACAAGGTACATGGAAAATTTTCAGCTCATTAGGCACATGCATACCTCCCATCCTCGCTCTATAAATTCCCATAAAAAGTGCAAGCATGTCATCACTGTATGGGAGTAAAAAAATGTACAAACAAAAAACAAGGTGCACATATGGAGGTGGTTCATAGTCCCACATGTGGAACCAGCGTAATGCATCCCCGGCCTGCATTAAACCAAGATGTGGTAAGTGTATTTCCCACCACTTAATTGCAGTCCATGCCATCTCATTGTAGCTGAATGTGTGAGATATGTTTGGTGCTTTAGGAAAGCACCCATCATGAAACAAGACCTCCCTTTGTCCACCAAGAGAGTGACCAAGTACAACAATTGTTGTGGCCCCATATTTTCCATGAGATTTACAATATAAAACTATCCTCCTTGTAGTCATGGCCTACATAAACATGGTGAAAGAATGCATAGAATCAGAAAAATAAACTTGTTTTACATCAGCAAATTCTTCACCAATAGCCCTCCCCATGAAATTGGAGTGGTGCATAGATCTATATCCTCCCTAAAGAGGGGAAATAGAGGGTTGAATTAACTCTCCAACAGAGTCATGTTGCTGCCCCATCTCCGCAAAGTTCATGCATATTTGACAATGCTAATATATTTCTCCTTCAAAGCCCTCCCAATAGTAGCTCCTCAAGATGGTGTTGTTGAGCTTCATAAAATACTCTTGGCTAAAATAGAACTCCTCATAGGTCCATTTTAGTAAATTCTCCTTGAGCTTGGAGGCTCTAGATAAGAATATCCTACCATGATTATAGATGACTCCATCAAGGAATGAATAGCTTCCTTCATGCAACCCGTAATCAAGAATCATGCAAGTATGAAGATCCTTGGAATATTCCACCAACAATTGGGATTTCCAATAGGGATATAAGGTGCCCAAAAATGACAGTGCTGGTAATATGTTATCTGAACTATCTGCCATGTTTTTTTCCTCCCCCTTGACATCTCCCATGCCAAAGGTACAAAGTGGAAGGTTTCCAAACCCTCCTTGTTGCCCTCCTTGCACATGCAGATGCTTCAAAGCGAAAGGAAGATCTTGGAAGTTAGTCTCCCATGGGATTATATCATTTTTCCAAGGCCTTTCTATTTTGGCTAAAGCATGCATGTGATACCATCATCTCTTTTCTAGCAGGGAGTAGTGTTCTTCAAACAAGTTTGTCTTCTGATTCAAGGCTTGCCTCCCATGTTTCATGATGATGTCATATTATCTTCTTGCAACATATCTTCTCAATGCAATTTGAGAGGTGAGGATAGGTAGTGAAGTCAAAGGAAAACTGTTCTCCCTTCCTTTATACCTCCCCCATACTCTCAGCGCTATAGCATGGTCTTCTAATGCTCCCTTCCTTCTTGGATCTATGGAAGGAGCAACAATGCATGAAACATCTCTCATCAAATATGAATCAGGTGGTCTCCTAGGGGGTACACCACAAGATAGAGATGTCTCATGGCTCGTTCCCATGTGAAATATAGATGGGAACATAATATGACTACTTCCAATGCCCAAATCCATCTCTAATTGTTGTGTGGAAGTATCATGGTAGGGAGAAGTTGGAGCAACTCCCCCATCTTCTTCTCCATCACCCACCTTCTGCAAGACCTCATAGTCTAAGGTGCCCCCTCTAGATGCAGTTAACTCATGAACACCCATCATCTCCTTGGTGTCAAGGGTCTTCATCACAAAGGACCGATCCATCATAGTGTGTGTTCCAAGATTTGAATGTAGTGTTGAAACACATCTCCTCCACTATTTTGTCTCTTTTTCTATCATCATAGACACATACTGCTCATATTCTCCATGTATAGGATCCATAGGGCCTCCTTGCAGAGATACAAGGACCCTCTTAGTGGAAGCAATAGCTTCAACTCCATCTCTCAATAAAATTAGATTCCCTCCTACTGTCACAGTGCTGGAGGAACCTTTCAGTTCTACTTCTTTCTCCTCCTCATCAATGGAGTATGCCCCATCAATAAGAGATCATTTTTCTTGATATCTCATGGAGGAAAGGACATTCATATATTATTCTTAAGAAGAATAACCTTGGTGAAGTAAGGAATTTTCCCTTGGAAAACCATGTAGCAGATCTTTACCCCTCCCAGCAATGTTCTGAAATGGAGTTATCTTCATGGATCTTCTTCCTTCTTTGAGTTGAAAAAACTTAGGGAAGCCTAGATTCTCCTTGAATATTTTAGACTGAGATTCATATTCTCGGATTTAGTCACCAATATTCTCCTCCTCTGGTGTGTCTCCCTCTTCTTCTCCTCTTGCAAAGAATGCAGGCATACTGCAACGTTGCAGATCAGATTGTGTGGTTGCATGCTCACACACATCAGATGAAGTAGTGGGGATTTCCTCCTATGCAAAAATCCTCAAGAGATATTCTGATCTTCCATTCCTCACTCCACTAATATCTCCCTCCATCTCATGCAAATATTGAGAAAGAATGTTAGAGAACTCTACTCCTTTTATTCTTCCATACAAAGGGGTTTCAATGGTGTAATCATTTTTCTTCTGTCTTCTTCCATGAAACCTCTGTTCTCTATCAGTGAGAGTTTATCCTCCCTATGAATACATATTGGCCCAAATAATGCATAGGCTGTGCCAAGAAAGTAGCTCTGATACCACTGAAATATACCAAAATTGGGATTGCATAGCAAGCCTGTTGAAATAACGCACTCCTGAGAATTCAGTGCATTGAAATGAGTTTTTAGCTATTGTATCCCTTAGATAAGCTCATCTAAGATCTAAATCCAAAAGGAGAGCAAAAAAAAATCAAACTATGGGGGTTAAACAGATCTCCCCTAGCCTAGTCTAGTTGAAAATCACCCAAAGAGAGGGGTTGCAGCTATATGCAAGGACTGCTTCAGGAATAAATCAGTTTATCAATTTACAAGTGTGATACCAGCATGGAGGCTTTTCTTTTAGATATACATCAGTAAATTATATCTACATTGCAACTTATACAGTGTATAACAAAAATGGAAAGATGATACAAGACAAAAGCCTCAAAATGGAATAATAGGCTTGAAAGTGTTATTTTCATTGTTGAAGCATGAAGTAGATTAAAACTTAGATATACAACATATTTGTACACAAAATGTTAGATCTATATCAGATCTGTATACAATAAAGGCTCCTTAATTCATTCCCCTTGGGGATCTCAACAAAACATGAAGGTACAAGAGTAGATATGAGATCTAAGTCAAAGATCTATATAAGTATTTAGAATATTCTGAAGCATAAAATATGTATCAGATTAGATCTGAACTAACATGGATTGGTTGGCCAACACACAGATCACTATAGTGAAAGGAAGAGTCCAATCACTAGAGATCTCTCCTCTGAAAATGATGGCAAGTCACCCTGCAACTCTGCTTTTGAAAATAACACAGTCATGGAAGAGGGAATGCATTGTAGACCTTGAAAATGCTTTGGCCTGCTACCAATATGTGGATCTGAAGCTCAACCTACTAATGCACTCTTCTAGGAGGTTAAAAGACACACTCACTGAGAAGAGGCACCAGTACAAGCTAGATTTGAACAGATCTAGTGTTTCAATTGTTGTAGCTCACATGGAAAACCCAATCCTAAGCGGGACTGTGTTGTAGATGCAAGATGTGGCTTAGCCAAATGCTAGATAGTGGACTAGACAAACAAGACTCCTCCAAGAGCTACTCAATGAAGGAGGTGGGAATCCTAAACACGAGAACCCAAGAGGTGTGTCTAAATAGAAAATACCTTCAGAAAATAATATCCTTAAACAACCTTTTCCTATTGTCCTCCTCCTTTTATAGGGTGAAAGCCTTGTCAAACCCTAAACCACCTCAATGAGTTAGCCCCTTTTCACATGTGGAGCCTCCATCTAGAACTGTGTTGTGTATCCATGAGGTTCAATGCACCTAGACTGCACTATTGAATTGGTCAAGGTTGACCACATCTTGTGATTTAAACCCATTCACACCTGCAAGATTTTATTTACATGGCCTAGATATGTCTCTGTTTACATAGGCATTGATTTATTCATGGTTTTTAGGAGTTTTACATGTCCTCCTTCACATTTTATTCATAAACATGAAATGAAATTTAAAACAAGGCAAAATAAGATATTCCCATTAGCTTGGGCTAAATGGGAATATTACAATTATTTTCTTGTTTGGGTACTAAACTAGCTCATAGCTCATCTTATCATCCTCAAACTGATGGTCAAACTGAGATAGTGAAAAAATGTTTGGAAGGATTTTTTCGATGTTTTGTATCTGATAAATAAACACAATGGGTCAAGTGGTTACCTCTGGCTAAATGGTGCTACAACACTTTTTTCCATACTATAGAAAAATGACCCCATTTATGGAACTTTATGGATATCATCCACCGTCCATCACATCATATTTAAGAGAAAAATATAAGGTTCAAGCAATGGAAGATCACAACGAGCATCAACAACAAGTTCTCCAACCCTTAAAGGATAACTTATTTTTGCAACAAAATTGAATGAAACAATAGGGAGATGAACATCGCAGTGAGAGAAGTTTTGATGTAGGAGACTGGGTATTTTTATGGCTACAAACATACAAACAAATGTCCCTCAAGAAATATAAGAAGGATAATCAATTATCGCCAAAGTACTATGGTCTTTACAAGGTGTTGCAAAAGATTGGTATTATGGCATACAAATTGGAGCTTCCTACTTCTTCACGAGTGCATCCAATTTTCCATGTTTCATGCTTAAATAAGGTTATAGGTGAAAAAATTCTAGTTCAAACAATATTTCGAGAAGTTTATGAGGAAGAAAAAATCATATTGGAACCTAAAAAATTCAAGGAAATAAGAACTCGACAGCTACGAAATTGATCAATTTAGAGTATCTCATCAAGTGGAAGAACTTACCCATTGAAGATTCTAGATCGGAGGATGAGAATTTTATACAGAAGCATCTAGAGCTACTCAAGCATTGAAGACAACACTTTTTTGAAGAAGAGGGGCATGTTAGGTCCCTATATTATTAGTGTAGTCCCTTCTTGTTCTTAGTATAACCCCCTTATTATTATTGTTGTACCCCTGTAACCACCGTATCGTTATTATTGTGCCCTTAAATTATTATTGTTAGGTTGGCTAGGATTATATTTTGACCCCATGGACTCCTATATATAGAAGGAGGTTTTTTCATTTGTATCATCCAATAATTATTCATTTATGTAATGTAAAGGAGGCTTCCCCCTCGAAGTGGCTTATTTCTAAGGCATTGATCTCTCTTTTATTCTATTTATGGAGCTGGTTTCATAACATAATCAACAATCAGATCATAGATATAAATCATAACACTACAACTAGCACACACTTGCACTCAAGTACATATCAGTTGTCTCAACACATAATGTGTTAGTATAACCATCTTAAAACAAAATCTTTCCTTCAGGAAATCTTATAAACAAATACCCTTGTCATGAAATTAATCAAATATTCGATCAACTTGTAAATATACCATTCTAGATAAACCAAATTGACCACATAATCAAAATCATACCTCAATGTATCTCAAGAGAGGCTATCACATTCGCACAAGTCGATCCAGATTAATACGACAGAACATTACAAGTATATAATCTCATACTTAGATTTCATAATTATAACCATGTACACAGACCAATCCATACCAACACGATATATATAACATCAATATCTTAATGAAATAACAATCATCATTCATTTAACTAACATATAACAACAAGAAGTTAACATACAACATACTCATCAAAAACATATAACATAATCATCAAGTTAATTAACATAAAACAACAACAACAATGCATATAACAACAAGTTACTACCATGCATGAAAATCTGACACGTGTATATGAATGCACCGATTAACTAGCCTCTATCATGCATGTAACCATAACAAAAATAGATTGATAGGAATGTACCTAACCCTAATTCATATAAAAACCATTAACCAACATGCATGCATTCCCAACATACAAACCTGTATGAAAATTTGTTCTTGCCTTGAGGTCTCGTGCTACAACCTCACTCTAATGATCTACATCTCCTACTTTATCTCATCCAACACATTAGAATAAGGGTGACACAAACTACACACAATGACCTCATAATTCATGTTTGACCTACTAGACACGAATAATTATAACCAAGAAAATGAATGCATAACAACATATAGACACTTATATTCATAACAAATACATATAAAAATGACATGCATTCATGACAAACGTCGTCCAACAACAAAATTATCAAATTCTATATGAAAACATAACTATAACAATGAATACTACCATGCATAAATAATAACATATACAACCTACATGCATGCATGACAAACACATTCTGCCCATCCATCCCAAGTGTTGAACCATGCTCTATTACCACTTTGTAACCACCTCCTCCCACATCTACCCACGCTACTCAGTCACTGGGGTAAACATGTGACGACAGGCTACTATGATTTTATTCAACCTCCTATGTGATGTTAAGGAAGAGGAACCAATGAAATATAAACAATCTGACCTTCCACACATGCTACAAAACCTTCAGGGGCCAACCAACATTTCTAGGTGATCAACCCATGAGAAAATTCATCATTTTATTTATCTTGACGCTTAGCCACTCCCATGAAAAGACCTGTAAGAGACTAAGGCCTTCCTGAAGCTCCCAAAGAAAGGAATACTAATGATTTTGGACTGTTTCAGATAGTTTTGTGCTAGCAGCCCCAAATTATGTGCCACTTTTTCAGGGCCATGACTCAAGCCACTACCCAGAACTTCATCAAATATTCAATAATGATAAATAATATGGAAAAAATTGTGCTAATGAAAAAAATTGATCAAGGACTTGACCGGAAACCTACTACCCATGACAGGAATTTCATAAAACTTGTCATAGATACGTAATCTACAAGTCATAACAAAATATCTGAGCATAGGGGTCTCATATTTATTTTAGGTTCACAAGGAATCATTAATGTCTTATCACATTAGCTGAAATTATCATCTATTAGGTCGTAATGTATTAAAAGGAAAACTAGGTTCAAGACTTTCACGAACCACCCAGCCATAGCTTGTCTAAACCATATATTTCTTTCACCCAATCACCCTCATGCCACATTCCAAGCATGAATGTCGAATCTCATGAAAAACATCAATCAAATCCAAACTAGGGCTTCTAAAGGAAAAACCACATCAACCCTCAGCTAGTGATTCCACCTCACAATCGGACATCATGAACCATCACCAGATTATGTACTTTAAGGATTAAACTAAGATATTTTTCAAAATGACATGTTATAGGCAAACTGGCCAATATATGATCGTAAGATATTTCACATTTTTTTCCCAGACCAGGCTGAGAAAATCCATTAACTTTAGGAATGTGAGTAGAAGAGGAGTTGGGAATGTTGTTTCCTTTACCGAAAGAAATATGGCAAGGGAGGGTGGAGTTTTCAGCAATAAAAATCTTACTTCCCTCCTTTTAGTGCCATAATTGTTGACAGTGTTGCACCTGCCAACATTCAAGGGGTCTCACCTATATGTGGTACCAATTATACCTCACACCATTTGCGATAGGAGACCCATTTGAAATACAACCCAATTAACATTATCTTGGATATTTTCCTTGTCTCTAACTGTTATCAAGAGAGAGGAGCACATATGTTCCTCTGACAAGAAAGAAAGTGTGTCTCACGAGTGTGCCTTTGAAAAGCAAGAAAGTGTGCCTGGTGACATGACATTGATTGCATGCACTATGTGATGACATGGAAATTTCAAGTCATTCTTGTTGCTTCTTTATTTGTGTCTTCTTGAAAATGTATTTTGTCTACCTCCATATGGATTAGAGATAAGGATACTTCAATGATATCAGACCTTCAACTGCGGTCACAAACTTATGTCCCTTTTCTTTCTCCTGATCGATCAACTTGTGTATTCAAATCCCAAGGTGTCGTCTAGAAAGTCATCCTTATACATCTCCTTCTTCATCACCCTATCATGGTTTTATGGAGTACCCGCATCTACAACTCACTCATGACAAGATGACATTAGTCCGATAAAGCCCTAGTCTAAGATTTTGCATGATGATCGACTTATTGAACTATAACTAGATGACAAGTTGAAGGAGAGGCTCAATGACTACAGAATTGTGTAGCTTAGGCAGTCGAAGGTTGTGCTTGAGCCTTGAGACTGCGCAATGCACAGTGTAGGTAGGGGGAATGTATAAATATTGATCAGTTGGGGAGCTCAGGGAGCCATATTGAGGGCTTGAGCATTGATTTTTCCTATTGCGTAAATCAAGATGTCATTGGTGAGGTTTGAGCCTTGTGACTGCATAATTCACAATACTGACTCAACAGGATAAAGAAAATCCACAAATTTTGGACTCAGAGGTTAGGCTTAAGCACTTTGATTGCACAATGCACAGTATTGGGAGGAAATAACTATGCATTGGGTAGTGCCAACTGGAAGGCTTACATATTGACGGTGGGGAATGCACAATGTGTAGTTCAGGAGGGCTGGATGAGGCCAAGTTGCTTGGTCAGGAAGCTTTCTAGATTTGGATAAGTGTGGGATCAGTGAAAATGATGTGAATAGGAATAAGACTTAACTATGATCACACACTTAGAAAAATTTATGAAACAACATATTTCATCTAGAACACATGAAAAATACACTTCCCTCAGTGTGACAGTTGTGGAACAACTTACGACAAGTGCACACCAAATATACAATTTGCGACGATACTGACGACACTTGTGAGAGAATGCTTAAGACTTTGGAAATGAGTGTGGTAGATGTTTACATGCTAGAATCAACTTATTTACACAAATATAACCCTTTCAGACCAACAAAAACATATGTTGTGTGATGTGCGACATTTAACATTTGAAAAGATGACACTTTGGTTTTCTTACAAATGGGAACAAAACACATAGAGAAGACACATGCATTGAGTCTTAATGCTTAGCACAATAGTATGAAAGACAAAAGGAGGCTCCAAAATTTGGGTGCAAGCCAAAATTTTGGAGGGTGTTGTAGCAGTGACAACAGATGTCCATGCTTCGATGTTGAGAACACATTCATATTGAGAGTGGGTAGGTGATTTAATACAATAATTTTTTTAATTATATAAAAATTCATGAACCATAATAAAAATATCACATATGCATAGCATGGAACAAAATATTTATGTGTAATTATTTCAAGAGGAAACCAAAAAAAATATTTTTATAACTATTTATAGGAAGCAACCTACAATTACAAATATTTGTAGACATCGACTAATTTGAGACATCAATCCCCACTACTACAATTTTTTGTAGGAAGTAACCTACTCGAGACGTTAATCCCCACCGGTGAAAATATTCACAAGCGGAAACCTACTGGAGACACGATTCTCAACTACTTCAAATATTCATAGGAATCAACCTATTAGAGACACCAAAATCCATAATTGTTACAATTTCTCATAGGCACCAACCTACATCACTAAGTTTGATTACAACTTTTTCATTCAGTAATTCTATTAGTCACTTACACCACCATAAAATTAATTTACTACCTCTAGCTTCACTAATTTTGTGTCTCCCAAAACTTCTTGTTTTCATCCTCATCCCAAGAACGAACATCTACAACATGTTGTGTATGAAATTTTGAAAAACGTTTTCTAACAGCAAGTTAAAACAAATATTCCATGTTGACATATTTCAAACAAATTTCAAGATCATTAAAAAATCCTAACTTCTACAAGAAATATTTCCAAAATTAGATGAACCAAGGTATAGAATTTATATCACAGGCACATAGAGATATTTCCTTGTTATCCTTATTATTTCACAATATGAAACATCTTATAACAACATTTATAGTGCACATTCCAAATTGACTTGTTTGAAGCATATTTAAAGAGAATTGAAGAACCCAAAATATCTTAGAGCATATCTCTGAAAGTATACTGAAAAAAATGACCAAATATTTTACCGCAAGTACATAAATATATCACCTTATCCATTCATAATTTCATAGTATGAAATATCCCAGAAGAAAATTTATAGAAAAAATTTCAAGATGACTCTTTCACTCCATAAATCAAGTTTTCCTACACCTTTAAATCCCCAAGAGTATGACCCATATTTTCTTGCACATTTAAAATATATTCACTCTTAGATGATGTTCAAATGAACTAATATATCCTTTATTTATAGTGTTTATGAAATCACTTATAGGACCAACTTGTATGTTATATTCCCAAATGGGGAATGCAGTAATAGAATGCAGAATGACATAAATATAACATAGATAATCATAGCCGAAGCAGGAGGCCAATATGGAGACCCTTCATTTTTATTTACAGCAACAAAATAGATGTAAAATATGGCCCATAAGATGCATAACAGGAAATGCAAGTCTCCAATGTAAGAAAATCCTCAAAATGAGGTGCTGCAACCATGTATTAAGACTGGAAAAAGCCTTACAACGTTATTTTATTGGTCTACAAAAACTGTAGATTAAACTTTAGATCTAGAGAAGATAAGTGCATGAAAATTCAGATCTATAATAGATCCATACACTATATAGGCTCCTCTTCATAATCCTGTTGGGGTTTTCAGCATTAGACCATGTACAAGTTGTATATATGAGATCTAAGTCTGCAGATCTATAGAAATCTTTAGATTCGGAAATTGGATCTGATATAAAATGAAAAATAGAATGATCATTTCCAAGATATCTCCAAATTGAAGGGCAAACCCCCAACACTTGAAAACCAACTCTCCAAATGGTGTGCCCAAACACCCTGCAACTGCACCTACAGGAATAACACAGATTTGGAATTAAAACTGCATTGTAGGGATCAAATTTTGGTTGGCCACATGCCAAGATCAGAAAATGAAGCTCAAGTCATCCAATACTCTCCTCCCAATGTATTAGAAGCCTCCTCCATTGAAAATGAGCACTAAAATGACCTAGATATGAAAAGATCTAGCCTCAACTTCATGTACCTTGCAAAGACAACCAAAACCCTCAACAGGATCTGTGTTGTTGTTGAAATAAGAAGCTTGGCCTTTGTTGAAGATTGCAACAAGAAACAGTGAAGGAGGCATCCTGAAACATCATTCCTGATCCTAGTTGGGAAGTGATCAACTAAACTAGGTGGGGCCCACACAGGTGATTTTTGTCGCAAAGTCTATTTTTAGACTATGTCTATTTTTAGACATGTAGATCATATTCTATGAGTTGCAGGATGGTATTTGTGGATGGTTGATCAAGTTGGAAAAATACATGGACTTCTATTTTTAGACATATTGGGAAGAAACTATTTTTAGATTGCCAGTCTAAAAATAGACATGTCGAATATTATTTGCTCTTAATAATATTTGGACTTTAAACATTAACTTATTCTCTTGGAGCACTTCAGCTAAGTGCACAGATGTGGCACAGGAGCTGAAAAAAGGAATTACACTATTCCTGAGGGTTTATTGGAGCTAATGCATGAGGAATTCAGTTAGAACTCATGTGACAGAGTTTGGTGGAGTTGTAGAAGTAGTTGGTGGAGTTGTGTTCAGTTTAACTCAGTTAGACACAGTTGAGCTAGTTGTATCTAGTCTAACTGATTGATACACTAATGAGAGTGGTGTGAATTAATTAATAATTAATTCACTAAATATTAACTCATTAATCAAATGAAGAATACATCAGTTAACTATAGTGCATGGACAGTTTTAGTGGAGACCAGTGGAGAGGTAGGTGAAAGAGCAAGTGTGACTATCAATTGTGACTATAGTGTTGCATTGTTTGCACCACAAATTTAGTAGAGATGCCTTTAAGGATTGTGTGAGAAAGGATGGAGCAATTTGAATTCATCCAGAGCCATTATTCATCAGGGATTGTGCAGTAGAGGCAGGCTAAAGGCTGGCAAAGATCAGTGCATGGATTTGCAAGATCAGGGCCTGATTAGTGTGTAGCGATTGGATTGTACTGAGAGCTTGTGATAAGCTTTGTATGAGGATTGCTACATGATCTCTATGAAATATATTATATACATATAGTTGGGGTTTTTAGCTTCAGGCTTTCCCGTTAAAACACTGTGTTCATATGTGTGAATTTTTATGGTTTCATGTGTGCATTGCAATTGATTTAATTTCCGCATGTGATGATCAATGGTGGAATAGATTCTATATTGTGCATGAAGTTAAAATAGTGTGTGATCAGGAGAATCTTGGACATATGCATGTGTAGTGCATATAATTTCTACATGGTATCAGAGCGTTTATCATTGGAGCAGATTGCAATTATTGAAACAGTTGAGTTTTGTGTTGGTGGAATTCGAATTTGCTGCAATGTTTTCTTGGTGTCGAAGTTGAGCATTCATTAAAATGTCTTGCAACAGATTGTGATTTGAGTATGCCGTTGAGGGTAGCTTGAATTATATTGCATGGAAGGACATCATGGAGGTGGTGCTGGAGGATAATGGTTTGAAGGAGTTCATAGATGTTGATATTCCTAAACCGAGTTCTAGTGATGCAGCCGCACGTGACGCATCACAAAAGAAGGTAGAAAGGTGTCGAAGGATTCTGTTGGAAGGTGTGAAGGATAAAAATGTGTCCAGCCTTCATGGTAAATCCACTCCGTTATTAATGTGGAAGGCTTTGACAGAATTTTTCCAAAGCAGAGGTGACCAGAGGAAGTTGGCACTTAAAGACAAGCTCAGGAAAATAAAAATGGAGAAGAATGACACTATTATGGTATACTTGACAAAGTTTTTCCACTGCAGGGATGAGCTTGGGAGTGTAGGAGTTAGTGTGGATGAATAACACTTGGTGATCTTGGCTCTCCTTGGGCTTCTGAAGAGTTGGCATAGCTATAAGGACTCTATCAATGGTCGGGAGAAACTGCCAGGATGGGAGAAACTTTGGTCAGATATTGTGCAGGAGGAGATAAGGCGGAGTACCAGGGATGGATCTTCATCAAAGAATGATGATGAAGAGGATTGCGCTTTGGCTACCAAATCAAGGAAAGGGAAGGGGAAGAAAAATCCTTCTCAATCTGGTGCAGATGGAAAAGAACGTGACATGTCCAAAGTGAAGTGTTTTCACTGTCACGAGCATGGCCATTTCGCCACGCATTGTCCACAGAAGAAGAAGAACAAGCAGGCTTCTAGAGCTGCAACTAGTGAGGCTCTTTCCTCGCAATTTGAGCTTGAATTCTAATTGATCGCATGCATGGTGTCTAGTGCATTGGGATCGGGGTGGTACTTTGATAGTGGTGCTTCCTTTCACATGACGGGAGATGTGAACCTTTTCAGTGACTTGGTGGAGAAATATCTCTAGTTGCATGTTGAGTTGGGAAACAATGGATGATACAATGAGACCAGCATTGGTATCATTACCTTTCATAGGGAGTCAGGTAAACTCATTCTTTTACAATATGTGGTGCATGTTCCAGGTTTAAAGAAGAATTTAATCTCAGTCGCAATGTTAGAGGATAAAAGCTATGATGTTGTCTTTAGTGAGGGAAAAGTTTTCCTTCGGTACAAAGCAATAGGACAAGTCAAGAAGGTTGGGATTCGAGCTAAGAATCTCTACAAACTTGAAGTAGATGGGATTTCTACAGAGCTTCCTACTATTGGGAAGTGCAAGAAAGACATGCAATTGAAGCTTGAGAGGGAGCTGGATTTGCATGCAGGTAAGAGTGAACCTCAGGATGTGGAGCAGCCACAAGATGAGGATCATGGAATGGGATAAACCACTCATGCAGAGAAATTTCATGCCAGATGGGCAGAGGGAGTGCATGCAGCTATACCACCAGGTGAGAGGTGGGGCGACATGCATGAGTAATCCCATGAGGAGATTTCTGGGTAGGATTCATTGATGTGGTGTGGATCTCATGAATTGAACCTGGCTACGAGGAGCCCATAGAGCAGTAGTAGCATGATCAGTTGGATTGATGCAAGCAGATCAAAGTGACAGTGTTGGATATTGGAGTGCGGTTCAGATTTGGCAGCAAGTGCAGAGTGCATGGGTGTAGAGTTCAACAATGCAGTGGTTCCTGAAGACATGTGCAGTTGGTAATAGCAGCAGTCAAAGACTTTGATGATAGATGCATCAAACTGATTGAGTTGTTTGGAGCCTGTTCAGTTTCAGAAGAGTTGTAGAGTAGATGCATGGAGTTGCATGGCGCTTGTAAAGGTTGCAGGGCGAATGCATGGAGTTGCAGGTTGCATGCAAAGGCATTCCTTTCTTGTTGAGAGGGAGTGTTGAAGATTGCAACAAGAAATAGTGAAGGAGGCATCTTGAAACATCATTCCTGATCCTAGTTGGAAAGTGATCGCCTAAACTAGGTAGGGCCCACACAGGTGATTTTTGTCACAAAGTCTATTTTTAGACTATGTCTATTTTTAGACATGTCGATCATATTCTATGAGCTACAGGATGCTATTTGTGGATGGTTGAAAAAGTTGGAAAAACAGATGGACTTATATTTTTAGACATATTGGGCAAAACCTATTTTTATATTGCTAGTCTAAAAATAGATATGTCAAATATTATTAGCTCTTAATAATATTTGGACTTTAAACATTAACTTATTCTCTTGGAGCACTCCAGTTAAGTGCACAGATGTGGCACAGGAGTTGACAGAAGGAAGTACGCTATTCCTGAGGTTTTACTGGAGCTAATGCATGAGGACTTCAGTTAGAACTCATGTGACAGAGTTTGGTGGAGTTGTAGAAGTATTTGGTGGAGTTGTGTTCAGTTTAACTCAGTTAGACATAGTTCAGCTAGTTGTATCTAGTCTAACTGATTTATACACTAGTGAGAGTGGTGTGAATTAATTAATAATTAATTCACTAAATATTAACTCATTAATCAACTAAATAATACATTAGTTAACTACAGTGCATGGACAGTTTCAGTGGAGACCAGTGGAGTGGTGGGTGAAAGAGTAAGTGTGACTATCAGTTGTGACTATAATGTTGCATTCTTTGCACCACAAATTTAGTAGATATGCCTTTAAGGATTGCGTGATAAAGGCTGGAGCAATTAGAGTTCATCCAAAGCCATTCTTCAGCAGGGATTGTGCAGTAGAGGCAGGCTAAAGGCTGGAAAAGAACGGTGCATGGATTTTCAAGATAAGGGCCTGATTAGTGTGTAGCGATTGGATTGTACTAAGAGCTTGTGATAAGATTTGTATGAGGATTGCTACATTATCTCTATGACATATATTATATATAGATAATTGGTGTTTTTAGCTTCAGGATTTCCCGTTAAAACACTGTGTTCACATGTGTGAAGTTTTATGGTTTCATGTGTGCATTGCAATTGATTTAATTTCCGCATGTGATGATCAATGGTGGAATATATTTTGTATTGTGCATGAAGTTAAAATCGTGTGTGATTAGGAGAATCTTGGACATATGCATGTGTAGTGCATATAATTTCTACAGCCTTCATCCAGATAGTGGACAATACAATGCAAACTCTCCCAAGAGATACTCAATGGGAAGAGGTGGGATTCCCGACTAGGAACAACCAATTCTAAACAACATTAATTCTCATCTAAATAGCAAGAGAATTATATATGCCTAAACAAACAATATATTCAGAAATATAATAATCATCAACAACCTTCTAATGCTGCCATCCTCTTCCTTTTATAAGTTAAGAGCTTGAAAACCCTAAATCACTTCTAATGAGATCACTTTTTTCACACAAGGAATCTCCATCTAAAACTGCGTTGTGCCTCACTGATGGCCACTCCTCCATGAAAACGTTCTATATTTGGTCAAGGTTGACCTAGTCAAAATGTCGAGCCCCTTTCACACCTAAGGGTGCTTGATTTAGCAGCCAAGATTTAGCCTTTTCACATTTGACATTGATTTATTCATTATTTAGGAGTATTATGGACCTCCTTTGTACTTTTATTATTTAAACAAAGTGATAAAACAAAAATGAATATTCAAATTAGTTCATGACTAATTGGGAATATTACAGTCCTCCCTTCCCAAATGTTTCTTTTCCTCAAGCGATTGACAAGGTGAGTGTTGCAACTCTTCTCCTCCTCCATTAGTGACACCAACATGTGATAAGCTTCCTCACTAAGCTAAGTGTTCACCAATCCAACCCTCCATGAATTGCTCCTCCAAAGTTCTCATGAGATGTAAATAATCCATCTGATAAGGAGAAAATAGCTCAAATGAAACAAACATGGTTTTCCCAATGTTCTCCCTTAAACATGTAGCATAAGATACATGGAGAATCTCCATCCCATAGGGCACATACATACCTCCCATCCTCCCTCCATACATTCCCATAAAAATTACAAGTACATCATCCATGTATGGGATCAAAACTACATATATACAAACAATAATTTGTGCATATGGAGGTGGGTCATAGTCCCACATGTGGAACCAGCTCAGTGCATCTCATGACTGGCTTATATCGTGATGTGGTAAGTGGTTTCCCCACCACTTACTTGCTTCCCATGTCATCTCACCATGGCTGAAATTGTGAGATATATTTGGTTCTTTAGGAATGCACCCATCATGAAACATAATCTCCCTTTGTACTCCAAGGGAGTGGTTATGTTTAGAAAATTTTGTGGCCCAAAGTTGGCCATGAAGATTATAAGGTACAATAATCCTCCTTGGAGTCATGGCCTGCATATACATGGTGAAATAATGCAAACAATAATCAAATGAAACATCATTTACATGAGCATATTTTTCACCAAATTGTTTCCTCAAACAAATGGAGTGGTGCATAGATTTTTCCCCTTCCTCAAAAAGAGAAAGAGATGGCTAAGTTAACTCCTCCATAGAGTTATGTTGTTGCCCCATCTCCACATGGTACATGCATCTTTGAAAATGATGATGTAGTTCTCCTCCAAAGCCTTTCCAAGTATAGCTCCTCATGATGATGTTGTAGAACCTCATGGAAGATGTGTGGCTGAAACAGAACTCTTCATAGGCCCTTTGTAGCAACTTATCCTTGAGCTTGGAGGCTCTAGAGAAGAAGATCCTACCATGATAATAGATTACTCCTTCTTGGACTGAATAGCCCTCTTCATGTAGCTGTTCATCAAGTATCATGCATGTATATATATTCTTGGAGTAATCCACCAGTAGTTGGGATTTCCAATATGGATCAATCTCCCATAGTGACAACATTGATGATATATCAACATAAATCTCTGTAATATGGCTACTCTCCTCCTTAACATCTCCCATGCCAAAGGTATATGTTGGAAGGTCATTCCTTCCATGCATCTCCTCCCACAATGAAAAATATGAAATGAGAGTGGGTAATGATGATATTGGGAGAAGATCTCCCTCCTCCTTGAGCCTACCTAAGATTCCCAGCATTGTATCATTGTATTCCAATGCTCCCATCCCTCCTGGATCTATGCTTGGAGCCTCATGTTGTGATACATCTCCCACAAAATCTGAATCAGGTGGCCTCCGAGGTTGTTTGCCACTATATAATAGTATCCCATGCAACAATCTCATGAGCATGATAGATGGGGTTGTAAGGTCCTTGCTTCCACTATGCAAATCCATCTCTATTTTCTGTGTGGAAGTAATATGTTAGGGATATGTATGCATGCCCTTGAACATTTGAGTTTCACCACTCTTCTTATCCACCCATTCCATTTGCAAATCCTCCCAATCAGTGGTGACTTTTCCAAATGTAATCAACCATTGAGCACCCAAAATCACATTGGTGTCAGGTATTTCAACCACAAATAAGTGATCAATAAATATATATGTCCCCATGGTGACTAATAAGGATGGTACATAGTGCATGCATTGCATTTTTCTATCTCCTGGGACAAAAATAGAGAATCCCTCAAAAGCGTCAGTGGGTATTGCCCTCCTTTGCACTACTTGGGAATCAATGAAATTGTGGGTAGCCCCACTATCAATCAAAATAGAAACCCTCTGATTCAAGATGGAACCTTGAACTCTTAAGGTCAAGTACTTAAGTACTCCTCTCAAAGATGCAATAACCCCTCCAATAGGAGAAAATGCTCCATTCCCATCTCATGATGGTGTTGGATCTCCTCGTACAGTGTCAGCACTGTGACCTCTTCTTGGTTCATCTTCTTCTTCCTTCTCATCATCTGAGAAGACCTCTATGTAAGATGATTTTTCCGTAGTACATCTATGTCCAGGTGCCCATGATTCTTGGAAAGTGAAGTAGAGATTCCTTCTTCTTAGATCTCCCCAGACATCATCATCAAGAGGTTTCTTGTATTAGCTCTCCTTAGAAGGAGCAGCCTTTCCTTCCTTTCCCTTTGAAGAAAAAGAGGGCTCATGTTGAAAAGTTTCCTTTTATTTTGGCAAGGAATCTTGAAGGTCTCTAGCCATTTCAATAACATCATGTAGGGTAGTGGGCTTGGTAGATTTAACCAACCTGTGAAGAGGTTCATCTAAAACATCAATGAACATGTACACCCTTCTTGCTACAAACAAATCAGGAACCATAACAAAAAGTCTTAAAAATTCAAAGATGTAAGTTTATGTATTACCTGATTGTTTCAACTTTTCTAGGCCATGAATGTTGCCTCTGGAACTCTTCTATCAAATCTTTCCACCAGCCTTCTAGTGAACTCTGAGTATGAAGTGACATTGGCATGACCAAATGTAGACAAGCCATGGAACCACCAGTCATGTGCTTCGCCTTCAAGGTGTAGCACTGCAATCTCAATAGCCTCCATCTTTGGAACCTTGTTCAGCTGAAAGTAGATGTCAATTTTTTCTACCCAAGATTTGGTAGAACAATTGGATGACCCATCAAAATTTGGTAGAAATAATCTACCCATAGTGTGGTTTCGATCATGATTATGAATGAATCCACCACCTCTATGATGATGCCTTGGTCTTCTATTTTTCTTTATGTGACAAACCTCTTCAAAACTCAAGTTATATTTGAATCTCTAATTTTGAGACTCATATTCTTCAAAATAGTCTTCAAGGGTTTCATGCTCTTGAAACCCTTCATTTCCCACAGCTAAAAATGTAGGCAAGGTAGAGCGTTGGGAAACTTGTGGCTAATGCACTGGTTGATCATTCCAGTGATGAGACATGGCAGAGCCTTCTCCAAGATGAAATCCTTTAGGGGATTCCTCGATTATGTCCATTCTCATCTCTTTGATCGCTCTAGAAAGATATTGAATGGCTCTAAGAAGGATCTTAGGAAAATCCTTACCTTCACCTTCACCTCCAGATATAGGGGCTTTACCCGTGTCTTCATTATCATTTGTGTAATCAAACCTATTTTTTCTTCTCTTTAGATACCTCTTCTCTCAGTCAGTAAGAGGCCCTTCTTCTTCAGAAGATATATTGGCTCCTTAGAAAGCATAGGTTGAGCAAAAATGATGCTCTAATACCACTGTAATATTCCCAAATGGGGAATGCAATAATAGTATGCAGAATGACAAAAAATAATGCAGATCATCATAGACAAGGTAGGAGGCCAATATGGAGACCCTTCATTTGTATTTACAATAGAAAAATAGATGTAAACGATGGCCCATAAGATGCATAACATGAAATAAAAGTCTCCAATGTAAGAAAATCCTCAAAATGAGGTGCTGCAACCATGTATTAAGATTGGAAATTGCCTTACATCATTATTTTATTGGTCTGCAATAGTTGTAGATTACACTTTAGATATAGAGTAGATAATTGCATGAAACATCAGATCTATAACATATCCATACACTATATAGGCTCCTCTTCAGAATCCCCTTGGGGTTTTCGGCATTACACCGTGTAAAAGTTGTAGATATGAGGTCTAAGCCTATAGATCTACAGAAATATTTAGATCTCGAAAGTGGATCTGATCTGATATGAACAACAGAATGATCACCTCCAAGAGATCTCCAAAGTGAAGGGTAGATCCCCAACACTTGAAAACCAACTCTCCAAATGGTGTGCCCAAACACCCTGCAACTGCACCTACTAGAATAACGCAAACATGGAAGTAAAATTGTGTTGTAGGGATCAAAATGTGGTTGGCCACATGCCAAGATCAGCAAAATGAAGCTCAAGTCATCCAATACTCTCCTCCCAATGGATTAGAAGCATCCTCCACTGAAAAGGAGCATTGAAATGGCCTAGATCTGAAAATATCTAGCCTCCACTTGCTGCATCTTGCAAAGACAACCAAACCCTCAACGAAATATGTGTTGTAGTTGAAATAAGTGGGAAGAGGTGGGATTCCCGACCAGGAACACCCAATGCTAAACAACATTAATGTTAAGCTAAACAACAAGAGAATGATATATGTCTAAATAACCAATATATTTAGAAATATAATAATCATGAACAACCTTCTAATGATGCCATCCTCTTCCTTTTATAAGTTAAGAGATTGCAAACCCTAAATCACTTCCAATGAGATCACTTCTTTCACACAAGGCATCTCCATCTAAAACTACATTGTGACTCATTGATGGCCACTTCTCCATGACAACATTGTAGATTTGGTCAAGGTTGACCCAGTCAAAATGATCAGGCCCTTTCACACCTAAGGGTGCTTGATTTAACAGCCAAGATTTAGCCTTTTCACATTTGGAATTTATTTATTCATTATTTAGGAGTATTATGGACCTTCTTTGTACTTTTATTATTTAAATAAAGTGATAAAACAAAAACAAATATTCCAATTAGTTCATGACTAATTGGGAATATTACATTGTAAAACAATCTAGGTCAACCTATACTTTTGAGCTAAGTCGACAACAAAAATATTTCATATATATTCATTCCTATGGAGTTAGAGGGAGTGAAATACAATATTGGAAATGTATGAAAATAATTTTCAACCATATATCTTATGATCCTATTGATCTAGGTCTTTAAAGTAAAAAGGACTTTAGAATTAGGGTATCCAAAATGGAGATCAAAAACCCAAAATCAATATTTTTATAATCTCCATCTTGTAATTTTTATCATACATATTTGTGGTCTCCCCCTATGTTTGACATAAATGGAAACAATATTTCAAATAATATCTCACTTTTCCATTGAATACAACCCTTAGTCAAATTTTCAAAAATATTTTACCACTCCCTCTATCTATAACATTCTTCATGTGTGCAATTCTTCCTATATATGCAACTTCTACCCCTTTTATATAAATGGAAAAGGGATGATCCCCCTGATATTTTTCTTCCATCTACTGATACCATTAAGTGGGTATCATTCCAAGCTTCTATCTATGATATTCAATGCTTCTCTGGGAAGACATTTGGTAAAATCATTTGCAACATATTCCTTGGTCGCAATGTGCTCTACATTGAAACTTTGTTCAACTACTTATTCTGTTAGGAATTTGTATTTAATGGGAAATTGATTCATATTTTAGTGCATAACATGATTCTTTGAAATTTTGATTTCACTTGTGTTGTTTTATTTGATTCAGATTAGCTTATCATGTTCCACATTGATGCCCTTTAGTTTCTACTTGATTTATAGAATGTGTGTGCAACATGATGCTACTACAATATATTCATATTCAATTATGGATAGAGATATTGAAGTTTTTTTCTTTCTCAACCACGATAATGGATGATTTATTATAAAAAATTCTCTTCCAATTATACTTTTAACAATGTTACCAAGTTATAGCAAAGAATCCAAGATGACTTGATCACTCCATAAATAAAATTTTCATCCACCTTTAAAACCCAAGAGTATTCCCCATCTTCTCTTGCACACCTAAAATATATTCTCTTGGATGATATTCAAATGATCTCATATATCCTTTATTTATAGATTTTATATTTTTTTTTATAGGGCCAAATTTGAAAACTAGATAGGAAAATCATACAAAATATTTCATATTTCCCCATTCCTATGGAGTTAGAGGGAGTGCAATATACTATTAAAAAGGCCTCATAATATTATATTCAACCACATATATTTTTCCCCCATTTTATCTAGGTATCTATATTCAAAATATCTTCAAATATAGGGTATTAGAACTAGGCATCAAAATCCAAAATACGATATTTTAAATAATCTCCATCTTGTAATGTTTATCATGGACATATGTAGTATCCCACTATATTTGAAATAAACGAAAAAAAAATTTAAAATAACCTCCTACTTTTTCATTGATGACAACTCTTATTCAATTCTTCAACAATAATTTAGTACTCCCTATGTCGAAGATTCTCTTTGTGTGCGCAATTCTTCCTCTATCTACAACTTCTTCCCCTTTAACATAAATTACAAAGGGATCTTCCCTTTATTTTTTTTCTTCCATTTACTCGTGACATAAGGGGGGTATCATTCCAAGCCTCTATCTATTATATTCAAATATTCCTCTGGGAAGAAGTTTTGTAAAAATATTTACAACATGTTCCTTGGTCACAATGTATTATAGATCGACACTATGCTCAACTACTCATTCTCTTAGGAAGTTGTATTTGATGGAATATGCATCATATTTTAGTGCATAACATGATTATTTGAAACGTTGATTTCAATTTTGTTATTTTAGTTGACTAATATTAGGTAATCATATTTTTTGTTTTGGATTTGATGCAATGGTGGACCAAATCCCTTTCTTATTTAGTAGCCTTGTTGCTACCTGCAAGAGATCCCACAATAAAATTGTTAGAATGAAATACAAAAACAAACATAAAATGTAGCTAAAAATAATATACAAAACACAAAATTATGAATAATATGAAAGAAATAAACATAAGAGAGTGGGAAGAATAAACCTCTTTATTAGATTATGTAAGGAGATACAATACTCATCCTAGAGACATTAAAGGGAGTATGGTGAGAAATTTTGCACTAAAAATTTCCTAAAGAAGGGTCCATCTCCTCTATCCTATGCAAAAAAATTATCTCCTCAAAGAAGCCATATGAAAGCTCTCAAAGATGAAATACATATATATGCAAACCTTACTACCTTAGCAATTTTGGAAACATAACTTTGGAAAAACTTCTTTTTCTTCTTAACTCTCATTTTATTTGTATATATAGGCCCAAATCCAATCCTTGGCTCCCCATAACTTATTTATGATAATACGATTGGTGGGAGACAAGAAGATTCCTTTGGGGGCTCCTTAATTCAAATCCAAGAGTAGAATGGTTCAAGGCTATGCCATTAAGGATTTTACTTTCAATAGAAGTTGTCTCCTTCAATGTGAAGTGGTCACCCAAGCTACCGAGTTGTCACTTTTTGAATCAGTGGATATTGAAGAAAATACGACAATGATTTGTGTAAAAACTACTATACCGCCTTTCTGCGGTAATGAAACCAAAATTTGGGTGTAGGCTAAAATTTTGGAGGGTGTTGCAGCAGTGACTGAAACACATATCCATGCTTCGATGTTGAAAACACACTAATTTTGAGAGTGGGCAGGTGATTTAATACTATAAAGTTTTTAATTATATAAACATTCATGGACAATAATAAAAACATCACATAAGCATAACATGGAACAAAATATTTATGTGGAAGTATTTCAAGAGAAAACCACATAAATTAATTTTATAACTATTTATAGGAAGCAACATACAATTACAAATATTTGTAGACATCAAATAATTGGAGACATCAATCCCCAATATTATAATTTTTTGTAGGAACTAACCTACTCGAGACATTAATCCCCACTGGTCAAATATTCACAAGCGGGAACCTACTAGAGACCCCATTCTGAACTTCTTCAAATATTCATAGGAATCAACCTATTAGACACACCAATCTCCATTGTTACAGTTTCTCATAGGCACCAACCTACATCATTTAGTGTGCTTACTTCCACCACCATCAAATTCATTTACTACTTCTAGCTTCACTAATTTTGTGTCTCCCAAAACTTATTGTTTTCATCCTCATCCCAAGAACGAAGTTATACAACATGTTGTGTATGCCATTTTGCAAAACTTTTTCTAACTACAAGTTAAAACACATATTCCATGTTGACATATTTCAAACAAATTTCAAAATCATTAAAAAATCCTAACTTCTACAAAAAATATTTCCAAATTTAGATGAACCAAAGTATAGAATTTATGTCACAAGTACATAGATATATTTCCTTGTTCTCCTTATTATTTCACAATATGAAACATCTTATAAAAAAAATTATAGTGGAAATTCCAAACTGACTTGTTTGAAGCATATTTAAAGAGAATTGAAGAACCCAAAATATCTTAGAGCATATCTCTGAAAGTATACTAAAAAAATGATCAAATATTTTACCACAAGTACATAAATATCTCACCTTTATCCATTTAGAATTTCATAGTCTGGAATATCCCAAAAGAAAATTTGTAGCAAAATTTCCAAGATGATTTGTTCACTCCATAAATCACATTTTCCTACACCTTTAAAACCCCAAGAGTATTGCCCATATTCTCTTGCACATTTAAAATATATTTTCTCTTAGATTATGTTAAAATGAAGTAATATATCCTTTGTTTATAGGATTTTTAAAATAACTTATAGGACCAACTTCTAAAACAGTCTAGGTCAACCTATACTTTCGAGCTCTGTCGACTAGAAAAATATTTCATATATCCTGATCCCTATGGAGTTAGAGGGAGTGAAATATAATATTGGAAAGGTATTAAAATAATATTTTCAACCATATATCTTATGATCCCATTTGATCTATTTCTTTAAAGTAAAAAGGCCTTCAAAAGTAGGGTATCCAAAATGGAGTTCAAAAGCCCAAAATCAATATTTTTTATAATCTCCATCTTGTCATTTTTATCATAGATATTTGTCTTCTCCCCCTATATTTGACATAAATGGAAAAATTATTTCAAATAATATCCCACTTTGTCATTGAAGACAACCCTTAGTCAAATTTTCAACAATATTTTAGCACTCCCTTTATCTATAACATTCTTTGTGTGTGCAATCCTTCCTCTATTATATGCAACTTCTCCCCCTTTGACATAAATGGAAAAGGGATGATCCCCTTGACCTTTTGCTTCCATTTACTGATACTATCAGGTGGGTATCATTCCAATCTTCTATCTATGATATTCAAATGTTTTGATGGGAAGAATTTTGGTAATAAAATTTGCAACATGTTCCTTGGTCGCAATGTACTCTAGATTTCACTTATGTTGTTGTATTCGTTTTCCACATTGATGTCCTTTAGTGTCTACTTCATTTAGAGAATGTGTGTGCAACATGATGCTACTAAAATATATTTATATTCAATTAGGGATAGATATATTGAATTTTATTTCTTTCTCAACCACTATAATGGATGATTTCTTATAAAAAATTCTCTTCCAATTATACTTTTAACAATGTTACCAAGTTATAGAAAAAAATCCATTATGACTTGATCACTCCTTAAATAACATTTTCCTCTACGTTTAAAAACCCAAGAGTATTCCCCATGTTCTCTTGCACACCTCAAATATCTTCTCTTGTATGACATTCAAATGATCTCATATATCCTTTACTTATAGAATTTATATGTTTACTTATGGGGCCAAATTTGAAAACTAGTTAGGCCAATCATACAAAATATTTCATATTTCCCCATTCCTATGGAGTTAGAGGAAGTGCAATATATTATTGAAAAGGCCACATAATAGTATATTCAACCACATATATTTTTCCCCCATTTTATCTAGGTATTTATATTGAAAATAACTTCAAAGATAGGGTATCATAACTAGGCATCAAAATACAAAATTCAATATTTTCAATAATATCCATCTTGTAATGTTTATCAAAGACATATGTAGTATCCCACTATATTTGAAATAAATGAAAACAATATTTCAAATAACCTCCCACTTTTTCATTGATCACAACCCTTATTCAATTCTTCAACAATAATTTAGTACTCCCTATGTTGAATATTCTCTTTCTGTGTGCAATTCTTCCTCTATCTACAACTTCTTCCCCTTTAACATAAATTACAAAGGGATTTTTTTTCTTCCATTTACTCATGACATGAGGGGGATTTCATTCCAAGCCTCTATCTATGATATTAAAATGTTTCTCTCAGAAGAAGTTTGGTTAAAATATTTGCAACATGTTCCTTGGTCACAACGAATTATAGATCGGCGCTATGCTCAGCTACACGTTCTCTTAGGAAGTTGTATTTGATGGGAATATGCATCATATTTTAGTGCATAACATAATTATTTGAAACGTTGATTACACTTGTGTTATTGTAGTTGACTAGGATTAGGTAATCATATTTTTAGTTTTGGATTTTATGCAATGGTGGACCAAATCCCTTTATTCTATGGTAGCCTTGTTTCTACCTACAAGAGAGCCCAAAATAAAATGGTTAGAATGAAAAAAAAAAAACTTATGAAGAATATGAAATAAATAAGCATAAGAGAGTGGGAAGAAAAACCCTCCTTATTAGATGACGTAAAGAGATATAATACTCATCCTAGAGACATTAAAGGGAGTATGGTGAGAAATGGTGCTCTAAAAATTTCCTAAAGAAAGGTCCATATCCTCTATATCCTATGCAAGAAAATTCTCTCCTCAAAGAAGCCATACGAAATCTCTCAATGATGAAATCCATATATATGCAACGCTTACTACGTTAGAAATTTTGAAAACATAACTTTGGAAAAAATTTGTTTTCTTGTTGGATCTCATTTTGTTGGTATATATAGGCCCAATTCCAATCCTTTTCTCCCCCTAACTCATTTATGAGAATAGGATTGGTGAGAGACAAGAAGAGTCCTTTGGGGGCTCCTTAATTCAAATCCAAGAGTAGAGTGGTTCAAGACTATGCCATCAAGTTTTCCTTTCAGTAGAAGTTGTCTCATTCAAAGTGAAGTGGTCACCCAAGCTACTGAGTTGTCACTTTGTGAATCAATCAATATCAAGGAAAAGACAACACTGATTTGTGTAAAAACTACTATAGCGCCTTTGTGCGGTTTGATTTTTTAAATGAACTTTAAGAACACTTGGTTTTTGTTGCTACATGATTTTTTCCATTTTCACTAGTACACTAAGTATACATGTCATTTTTTCATGTTGCAGGTATCTTGATGCATACGATTCAGTGCTCTTTTTCTTACTGCTAACAATTTCCCCCTGATTTTTGAGGTTAGGAGAAAACGTATAGCTAAAATTCATCATATTTTCTATGTCTTATGGTACTTGGGAGAGAGATAATTTCTTATTCAGACGGAGTTAAGTGGATCCTTCAAACGAGATGATAAAATGTAGCACTGATAAAGGGTATATACAAAAATATCTATATCACGTAAGCATGTCCCATACTAATGACCATTAATTTGACTCAAATGATTACAAATTCACACGATCATTTATTGTATATGGAAGTAGATCATTTCTTTACTCATGGGGGTGTCTCTTAGAAATGGATGTTGTATGTTCCCCCATGCATAAGGCATTTTTGAAGATAAATGTAACTCATGAAGGAGGTGCCAACTTGATGCATGGGTCTTTGACCAAATGATAGAATTGCAACTATGAGTAGAGATAGTGTTGATATTGGCGTTTAATGATGAAGAAATGGCTAGGCCTTGAGTCAAAGGACTAGATACTAGAGGTTGAACCTGATGGAGTGGTCACTTTAAAAGGAGCATAGGCAAGAGAAGAAAAAGTTGGGGAAGTCGCGAGAAGAGGTGAAGATGGTGATAGCACTAATGGGGATTGAATCGACCAAGATTTGGGAGCTCCTCAATGGGGGAAATTTTTGAGTGTCGTGTGGGAGAATCTAGGCTCATCAATCCCTATAGAAGAAAAAGTAGAGAAATTTATTGAATCCATGCATGTTATCTAAAAGCTGTCATTATTAAAGAGCACTAATAAATCTTTTCCCTTCCTAAGAAATGACGTCAAATGTTATGTCAAAGAAAATGACTCACACAATGGTTGTGAAGGAGAGGGGAGAGAATGATTGATATATATATGTATTTTTGCAAGGTAATATTTCGAGGATGAAAAATTAATTTTTCTTATTCAAACATTCCATTTCACGTAATGAGAAGGAGGCCACTCCAAATATGTTCATTTTGTTGACGAAACACCGACCATTTTAACCATTTAGTGTTTGGTTGCAACTTTATTTATGTTCGTACTCAATAAAATCTATTTTTTTGCATCGAGCATGTCATTTGAGTATACATCTATCAATTCGCAATGAAATTCAACTGTGTAAATTACTACGTGATTTGTGCCACCATGTCTTTATTGAAAGAGGTGTTTGACATTTTCCGAAAGAAACACCAACCGATCGTATCAGCACGGATTCTTGAAAGCATTAATCATGTTGTAGAGGATGATCAGGTGAATAAGTAAGGCGAGAATTTTTTTTTCTCAGGGGTATATTAGTGCACATGTAAAACCACATGGTCGCAATTATGAGGTGGGGACATTTTGTTATGTCTTGAGCTTGATCAAGTTTAAAATTTCAAGCTTTCTTTTAAATTCATCGCCATAAGTGTCCATGTGCTTCACTCGCATGAACGATTAACAAATATTAAGCATCATGCACTAAGTCAATAATTGGGTCACTACTTTTTCATCTTTTCTATTGGAAGTCACTTTATTCTCAGCATGAACTTTTAACAAATATTAAGCATCATGCACTAATTAAATGACTGGTTCACTAATTTTTCATCTTTTCTATTCAAAGTCACTTTATTTTCATCCACAAATAAGATGTAAATATAGAAATCCAATCATTGGGTTAGTGCATAGTGCTAAATATTTATTGTGTTAACTAAAAATTCTACATTTTGGACATTTTAGCCCAAATCTTGCAAAATGTTTTTGGGAAAATTTTAATTTTTGTTGTTTAAAATGGGTTTTTGAATACATATATGGTTGCATATCTTTATTTATAATATGATTTTATCAGATATTTAAGCTACATGTAATAACAAATGTGGAGACATCAAATAGAAATTAGAAGAGCAAACATAGTGCAGATATTACACACAAGTAATTTGTATGTTACTACTTGGAAACCAAAATACATCATAGACATATAGTGCATATGAGATCCAAAAACTAATCTACAACCAATACAAAATAGTAAAAGTATAAATTATGAAATAAGAGAATATTATTGAGAAAATTTCTCAAAAAAATCCAACAACCAATAAACACAAATTTCCAATATACTATTGTAAGCTTTAATTCTAAGTACCTCTCTTAACACTTACATTACAAACTTTTAAAATGAAAAAGATAAATTAAATCACA
This sequence comes from Pinus albicaulis, assembly GCA_034641835.2. Lineage (NCBI taxonomy): Eukaryota > Viridiplantae > Streptophyta > Pinopsida > Pinales > Pinaceae > Pinus > Pinus albicaulis. Next base: position 1,903,086,302 of record CM076575.1, on the reverse strand, counting down.
AATTACAGTTCACGTATAAGTAGCATTTGTCTAATATGATCTCCTTTAACACTTGTACTTGATAGTAATTTAAATCACATTGTCCCTACATTCCTTAATTTATAAATCTCTAATTCCTTAAGGAGCTAGATATCCATTATTGATGATCAGGATGCACCCATATGTGATTTGTTAGGGTTCCAATTTTGGATGAGCTGATCGGTAATTTCCTTGGAATCAAGCATTTTCATTTTTTATCATCCATATGCTCATAACGTTTTAATTAAGTCATAGCCCCATCCTTGTTCAATTATATGTCATTGCATGATTTGGCTGGATTGATCGATTGTGTAATAAAAAGTCATTCACAATTATTGCTCTATTAAATTAGAGGAAAATATCCACATCATAAATATTTTACCATATATATATATATGTGTTGAATGGAAAAATATATATGTGTGTTGAATGGAAAAGTCGTTGAGTAGTTTATGTGAATGGTCGAAATTCAAACTGAGCACAAAACCCTAAATTATATTCATGCATAGCCAAGCTTGAAGCTGAAGCAAATAAGGAATAATTATTATATATTAAAAAAATGTATCATATTGAGATATTATACAATAAAGAATGCCCAAAAAATATGGGGTTTATCCACACTCTAAGCCTACAAAAGAATATGAAATAGAAAAAAGAATGTCGTGGTCAGCAGCCATAGATCGAAATGACATGAATGTATCCCATCACCATACATCTGTAACTCCTTGAAGAATATTTAATGGCTATTAAACACCCGTATAACAATGAGGATGATTATGTTAACGCATGGGGGTAGGCTTAAAGAAGGAAGGTAGCTCCTCCAATGAGAGCGACCCCAAAGATGGCCATATTCCCTAACCTGGCGGTAGAGACAGCTCCGCTGCTAGCGTTCGGTGGCAAAGAGATGTCTGGGCCTTGAGCCGAAGGGCCAGAAGCTACACTTTGAGAAGTGGGAGAGGAGGCTGAGCTTGGCAGGGTGGCCACTATTGAAGGAGGAGAGATGGGATAAGAAGCATTTGGGGAAGTTGCATGGGCAGAGACGGGAGAGGAAACAGTTGGAGAAGTCGTAGGAGGAGGCGAAGCCAGTGATTGCGCTGTTGGGGATTGAACCGGCGACACCTTGGGAGCTGTTGCAATAGGGGATGGTGCTGGTGCTCGTGCAGGAGAAGCTAAGCTTATTGTTGAAATGTTAATTTCAACTTCTCAGCCCACTGTCGCTGCCTTCCAATTTTGTTTTGACAAAACTTTGCCACTGGCTGCTTTCCATTTTGGTTGAACAGTCAATTTAAACCTTACAGTCCCTGTACAATGAAAACAGATTCTTTGTTTCTATTCGTGTCAGTTTTTCAAATGGCTGAAAGAGGAGGACACATGGTAGCATATTATAGGCTCACATTATTTTTTGGAGTCGGCTCGCGAAGTCAGTTTCGGACCTGATAAGCTTACAAATTCAAATGCATAAAGTTTTTGCATTTTTTGTGAGCCCGTTCAGAAAACTCAATTCCGAACACAAAGTCTTTATAAATTGCAATCCATAAAGTCTTCGCATCACATTTCTGCCCTACGTCATCATCATTTTTTGTGATTTGAAGATCTGTTGCAATTTAGTTTAATTTTTTTTTGAAATCCAGGTTCTATAGTTTTAAAACTATGGATTTGTTTCATGCGATGAAGTAGAAGGCTTAAAAACTTTGTTGTATAGTTTTGATTTAAAGTTTCTTTTAAAATTGCAGTGACGGTTATTGACTTAGGTTATACACATATATATTATAAACATGTAATATTTATAATATGTATGTTATGATTTTTTTATATAATTTGTCGCACCATATAAAGTCAAAGTCCGAAGACTTAAAAAGTGTAATATACACATTAGTATATTGTTGAAGAAAAACAGAGTGAGTGAGCCTGAAGGCTATTGTAAAAAAAAAAAAAAAGTGTATTTTTCTGTTGTGTGTGGCCAAGTGTGAAGCCCGTAGGAAAACCAAAACAGAGTTTTTATAAAAGCACAGAGTATGTGCACATTTTAATGTGTGAGACAGAGTTTTAAAATTACACAGAGTGTGTATTGTTTTTGTAAAAGAACAGAGTATTCTCCATAACTGCGTGTGAAGAAGTCTTTGATTTTTTTTGTATCAGTTTATGTTTATGAAATAGAAGAAATCATTTTCATGCAATCTCTGTCTGCCAAGTATTTTTTCATTTTAATTCTCTGTGTTTGAAGGAGAGTATTACTCTCTCAGAATTTGTTCTGGAATTTTCAAAAATTCCAACATGGTATCAGAGCTAGTCCAAGCTCTTTGAAGGTGTCAAAGACATTGAAGGAAGGATTTTTGTTGCAGCAGATTCTCTAGCAGAGTGAAGGTTTAGTAAAAAATAATCCAAGGTATTCTCAAGACAGATTTTTTGTGTTACTGTTTGAAGACAGTCAGTTTATTTTTAAAAATTCACAGTCAAGATTTAAAGCATAGTTCAGAGTGCTAGGCATGGTAGGAGCCAACACAAGCATGAGTATTGGTAATGCTCAGCTCCCACAGTTCAATGGGAAGAACTATGATTATTGGGCAATCACTATGAAAGCCTTGTTTGCCTCTCAAGACTTATGGGAACTCGTTGAGGATGGTTTTGAAGAGCCAGTAGATGAAAATGAGTTTAATGCCTTAACACAGGCAGAGAAGGACTTGTTGAAGAGAAAAAAGAAGAAGGACTTTAAATCCCTCTTATGTCTCTATCAAGCAGTACATGAGAGTGTGTTTCCAAGGATAGCAGTAGCTAATAAATCCAAAGAAGCATGGGAAACTCTCAAGACAGCCTATCAAGGCATGGAGAAAGTGAAGACAACAAAACTACAATTTCTGAGGAGAGATTTTGAGACTCTCTGCATGAAGGAGTATGATAACATAGACTCATTCTTCACACATGTGATTGGTATGGTCACACAGATAAGTTATCATGTGGAGACACTTGAAGAAAGAAGGATTGTGGAGAAATTTTTGAGGAGCTTACCCTTAATGTTTGATGTTATAGTCACCGCCATAGAAGAGACAAAGGATCTCTCAAACTTTTCAGTTGATGAGCTTCATGCATCACTGATGACACATGAACAGAGATTGGGTAGAAATGAAAACTCATCCTTGGAACATTCCTTCAAGACCCAAATGTCCTTTGGAACAAGAATAGGTCAAGGCAGAGGAAACAAGAGAGGAAGAGGCAGAAGCCAAAACAGAGGAGGAAGAAACAGCCCAACAAATGCTCAAGGAAGGGGCAGAAATCAACCAAGGCCAAAGCAGCAGCTAGCAAAGTGGACAACAACATTCTCATGGAAAAAGGTATGAAAAATCCAATGCCCAGTGCCATTATTCTAAAAAATATGGGCATTATGAAAATGAATGTAGGAAGATGCAGAATGATATGGGTAATAGACCCAGTGAAAATTTCACTAGAGAAAATATCAGCCAAGATAAAAAAAATTTAGCATGTAATATGGTTGAGGAAAAGAGTGAAGATTTATGGTTTCTAGATTCAGGATGTAGCAACCATATGACAGGAAAAATTGCTATGTTTTCAATGTTATATGAAAATGTGAAGTCTCAAGCCACATTGGGAATAGATAGTAATATTTCTGTCACAGGAAAAGGCATGGTAAATGTCTTGACAAAGAAGGGAGAAAAGAAGAGCATATTTGATGTATATTATGTACCAGGTATGAAATGTAATTTGTTAAGCATTGGGTAGCTCATTCAAAAGGGCTACAATGTTTTCTTTGAAGATGATGTATGCACCATCATGGATAAACCTCCAAGAAAAAAATGTATTGCTGAAATAAGGATGACAAGGAACAGAATGTTCCCTTTCAGAATGAGGGCAAATTTGAGGAATGGAGAAGAAATGGCAGCAGTGACACAAGAGGCTTTCCAAAGAGAAGCAAAGCATGAGAATTGGTTATGACACATGAGATTTGGACATCTCAACTTTGGAGGTCTTAATTTGTTACATAGGAAAGGAATGGTAAGAGTATTACCATTGATTGAGAAACCAGACAGCCTATGTGAAGGTTGTATCTTGGGTAAACAACACAGAGAAATTTTTCCATCTGGAAAAAGCATAAGGACAAAAGCACCCTTAGAAATTGTCCACTTAGATTTATGTGGACCAATGCAAACACCATCACTTGCAAGTAGCCACTATATGTTAACTTTTATTGATGATTTTATAAGAAAAACTTGGGTTTATTTTTTGAAAAATAAAAGTGAAGTGTTTGAAAAAATCTGCAATTTCAAAGCACTTGTTGAAAACCAAAGTGGGCATCATATCAAAGTTCTTAGGACTGATAAAGGAGGTGAGTACATATCTAAAGAATTTTTTCATTTTTGCAAATAAAATGGAATACACAAGCAATTTACAGCAAGGTACACTCCACAGCAAAATGGAGTTTCCGAAAGAAAAAATAGGACAATCATGGATATGGTAAGGAGTATGCTAAAGCCAAAAAATTTGCCAAATTATTATTGGGCTAAAGCTATAAATTGTGCAGCGTATATTTTGAATAGATGGCCAACAAAAGAAGTAATGAAAAAAGTTCTGGAAGAAGCATGGAGTGGGATAAAACAAGGAGTCACCCACATGAAATTTTTTGGTTGTGTCACTTATGCACACATTCCATATCAGCTAAGGAAGAAGTTGGACAACAAGGGGGAGAAATGTGTTTTTGTTGGATACAGTGAGGAATCCAAAGCTTACAGGTTTTATAACCCATCCACCAAGAAATTTATTGTGAGCATAGATGTTTAGTTCATTGAAGAAGAAGCTTGGGATGGAAGCATTGAGAAAACAGTCAATGTAAAGAACTGTTTGTCTCATGATGAAAATGAGGATGATATGGCTGAAATACATCCATCATTAGCGCCACTACCTCCACCAACACAAGGGAATCAAGGGACACCAAAAGCTGGAGTAATAACACCCTTGAGAAGTAATGAGAGTGCTTCTCCAAGCATACCACAAGGAGCTGATTTGAGTGCTACTTCAAGCACATGTACACCAAATGAAAGAGGAACAAGATTCAGAAATTTAAATGACATTTATGAGCAAGAGGCAGAAAATGAAGGTATGAACTCTTTATTTGCTTTATATTGTCATGTCGATGATCCTATTCATTTTTAAGATGCTATAAAAGATAGAAAATGGATAGAAGCTATAGATGAAGAAATTAATGCCATAGAAAGAAATAAAACATGGGATTTGGTTGAAATCCCAAAAGGTAAGGAAGTCATTAGAGTGAAATGGGTCTACAAGACCAAGAGTAATGCTGAAGGTAAGATTGAGAGACACAAGGCCAAACTTGTGGTCAAAGGGTATAAGCAGCAACATGGAAGATACTATGAGGAAACATTTGCACCGGTTGCAAGAATGGAAACTGTGAGAGCAGTGTTGTCCATAGCAGCACAAAACAAGTGGAAAGTTTACAAAATGGATGTGAAATCAGCATTCCTAAATGAAGTGTTAATGGAAGAGGTTTATCTTGAACAACCTCTAGGCTATGAGAAGAAAGGCCAAGAGCACAAAGTTTTCAGGCTGAAGAAACCTCTTTATGGGCTAAAAAAATCACCAAGAGCATGGTACAGTAGGATAGATTCCTATCTACTGGAGAATGGGTTTGAAAAATGTGCGGGAGAAACAACCTTATACATCAAGGAGAAAGATGGTAAGATGTTGATTGTTGTCTTATATGTTGATGATGTGATCTTTACAGGTCATGAAAGATGAATTTGAAATGACTAATATGGGCTTGCTGAAATACTTCTTAGGAATAGAAGTAAAGAAAAATGAAAATAAATTTTTTATTTCTCAAGAAAAGTATGTGAATGAAGTTTTGGAGAGATTTAACATGCAGGATTTCAAGGCAGCAATTACTCCACAGTGATGGGATTAAAACTCGGCAAAGAGGACAACAACAAGGATTTTGATCCTAGTTTGTACAAGAGCATAGTTGGCAGCCTCATGTATTTGACTACAACTAGGCCAGATATTATGTAGGTTGTTAGTTTAATTTCCAGATTTATGGAGAGGCAAAAAGAAGCACATTGGCAAGAAGAAAAAATAATTCTGAGGTATGTTAAATGAACTAAAAGGTATGGAATTTTATATACTACTTCAAAAAATTCATAATTAATTGGATACACTAACAGTGATTGGGATGGAAGTGTAGATGACCGGAAAATTACTTCTGGCTATGTTTTCACATGGGTTCGGGAGCCATTTCATGGGCTTCTAAGAAATAGCCTATTGTAGCATTATCTACAGCAGAGGCAGAGTATGTGGCAGCTACAGCAGCAGCATGTCAAGCAGTTTGGATGAGAAGGATGTTGAGGAGTTTATGTCAAGAACAGGTAAAAGGCACAGTGATTTATTGTGACAATAGCTCAGCGACATCATTGTCTAAAAATTCTATGTTTCACAAAAGGACAAAGCACATAGATGCTAAGTTTCACCACATCAGGGAGATAGTGAACAATGGCGAAATTATTTTAAAACATTGCAGGACTCAGAAGCAATTTGCAGATATACTGACAAAGCCATTGGGGAAAAAGAGTTTTGAATATCTGAGGAAATGCATGGGTATGATAGATAACCCAGCAGTTGAACATAAGGGGGAGTGTTGAAATGTTAATTTCAACTACTCAGCCCACTGTTGCCGCCTTCCAATTTTTTTTTGAAAAAAATCTGCCACTGTCCGCTTGCCATTTTGGTTGAATAGTCAGTTTAAACCTTACGGTTGTTGTAAAATGAAAACAGAGTCTTTGTTTCTATTCGCGCCAATTTTTCAAATGGCTAAAAGAGGAGGACACGCGGCAGCATATTACAGGCTCGCATTATTTTTTGGAGCCAACTCGCAAATTCAGTTTCAGACCCGATAAGCTTACAAATTCAAATGCATAAATTTTTTGCATTTTTTTTTAGCCCATTCACAAAACTCAATTCTGGACCCGAAGTATTTATAAACTACAGTCCATTAAGTCTTCGCATCACATTTCCGCCCTACGTCATCATCCGTTTTTTTGATGTGAAGTTCTATTGCAATCTGGTTTAAAGTTTTTCTGAAATTTGGGTTCTATAGTTTTAAAACTATGGATTTGTTTCATGCGATGAAGTAGAAGGCTTGAAACCTTCATTGTATAGTTTTGATTTAAAGTTTCTTTTAAAATTGTGGCGACGGTTATTAACTTAGGTTATACACATATATATTATAAATATGTAATATTTATAATATATATGTTATGAATTTTTTTATATTTTATTGCACCATATAAAGTCAAAGTCCGAAGACTTAAAAAGTGTAATATACAAAGCAGTATGTTGTTGAAGAAAAACAGAGAGAGTGAGCCTGAAGGCTATTGTAAAAAAAAAGCAGAGTGTATTTTTCTGCTGTGTGTGGCCAAGTGTGAAGCCCGTAGGAAAACAAAAATAGAATTTTATAAAAGCACAGAGTATGTGCACATTTTAATGTGTGAGATAGAGTTTTAAAATTACACAGAGTGTGTATTTTGTTTGTAAGAGAACAGAGTATTCTCTAGCACTGCGTGTGAAGCAGTCTTTGATTTTTTTGTATCAATTTATGTTTATGAAATAGAAGAAAGCATTTTCATGCCGTCTCTGTCTACCAAGTAATTTTTTTAAAATTCTCTGTGTTTAAAGGAGAGTATTATTCTCTCAGAATTTGTTCTAGAATTCTCAGAAATTCCAACACTTATCAATCCGAACATGAAAAGGAAGCATAAAAGCGTATTGAATCTAGCCATACTTTTAAAAGTAGTTGTTTTGAAAGGATACTTGTGCATGGAAAGTGGATGGATTCGATCTATTCGCTTCTTTAGAAATGAACTGAAGAGGCATGTCGAAGAAGATAACTGAGAGAGAGAGAGTGGTTGTGAAATAGAGGGGAGAGCATGATATATATATATATATATATATATATTGGGTCGAGCTCAGCTTCCGGGAATGAGGGATTTTTTTTTCTTATTCAAACACGTTACTTCAAAACCTCTTCATTTCAGGGTATTTCCAAGAAGATAATTGAGAGAGAGAGAGTGGTTGTGAAATAGAGGGGAGAGCATTTTTATCCGCGTTGTTGGAACCGACCATTTCATCTGAGTGTACATCTGTCCATTGGCATGTAAATTAAGACGTGCTTTGTGCCACACGTCTTTATTAAAATTGACATTAGACTTTTTCCAAAAGCAACGCGGGGCTCAAGGAAGCAACCATCGTGATACGATAGACGATCGGGTAAACGACCATGGAGAGAATGTTTCTTGCTCTGGGGAATACTGATGCACATGCACAATGGCATGGTCCCACTAATGAGGTGGGAACATCTTGGTAGATCTTGAAATTTATCAACTTTACAATTCCAACCTTTCATTTGAAGTCTAAATATCCACACGTTTAAAGTTCCACCAACACGAAAGGTTGTGGAATACATTTAAATTCCTCGGGCTGATTTTTTTGTTTATTACCTGGAGAATTTTAATACAAAGTTTATAAATTTATAATTTCCTCTTAATTAATAGGAATATTGACTAAATCGATTTTATTTTATTTTATTTTATTTTTAAATTTATTTACAAATGAGATTGATCAAATTAGAGTTTAAAATTTCAAGAAAGATTTGCATTTTTAGAGATTTGATCACTCTTAGTGTTTGAAAAATTCATAATTAAAATGGATCTAGGCCACTTTATGTTTATATATATATATAAGAATACTATAGGCAAAATCATAGATTGTCCAAAAAATTGATCCTTCATGTTTCCTCTTCTTAATGTGTTTGCACATATTATTTTTCCTGCTCTTTTCCATACGATTCTGTAAACATCATCAAATTTCATCATTGAAGTAAAGATCATGGATTAGGCCTCAAGTCCATGGCTACCATAACCATAAACTAGAGCCACCAAGGCTCACACACCAAGATGTATCCTCTATGGCATGGTTAATTAAACAAAAATGCCTTAGTCGGTTATAAATTCCAAACCTGAGACTCATCAACATTTCATCAAGTTCTATAATCCAAGCACAGGGCTCAACAACTAGTTGTTAAAAAATGAGTTCACCAGAACTCCAGTCGTTTCTAGAGTCCACTCATAGGACTCACTAACTAAAATCCCTAGTTAGTTCCAAAACCAAATCATTGGGCTCACCAAATGGTTCATTACCATGAATCGTTGTCCACCAAATGACATGATTTAGTTCCTAATTAACTGCCTTAACATCCATAATGCATTCCTACTACATGAATGAATAACTAACCAACCCTCGTTTCTGAATAGCGGAGAACCCTTTTTATAAACATACTTTTCCATTATTTAATATTATAATATAACATTTTGATCTACATTCCTTTTCTCCACTGTGGAGTCATGGCCCCCCCATACCCTTTTGTGTAGGTTTGTCTGTAGCCATTATGTGTTTATTAATTTTAATAAATTAAACATGTTCCCCACATCAAGCATTTTAGCCTCATAGCATAAAATGTACATATATGTGGGTACACTAGCCCCAACACATAGACACACATACACATAGGTGTACCAGCCCAAAAACAACTCTTGGATTACCAACTTAAATAATTATGCCACAACTCACCAACTTAATAATCATGGTCCTCAGATCCATTACATAGGCACACCAAACTTAATGATTTCATAACTTGGCCCACTAGCCTAACATGTAGAAACACATACAGGAGTGTGAGCCTCATGAGTCTTAGGCTCACCAACCAACACATATTATATATTGATATTACATTAATCATTTGGGGGTGGAACTAGGGATGTTAGATTCCCCTCCCCCTTATAATAACATCACCCCCAGTGTTGTTTTCAACAATACACACATACTACCAAGTCATTAGTATTCATTACATTTGTAACTTAATTCTCTTTATCTCCCATAGTATTCCTTTTATTGCCTTTATTTTCATGCACGATATTATTTTCTTAGTATAAACCTACAAAATTCAACAAAAAAACACGCATGTTATACACATGTCTATACAACAAGTATTTTATTTATAATAATTTAAATTAATAATTGAAGAACATATATTCATAAAAAAAGAGAAGGAAACCAAATACTTATTTTTATAATTACTTTTCTTAGTCCTAGTGCCCTCAACTAGATAAGGAACAAACCCTAGCAGCCTCTAGGTTACAAATTCATGCCGCCAATTAGCCCTTATCTAAGTGGTGCACCCATTCTTTGCTCCTAGTAGTCCCTTGGGTCTCATTCCACCACGTTTGAGATGAATTATGATGAGAAATGGATGTTCTAAGATTCAACGGCTCCAAGAGTCCCTATTTCTCTTCTAAGGCCTCCAGGTACCCCAAAATCCCTCAAGAAATTCATCTTTCATTCTTTCTTCCCATTTTCTCTATGATGTTGATGGTCTTAGGCAATTGAATCATCAGTGAAACAATAATCATGATTAGTCCTCATGTCAGACACATCACCTATACTGTAACATATCACTTCCATTATGCATGCACATCATACTCATGATCCAAGTACATTTAAATTGTATACAAACGCATTGCATATTTTCCAATATGCATACTGATGGGTTCCATTAATAGGTATATTTCCAACTTCATTATGATACCCTACAGCCCTTAAAAATATAATTTTCTCACATAAATTCGCATTTTTTGTCATAATATGCTTAGTAATAAGATTAAAAGGTGGTTTTCATATTGTGTGGCCTAATGTGATTAAATTGAAAGAAAAAGAATCATTTTTGAGGCATTTACTATGCAAGGCCTTGATAGAGACAACCAAGAGATAATCTAGTTGGATTGTCCACCTACTTAACTCTCTAACTGACCTTAGGCTCACATGATTCTCACTCAAGGCTCAAATTCACTATCATTTGAGGGACTCCAAGTCCATGTGAAGATTAAGGAGAACTAGATCCATAATTCTCGAGATCTTGGAGGGAATCACTCATATTTTCAAGGGAGATTCCATCAACTACCTTTTTGTATAAATAAACCAACTGAAAGGCTCAATAGGTTTCGAGTTTTTGATTCAGCTAAGAATAGCTAGTGAGCCGAGTGCTTCAAATTTTTACTCTTAACTTTCATATGATGTATGAGACTATTATTTCCTATTAATGTGAAGTTTACCATTGATACAAATTTGAGTTAGTTTTATAGGGATGAAACCCTTGGGTTTGGTCCCGAACCACAGGCTTTAGTTCCTCTTCAATTATAAGTAAGCTATAAGAAATTGTGATTTTAGACATACCTATTACCTGTATTATGGGAAGAGTGACTGGAAAGATTACCAATATAACTCCAAAATTATTTGTTTATGATTTATTGGAAATGGGTAGATGTAAGTTGTGATCCTTTTGCATGCTTAGTCTCTAAAAATTACGATTTAGTTGACCAATCATAATAGTTTTGTGAAATAGAATATATTTTAGTCAAATTCAACTCAACGTTTCCATGATAGTCTATCTCGTTGTGTTATTGGTTATTTGATGCATGTATTTGGATAGTTGTAGGGTTATGGTGATCTACAAGGCTGGGCACATCTTTCCATCTCCATGTGGACCTTTCCATGTTATTCCTTGTACCTCAAACTACTCCCAAACCCAATTTCACAATCATTATGTTAAGGCAAATGGAAGACATTGTGGGAATCAACCTTGGTGGAAGATAGACCTCTGAGAGGTCCTATCTTAGCTAGGGGACTCCCCCACCCTTAATTCACTTCCTCCACTCATCGTCCATATTATCCTACCCTCAAGACCCCATTTCTATCATTAAAATCTTCTTAGAACCCCTCCTGTAGTAAAACAGGGCCTCCTGTAGCAATACATGACCTCTTGTAGTAGCACCGATAGCAGCCTTGTAGCAGTGTTCTTTTTAATAATTTTTCTTCCCACTTCGAGCATAACCTAGTTAAGTTGAATAATGTCCCCAAAATTGTGATTTGATGGTTAAGGAAGAATTCAAGACCACTCTAACCTCCTCTTTTCCCAACTTCAACCAACAAACAGTAAAACAAATTTAGAATTAGAGTTTTTATTTATAAGCATGTTAACTCTTAGATTCCTTATTTTCAAGCAAATGTAAAGTATATCAAAGATACATGAAGGTAGGTTACTGATTTGATTCAATGTGAAAACTAGAGTAGCTTTACTACTACAAGTATCATGCAATGTCAATTAGCTCTTTAATGAATTCCATTTTCACTTTCATAATTAGAATTAGGTTCAATTATGCTTTCATGAGAAGTTTTCACTATAATTAGTTGTAGGAATGGTTTTTGAACACCTTGATCTAATTTCATCACTAAAGGTGACATGGGTAGAACATAACATACTATCAGGGATAATTTTAAGGATGAAAATTTATCTTAAAATTTAGAAACGTTGGCGAATCCCATTAGTCCATAATATGCAATCTGAAAAATGTTTGGAGATATTTGTGTAAAAATATTCAAATTTCTAATAAGTTTATATAGTCTCTATATAATTTTTTTGCGATTATTAGGGTAAAATAATTTCAAACTATAAAATTCGAGCAAATCATTTTTAGAAAAAAAATTGAAATCAGTGAATCTGTTTTTTGAAAAGGTATAGAAAATTATCTCACCTACAAATATTAGCCCCTAAAATTTTCCCTTTCTACTGTGCATCTAGAACTATGACCTGTATGTTTTTAAGAACCCCGGGTTGATATTTTGAGTTAAGAAGCCCTTAGGAGTTGCAAAACTCTTGGTGAACTAATAAGGTGCATCACATACTACTACATACATCACATATGACATTTCATAACAATCGAGAAGAGAAGGTTTTAAGAGGTTCTGATATTCATTCCCTTGTCTATCATGAATTTAATAATATGGTTGTCTTATTTCTCATGTTTTCCCCTAATAAAACATGGGAATTAATTAATTTCCATTGTTATGAACCTATTAGCATTAATGTAGATGGTGTGCTCTAATCATTGGGCACAAAATTATTTATAAATATGAACATTTAAATCGAATATGTGTTGGTATACATCAAATGTTACTGTTGGAATCAATGATTCTCATACCTTTCACAAACTCACACAACAATAACCTTTGTTTCATTCTTATCGAACGAATTTCATATGTGACCATTCACTTCCAATACAATAGCATCACAATGATTACTCCATTGAAATGAAGGTTTTAAGGAGGAATAACACCATCTTTCCAAATAATTTGTAACCTTTTACCAAACCAACCTTTCAAGTAGGTCATACCTTTATTGAAATGGATATATTAATATGACAACATGTAAAAATATGTTTTAATATGTAACAAGTTACCCATCCCTAAAGTTTCATGCTTATCATTATGAAGCATTCCCAAAAAAATGCACATCTGTATTCTCACTAGGTGAAGGTACCTTTATGAGCACTTTTCTCCACGTGAAAGGTAATATTTAGGGGATTTTTTTCTTAACTGAATTAGCACAGGAATCCCGATTCAAGAAAATATTGACATGAACAATAACTCAACTTGGATTTTGGCCTTACTTTCATACATATATAGGACAAGAGATTATTAAGTCATTTTTTGGATTGATAACTCTCATCTATAAATAATAAGGTTCCTTTCATCTAAATCATTGTTTAATCATTTCTCAAAAATGACTCTGCTAACTTTCTCCATCCCATGCCAAAATGATGTATAAGATTACATTTCCAGAATCCTCTCCTCAAATTGTTGTTGGAATTAATACTCTATAATTTTTTGATGTATAACATGTGATCACATGTTTCTTAGAGTATAAGCACAAAATACACCCATGAATTATCTTTGAGCAATGAATCCACGTGGATGTTGAGAATTATACTTCTTAAAAATCATGTCATCACAATTATTGCTTGATTTTGCTGAAAAATATTATGTTATTAAAAATAGAAATTGTGAAAAATATCCAAATAGGTATTCTAAAAGTTCCCATATAATTGTACTCGATATTTCACTTTTCCTCCAAATATGTGAATTGAATTCTAATGCGTGGGGGAAACCTGCTAAAATATAGCTAGAAACTTGAAATATAAGGCATGATGAGCTCCTAGAATATTGATCTCTAGATGATCATCAAACATTGATACACCACAACTCCTGAGCAAGGTTTGGCTAGAATAAGGATTTGAAATGACATATAGAAAAGGTACTCATGAACTATTGATATTGAATGGTAAACTATGTTATGTTTAGTTAATTATGTGTGTTTCTGGTGTACCATCAATGCTGGACTATTCAAGTGGATGTATGATAAATTATTGAGCTTAATACCAAAATTTAGCATTCCTTTGGTATGCCTTAGAATCAATTTTGCAATATTCTAGTGAAAAATGCTGTGTGAAGTATGAACCTGGATGCAAGACTTCCAAGAAAATTGATTTATGACCTAGTCAACGTTAATTAAATTTCTTCTCGCTTGTTAGAAAAATGCTTCATCTACATTGTTGGAATCACTTTTCAGTGCTTGAACCCTATTTCATTTGATATAGAGTTTGGTCTATAGTTAAAATTTATCATTGCTATTTTTTCAGTAGTTCTTTCACATACTTTTCTTGCAATATCAAAACATTTTCCTTATCCTACTGTACTTCCAAACAATAACACTACTGAACAAGAGAAAAATTTATGATCTACATCAACAACAAGAATGAACTCCTTACTTTATATCTTGATGTGCAAGTTAGGATATGAAGCACTCTAATGGTCATCGATTTTCATGTACAAATCCTTCACCTCATAAAATGATTTTACCATTCTACAAATAAATTTTTCCTTATCCTTCACCTCAAATTATTATTAATATTTCATGTAAACCTTTCATTTAAGGTTTCAATTTGGGAATTCACTCTTCAACCTCAAACATTAGACACTGACCCAACCTATGATGCCAAATCCAATGCTAGTATGCTTTTTCTTGTTATTAATTTTTCAATCAAATCAAGAGTGTGTTAGGGTCAAGGCTTCAAGGTGAAACTCTTAACCCCCATGTCATAATATGAATGGGGTTACTTCATCTATACATATTTATCTTAAGGGTCTAGATCATAGATACAGTTGAGGCTTTAAGAGGAAACACTCAACCCTCAAACCTATCCAAAGACATGACCACTCAATATGCTACGCAAGAAAAACCCCAAATTTGTAAATAGGTGGACCAACAATGCAGTTTTTAACACGATTAATCAGGAATATGGGTTTTCAAACAATGAAACATCAATAGTCACTTTAACATAATCTTGTACTTGGGTTAGAACATATAGCTCATGTTAACCCAAATACTTCATGTAAAGATACTCAAAGGTCAACTCAAATCTGATTTCAGGTCGTCGATGATCATTATGTACACTTGAAGCTATATCTGTGTGTTTTTGTGTGTGTGTGTTTACATACATGCCAAAACACCATTTATGTCCAACATTCACCATTTAATTATGAGTATACGAGCACTGCACAAGTTGGAAATATGAACAATGCAACCTTCTTAATATATTCTAATAGTCTCTTTTAATCACGGTGTATTGGGTATTTGAATCATTGTAGCTATGGGTATTCTTTCTGAGAGATAGTGGCACATATACATTATCTAGAATTCAAATTTTTGTTCATCCTTGTGCCAAGTGAGTGTTTGGACTGTGTCCTATAAATTCTTCATACTTGCAAAGCTAAAACAAAACTATACACATCTTCCCTTCAATCTGAAAAAAAGAAATCTTCAAAATCCATTTTGGCTTCTTAGCTTCTTTTTATAGTTTTATCTTCTAGCCTAGATCAAACCTATCTCCTACATTGATCCCCAAGTTGAACACTATATCCAAAATAAAATACGTAAAATTTATATAGGGAAAGCCAACTAATATAGTACAATAATGTTCCCATTTCTATGAGGAATATATCCACAGTACCTCTCATACCAAAGCATTGATGTTTGTAACAATGTGCAGTGGTAAATGAACATAGGCACACGAATATACCATTATGGTAATCTGCTAAAAGATCTCAAATATTTCTTAAAACTCCTAAGACATATTATAACATTGGATTATTTGAGACAACAATTTAGGTGACATACGTTTTGTATGGAATTTCCAACCAAAAAAAATAAGCTCCTACATAGAAAGCCATTTATTCCTTTCGATTTCTGAAATACCACATCGAATCTATCACTATCAATATGATTTTAAGAGTGCTATAGCATATTGTCTTATCTAATTCTAATACAATATTTCTCCTCATGAAATTTGTTATCGTATCTAGTACCCCAAAAAAATGATGGGTAATAGGGTCTTATGTTCAGTGAGGGGAGTATTCTTCTTCAAGAAAAGGGGCACACAAGCTGGAAATACAAGCTAAAAACCGACCGCTTCACTTATTTTTGAGCATGCCTAAAATTTTTTGTTAACATATATTGCAATAGTAGTTGAAAATATGCATATATTATACCGAGATCAACCATGAAATACACCAATATTTTATTACAAGAATTGAGAAAACTACACCCTAGAGACCATTTGAAATGATAGTTTCTTCTGAAAATATAATAGAAGGACCAAAAAAGAGTAGTAGTAAACACTTGATGATGATATCCAAAGGGATTTTCATAAAGAAATGGGAATTTCCCAACCTCAAGGGTGTACTTAGACCATCTACCAACTATGTCCCATTGTGTTTTTGAGAATCCTAGTGAGTAAGCCAGAGTGACTCAGAATCAATTTCCTGATCTAGCTCATTTTACTTACAAGGGGAGAATCAATTGTTTTTATTGGGATCTTATGAATTTTTTTTAAATCTTGATATGAACATCATCTTCCTACTTTGAGCATCCATTTTTTGGTCCTTTCCCATGAAACACCTTCAATTGAAAACCTTCTAGGTTTAGTGGTACGTTGGTACTCACTTTCAAAAAATATCACATCAACAAAAAAATAAACATATTTCAAGTACAATTAAATGTTCACTTCCTTGTCCAATTTTTTTATTTTTATTTTCTAGACCTGCCAATAATGATATATATGCACTTAGACTATTCTTGACTAATTACTATGCTTTTGCTTGCAGTAAGAAAACCAAAAAAAGTCACCTCATTTGGACTAAAACCTGCATGCCCTCATATAGAGTGCCCAACCTTACAAATTATTTAAAATTACTTACAAAGGTGGTTTGATCCATATCCACATGTGTTATATGCCTTTTCAAAAGAAAATTAATTTTAAGGCCTTTTAACACTCACTATTTTGTACATATCCCATAATCAATATATTGCATGAAACAAGTATTAGGTGTAAGAATTTATGTTCAAACAACTTGTGAGTGGTTCCCATGTTTCCTAAATTAACATAGTCAACAATCATAACATTCCTTGAAACTAGGTCTCCCTCGGGGATTTCTTCAAACCCTTTTCGTGCACCCCTCTGATGATTTCATGTTTTCAAACTCCTAAAAATGTGAGATATCGAGACACCGACCACTTATCCAAAATAGAGTGACCATACAACACCTAGAGTGCACTTGACATCCATCGAAGGCTCTATTTTAGGAACATAATACATTTTTTTCCCCAAACATGAAAACCACCTGAATTTCTTCACCATTTTCACTTATGAGTGGTTCTTTCAACAAATATATGGAATTACCATGATCATGAGATAAACCAGGTATCTCCATGCCTCCTTCCATGAAATATATTTCATTCAACCCCCTTTCTATAATTGAAGTTTTATAAAATAACCCAACCCCTGTGCTTCGACTAGTTTATGATTCAAATCCAGCTAATATATTCCTCCAAATATTTGAGAACTATGCATTCCAATTAATGAAGTCTTTTAGCTCGATACTTTTGCTTTAGAGTTGATCCAAAGTTCATTTGGGTGAATTAAAATTTTAGGACAGAGAGAAGAATGTTGGAGAGTGATATGAAGCCAAAGAATGCATTTTAATATCTCTGTGATCTATTCTAATGGTCATCATGTTTGGGAAGCCACATAATTAACTAACAAAAAAATTGCATGGTGGATTGTTTTCCCCACATGACTCACGTGCAAAAAAAAACCCAACGAAGGAAATATTGAGTGGCTCAATTCCATACCATCGCGTTTGTTCAAACTAATTTAGGGCCTATTTTCCATGGCCATGTATTTCATACGACATGATCAGGGAAACATTTAGGGGTTAATATTCGTAGGTGGGCTAATTTTCAATGTTTTTTCCAAAAAAAATCGTCAATTTCCATTTTTTATAAAAATGATCTGCCCACATTTTATAATATAAAATTATTTTACCTTAAAAATCGCCAAAAAATTATATAAACTATTATAAAATCATTATAAATGTAAATATTTCTATAAAAATATTTCAAAACATTTTACAATTTTCATATTAGGGATTATTAAGATTCACCAAGGATTCTAAAGTTTAAGAGAAAATTCCATCCTTAAAATTTTTCGTTGGATGTGATCATAATAGTCCATAAGAAATTCCTTCATTGATGCATTTTGTCAAATGCTTCCCATGTCTTCTCTACATATCTCAATTTTTCATACATGTATACTAAATCACTTTCTAGAGATACATAAAATTCAAATCCGTTCTTGGATATTTCATTTTTCATTGTGGATATTTTCATATTTTTCAAGGGAAGCCAAATTAGCGCACACTATGATGATACAGAGAAATTTCTTAGGTTTAATTTTACCCCAACATAGAACATTTGCAGAAAAAACATGTTTTCTTATTGCGACCAATTTTGCACATGCTCAATGGTCATGGTCATCTGGAAGAGCATGTGTCACATAGACATTTTGAGTATTCCCAACCATATTGCAAGTATACTACAAATTTTCTTTCATGCAATTTCAATTAGCACTTGAATGAATGGCATTTTCACTTTCATAATTAGAATCAGGTTCAATTATGCTTTCATGAAAAAATTTCACTCTAGTTAGTTGGAGAAATGGTCTCTAAACATCTTGATCTAATTTCATGATTGAGGGTGACATGAGTACAACCTAACCTAATGTGCATATAACATTATCACCTTGATGTTTTTATGAAACTCTGGTTGATAATTTGAGTTGAGAAGCCCCAGGAGTTGCAACACTTTTGGTGTAATAATAGGGTGCATAATGTTTTGGCGTCGTTGATGGGCAGGTGTCTAAGTAGGTTTTTTTTTTTCTTAAGCATTGTTTTTTTTCTATTTTTCATCAATATTATTGCTTTGAAAACTTGAAAATTTCAAAAGAGAAATTTTCTCTTTCATGCCTCGTCGGAGTAGGGATAACAAAGGAAATATTTTACCAAAAACCCCCACCCCCTCAAGCAGCCAACCTTCATTCTTATTTAGTGGCTCTGAACATCCCTCTTTGACTATATGGGTGTTAGAAGACCCTCTATGTGAGAAACCTAAAAAAATTTATGAATATATTGGGAAGAAGAAGAACCCACTTCACTTACCGAAACCATGGCTGAAAACGGGTACAATGAGATTTTCCCTATGAGAGAAACCAATGGAGAGGCTAGAATGAAGAATATAAGCCAACATTTACATTGCCTGACCTCTCAAGATCATGACACATTCATGTTTTAGTTTTTTTTTTTTAGTACCTATTACTATGCCTCTGATGATAAAAAAATGAAGTTGTTTCTTTCTACCCTTAAAGATGCACCCTTACGCAGGTTTAAGGGTATTTCTAGAGAAAACATCACTACCTGGGCATAAATGCATTAAGCCTACAATGAAAAATATCAAGACTACTATAGGACCAAAGAAGCAAAGAAGGAAATCTTTATGATGAATCTTGGACCTGATGAATCCCTAGAGGACTATGAGGAAAGATTTCAACTCAATTATAGGAGGGCCAACTATACCCTCGATCCTTAATCACTAAAGCTAGTTCTTCTCATAGGGATCAGGGAAGATGTGATGGAAACCTTCAACATGATATCTCGAGGAGATATCTACCAATTACCTTATGATGACATCAATATTGTATTCATGAATCACTCTTGGGCTGCTAGGAAAAAGGGTAGGCCTAGCCAAAGCTTGGTCAGTTCCTCTCCCTCCACAACATCCATCAAGCATGAGATGGGGAATATGTTGGAGAATTTCAAGAGTGAAATGTTGAATACCTTTTCCTTGAAAATGGATACTATTAAATCAAAAGAAATAAAGAGGAATAAAAAAGAGAACCAACTGTCTTTTTCCCTAGATGTACTAAAACAAATCCTAGGAATGAATGCCCACTGAATGTCATAGAATTATTCCTAGTTTTTGAAGAGAATCATGCAATAGAAAAATTTACCTCTCTTCGAGAACTAAAGTTTGTCTACCAAGGAGGAGTAGAGAGTGGGTTTGAGAACATTTGTGCTTCATTAACCAAAGGAGACCCCCAAGACCTCGAGCATATCAATAAGGCATGCAAGTTGCATATTATCCTCACTAAAATCCAAATCAGAATGAACTTTTCCAACAGTGGTGCCCTTCCACTCATCCATCATGGTCCAAATGTCCTCCTTGGCCTTGTGTTCCTCCATATCGTTATCAGCCTATCAACCATCCATTTCACTCATATCCACCCCAATCTTCCCAATGGGGAAACCGCTCGCAAGGGTGGAGGAATCAAACAAAACAGCTTCATGCTTTATTTCCTCCATCCCAATATCAACCACATTTAACTCATCATACTCTACCTAAGAAACCTCAATTTATTTCTCACCCTAATTGGAATCTAAACTATAAGTAGGAATACAAATTATACTTTGTAGAGACATCATATCCTACTTATGTTGTGGAAATCCAAGAGATCAACCTTCATACTAGGAGGGTCCTCCTAGATAACCACCCACCTTCTCCACCTAAAGATATTGAATAAGATAAGGAAGAGAGTACCCCTCAAGTCAATGAACCCCCATATCCTAAAGGCTTGGTCCACACTAACTCCACACCCTAGAAAAGGTTGAAATTCTGCGAGAATTGAAGGATTTGTGTGTCAAGATACCCCTTATGCAGACCATTAGATATGTTCCCATATACAATAAGATTATTATGGAAAAATGTTTTAAAAGGCATGGGATAAGAAGAAGAGATACCCCCACCATCAATTTCATTGGAAAACTATCTGATATGATGCTTGGCAGGGTGATCTCCCCAAACTACCTAGGCCCTAGTAACCTAGTAGTGGTGTGCACGTTGATGGAATTATGGTTCCTAATACCTTGATTTAAATTTTGGATTAATCAATGTGATGATTAGGGAAACCATGTTGAAGCTCAATCCCCAAGGGGCTTTGAGAAATATCACCACATTGTTGTAGCTTGCAGAAAGATCCATAATAGCTCCTGGTTGAATTATTAAGGATTTCATGGTATCCATTGACTCCTGGAAGTACCCTACTGATTTCGTGGTTCTCCAGCCCCAAAATGAATTTAATTTTTATCCTCTCATTTTAGGAAGACCTTGGTTATACACACAAATGCCTCAAACAAAGTTGTAGGGGCTGCCTTAGGTCATGTAAAAAGAAAATTACCTTATGATATCTATTTCTTTGTTGTGGTGCATTATTTTAACAATTTAAGGCATTATATCACTAGTTATCAAACTTTGGTTCACACTAATCATGCAACGATTATGTATTTAATGAATAAACCTAATGCCAATTATAGGATAATTATATGGTTGTTATTTTTGCAACAATTTGATTTGACTATTGTTGATAAACCAGGAAAAGAGAATGTGGTTGTATATTTATTTTCAATACTAACATTGCCTACAGGAAAGGAAGAAATGATAGATGATCAAATTCCAGATGAACTTCTATTTTCCATCTTGGTGGTTTCTCCTTGATTTGCTAATATAGCCAAATATTTGGTTGCTGGGAGGTTCCCTCCTAACCTATCCTCGAAGAAGAAAAGAAATATTGTTAGAATGAGTGCCCCATTAACTTGGAATGGGGGAAATCATTTCAAATTGGGGATAAATCAGATCCCAAAAAGATGTGTGAGGGAAGAATAGGTATTTGACATCCTCTCAGCATGCCATGATGGACCCTATGGGGGCCACTTTATTATTAAGAGGACGACCTTCAAAGTTATACAATCAAGTTATTATTGGCACACTTTATACTAGGATGTAAGGAGCTACACCACTTGGTGTGATCAGTTCCACAGGATGTGTAAGCAAACACCCAAGGATGAAATTCCATTACAACATCAAGTGACTCTAGAGCCATTTGAAAAGTTGGGAATCAATTTCATTGGACCTATTGATCCCCCATCAAGACATAAAATATGTATCATTCTATGCATTGATTACTTGACCAAATGTGCTAAAACAAAAGAAGTAAAATCATAAACTGAGCACCCTAATAGAAATCCACCTGTGAGACCAATGATTCAATTTGTGTTCAAAATTTTCAATAATCTATCTCCAGTTCCTGTTCTTATATTGGTTCGACTTGATATTGAAACCGAAGTATACAAAGCTAGAATCCAATGACCAGGCAATGATCCCGAATAGATGACATATCTATTCATTCTCACCCTCTTCCCAGTGATTAGACATCATTTCAGATTTTCTCAAATTTATAATGAGACTAGAATAATATCCAAAGGAAGAGAGGATGTTGAGAAAATGTGACCATTCATGAATAAATGGTGCACCACCAAATAGGATATTGTTGAAAAACATTAGGTGTACGAAAGTGATTTGGCTAGTCACCTTCATCCCCATGATCAATCTGTTGTCTCTGTAATCAATAATACTCCTACTAATTGCTTCTATGATAAGAAGAAAAAGTATGGGGGACAATGCGCATCCCTAGCGTAAACCTCTAAAATATTTGAAAAAATTAGGAGGGTATTCATTGTAATAATTACATAAAAATTGGCGGAGTTCACACATGCCATGATCCAATTGGAATTTTGAATAGTGAGACTTATTTTGTATATTATCAGTCTCAAAAATTCCTAGTCTACGTTGTCAAATGTCTTATTGATATCAATCTTCATGAGACAAGGTTTGTGCCTCTTCACCTTAATGGAATGTAGACATTCCCACGCAATGACCACCATGTCCTATATCTAAATGGGGGACAAATGATACAATTTAATGGCCTGAGATATATAAGATACACATATTTCATCGACTTGGTAGAAATGGTCATAATGGTCTGGCTCGTGAGATTCATCATGGGAATAATTAGGCGAGGGATCACCATGGACGTGGCGGCAGGACATTGAAATACATGAATGCAACGATGGAAAAAACCAAGGCCTAGTAAATGGAGTGTCCCCACACCACCCAAATCGACACTGACGCCGACACTTAGTGAGGTCGCAATCACATTATTTCAATATTTTATTAAATGATAAATTAACGTGGAAGATTAAATCAGATCCGTCCATCTTCTAAAATGACAAAGAATATTTTCCTTTTTTATTCATATGAAATGGTAACTATGTATTTATTTAATGAAAAATTTATTAAATCCTAACCATATACTTGATAAAAAGCAATTATGAAACCAGCAAAAATATCTAAATGCATTTATAAACTATGGTTTTTGGGAAACCCACATTATTTTTCCATAAAAAATATATAAATAAATAAATAAAAAATACATTTTAAAAGGTAGAAAAAACAAATTAAGAGTGAACATGCACTGTTTTCCACGACATTGGTTGATATATCCACATAAACCCAAATTTGATAATCATTCAATTAACAAATTAATTAGAGCTTATAAAATAAAGAGAAGGAGTTGGTTATATAGCAGGGAATTTGGACAATGTGATTGTTGTTATTAGCATTCTTTAAATGTTAACCTGAACATTCTCCTTCTGGGGAAATCCAAATAATAGTAAATTTAAATCACATTTTCCCTACATTCCTTAATTTATAAATATCTAATTCCTTAAGGAGATAGATCTACATTATTGATGATCATGATGCACCCATCTATGATTTGTTAGGGTTCCAATATTGGATGAACCGATCTGTAATTTCATTGGAATCTAGTGTTTGCATTTTTATCATTCGGATTCTCATAATGTTTTAATTAAGACATAGCCCCATCCTTGTTCATTTATATGTCATTGCATTGCACATTATGAAATGAACCTAACGTACTCTGTATATAAAAGGGGAGAATCAATTATTTTTGTCGGTTTTTTATGAAATTTCATTAACTCTTGATATGAACATCACCTTCCCACTTTGAGCATCCATTGGTAATTTCCCACAAAACATCTTCGATTGAAAACCTTGTAGGTTTTGTGGTATGCTGGTATTCACCGTCAAAAAATAACACTTCAACAACAAACTCTACAGATTTCAAATACAATTAAATTTTCGCTTCCTTGTCCAATTTTTTATTATTTTTCTAGACCTGCAAATAATGATATATGCACCTAGAGTATTCTTGACCAACTACTATGAATTTTCCTGCACTAAGAAAACCAAAAAATGGCACCTCATTCGGACTAAAACCTGGATTCCCTCATCTAGAGCTACCAAGCTTACAAATGCCTTCAAATTACTTATAAAGGTGGCATGATCCATATCCACATGTGTAATATGCATTTTCAAAAGAAAAATAATTTTAGGGCTTTTTAACACTAACTATTTTGTTCATATCCCACAATCAATGTATTGCATGAAACATTATCTCGTGTAAGAATTTATTTTCAAACAACTTGTGTGTGGTTCCCATGTTTCCTAACTTACCATAGTCAACAATCGTAACATTCCATGAAGCTAGGTCTCCCTCAGTGATTTCTTCAAACACGTTTCGTGCATCTCTCTGATGACTTCATGTTTGAAAAATCATAAAAATGTGAGCTATGGAGACACTGACCAATTATCCAAGATAGAGGGACCAAACAACACCTAGAGTGCACTTCACATCAAACGAAGGATCTATTTTAGGAACATCATACTTCTTTTTTTCCCAAACATGAAAACCAACTTATGAGTGGTTCCTTCAACAAATATATATCATTACCATGATAATCTGCTAAAGTAGGTATCTCCATGCCTACTTCCGTGGAATGTATGTCATTCAACACCCTTTCTATAATTGAAATTCTGGAAAATAACCCAACCACTGAGCTTCAACAAGTTTATGATTCAAATCCAGATAAGATCTAGTTCCAAATATTTGAGAACTATTCATTCCAATTAACAATGTCTTGTAGCTCAAAGCTTGTGCTTTAGAATTGATCTAAAGGTCATTTTGTTGAAAGAAAATTTCAAGTCAGAGAGAAGAATGTTGGAGAGTGACATGAAGCCAAAACATGAATTTTAATATCTCCATGATCTATACTGATAATAATCATGCTTAGGAAGCTACATAATTAAATAAAGAAAAAATTACATGCGGGAATTTTTTTCCCCACATGAGTCACGTGCAAAAAAATCCCCAATGAAGGAAATATTGAGTGGTTCAATTCCCTACCATCGCATTTTTTCGAACTACTTGAGGATATATTTTCCATGGTCATGGATTGCATACGATTTGATCATCACATTCCATAATAAAATAATTCATTAATGCATTTTTTCAAACACTTCCCATGCCTTCTCTATACATCTAAAATTTTCATACATGTATACTAAAGCAGTTTCAAGAGATACATAAAATTCAAATCCTCTCTTTTATATTTCAATTTTCATTGTGGATATTTTCATCTTCTTCTAGGGCAACCAAATTAGCAAAAAATATGATGATACTGATAAATTTCTTTAGGTTTGTTTTGACCCTAATATGCAACATTTGTGGAAAAAGCTTTGGGGTTTCTTCTTGCAGCCCAATTTTCACATGCTCGATGGCCATGGTCATCTGGAAGACCATGTCTCACATAGAAATTTTGAGTATGCCAAACCATATTTCAAGTAGACTAGAATTTATCTTTCCCGCAATGTCAATTAGCACTTGAATGAATGGTATTTTAACTTTAATAATTAGAATCAGGTTCAATTATGCTTGCATGAGAAGTTTTCTTTGTAGTTAGTTGGAGAAATCGTCTCTGAAAACCTTGATATGGTTTCATGATTGAGGGTGACATGATTAGCATTAGGGTATTTTGGAGGTCTAAAATGGGCCTCTTAAGGAAATTATAGAATAATAGTGGAAATAATGTATGCATAATGTGAAAAACACACAAAAGGTATGCATTGAAACTTTATATTTAGAACAAAATAAATTTGTATGGCATCAATGGCTTTGCTCTCATAAAAAACCTGTCACTTGGTCAATTTTTATGGAGGAAATGATAGCACATTATGAGGATGCAAAGAGCAACACCTTCTTTAGCCAATTGTATATATCAAACAAAAGGGGTCAATGGTGGAACACATTGAGGACTTCCAAAATTTGAATATAAGGGTAACTGAAATTATAGAGGAACACAAGAATGATGTCGTCATAGGGACTTTAAAGGATAACATTGTTGGGAAAAATACTGAGAGGGGGGGTCAATCAGTATTTAGGACTTTATCAAATCTTTTTACTTTTTCACTCTCTAAAACCCATACGCTACTTTTCTGAACCAAACTAGCGTATACACACGGATATCCTTCATAAAACTCGCGTATACACAGAGATCTAATTAAGCTATTAATTCTTCACTTATATCATTCCATCATTCATTCATTAGATGTTAAATAAACAATAAACATGTGCAGTAAGAACAGAATAAACCATCACACATAAGAATCACACATGAACACCAGGATTTTTTTAGGTGGAAACCCAAGTCGGGAGAAAACCACCGCTGCAGTTGCTCAACCTTCAATATTTTATTATAGAGAAAACATCTTACAACATATGTGCTGGTGCAGACTCCTACCAGCACGCAGGCACCCACCTGCGCTCGTTTACCAGCCTCTCCTGGAAGGGAGCTACGACCCCCTGACTCGTTTACCAGCCTCTCCTAGAAGGGAGCTCCGACCCCCTGATCTCGTTTGACCTCAGGCGGAAGGCTACAACCCCCACGGTAAGTACAACCCTCGGCACACACCTCATGGACCAAATTTCATCAATTTTCACACTGGATCCAAACAACTTCAATAGAGCACAACTTGCAGGCCTCGTTTCATCATATTTTCAGACTGGACCCACTCCACACATTTAAGTTCAATCATACAACCAAACTGATACAGACAACTCATAACTGTAGAATACAGATAGCAGTAACACAGCAGAACAGATCAGACATTTCATACCCCATGCTTCAGCAAACCCTAGTTTGTATACGCGCTTTCCTTTCACTGGTACCGCGTATATACGCGCCTTCTACCATAAAAACCCGCGTATACTTCTGTACATATTACAGAGCTAATTTCACTGCGCATACGCGCTTTCTCTTCAACGAAGCCGCGTATATATGCGCTTCTTCTGCGGCAAACTGGCGTATGGTTCTTCAGACATTTAGGTCATTGCAATTCTTCATAACAGACACATCACACAGATTTTACCCTTTACGTCAGACAGATGTTTGCCTCATCTCAGATCTAATCATTCCATAAACAGATGTAGAAAATACAAATACATTTCAGATCTAGATTCCCTTCTTCATCATTTTATTCATAGGTGCTTCATGCATTCAGATCTATCATTCAACTGTAACCCTTTCCATTCATATATCCTTCAGAGAGAAGTATTCATTCAAGCTCAGACATCTTGCATCCATACTCATGATATTCACAATGAATTTCTTCTCTTTATATAGGTTTACCCTTTTTCAATACCATGAGCCAAAACCACATTAATTCCGATGGTATTCTTGGATGGGGTCATTTAGACAAATCATTACCCAATACAAAGGGTCAATACCATGGTGGTTACCCCTGGTTTTGCACTTTATGAGCGCTTTTGTATACGCGACATGTGGGTGTTTCTAGTGTGCTTATCATGGAGAGCTTCTCCTAGACAAATCCATGTATGCCTTGAGACATACTCTTTTCCTCATAGATCTAGCACATATTAAATTCCTTTCTTTATTACATTCTGTACTCTCTGTAGATACATCATATTTACATCATTTAACAAGTTTATCAAGACATATTCTATCAAGCACAACTTCATCAAGTGGGTTGCCATTCACGGACATGTGATCTGTCAAGTGGGTTGTTCATCGGGAACAACCCCACTAAACATCATATTGTCAACAAACATCATATAACATCAGATTTACATCATTTACTAAGTCCATCGAGTCAAGCATAACTTCATCAGGTGGATTGCCATCAAGGACAACACATGTCAACAGTCGCATGTCTTCATCTTCATTCAGTGGGTTGCCATCAAGGACAACACTCTGCATCATATTTCCAACAATCTCCCCCTTTGGACTTGATGGCAACCATGATGGTGTTTGATCATCACAATAGATAGGTACATTAAGAATACAATGACACCATGTCACTCTCCCCATTGTTGACACCATTATTGCTCTTCATTCAAACACCATGTCACTCTCCCCTTTGACATCGAGCGAAGACGGATCAAAAACGACACACTCTCCCCCTTTTCTCCCCAGGATCTGATATATCTTTAAGAGTGACCCGAGCTCCCCCAAGGGTTCATGCTTGAATCTTCAAACATATTTTTCAATGAAGTGTGACTACTATGAACTGTTATCTGAGAACTCATACTTACATCAAATATCCAACCAAGTGGATTTACATATAAGACTCAAGTACCCAACCAAGTGAGTTTACACATTTCAACTCAGCTACCCAACCAAGTGGGTTTACAAATTTGAAAAGTCTTTACATGACTGAATATTAAAAATTTACATCATGGGTCTCAACAAGACCTTTTCATCAAATTACAGATATGACCATTTATGACCAATACCAGAAAGTCCTCAAGAAAGAGAACATATTTCAGAACCTTCATAATGCCAATAATTCATTATACTCAACAAAGCTAATGCTCCCCCTGAATCTGTGCATCCAAGCATCCTTTCCATATGACTAAGGCTCCCCCTTAGTTTGTGCATCCTGAACACTTTCATCAATAAATCATCAAGGCATATTTATCAAAACATTAGAAATAGAATTATGACTGAACACCACGGAGATGCAAAACGATGTCAGTACAAACGACTAGCTGCGATTGTCTTGAAGAAAGTTGACCCCTGACAATTTGTCGGCAACTTGAGACATACGCGGTTTTATATTGCATGAACTCGCGTATATACGCAAGCCCAATGTTTAAAAATCGCGTATCAATACCATCTTCTATATTTTAACCGAATCCCAGTCCATACGCGGGGAAAAAGACAATGATCATCTTCTTTACGAGATATTTGAATGCTTCCACTGAATACGGATAGATGAAACTGATTAGCTGATAATGTTAAGCGTCATCCAATGGTTGTAGCATAAGCACATTAGTAACCAAGCCTTCAGATTCTTTGCAGCATCAATACAATATTTCCAAGAGAGATTATCATACCAGAACAACATCTTCAAATATGATTCAATCATCCATGTGGTCCAATATCACTATGATCTTTAAGATTTAACATGAAGTAACATATGTAGGGAAAAGATTTCAACCATAGTAACAAACTTTGCATGATATATTCTTATTTCTGAATCAAATGACTTCCAACTCATCCATGTGTGAGCACAAAAGATACTTTTCAGCAAACAGGGCTCAAAATCTCATTATAATAAACCATATACCAAGTCATCATCATTTGAGCATGAGTATCACAATAACCAAAGAATAAGCAGTCATAGTGCCAACAATGCAATCATTAGTATTCAACCTGCTGCTCCCCCTGAACCAGTGCTCCTCCTTAACTTGTGCAACCTAAATACGTTCATCAGTAAGTCATCAGCAACAATCTCTGCATGAACTGTCCTTATCTCCGAATTATAAGACTTTCATCTCAACAAAAAAAGCAAACAGGACTCATCCATAATCTTCAACATAAGACACCAGGTACCATATCATCATTATTTAGAACTGAGAAACTAAGCTGATACTGAGTAAATAATACAGTTATTAACATTCAGGTTGATGCTTCCCCTGAACCTCTACTCCTGATCTTCAGTTGTCATCCCAATTCTCTTATCATAAATGCATACGCGACTGTGTCTGCTGGAACTCGCGTGTATACACAACTTTTGTTCATAGAACCCACGTATGGAAAGTGAAGCATAGAAATTTTCATATTCCTTCATCTCCCCCTGAATTTGTACTTCCTGTACCTGTCTTCTTTTCATCAAATGCTTTGTCAGAGATAAGCATAACCAAAAAAATCAAAACAACCATGAGAATCATCAACCGTTGCTCCCCCTATGACGATACATTACTAATCCTTATAATGTATCTCACATCACTTCTGCAGTCATTAAAAGAAGTAAGCTTCAGAAACTGATGACTGCAGTAGGATCAATATTTCCTACGTTTCCGACCGGTCCTCCTTTTTTTTCCAAATTTTCTTGAACTTTCTAATTGTGTGCTGAAAATTGTTCACTTTCTCAGATCTGTTCAACCTGCATTCCTTTTCTACATGTCCATACTTGTTACAATAATAACATCTCATGTGTCTAGAGAAATAAGCATAAGAATCATAATGAGTATTTCTAATCTTCCTTCTTTTGCAATCAGCTGCTTTGTGTCCATACTTGTTACATGAAAAACAATATCCCTTGAAGAAACCAGAGTACCTTTCTATGAAGGATCCGTTTTTTGTGGCTGAAACAATCTGCTTCTGCAATTGGTTGCAACATGTCCATGATTATGACATTTAGAGCATTCAACATTATTGAATGATTTCCTTTGAGAATTCATGATTGTCGGTTGACCTTTTGTTTCTTTCAACACTTCAGATTTTGCATTGATGTCCTTTGATTCTTTAGCACCTCCTTGTGAACTAGATTCTCCTTTGATCGTTTCATGAAAACCCAGACCAAGTTTAATAGAAGGAGACCTTTGACCACTAAGAATATTGTCCAGAATCTTAGTACTATCTTGATACCTCAAGAGTTTTTCTTTTTCTTCTAATTTACGTTTGAGAATGTTTACCTCAACCTCCAAGCTTTGGCATTGCTTCTTCATACTTTCTTCGATCCTTCTTCCATCTTCTACCTGGTTATTCAGATTTAGAATCTCTTCTTTCAACCCATTTTCTTGTTCTTCAAATGCTTGCAGAAGTTCTTCATGCTCCTTATATGATTCTTCTTTGACAGAGATGATTTTTGCTTCAAGTTCTTTATTTTTCTTATTTGATTTTTCCAGATCTTCTTTGAGAGAGATGATTTCAGCTTCAAGGCTTTCACTTTGATTGGTTACTTCATCCTGCAGTCTTTGATGTATTTCTATCTGTCCCTTCATTGTTTCTATCTGTCCATTCATTTTAGAGATCATCTCATTGTAGGCAGATTCCTTCTCATTAAATAATCTTTGTTGATCTTTGATAACTTCTTCTAGGTCCACAGCATTACTTTCACTATCTACACCATTGCTTGCACAAAGAAGATTATCACAAGGACCCCAATCACTACCTGATACATCTTCTTCAATTTTTGCTATACATGTTTTCTGAGATATCTCCTTGCTTCGAGTAGCCTTCTTCTTTTGCTTCTTTGCCATGAGCACTTTTAGATCATGGTCAAAATCTTCTTCATCTTCACTGGACACTTCATCATCATCTTCATTTGCATAGTAACTCTTCCTCTTTTCAAATTGTTTCCCTTTACCATGTTTTCATCTATAAGGACATTTAGCAGCATAGTGACCAACTTTTCCACACTCAAAACATTTGAAGGGAAGCTTACCTTTGAATCTTCCAGTACCTAGTTGGAGTTTTCTCACAAAATTCGCTTCTTCTTCTTCGGATATATAGCTGGTTTCTTTGACAACTTCCTTTTCTTTTCCTTTTGCAGATACCTTAAAAGCAACTTCTTTGATTTGAGAAGGACCTCCTTGTCTCATTTCAAAAGCAGTCAGAATACCATGTAATTGAACAATAGTAAGAGTTTGCAGATCTTGCCTTTCTTCAATAGCTAAAACTTTAGAGTCAAATTTTGAAGTCAAGGATCTTAAGACTTTTTCCACCAGAGTAGTATCGGTTATGGTTTCACCCAAATTTCTCATTCGATTTACAATATCATCTAGACGAAGAAAGAAGCTGGCAATACTTTCATCACTATGCATCCTTAAATTTTCATATTCAATTCTGAGAGTTTGGAGTTTTGCACTTTTTACCTTTGTATCTCCTTCATAACTCAGAATGATTTTGTCCCATATTTCTTTTGCTGAATTTAGCTGCATCACTTTAGCAAATTCTGGTTCAGACATGCTTCCTAATAAGACATTCACTGCTTTGGCATTGATTTCATACTTCTTCCTTTCAGCCGCATCAGTAGGAATACTTGCCGGATACTGATAACCTTCTTCCACGATTGCCCATACATCTGCACCAAGACTTTGCAGATATGATTTTGTTCGAACATTCCAGAATATCAGATTGCTTCCATTGAATAGAGGTGGCTTTATAGACATTACTCCTTCTTGACTTCCCATTGCGACGAATCTCCTTCAAGCGATCAAGCTTCTGCAAAAGGACCTCGCTCTGAAACCAATTTTTGGGAAAAATACTGAGAGGGGGGGGTGAATCAGTATTTAGGAATTTATCAACTCTTTTTAATTTTTCACTCTCTAAAACGAATACGCTACTTTTCTGAACCAAACTAGCGTATACACGTGGATATACTTCATAAAACTCGCGTATACAAAGAGATCTAATTATGCCATTAATTCTTCACTTATATCATTCCATCATTCATTCATTAGATGTTAAATAAACAGTAAACATGTGCAGTAAGGACAGAATAAATCATCACACATAAGCATCACACATGAACACCAGAATTTTAGGTGGAAACCCAAGTCGGGAGAAAACCACCGCTGCAGTTGCTCAGCCTTCAATATTTTATTATAGAGAAAACATATTACAACATATGTACTGGCGTAGACTCATACCAGCACGCATGCACCCACCTGCGCTCGTTTACCAGCCTCTCTTGGAAGGGAGCTCCAACCCCCTGACTCGTTTACCAGCCTCTCCTGGAAGGGAGCTACGACCCCCTGATCTCGTTTACCAGCCTCACCTGGAAGGGAGCTACAACCCCCTGACTGAAGGCTACAACCCTCAGCACCTCTATGGACCACATTTCATCAATTTTCACACTGGATCCAAAAAACTTCAATAGATCACAACTTGCAGGCCTCGTTTCATCATATTTTTAGACTGGACCCACTCCACACATTTAAGTTCAATCATACAACCAAACTAATACAGACAACTCAGAACTGTAGAATACAGATAGCAGCAACACAACAGAACAGATCAGACATTTCATACCTCATGCTTCAGCAAACCCTAGTTTGCATGCGCGCTTTCCTTTCACTGATCCCACGTATATACGCGCCTTCTACCATACAAACCCGCGTATACTTCTGTACATATTACAGAGCTAATTTCACTGCGCATACGCGCTTTCTCTTCAGCGAAGCTGCGTACATACGCGCTTCTTCTGTGGAAAACTAGCGTATGGTTCTTTAGACATTTAGGTCATTGCAATTCTTCATAACAGACACATCACACAGATTTTACCCTTTACGTCAGACAGATGTTCGCCTCCTCTCAGATCTAATCATTCCATAAACAGATGTAGCAAATACAAATACATTTCAGATCTAGATTCCCTTCTTCATCATTTTCTTCATAGGTGCTTCATGCATTTAGATCTATTATTCAACTGTAACCCTTTCCATTCAGATATACTTCAGAGAGAAGTATTCATTCAAGCTCAGACATCTTGCACCCACACCTCTGATTTGCACAATGAATTTCTTCTCTTTATATAGGTTTACCCTTTTTCAATACCATGAGCCAAAACCAAATTACTTCCGATGGTATTCCTGGATGGGGTCATTTAGACGAATCATTACCCAATACAATGGGTCAATACCATGGTGGTTACCCCTAGTTTTGCACTTTATGAGCGCTTTTGCCCATACGCGACTTGGCACGTTGTTTCCCGTGTGCATACGCGACTTCTCCGAGACAAATCCGCGTATGCCTTGAGACATACTCTTTTCATCATAGATCTAGCACATATTGAATTCCTTTCTTTATTACATTCTTTACTCTTTGTAGATACATCAGATTTACATCATTTAACAAGTTTATCAAGACATATTCTATCAAGCACAACTTCATCAAGTGGGTTGCCATTCACGGACAACACTCTATCAAGTGGGTTGTTCATCAAGGACAACACTCAGCATCATATTGCCAAAAAACATCATATCACATCATATTTACATCATTTACCAAGTCCATCGAGTCAAGAATAACTTCATCAGGTGGATTGCCATCAAGGACAACACATGTCAACAATCTCATGTCTTCATCTTCATTTAGTGGGCTGCCATCAAGGACAACACTCTGCATCATATTGCCAACAATCCACCATGAGGTTCCTCTTTGGGAACCTGATTCATTAGAGAAGGAATTGATGTTGGCAAGAAAAAATGAAATTAAAATTATGGTGACAAGGAAGCCTACCACTCACACCTATAAAGATGGAAGTATTTCTGCTCCTAGACTTCCACAACCTACAAGGTTGACACCACAACAATTGGAAGAAAAGATAAAAAAAGGGATTTTCTACAGTTGTGATAGAAAATACACTAAAGGTCATAAGTGTTCTGAGATGAAATTATTTTACATAGATTGGATAAGTGTGCACTCTCAAGAAAGGATGAGGAGGTGGAAGCATTGCTTTGTGCCATTTCTATTATCCAACCAGATTAGATAATTGAAGCAAGGGAGGAATGGAAGAATCAAGAAGAAGTGTGGACACTCATTCAAAAGTTGCAGCAAGATCCCAGTACATTTGTTACATTTAGTTGGAAAAATGATTCCTTATGGTATAAAGATCATTTATATATTTTTATTCCAAAATAAAACAAAAGAATTTTTTGGAATTGTACACCTCTCCCTTAGGAGGACACTCGGGATTTTTAAAAACTTACCATAGGGTGAAGAAATAATTTTTTTGGAATGGCATTAAATATGATATTCAAAAGTTTTTGGCAGAATGTTTGGTTTTCCAACAAAATAAAGTTGAGACAATTAATACACCAATTCTACTGCAACTTTTATCCATTCCAAGTCAACCTTGGGAGGAGGTTTCAATGGATTTTATCATAGGTTTACCTAAGTCCGAAGGAAAGAGTGTCATCATGGTGGTAGTTGATAGACTTACCAAGTATGCACACTTTTATGCATTATCTCATCCATTTAAAGCAAGTACAATTGCTACTGCATTTATGGAAACAATTCAAAAGCTACATGAAGATCCAAATATTATTTTAAGCGACAAAGATCCCATTTTCATTGGAAAATTTTGGACAAAATTATTTTCTTGTTTCGACACTCAACTAGCTCATAGCTCATCTTATCATCCTCATCTGATGGGAAAAATGAGATAGTGAACAATAATTCGTAAAGATATATTCATTGTTTCGTATCCGATAAAAAAACACAATGGTTCAAGTGGTTACCTCTAGCTGAATGGTGGTATAACACTTCCTTCCATACTGCAACAAAAATGACCCCATTTATGGCACTTTATGGATATCATTCACCATCCATCACATCATATTTAAGAGAAAATTATAAGGTTCAATAAGTGGAAGATCACATCAAGCATCAACAACAAGTTCTCCAACTCTTAAAGGATAGCCTAAATCTGGCACAAAATAGAATGAAACAACAGGCAGATCAACATCACAACGAGAGAATTTTTGATGTAGGAGACTGGGTATTTTTATCGCTACAACCATAAAAACAAATGTCCGTCAATCAAGCTAAGAAGGATAATAAATTATCACCAAAGTGATATGGTCCTTACAAGGTGTTGCAAAATATTGGTACTCTAGCATACAAATTAGAGCTTCCTACTTCTTCCCTAGTGCACACAATTTTCAATGTTTCATGCTTAAAGAAGGTTATAGGTGACAAACTTCTAGTTAAAACAATATTGTCAGAACTTGATGAGGAATGAAAAATCATATTTGAACCTGAAGAATTCATGGAAACAAGAACTCAATAGCTACGAAATCGATCAACTTTAGAGTATCTCATCAAGTGGAAGAACTTACCCACTGAAGATTCCACATTGGAGGATGAGAATTTTAAAAATAAGCATCCATAACTGGTCAAGAATTTAGGACAACACTTTTTTGAAGGAGAGGGGCATGTTTGGTCCCTATATTACTTGTGTAGTTCCTTATTTTTGTTACTATAGCCCTCTTATTGTTATTGGTGTACCCCTGTAGTCCCCATATTTTTATTATTGTGCCATATAAAAGCCCAATTTTTTTATTTTGGTGCCTTTCCATTATTGTTGTTAGGTCGGCTAGGATTATATTATGACCCCATGGACTCATATATATATAGGTTTTTTTCATTTTTATCACCCAAGAATCCTTCATTTATGTAATGTAAAGGAGGTTTCTTCCTCAAATAGGCCGATTTCTAAGTCATTGATCTCTCTTTTCTTCTATTTTGTGAGCTAGTTTCATAACATTTGTCTTACTTAACGAGTTTTCCCTTGCTCAAACATGGGAATTAATTAGCTACCATTGTTATGAACCTGTTAGTATGGATGTATATGGTAGTTCTTTATTCATTAGGCACACAATTATTTATAAAGGTAAACCTTTAAATCTTGTATTTTTTGGTATACATCCAATGCTTCTATTAGAATCAATCATTTTCCTACCTTATTCTCCACTCAATATACCTGTTGACTTCAACCTTTTCAGAAACTAAATTTTCAAAAATCACACAAGAATAACATTTTCTTCATTGTTATCCAAAAAATTTCATATGTCACCATTCCCTGCCAATTAAATAGCACCACTTTGATTACTCCATTGGAATGAAAATTTTAAGGAGGAATAACACCATCTTTCCAAATAATTTGCAACCTTTTACCAAACCAACCTTGCAAGTAGGTCAAGGCTTGATTGAAATGGATATATTAATATGGAAACATGTAAAATTTGGTTTTAATATGTAACAAGTTATCCATTCCTAAAGTTGCATGCTTATCACTATGAGGCATTCCCAACAAATGCACATTTATATTATGGACAGGTCAAGGTACCTTTATGAGCACTTTTATCCATGTGAAAGTCAATATGTAAGGGATTTTTTTCTCAACCAAATGAGCATAGGAATATTGATTCAATAAAATCTTGACCTTGAAAATAATTCAACTTGGATTTTGGCCTTATTTTCATACTAATATAGAAATTGTGTAAAATAGCCAAATCAATATTCTAAAATTTCCCATCTAATTGTCATCAATCTTCCATGCATCCTTCAAAAATGTGAATTGAATTCTAATGCACGGGGGAAATCTACTTTAAATATACTTAGAAAGATGTATAATATAGGGCATGTTTCCCTCTTTGAATATCTATATCTATATTATCATCAAACATTCATACACCGCAACTCTGGAACAAGGTCTATCTATAATAAGGATCTGCAATGACATATAGCTAAGGTACTCATGAACTATTGATATTAAATGGTAAAATATGTAATTTTTAGTTCATTATGTGTGTTTCCCACGTACCATCAATTTTGGACAATTTGAGTGGATGTATGAGAAATTATTGAGCTTAATACCAAAATCTAGCATTCCTTTGGTATGTCTTAGAATCAATTTTTCAATATTCTAGTGAACAACTATTGGGGTTCAAGTATGAACTTGGATGCATGAGTTGCTAAGAAATTGATTTATGACCTAGTGAAAGTTAATTAAATTTCTTACCAGTTGTTAGAAAAAGGTTTCATCTACATTTTTGGAATCACTTTTGAGTGCTTTAACACTATTTAAACTGATATAGTGATTAGGTTGAGGTTAAAATTTATCATTCTTGTTTTTTTCAGCAGTTCTTTCACATACTTTTCTTGCAAGATCAACAAATTTTCCTTGTACTACCATATGTCCAAACTTCAATAATACTAAACAAGAGATAAATTTATCATCTCAAAATATGTTTCCAGAAAATTTGTGCCATTTCTTGAAATTATAAGATCATTTACTTAAACAACACGAATGAATTTCCTACTTTATATCTTGATGTACAAGTTAGGATATGAAGCACTCCTTTGAAATCCATTTGTTTTTTGAATCTCATCAATTTTTATGTACTAAGCCTTCATATGATAAAGATTTTACCAATTTACAAATCAAATCTTCCTTATCCTTCACCTCAAATCGTTCTTACTATGTCATGTACACCTCAACTTCAAGGCTACTATTTGGGAATGCACACTTGAGCATCAAAAATTATCTGTTAAACCAACCTATGATTCCAAATCCAGCATTAGTTTACTTTATCTTGTTATTAATTTTGCAATCATGTCAAGAGTGTCTTCAGGTCAAAGCTTCAGGGCGCAACTCTCAATCCCCATGTCATCATATGAACTGGGTTGCTTCATATATTCAAATTTATCCTAACATATATGTAACCATCCAAACTTTACAACTCTGCAAAAGAGATATAATCTAGGCTCTCAGAGGAAAAACTCAACCCTTAAACCTATTCAAATACATGACTACTCAATAATGTATGCAATAAAAACCCAAACTATGTAGATAGGTGGACCAACAATGTATTTTTAAAACCCTTCATCATGCATATGGGTTTTTGAACACCTAAACATCAATCCTAAATTTAGTATAAGCTTGAACTTGGGTTAAAAACTATAGCTCAAGTTAGCCCCAAGACTTCATTTAAAGAAATATCATCTTAACTCTTATTTTAGATTGGCCATGATCATTATGTACACTTGAATTTGATCCACTAAGTATACAATAGCTCTAGCTATATCTCTCATTGTGTGTGTGTGTTTATATGCATGCCAAAACACATTTTCTCTCCATCATTCACCATTTTACGATTATATTACTATTGGGCCGAGGAAAAGGTACATTTTACCACTATCTTTAGCATGATTTGTCATTTAGTTTTATATTTTTTTCCTTCATCTTAGAAATAAATTAAAGGACAATGATGAAAAAGTAGGATAGAATCAATTATTGATAAAAGGTGTGTTTGGTAGTATAAAAATTAATTTTTTGCTGTATTTATTGATAGGTAATTAGAAAAACAAAACCGCTAACTAGAATAACCAAATAACATCATAGAATAAAAGTAAACGAGATCTTGTCGGTTCCAACAAATTAGTGGGAGATATAGAAGCATGCATATTCTTGAAGTATTCAGTTGATAGCTACGAAACCTTAGGATATCCTGATCTGGAGTATTTGTTACTTTGTTTTATTTCACCTTTAAGTTATAAAAGGTTGTAGGTCAGAGAGACAGAGGGGTTTTTCATGTATTATAATTTTCCTATAATAAAATTATTTGACCAAAATCGTTGAATTCGTGCTAATGTATTGCTACATTGGTTAATTAAGAAATTGGCATTTTCAGTATAAAAAGCTTCTGAGTATTTATTGGCAGAAGACTTCTAGAGGTTTTGGGTCCAGTCCCCGGGATTTCTCTTGTTGTTCTATGTTATACATTTATTTACGAGTCTTGCATTTTTAGTTATCCTTTGTGTTTTATAGCATTATCATTCAACTTTTTAATCGCAGGTGTGATATGTTACAATTCCCTTTTCAACTCATTAGGATTTTTGTTCAATTCATTAGGATTGCTATTCAATTCATTAAGGTAGTTGTTCAATTCATTAAAGCATGTTGTTCAATTGCAATATATTCCTTATTTTACTATTGAGTGGTTATTTCTGCATAAGCTTAGAACAAGATTTGATCCCTTTGATTGGTTTGAATTATTTTATAGTTTAATTTTGAGTTGATTTGATTGAACTACAAGAATTAGATAACATTTCTCACAATGATTTATAATAGTTAACCTGTAACTTCACTCGCATGTATTTTTCTTGCACTCTTAAAATAAAAGGACTAGCCCTGGGTTGATTATTAATGTGAAACATTAAGGTTACCTTTAACAGTCACCTTTTTGACACAACATTTTGGTGTTGTTTCCAAGGAGAGTGTTTAGGAGTGATGTCTTTTATTCTTTTCCTTTTTCTATGAAATAATTGGGTATTGAAAACGAGAGGTAAGAACCTACATACTAGCAAGAAAAATGCTTGCTCTCCAGCACTCTTCTCAACAATTGCGCAGAGGTTAATAGGATAGGTAATGTTGTTTTTTTTTATGAATAGGAAGAAAAATATAGAATTAGATCAAAACCCCCCACTTAAATCTGCAAAACCCAAGGGGTTGGTGGCCCTTGGAAGAACAACATATATAAATGAAATCATTAAGAAGGCTAAATCCCAGGCATCCGTAGGACCCAAAACCATTCCTGGAAAGAGTCCTACTATAATCCCTCAGGTAGTAGTCTCACCATCTACAGCCCACACCGAGATTCATAGCAAAAAAGAAGGGTCTGAATGAAGCTTTCATACTATAGAACACTTAAGTCACGACCCTTCAAGAGGGAAATTCTTGATATTTTCAAGAAGGAGAGGGAGAAACTAGTAGTGTAGTACAAGTAAGAACTCCAGAGCCTGGATCTCCTCAAATTGTCGTTGAGACAGAGACACCCAATATCCAGGATAGAGGTAGTGTTGCAAGGCCTCCTTCAAATCCGCGCCCTAATTCCACTCAAATTATCCTCCCATATCAAGAAATCCCTAAATTTTATTGGCACATCTTTGATCAGATGGCGCACAATCAACCCCATAGAAATACATCAACATTGGGGTATCCCATTATTTATCCGGATGCAAATGCCCGTATGAAATTTATTCTGTTACAAAACATCCCCACCTTCCATGGGCTGACCTTGGAAGATCCGAATGCATTTTTATTTGAATTCGATGTTTTGTGTAGGGGATATGACTACACTATTAACCCTAAAAAACTGAAACTATTTCCCTCTACATTAAAGGGGTAGCACTACGCTAGTTTATGGGGCTCGGTGGAGGATCCATTAATAGTTGGGATTAGATGAAAAAAACTTTTCTTAACAAATATCAAGATTAATAGTGTAGTCATATCCCCTACACAAAACACAAAATTCAAAACATTGGTCTATGCGGCTCGGTGGAGGATCCATTAATAGTTGGGATTAGATGAAAAAATATTTTCTTAAAAAATATCAAGATTAATTCTGGAGTTGAGAACTAAAAGAATAAATCTTCAACATTTCTGTAAAAGACGAGACATTAGAAGAATATGTTGAACGATTTCAGTATAATTTGCAAAGATCTCCATATACTACACTCTCTAAAGACATTTTCAATGAAACAATGATTAAAGGAATGAAAGAAAAATGGGTAGAGACACAATATAATGGGAAAAGGGGACATTTATCAAGAATAATATGATGACATTATTTCATTTTGTATTAGGTGCCCTCAAGGTAGTACGTGAAAAGAGACTAATCGGACGAGATTCAGTTACAAGGAATTATAAAAGAGTCAGGTGGCAGCGTGACCAGAGAAAAATTCGATAATATTTTAGAAGATTTTAAAACCGATATCTTAGGCACCCTCACAACGTAGCTAGATATCCTACAAGCCAAGTAGAAGAAATATTTAGTAGAATAGAACTTGGTTTTTTTTCGCCCACGCTGTCGGAAGAAACACAGCCAGCAGGAGTGTCCATTAGACATTTTCCATACATGTGCTATTTGTACCAAGGACCACACCATTGAGCAGTACCATTCACTCCCAGGATTAAAAGCAAGTTTTAAAGAGGCAGAAGAAGAAATATAAATGTTTTATCTAATCAATCAACGTCGACAGTGTTAAGCACAACTAGGTATGTCACAAGATCCGTCTCAGTTCTTTTCTTCTCTGGAATTTAATCAACAAAACTCTGGAACAACATGGCAAATCCAATCACCTTTTTCTTCCTGGAAATCCCAATAATTTTCCATGCCTCCTTTTCCAACAAAATCCCCTTTAGGTAATATTTTTCCAAGTTTTCCTTTCTCTCCTCCATACTGGCAAAACAATCCATATCAGTCCCAGTGGCCTGCCTCCACTTCACAGAATAAAAATTGGTCTCAAAACCAGCAGCGACCCCTAGGAATGGAAAATTTACATATGGGAAAAGGGGATTAGAATCAACCCACATTACCAACTCCATACCCATTCTGACACAATTCTTATCCCATTATGCGTCCTCAACCGCCAACTTAACCCAATCCTAATCCTAATAACAGACCGGTTCAGCTAAGCCAGATTTTTGAGAACACAAACTCCGAAACTGAATAGAAGGAATGCAATGAACTTATGTTGAGATCAGGGTGTGTTATTTCACCTGAAGAAGATACTGCCCTGCTGCAACTTGAGTATGAAATTCGAACAGTACCTAAAAAATCAATTGTGATAGAAACAAATATAGGACAGGGGAGTGACACAGTTGACCAAAAAGATTATGAAAACATTATTATTTCCTCTCCTCCATTTCCTAAGATATTAACACTACCTAAACCAAT
This sequence comes from Pinus albicaulis, assembly GCA_034641835.2. NCBI lineage: Eukaryota > Viridiplantae > Streptophyta > Pinopsida > Pinales > Pinaceae > Pinus > Pinus albicaulis. Next base: position 1,903,043,616 of record CM076575.1, on the reverse strand, counting down.
GGTATATAGATTTTTATCTCCTAGGGGAATTAAAAAAACCTGTGCAATAAAATTCCTCTCCTACAGGCTATACAAGACATGCCTGTCTATGCCAAAAAAAGTAAAAAACTGTGCATAAAAAAAAGGTGAGGAAAGCAAAGACTGTACCAACTGTTCATGTAGTGGGAGCACTATTAGACTTACCCTTGGGTAAAGAGACACCAATAAAATATGAGGATCCAGGAAATCTCATAGTCATAGTATAGATATATGGCGGCTCCTTTTCAAATACATTAGTTGATTTGGGGGTAGCCATTAACATCTTAACTACAGAAATCTGCGAGACATTAGGTATAGAAGCCTTGGAACCCACATATACCTTTCTGGAACTTGTTGACAGATCTTTTGTCAAACCAGAAGGTATATTACAGGACATCCCAGTTTCTGTGGACTCATGGGAATACCCTGCAGACTTATTAGTTATTAACCCAAAAAGTAAGTTAGATGGACATCCCCTGATATTGGGGTGACCTTGGTTAGCAATGGTCTATGCTTACATAGGTTTTCGAAAAGGAAGCATGACCATTGCTAGAGGAGATGCCATAAAGAATATTTCCATATAACCCCCTACCAAACCAAGCCTTAGCACTGTAAATATTCACAAACAACCACATACATAATGGGAACAATTTTTTTTTCACCACTAACAATAGTTGAAGCACTCGAATACAAAGATCAAACTGAAGACGATGTAATCGATAACTTCATAAACCAACCATATACTTCAAAAAATTTAAAGTGCCAAATATTAAAAGCAGTGCTTGATAACAAAGCACAGGAGGACCCCTTAGCATACATTTATGACTAACACATACCCACAACTGTTGTTTGTAACAACATTCCAATTGAATTGAGCCAATAAAAGTTTTAAATATCAACGACAATTTGGATAGTGACCAGTGGAAAAAGCTCGTTAAAATTTTACAAAAATATAAGGGATCCTTTGATTGGGACTACCCAGACATGAATGGTATAGACCCTTAAATATGCACACATCACATTTATACTGAAAAGGATGCTCGACCTATTCAACAGCCTCAACAGAGGTTAAACCCATATCTGAAAGACATTGTGAAAGATGAATTACAAAATCTTCTAGATGTAAACTTCATTTATCCTATTTCACACAGAAAATGGTTCTATCCTTCAGTAGTCATTCCTAAAAGAAATGGTAAGTGGTGAATCTATGTGGATTACAGAGAACTGAATAAAGCCACACAGAAAGGCCACTTGCCCCGTCCCTTTATTGATCAAGTCCTGGATACATTGGTAGGAAAGCGGTTCTTCTCTTTTCTTGATGGTTTCAATGGTTAGAATAAAATTCAGATAGCCCCTAAAGACCAAGATAAAATGACCTTTACCTACCCCTGGGGTACATTCTCCTATAAGGTATTGTCGTTCGGACCATGCAATGCCCCAACAACATTTTAAAGGGCCATACTCAACATTGTTTCTGATTAAATAAATGAATGGCTCGAGGTTTACATGGATGACTTTACTCCATATGGAGATTACTTTTATGAGGCACTACAAAGATTAGAAAAATTATTGGAACGATGAATTTCTACCAGATTATGTTTGAGCAATGAAAAGTGTCACATGATGATGACCGAAGGAGTGATCCTAGGACACTACATCTATGCATCTGGAATACAGGTAGATCCGAAAAAGATAGATGTAATTCTCTATTTAGCCACACCTTGTACTCAAACAAAGGTATGTATTTTACTTGGATATGTAGGGTAATACCATAGGTTTATAAATATTTTTTCACAAATTTTTGCACCCTTGTATGCATTAACCGGAAATGTTGAATTCCATTGGTCTGAGAAATGTGACACTGCTTTTTTCAGATTTGAAGAAACTGGTCTCGACTACACCAGTCTTACATGGCCCCAATTGGGAACTGCCTTTTCACATTTCCTTAGATGAATCTGATACAGTGATAGGAGCGGTTCTCGGTCAAGAAGAGGACAAGAAGCCCTACGTTATTTACTAAATAAACAAGAATCTCACTCCTACTGAATTAAGCTATACAGTGACTGAAAAGGAATTCTTGGTTGTCATTTATTCTATCAATAAATTTAGACATTATATAACTGGCTATCAATTATTCTTGTATACCGATCACTCTGCCATTAGATATTTATCTAACAAACCTATTACAAATGGAAGAGTGACTCGTTGGTTCTTTCTTTTACAAGAGTTTGATATAACTATCAAGGACCATCCATGAAAGGAGAATTTAGTTTCAGATTTCGTGTCAAGAGTTCCAAATTCAAATGACCCACAAGCACTGGATGGCCAGTTCCCTGATGAGCATTTTTTCGTTGTAGCAGTAAAAGCGCCAATGTACGTAGATGTAGCAAATTATTTGGTAGTAGAAAAGTTTCCAAGACACTTGAAAACAAAGGAACGGAAGCTTATTATTTAGCACAATGCTAGATTCTCCTGGATCAGGGGATATATTTTCCATACAGGATTTGATATGCATATACATAGATGCATCTGAGAAGACTAGATTTATAACATCTTGAGGGCCTGCCATGATGAACCATGTGGCGGCCATTTTTCAAATCGTAGGATGGGGCACAAAGTACTACAAATCGGCTACTATTTTCCCACAATTTTTAATGATGCCAAGAAATATGTCCAAGCTTGTCATAGTCGTTAAAGAATGGGCGCCCTAGCTAATTTGATGAGATTCCATTGCAGCCACAGTTGGTAGTAGAACCTTTTGAACGGTGGGCAATGGATTTTGTTGGGCCATTCAACCCGCCATCGAATCATAAGGCCTACATACTACTTGCTAGATATTATGTGACAAAGTTGGTAGAAACAATGGCTTTGTCGAGAGCTACATAAGAGTCTATGATCAATTTTATTTTTGAGCTATTTGTGTGGCATGACTTACCTAGGGAAGTGATAACTGATGGAGGGGCACAATTTGTGGGAAATAAAATCACGACCACTCTAAGGAACCACCATGTCACCCATAGAGTCACCTCTCTCCACCACTCGTAGGCGAACGAGCAGGTTGCAAGCACCAATAAAGTCCTTGAGGAAATTATTATTAAAACAGTCTCAACACATAGTTGGGATTGGGCTACTAGATTGCTAGAGGACTTGTGGGTTTATCGCAAAACATGGAGAAACACCACTAGATGTTCTCCATACCATCTGGTATTTGGAAAGGAACCAATTTTCCCATTGAATGTGAGATAAAGACTCTTAGAACAACCCAAGAAGTGGGACTAGATTTGACAAAGGACCAAATTAGAAGACTCCAACAAATAAATGAATTGGATGAAGCAAGGCCACATTCTCTACAGTGCACTACAATTATTCAACAACAATGAGACAAGTGGCATGAAAACCTTATAAAAAAGAAGACATTCCAGAAAGGAGATTGGGCACTCCTCTACGTCTCTAGATTCCAAGACTTCCCGGGTAAGTTACAAACAAGAAGGTTTGGGCCATGCAAAATTCAACAAGTGCACAGCAATAGTACCTTTACCTTGACCACCATAGATGGATCTGGCTGCACCTTCCGAGTTAATGGACATTGGGTGCGCCTCTATCATAAACCACTTATGAAAGATTCTTTTTGCTAGTAGGTGTATGACGACTCCACTATCGAAATTTTAGCTACATGGAATGATGGCCTGACATCTTTAAGTTCATGAAAAATTTTTATTTCCTCTTGTAAATATTGTATATATGTTTCCTACAATTTATAGCTCTTTTCATCGTTGTTTACAAGAATTCCATTTCTTTTTCATTATTTTGATGCTCACAACTACATTCTCTTTTTTCTTTTGTGTGTTTTGTTGTTTAATTCATTGAAAAATTGTTGTGCAATCGAATTGCATAATTGTCATTCAATTCAATTGAATGACTGAGGTTTTATTCTGTTTTTATTCCTTCTTTTCAATCCATTGAACAATTGTTGTTCAATCGAATTGAATAGCTATTGTTAAATTCGAGCAAATGACTGTTGTTTTTTTAGTGTGTTTATTTTTGTTGTTCAATCCATTGAACAATTGTTGTTCAATCCATTGAACAATTCTTGTTCAATCGAATTGAACAGTTGTTGTTCAATTCAAGTGAAAATCTGTTATTTTTAGTGTGTTTACTTCTGTTGTTCAATACATTGAACAATTATTGTTCAATCGAATTGAAAAAAAATCGTTCAATTTAAGTGAACGACTGTTTTCTTAGAATGATTTTGCTTTTGTTGTTCAATTGAATTGAACATCTACCGTTCAATACAATTGAATGGCTGATTTGTTTTCTAGCATTTTTTTTTCTTACTTTTCTCTTTTTTTTCATTCAAAATAACAATTTGTTTGTCTTTTGATGGTTTATTTTGAAATATGCACTCTTAATTTACACATCCAATCCATAAAAACCATTTTTAGAAAAGGAATTGGCACCCGAAGAAGAGAAAAACAATGATATTAATAATATTATGTTCTTTTGAAATTTTGACGGAAATCTCTACTTCAGAAGCTGACATTGTTTATCTGTATAATGAAGGGTTGGATATCTCCTATTCAGACATATTATTACATAATTAATTACCATAGCCTTATGTCGGTATATCTTTTGACACTCTCAAGTGGTAATTCTCTTCGGCATGAGGATATAATAATAAGAGCATCAATTGTATTGGAATTATTTTTACTTCTTACACCATCCATAACTCTTAAGGAGTTAATAAGCCTCCCTCCATTTATAATAAAAATAAAATATATATTTATGTGATTTTTTTTTAAAGCAGAGAGAATAGGGGGTCTCATCACGAGCCAACATACCATGATCATGAGGGTTTAACAGGTGACATTCCCACAATGGCCAACACACCAGGGTAGTGGCCTTCTCGACAGCTAAAACTGTTTGAAGGATAGGAGGTCTCATAATGAGGTGGCCTCATCACTCTGTTAAAATTCCGGTGAATGGAACTATGACTATATAGACACCACACCAGCATAGCAATCTCTCCATAAAACAAGCAAAATTTCTAATTTAAATAGAGGATTCTCGCTCATTTCCGGGTTAAAATAAGAACTCCATCGAGGCTATGGACGCCTGGTGGTAGCAGTGGCTCTTCTTGTGGTATCAGAGTATTTTTCTAACAACAACCAATTACTTTTATATGCCTTATTTCCTATTGATCCATTCCTGAAGATAAATGCACTGCTTAAATAAGTGTTATCGTTATAAAAACCTACCTGCATAATCAACTATGAGTGAATTATCTTATCATGCTGAATTGAGTGATGATAACATCAATTATAATCTATCATGTATCATGCTTTTGTCATACTATGCCGTGAAAATAGGAAATATTTTTCATAATGATTGCTACTCTCATTTTGTCTCTTTTTGGTCATTTCCACCTGATGTAAATTTGTGATGATTAACAACTTCTGAATTTTACTTCGTGTGCATTCATGATTGCTACCACATTTCCTCTTTTCTTGAGCTTAAAGTTCGTGCATGCCCTACTCTCATTAGAAATCCATAAATGAAATTTTCACAGAAATCCAAATCAACATTCTTTAAACCTGGAAAAAAATTTCTTGAGTGAAGAATCTTCATCCCCTTCTCACTCATGTGTCCGAGCCTATGATGCCATAATGCTGCATCTGCTCCTTTGGAATTTAAAGCATTAACAGAGTTAGAAATACCATTGCATAAATACAATGTACCAACCTTTTCTCCTTTTTCTATTACCAGGGCTCCTTTGGTGACCTTCCAAGTTTTATCCGTGAAAGTTGTAACACAACATTCACTACCTAACTGCACTATTGAAATCAGATTTTTCTTTAGATCTAGAACATGCCTTACCTCCTTTAATAACCATTGGTTTCCATTCTGCTGTTTTACAAGAACCTTACCCATTCCAAAAATTTTACAGGGTTTATCATCACCCAAACGAACTTGTCCAAAATCTCCTTGAACATAGTCATGAAAATATTTCTTATCAGGTGTGGCATGGAATGAAGCCCCTGAATCTACAACCCAAGAATCAGTAACATTTTCGAAAGAATCAAAGCATATTGTAACACATCACTTGTCACATTTGCTTCATGATTGTTTTCTTGCTATGTGTCTCCTTCTTTTCCTTTCCGAGACTACAATATTTCTTTAGGTGTCCTTTCTTTCCGCATTTCCAGCACACTATCCCCGATCTGGACTTGGATCTGCCTTTCCTTTATTTACTGTGATATCCCGATCTCTTTCCTCTTTCCATTCTCCTTCTCCTAGACTCTGCACTCAAATAATTACCTGATGTCTTACCGGAGCTTTTCCGTCGCATTTCTTCGTTAAGGATATCACCGACAACATCATCAAACTTTAAGGTACTAGATCTAGAGACAGAGTTACTAATGGTCATAACTAAACCATTCCAGCTTTCTGGAAATGAGCACAGAAATAACAGAGCTCTAACTTCATCATCATATTTTACCCCTACAGAACTTAACTGACTGGTAACTGTATTAAATCATTTAAATGGTCTACAATAGATCCACCTTTCGACATCTTCATATTAAATAGTTGTTTGATAAGAAATACCTTGTTTGAGGCCGAGGGTTTTTCACATATTTTTGCCAACGTCTGCATCAAACCTTCTGTCGTTGTTTCCTTCGAAATATTGAAGGCGAATAATGCCGCAAGACACAATCGTACTATTCCGAGTGCCTTTCTATCGAGAATGTTCCGTTCCGTGTCTATCATGGCCATCGGCTTATTTGCTTTTCTGCTCAATGGTAGGTACAAATATTTCTGATACAGATAATCTTCCCTCTAAATCTTCCACAACGGGAAGTTTTGGCCATTAAATTTCTCGACCCTAAACTTATCATCTTCCGCCATTGCTCCCACTCGAACTAGGAACCCTTCTTTCCTGCGAGTTTATCAGCCAAATATACCTTCGGCTCTGATACCAGTTGTGAATATTTTACGGTAGAAATAATATAGAATTTACTGAGAGAAATAAATACAAAGAGGCCAGCAAAAAATCATAAACATAAACACAAATGTTTATCCTAGAAAACCCGAAATCTAGGGAAAAACCCAACCAATGAAATTTCATTAACCATTGGCCAAAACCCTGACCAATCTAGCCAAGTGAGCCTTCACCGCTCACCTCCAGGCCTGCATTACAATGAAGTATTCCCATCCTTTTTATAGGCTCCATTATATGTGATACCATGGGCTAAAACCATGAGTACACAAAACCATGTGCCCTAAAACAAATACTATTTACCTTAGTCAGCTTTGACTCTATCCCGAGTCAAGTTTACCTAACACCGAGACTTCTACAACCTTTATCCATTCCAAGTCAACGTTGGGAGGAGATTTCAATGGATTTTATCACAGGTTTACCTAAGTCCAAAGGAAAGAGTGTCATCATGGTGGTAGTTGATAGACTTACCAAGTATGCACACTTTTGTGCGTTATCTCATCCATTTAAAGCAAGTACAGTTGCTACTACATTTATGGACAGAATTCAAAAGCTACATGGAAGCCCAAGGGTTATTGTGAGCGACAGAGACCCCATTTTTACTGGAAATTTTTGGACGGAGTTATTTTCTTGTATGGGTACTCAATTAGCTCATAGCTCATCTTATCATCCTCAATCTGATGGTCAAACTGAGATAGTAAATAAATGTTTGGAAGGATATCTTCGTTGTTTTGTATCTGATAAACAAACACAATGGGTCAAGTGGTTACCTCTTGGTGAATGGTGGTATAACACTTCCTTCCATACTGCAGCAAAAATGACCCCATTTATGGCACTTTATGGATATCATCCACCATCCATCACATCATCTTTAAGCGAAAATTCGAAGGTTCAAGCAGTGGAAGATCACATCGAGCATCAGCAAGAAGTTCTCCAACTCTTAAAGGATAACCTGAATTTGGCACAAAATCGAATGAAACAACAGGCAGATCAACATCGCAGTGAGAGAAGTTTGATGTAGGAGATTGGGTATTTTTACGGCTACAACCATATAAACAAATGTCCCTCAAGCAAGCTAAGAAGGATAATAAATTATCGCCAAAGTACTATGGTCCTTACAAGGTGTTGCAAAAGATTGGTACTATTGCATACAAATTGGAGCTTCCTGCTTCTTCACGAGTGCATCCAGTTTTCCATGTTTCATGCTTAAAGAAGGTTATAGGTGAAAATCTTCCAGTTCAAACAATATTGCCAGAACTTGATGAGGAAGGAAAAATCATATTGGAACCTGAAGTGGTCATGGAAACAAGAACTCGACAGCTACGGAATCAATCAATTTCAAAGTATCTCATCAAGTGGAAGAACTTACCCACTGAAGATTCTACATGGGAGGATGAGAATTTTATACAGAAGCACCCAGAGCTACTCAAGCATTGAGGACAACACATTTTTGAAGGAGAGGGGCATGTTAGGTCCATATATTACTATTATAGTCCCTTATTGTTGTTAGTGTAACCCCCTTATTGTTATTATTGTACCCTTGTAACCCCCATTCTGTTATTATTATGCCATTAAATTATTATTGTCAGGTCAGATAGGATTACATTGTGGCCCACTAGGATTACATTATGGCCCCATGGACTCCTATATATAGAAAGGAGGTTTTGTAAATTGTATCATCCAAGAATTGTTCATTTATGTAATGTATTGGAGGTTGCCCCCTCCAAGTGGCTTATTTCTAAGGCGTTGATATCTTTTTTCTTCTATTTTTGGAGTTGGTTACACAACAGAAGGGCTGGATATCTCTTGTTCAGACATATTATTACACAATTCATTACCATAGCCTTATGCCGGTATATCTTTTGACACTCTCAAGTGGTAATTCTCTTCGTTATGAGGATATAATAGTAAGAGAATCAATTGTATTGGAATTATTTTTACTTCTTACACCATCCTTGACTCTTAAGGAGTTAGTAAGGCTCCCTCCATTTATAATAAAAATAAAATATATCTTTATGTGATTTTTTTTTAAGTAGAGAGAATAGGGGGTCTCATCACAAGCCAACATACCATGATCATGAGGGTTTAACAGGTGACATTCCCACAATGGCCAACATACCAGGGTAGTGGCCTTCTCAACAGCTAAAACTACTTGAAGCACAGGAGGTCTCATAACGAGCCGACCTGATTACTCTGTTAAAATTCTCGTGAATGGAACTATGACTATCTGGCCACCACACCAGCATAGCAGTCTCTCCATAAAACAAGCAAAATTTCTAATTTTAAATAGAGGATTCTCGCTCATTTCTGGGCTAAAATAACAACTCTATCGAGGCTATGGATGCCTGGTGGTAGCAGTGGCTCTTCTTGTGGTATCAGAGTATTTTTCTAATAGCAACCAATTACTTTTATATGCCCTATTTCCTACTGATCCATTTCTGAAGATAAATGCACTGCTTGAATAAGTGTTATCGTTATCAAAACCTACCCGCATAATCAACTATGAGTGAATTATCTTATCATGCCGAATTGAGGGATGACAACATCGATTATAATCTATCATGTATCATGCTTCTGTCATACTATGCCGTGAAAATAGGAAATATTTTTCTTAATGATTTCTACTCTGCTTTTCTCTCTTTTTGGTCATTTCCACCTGATGTACATTTGTGATGATTACCAACTTCTGACTTTTACTTCATGCGCATTCATGATTGCTACCACCTTTCCTCTTTTCTTGAGCTTAAAGGTTGTGTACACCCTACTGTCATTAGAGGGGGTACGAATATTCATAATGAATAAGAATGTGAATTAACCATGAGACTCCCTTCGAATATGTTGATTGGATGATAGAATCACTGAATTTACATCATGTAGTCACATTTTTAATAATATATTTTATGAAAGCCTCATGCAATGTTTATGTTGTTTTAACTAACAAATCCTAAAGAAACGCATGCAGAAGGGTCAAGAATCTAGTTCTGAAAACATAGTAGCCATGGGTGGAATTTCTCTCCACAATGAACCTAAAATATTTCAAGCCTCAGAATTAGCTAGCACCATTCTCCAGCAAGCTAGCTAGATTCCATATCTACACAGATTACAAGGTTTTAATGCAGAGGCAATAATTTAATTCTTACAAAACCTGCGACAAGGGCATACCATATTCAAAGGAATAATCATACCAGTCTCTGAAGAAATCATCGCTGAGGTCTCTAGACTTCCAATAGAAGGAGAAATATTAACTGATAAACATGTCCTTATACAAGAAGCAGTTTCAGTGTATCAGGACCCAGGTGAGCCACTGGAATGAAAAGGAAAAGGTATTGACCCTGCGTCCTTGTAGAAGCCTTTACAAGAATTGGTAGTCTTAATTCAAAAATATATCATGTGATGGATGCCAGGATATGGTAAAGTCCCGTAAAATTAAACTATTAGTTGTTCTCAAGCAAAAAAATTCTGTTAATTTTCCCTTTTTGCATGATACTGTTGTTTAGATTAGAAGAGTTAAAAACCCTCAAGCAGTTATCAGTCACCATGGCTTGATTAAATTGATTATTATTCATGATTTAAACAAACATCAGTTAACATGGGATAACTTTGTTAATCCTGCCCTCTCTGCACCTGAAGAAAACCCTAGAAAATTGATAACCAAGAGATCAAGAGGGAAGAGAACCCATGTTTCGACCGAAGAACTAGGAAAACAGGGATGGTATGAAAGGTTACAACTACAGTAAAACACCTCTATATTTCCAGATGAGATGGGACCATCCCATACACCACCTCTAAGCCCTCAAAATATGTCTTTACAAGACTACGTGGAGGAAATGGCTTAAGTACTTGAGCAAATGAGAACATCTTGCGAAATTGGGAACCCATATGAACAATCCAAGGAACAGAGGGACCATTTGATCTAGCCTACCTCTGCTAGTATCTCTAGCCATATGAAATCCTACCTTCCCATGATGAATTGCAGGATTTGAGGGTTTTATCTCCCTCTAATAATGAATGGGTGAGTAGGGAATATCAGCTAGAGAGAATATCTTAGTCTGGAAACCAATCAGGGGATACTGTTCTATTAGAATGGGACGCAAGTATTAAGATAATTCCCCTGACACCTGAAGAAAATATTATTCCACTAAGTCAGGACATCAATTTTGAAATAATTTCTTGGACGCCTCAAGAAAACATCATTTCTGATAACCCTAGAACTAGCACAACCATTCCTGAACCCGAAGCCACTACTATTTATTCTCCTGCCAAAACCCTTCCAAAAGAAAAATTAGCCGATATTAAGTTAAGAAAAATGAGCAGGAAATGAAGGAAATTGAGAAAAATGGTAAAACAGTTAAGGAAATGGTTGAAAGAAGCAGACAAGTCTTGGAAGCCTAAGAAGGAATTTGCCACCATGGGAACCCAAATGGATTTGTTTACCAAAATGGTAGATACTGTTGAAGTCTCTGCATAGAATAATTTAATAGATACTGTTGAAGTCTTTGTATAGATAGATTTGATACACACTGCTGAAGTCTTTGTGCAGAATGATTTAATAATTACAGAAGACAAGGAGATTCAAACGGAGGTAACACCTGCTTACATTCCTTTGATAGAAAAGGCTGCCAATCAAAGTCTTCACAATGAATTAACTCAAGTTCAGCATGAATTGGCCCCGTATAAGAAGGAAGTAGTGCCCTTACAAAAACATTAGGCACTACTAAAATGATTCAAAGAGCTTTCTACAACTAAAGAAAAAAACTTTGCCCAACTTAGGGAAGAAAGAGAAAAAGAGAAAAAGGTACAGGATCAATGGAATAGGCTAAGAAACAAACCAGTGATGTTTGTTCTCTTTACTCAGATGTGTTGACTTGCAGGGCACCAACCACTAATTATGCATTATTCTTAGTAGAAAGATATATGCTGCTGAAAATCAAAGTTGTCAGAGCAGGGAAACCCACTACCTTCAAAACCATTGAAGAGTTTGTCCAATGTTGTAACAATAAGGATGAAAAAACCCAACACCTTTTGTGAAAATTGTATTTGCACAATTTATTTCTAGAAGAGGATAGAGATAGTAACCTGAGTCCCTTCATAGGGGACATTCAATTCCAAGCTTTTATGTCCTTTGCCAAAAATCAAGCTAGATGGGCTAAAGCCTACAATATCTGTTAGAAAAGAGAACATGGCTTACTCACAAGGATATTTTATAGAATGGATGGGCATACTTCCAGTATATTCAGGAAGAAGCTTTATCAGTAGCTAAATAGAGATGGAAAGCCTCTACAGATAATGTTAAGAACAAAGAACCATTTGGGTATAGGAACTTTAAAGTAGCTGCTTCTCATTTTCTTCTGTACAGTAATCTAATTTTGAATATGGGTCCCACATGGATATGGTGAAGATATAGATGTCCCATCATATGGTACCGTCCTGAAGACTATCATAATGATTATGAGTTACCAGAGGGGTGCACAAACTCAACATTTGCAAAGGTAAAACTGAAACATGGTTTTAGACTTTACAAGAAAGAAGTATATCCTACATATTCTTTAACCCAACTACACTTCAATCATTTGTTTGCATGAGGACATGAAAAAAGGTAAGTAGGGGACTATGTTGGGCCGAGGAAAAGAAACATTTTACCCCTATATTTAGCATGATTTGCCATTTACTTTTATATGTTTTTCCTTCATCTTAGCAATAAATTAAAGGAGAATGATGCAAAAGTAGGATAAAATGAATTATTGATAAAAGGTGTGTTTAATAGTATAATAACTGATTTTTGTTGTCTTTATTGATAGGGAATCAAAACAACCAAACCACTGACTAGAATGACCAGATAACATCAGACAAGAAAAGTAAATAGGATCGTGCTAGTTCCTATGAATCAACAAAAGATATAGAAGCACGCCTATTCTTGAAGTATTCAGTTGATAGCTATGAAACCTCAGGATCTCCTAATCCTGAGGATTCATTACTCTGTTTTATTTCGCCTTTAATTTATAAAAGGCTGTAGGTGAGAGATACAAAGAGGTTGTTCATGTATTATAATTTTCCTGTAATAAACTTATTCAGGAAGAATCGTCGAATTCGTGCTAATATATTGCTCCATTTATTAATGAAGAAATTGATATTTTCAGTATAAACAACTTCTGAGTATTTCTGGCAGAAGAATTCTAGAGGCTTCGGGCCCAATCCTTAGGATTTTTCCTGTTATGTGTTATATGCTTTTTTACGAGCCTTGCATTTTAGTTATCTTTTGTGTTTTATAGCATTATCATTCAATTTGTTAATCACAGGTGTGATATGTTACAATTCCCTTTTCAATAGATTGAATTTATCATTAATGTTTGTTTATCATAAAGTGACGCTTTTACATTCATTAGACTACTTTCAGTGTATTTGTTGTTTGGTACTGCATACATTTATTTCTTAAGTTTTTCCAACATAAATGTGAATATTCGGTTTGATGTTTAATTCTAAATAATGCTATTAGTTGAGTTATAGATAATTCCATTTCAAAATGTTAAATAATTGATTGTCGTTCAATTCATTAGGATTGTTGTTCAATTAATTAAGATAGTTGTTCAATTCATTAAAGTGGGATGTTCAATTGCAATATATTCCCTATTTTAGCATTGAGTGGTTATTTCTTCATAAGCTTAGAAAAACAGTTGATACCTTTGATTGGTTTCACATATTTCATAGTTTTCTTTTGAGTTGATTTAATTGAGCTTCGAGAATTAGATAACATTTCTCACAACAATTTAGAATAGTTAACATCTGATTTGACTCGCATATATTTTTCTTGCACTCTTGAAATAAAAGGACTAACCCTGAGTTGATGATTAATGTGAAACATTAATGTTACCTTTAATAATCACGTTTTTTACCCAACATTTTGGCTTCGTTGTCAGGGAGAGTGTTTAGGAGTGATGTATTTTATTCTTTTCCTTTTGTTGTGAAAGAATTGGGTATTGAAAACAAGAGGTAAGAACCTACGTGCTAACAAGAAAAACACTTTCTCTCCATCCTGCTTCTTAGCAATTGTGCAAAGGTTAATAGGATAGGTGTTTTTGTTTTATGACTACGAAGAAAAATATAGAATTAGATCAAAACCCCCCACTTCAATCTGCAAAACCCAAGGGGTCGGTGGCCCTTGGCAGAACAACATATATCGACGAAATAATTAAGAAGGTTGAATCCCATGCATCCATAGGACCCAAAATCATTCATGGAAAGAGTCCTACTATAATCCCTCAGATAGTAGCCTCACCATCTACAGCCCACGTCGAAATTCACAGTGAAACAAAAGGGTCTGAATGAAGCTTTCAGACTATAGAACACTTAAGTCCTGACCCTTGAAGAGAGGGAAATTCTTGCAATTTGCAAGAAGGAGAGGGAGAAACCAGAAGTGCAGTATAGGTAAAAACTCTAGAGAATGGATCTCCTGAGATAGTGGTTGAGATAGAGACACCCAATATCCTAGATTGAGGTAGTGCTGCAAGGCCTCCTCCAAATCCACTCCCTAATTCCACTCAAATTATCCTCCCAGATCAAGAAAACGCTGAAGGTTATTGCCACATATTTGATTAAATGGCGCACAATCAACCCCAGAGACAGACGTCAACATTGGAGTATCTCATTGTTGATTCGGCCGCAAATGCCGCTATAAAAGTTATTTCATTACAAAACATCCCAACCTTCCATGGGCTGACCTCAGAAGATCCAAATGCATTTTTATTTGAATTTGATGTTTTGTGTAGGGGATATGACTACACCACTGACCCTAAAAAACTGAAACTATTCCCCTCTACATTTAAGAGGGCAGCACTACGCTGGTTTATGGGGCTCGGTGGAGGAACCATTAATAGTTGGGATCAGATGAAAAACTATTTTCTTAACAAATATCAAGATTACTGTTGGAGTTGAGAACTAAATCAAGAAATCTTCAACATGTCTGCAAAAGAAAATGAGACATTAGAAGAATATGTTAAACTATTTCAGTATAATTTGTAAATATCTCAATATACTACACTGTCTAAAGACATTTTGAAAGAAATGATGATTAAAGGATGAAGGAAGAATGGGTAGAGACACTTAATATAATGGGAAAATGGGACATCTATCAAGAAGAATATGATGCAATATTGCATTTTGTATTAGGTGCTTTTGAGGTAGTACACGAAGCAGACCAACCAGATGGGATTCCATTATGAGGAATTATAAACAGTCAAGTGGCAATGTGACCAGAGAAGAATTTGGTAATATTTTAGAATATTTTAAAAATGATACCTTAGGCACCCTTAAAATGTAGCTAGATGTCCTACAAGCCAAGTAGAAGCAAGCTTTAGCAGAACAGAACTTGGTTGTTTTTTTCCCATGCTATCGGAAGAAGCACAACCAGAGGGAGTGTCCATTAGACATGGTCTCGACATGTGCTATTTGTACCAAGGACCATGCCACTGAGTAGTGCCCTTCAATCCCAATATTGAAAACAGTTTTTAAAGAGGAAAAAGAAGAAATAGAACATGTGTATCTAATGAATCAACGTCAATAGTGGCAAGAACGACCATGTATGTCACAATACCCATCTCAGTTCTTTTCTTCTCCGCAATTTAATCAACAGAACTCTGGAACAACATGACAAAGAAAATCACCTTTTTATGCCTACCCATTCTAATCATTTTCCATGCCACCTTGGCCAATGAAATCCCCTTCAAGGAATGGTTAGTGAATTTTTCCTTTATCTCATCCATACTGGAAAAACAATCCATATCTGTCTGAGTGGCCTACCTCCACTTCACAGAATACAAACTAGTCTCAAAACATGTAGTGACACTTGGGAATGACTAATTTACCTATGGGAAAAGGGGCTTAAAATCAACCCACATTACCAACTCCATACCCAATCCAATATAATTCTTAGCCCATTATGCATCCTCAACTGCCATCTCAACCCAATCCTAATCCTAATAACAGACAAAATTAGTTAATCCAGATTGTTGAGAAGCAAAAATTTGAAACTGAACCGAAGGAATGCAATGAACTTAGGCTAAGATCAGGGCATGTTATTTCACCTAAAGAAGATATTTACCTGCCACAACTTGAGTCTGAAATTCAATAATACCTAAACAAAAAATTGTAACAGAAACAGAGATAGGACAAGGGAGGGACATAGTTGACCAAAAAGATTCTGAAAACCTTATTATTTCTTCTCCTCCATTCCTTGAGAGATTAACACTACCTAAGGCAATGGCCCCTTCAGATTTTGATCTACTAGGGGAGTTAAAAAATACTTTCATTAAAATTTCTCTCTTACAGGCTAAACAAGATATCCCTATCTATGCTAAAAGAATTAAAGAACTGTGCATAAAAAATTGGTGAGGAAAGCAAAGACTATACCAACTGTTCATGTAGTGGGAGCACTATCAGACTTACCCTTAGGTAAAGAGACACCAATAAAATACGAGGATCCAGGAAACCCCATAGTCACAGTACAGATCTATGGTTGCTCCTTTTCAAATACACTAGTTTATTTGGGGGAAACCATCAACATGTTAACTACAGAAACCTACAAGACATTAGGTGTAACAGCCTTGGAACCCACATCTACCTTGTTGGAACTTGATGATAGATCAGTTTTCAAACCAGAAGGTATATTACAGGACATCGTGGTTTCTGTGGACTCATGGGAATACCTGACATACTTTTTAGTTATTAACCCAAAAATTAGGCTAGATGTACATCCCCTGATATTGGGATGACCTTGGTTAGCGACGGCCGATGCTTACATAGGTTGTCGAACATGCAGCATGACCATTTCTAGAGGATATTCCATAAATAATATTTCCATATACCCCCTGGCAAACCAAGTCTTCCCAATATAAATATTCACAAACAACCACATACATATTGGGAACAAAACATTCTTTCATCACTGACAATAGTTGAAGCACTCGAATTCAAAGATCAAACTCAAGATGATGTAATCAATAACTTCATAAACCAACCATCTACTTCAGAAAATTTAAAGTGCCAAATGTTAAAATAATTTCTTGATAACTAAGCACAGGAGGACCCCTTAGCATACATTGAAGACTAGCATATACCCACGATTTCTTTCCGTAACGACATGCCAATTGAAATTGAGCTAGGAAAAATTCTAAATGTCAACGTTAGTCTGGATAGTGATGAGAAGAAAAATCTAGTTAAAATTTTACAAAAATATATGGGAGCCTTTGCCTGGGATTACCCAGACATGAAGGGTATAGATCCTCAACTATGTACACATCACATTTATACTGAAAATGATGCTCGGCCTATTTTCTAGCCTCAACAGAGGTTAAAACCGCATATAAAAGATATTTTAAAAGATGAATTACAAAAGCTGCTATATGTAAACTTCATTTATCCTATTTCAGACAACAAATGGATCTCTCCTTTAGTATTTGCTCCTAAAAAGAATAGTAAGTGGAATATATGTTTGGATTACAGAGAACTGAATAAATCCATAGAGAAATACCACTTCCCCCTCCCCTTTATTGATCAGATTCTGGATACATTGGCAGGAAAGCGGTTCTTCTCTTTTCTTGATGGTTTCAGTGGTTACAATCAAATCTAGATAGCCACTAAATACTAGGATAAAATGACCTTTACCTACCCCTGGGGTACATTCGCCTATAGGGTATTTCCAATCGGATTATTCAATGCCCTAGCAGCATTTCAAAGGGCCATACTTAGCATTTTTTCTGATTAAATAAATGAAGGAATCAAGGTATACATGGATGACTTTAATCCATATGGAGATGACTTTGATCAGGCACTGCAAACACTATAAAAAGTATTGGAACGATGTATTTCTACTAGATTATGTTTGAGAAACAGAAAGTTTCACATGATGATGACCAAAGGACTGATCCTAGGACACTACATCTTTGCAGTTGGAATACAGGTAGATCTGGCAAAGGTAGAGGTATTTCACTCATTAGCCACACCTTATACTCAGACATAGGTACATAGTTTACTTGGATATACATGGTACTACTGTAGGTTTATAAATAATTTTCCACAAATTGTTGCACCCTTGTATGCATTAACTGGAAATATTGAATTCCATTGGTTTGAAAAATGTGAGACTTCTATTTTAGATTTGAAGAAACTGGTCTCAACTGCACCAGTCTTAAGTGAACCAAATTCGGAGCTACCTTTTTCAAATTTCCTCAAATTCACCCAATACAATGATAGGAGCGGTTCTTGGTCAAGAAGAGGACAAGAATCCATATGTTATTTACTATATCAGAAAGAATCTCACTCTTGCTGAATTAAACTATACAGAGACCGAAAAGGAATTCTTGGCTATCATTTATGCTATCAATAGATTTAGACATTATATAACTGGCTATCAATTATTCCTGTATACCGATCACTCTGCCATTAGATATTTAGCTAACAAACCTATTACAAATGGAAGAGTGACTCGTTGGTTGTTTCTTTTACAGGAGTTTGATATAACTATCAAGGACCATCCAGGAAAGGAGAACATAGTTGCAGATTTCTTGTCTAGAGTTCCAAAGTCAAATGACCCACTGGTAGTGGATGATCAGTTCCCTAATGAGAATTTTTTCGTTGTAGCAGTAAAAATGCCATGGAATGCTGATGTAGCGAATTATATGGCAGTAGGAAAGCTGCCAAGACACTTGAAAACAAAGGAATAGAAGTTTATTATTCAACACAGTTCGATATTCTCCTAGATCGGTGGACATATTTTCCATACAGGAGCTAATATGCATATACGCAGATGAATCCGAGAAGACAATATTTATGACATCTTGAGGGCCTTCCATGACGAACCTTGTGGCGGCCATTTTCCACATCATAGGACAGGGCACAAATAATTACAAATGGGCTACTATTGGCCCAAAATTTTTAAATATTCCAAGAAATATGTCCAAGCCTATGATAGTTGTCAAAGAATCGGCCGCCCTAGCCAATTTGACGAAATTCCATTACAGCCACAATTGGTAGTAGAACCTTTCAAACGGTGGGCACTAGACTTTGTTGGGCCATTCAACCCGCCATCGAATCAGAAGGCCTACATACTGGTTGCCACAGATTACATGACAAAGAGGGTAGAAACAGTGGCTTTTTCGAGAGCTAGCGAAGAGTCTATGATCAATTTTATTTTTGAGATATTTTTGTAGTATGGCTTACCTAGGGAACTGATAACTAATATAGGGGCATAGTTTGTGAAAAATAAAATCATGGCCACTATAAGGAACCAACATGTCACCCATAGATTCACCTCTCCCCACCACCCATAGGCGAACGAGCAGGTTAAAAGCACCAATAAAGTCCTTGAGGAAATTCTCATTTAAACAGTCTCAACACATCGTCAGGATTGGGCTACTAGACTACGAGAGGCCTTGTGGGCTTATTGCACAACATGGCGAAACACCATCTTATATTCTTCGTACCATCTGGTATTTGGAAAGGAACCAATTTTTCCCATTGAATGTGAGATAAAGACTCTTAGAACAACCTAGGAAGTGGGGTTGGATTTGACACAGGCCCAAGTTAGAAGACTCCAACAAATACATGAATTCGATGAAGCAAGGCTACTTTCTATACATCGCACTGTAATTATTCAACAAAAATGAGACAAGTGGCATGACAACCTCATCAAAAAAAAGACATTCCAAAAAGGAGATTGGACACTCCTCTACGACTCCAGATTCCAAGACTTCTAGGGTAAGTTACAAACAAGGTGGCTTGGGCCATACAAAATTCCAGAAGTGCACAACAACAATAGCATTACCTTGACCACCATATATGGATCTCGCTCCACCTTTCGATTCAATGGACACCGGGTGCGCCTCTATGATAAACCACTTACGAAAGAGTCTTTTTGCCAGCAGGTGCATGACGACCCCACTATCCAAATTTTAGCTGCAAGGGATGATGGCCTGACAAATTCAAGTTCATAAAAATTTGTTATTTCCTCTTGTAAATATTGTATATATGTTTCCTGCTATTTATAGTTATTTTCATTGTTGTATACAATAATTCCATTTATTTTTCATTATTTTTTTACTCACAACCCCATTCTTTTTTTTTTTTTTTTTTGTTCAATTCATTGAACAGTTGTTGTCCAATCGAATTGTACAAATATCATTCAATTCAATTGAATGACTGAGGTTTTACTATGTTTTTATTCCTGCTATTCAATCCGTTGAACAGTTGTTTTTCAATCAAATTGAACATCTTCCATTCAATTCGAGTGAATGGCTATTATTTTTTAGTGTGTTTAGTTATGTTGTTCAATCCATTGAACAATTGATGTTCAATTGAATTGAACAACCTCTGTTGAATTCAATGGAACAACTATTTTTTTTAGTGTGTTTACTTCTATTGTTCAATCCATTGAACAGTTGTCATTCAATTGAATTGAACAACTGTTGTTCAATCTAAGGGACGACTATTTTTTTAGCATGATTTTACTTTTTTTGTTCAAACCATTGAACAATTGTTTTTCAATTGAATTCAACAGTTGTCGTTCAATCCAATTGAATGGCTTATTTCTTTTCTAGCATCTTTTTTTCTTTCTCTTTCTCTTTCTTTTTCGTTCAAAATAGTAATTTTTTTATCTTTTGATGATTTATTTTCGAATATCCGCTCTTCCTTTACACATCCTCACCATAAAAACCATTTTTAGAAAAGGAATTGGCACCCAAATAAGAGAAAAGTAGTGATATTAATAATATTATGTTCTTTTGAAATTTTGATAGAAATCTCTACTTCGGAAGTTGACATGGTTTATCTGTATAATGAAGGGATGGATATCTCCTGTTCAGACATATTATTACACAATTCATTACTGTAGTATTATGTTCATATATATTTTGACACTCTCAAGTGGTAATTCTCTTCGGCATGAGGATACAGGAATAAGAGCATCAATTGTATTCGAATTCTTTTTACTTTGTACACCATCCCTAACTCTTAAGGAGTTAATGAGCCTCCCTCCATTTATAAGAAAAATAAAATATATCTTTATGTGAAAAAAAAATTAAATCAGATAGAATAGGGGGTCTCATCACGAGCCAACCTACCATGATCATGAGGGTTTAACATGTTACATTCCCACAACGGACAACACACCAGGGTAGTGGCCTTCTCGACAGCTAAAACTGGTTGAAGGATAGGATGTCTCATCACGAGCTAGACTGATCACTCTGTTAAAATCCTCGTGAACGTCACTATGAATATCTGGCCACCACACAAACATAATGGTATCTCCATAAAACAAGCAAAATGTCTACTTTTAAATAGAGGATTCTGGCTCATTTCTAGGTTAAAATAGCAACCTTGTTGAGGCTATGGACGCCTGCTGGCAGCAGTGGCTCTTCTTGTGGTATCGGAGTATTTTTATAACAACATCCAATTACTTTTATATGCCCTATTTCCTATTGATCCATTCCTGAAGATAAATGCACTTCTTGAATAAGTGTTATCGTCATAAAAACCTACCTGCATAATAAACTATGAGTGAATTATTTTACCATGCCAAATTGAGTGATGACAACATCAATCATAATCTGTCACTTGTCATGCTTCTATCATACTATGCCGTCAAAATAGGACATATTTTTTATAATGATTGCTCCTTTGATTTTCTCCCCTTTTGGTCATTTCCACGTGATGTACAATTGTGATGACTACCAACTTCTAACTTTTACTTCATGTGCATTCATGATTGATACCACCTTTCCTCTTTTCTTGAGCTTAAAGGTCATGGACACCCTTCTCTCATTAGAGGGGGTACGAATATTAATAATAAATAAGCATGTGAATTAACCATGAGACTCCCTTCAAGTATGGTGATTTGACGATAGAATCACTGCATTTACGTCATGTAGTCACATTTTTAATAATATATTTTATAAAATTTGCATGCAGTGTTTAACCACGTATATTTATGCCTCCTTCCATGAAATATATGTCATTCATCACCCTTTCTATGATTTAAATTGTGGAAAATAACCCAACCCATGATCTTCAACTAGTTTGTGGTTCAAATCCAGTTAAGATCTTGTTCCAAATCTTTGAGAACTATGCTTTAGAGTTGATCAAAAGTTCCTTTTGTGGACTCAAAATGTTAGGTCATAGCGAAGGATGTTGGAGAGTGATATGAATCCAAACCATACACTTTAATCTCTCCATGATCTATACTTATAGTAATCATTATTGGGAAACCACATAATTAACTAACAAAAAAATTGCATGCAAGGTTATTTTCCCCACATTACTTGCGTGAAAAGAAAACACCAATGAAGGAAATATTGAGTGGCTCAATTCCATACCCTCACATTTGTTCAAACTAATTGAGGGCGTCTTTTCCATGCCCATGGATTGCATATGATGTGATCATCGTAGTCCATAATAAAATACTTCATTGATGCATTTTTTCAAACACTTCCCATGTCTTCTCTATACATCTGAAATCAATAGTAATATGACATCAAAAACAAAGTGTTATAGTCATACACTAGACATCAAAAATACTCCAAATCAAGAAAAAACAAATCACAAAAGACTGAAAGCATAAACCTAGCAACAGACACCATGACTTAATTCCCATGGGTTCATAATTCTTCCAAGGGAAATCTAAACCTGAGCCTTCTTTAAGTTCTCATGGAAGTCTCCTTTACATGCAATTCCTTGCATCATACTTCCATAAACACATAAGTTCCAGGGCATAAAGAATAAAAAATATATACCAATTACCTTACCTTGTTTTTCCAAGCTCGTTGCCTTATGATAGCTCACACATGTGAATCGCATGTTCCAAAGATCAAGACATCATATCTAGTAATTGAAATCAACCTTTACCAAGACTATAAACCATGTCATAATATGTTAGGTTCCTATATTACTAGCGTAGACCCATATTGTTGTTAGTATAACAACCTTATTGTTATTTTTGTACCCCTGTAACCCCCATATTGTTATTATTGTGCCCTTACATTATTATTGTTAGTTCGGCTAGGATTATATTGTGACCCCATGGACTCCTCTATATAGAAGGAGGTTTTTTCATTTGTGTCATCCAATAATTGTTCATTTATGTAGTGTAAAGGAGTTTGCCCCCTCGAAGTGGCTTATTTATAAGGCATTGATCTCTCTTTTCTCCTAGTTTTGGAGTTGGTTTCATAACATTTGGTGTCAGAGCTTTGGATTCTAGGGTTTCGCTGCTTCAAACAGGTCATCGTGAAAGTTTCGATATAAATTTTTTCTAGGAAGGTTCAAAAGCTAAAATTTTTATCACGCAAAGCCGAAATCTGGAGGAACTTTGTGTAACAATTTTAGATCTTGGTTCACAATATTTTCGGAGATATGATCTGTGGAAATTAGGGTTTTTTCAGGCTCCCAAATTTCATCTAAAATAGGTGCCTTGGGAAAATCATCATAACTCTCTCTCTGAGCATCATATTGGAATTCTATAAAAGGTGGCCAAAAGAACATATAATATAGTTTTATTTGTATAAATTTCATATTCAAAGGAGGAAACAGTGACATGTGGCACACCATAAAAGTGCACTCTACTGAACCAATCCATAATTAGGTCATTGTGGGAGATTGGCATAACTTTGTCTTGAAGCATCCAAATCAAGTCAGACTTGTGGAATTAGAAATAAGTTTCAGAGGGATAATACAGGACCAAATTTTAGATATTGAAGATCTGAAATCACAGAGATAATTCAGTTTTAATATCAAGCTCCTCAAAAGAAAGAAAAACGTTTGTTTTTTTATTTCAAATTGCAAAAGTCTTGTTTCAAAAATAAGTTTGAAGTGATTCCAAGGGAACAATGAAGCATATATATCCATATTGGGTTCTAAAATGCCCCCTGAAAATAATTCAACACTTATTAAGCCCTCATAATACTCTATTATGACTGATGAAGATGAAGAAGTGCAACATGATATATCAAATTTTGCTCCTGCAAAGAGCAGAAAAAAAATGAAATAGAAGTTTTGAAGAAAGATGTGGAAGATAATATGGATGGTTTGAAGAAGTACATCGAAGCTAATATCGATGATTTGAAGAAAGGTGTGGAATCTAAGATGGATGGTTTGAATAATGGCATGGAATACATGAAAGAAAAAATGGAAGGTTTGAAAGAAGACATGGAAGGTTTGAAGTAGAGGAAACTCATGATGAGAACAAAATAAATTTTAATCCTAATTTCATAAACTCGAATGTTGGATGGAAGACCCACCATATTCCAAAGATTGACACGAGGAAGTTTGATGGAAAGGATCCTGTAACATAGACACTACAGATGGAGCAATATTTTGATCTCAATAATGTGCAAAACACAAAAAAGGTACACATTGGAACTTTATATTTAGAAAAAAATACATTTGTATGGTATCAATGGATTTTCTCCCATAAATTTGTTTTCACTTGGTCAATTTTTACGGAGGAAATGATAGCACATTATGAGGATAAAAATAGAAACACCTTCTTTAGCCAATTGATAAATCTCAAAAAAAAGGGTTCAGTGGTGGAGGACATTGAGGACCTCCAAAAATTGAATATAAGGGTAATTGATATTCCAGAGGAACACATGATTGATGTCTTCATAGGGACTTTAAAGGATAACATCCAACATGAGGTTCGCCTATGGGAACCTGATTCATTGGAGAAGGCATTCAGGTTGGCAAGAAAATTGAATGTAAAATTATGGATAAAAGGAAGCCTACCACTCACATCTATAAATATGGAAGTGTTGCTACTCCTAGACTTCCACAACCTACAAGGTTGACACCACAACAATTGGAAGAAAAAAGACAAAAAGGGCTTTGCTACACCGTTGATAGGAAATACACTAAAGGTCATAAGTGTGCCGAGAAAAAATTATTTTACATAGATTTTGAAGAGGAAGAAAATGAAAAAGAAACTTAAAAAGAAGAGTATATACACCAAGAACCAACCCTAGAGAAAAAAGAAATGAGTTTGACAATATCGTGTAATGCATTGGCAGGAATTACCACTCCTCAAACTATTAGATAGAAGGACATATCAAGAAGAAAAAGGTAATAGTGTTGATTGATTCGGGTAGTACCCATAATTTTATTCATTGTAAGGTAGCCAAGGAATTGAATTTCTTCCTATACCCAGCACGAGAATTTCAAGTGATGGTTGCAAATGGAGGAACTATAAATTTCTCTGGAAAAAGCCATAATATCTAGCTTACCACGGGGGAATATGTATTAAATAGTCTAATGCTTTCCACTCCAATGGGAGGTGCTAATTTTGTACTAGAAGTACAATGGTTACAATATTTGGGGACGGTAGATTTTAATTTTCAATAACTTTTCTTGAACTCTTTTTTGAAAGGAAATGAAGTCGAATTACGGGGTATTGCAGGGAGGTTGGGATAGATATTTAGCTCTAATGTCATGACAAAGCTTCTAAAGAAATAACAACAAGGTGCAATTTCATAATTATGCTCACTAGAAGTTCCAACATCAAAATCATCTATTTCTCCATATCTCCAAAAATTCTTGGACAATCATTCCAAGGTGTTTGAAACTCCCAAAGGACTCCTAGCTATTCATGATCATGATCATGCTATTCATTTGATTCTAGGAAGTGTTCCTCCAAACATAAGGTCTTACATATATCATTATGTCCAAAAGAGTGAAATTGAATGTATGATTGCATAAATGTTAGAGGCCTGTATAATTCAACCTAGTCAAAGTTCTTTCTCTTCTCCAGTAGTATTGGTGAACAAGAAGGATGGATCATGGCGCATGTTTCCGGATTATAGTGAGCTCAATAAGCTCATTATTAAAGATAAATTTCCCATTCCTGTGATTGATGAATTATTGGATGAATTACATGGAGAAATTTATTTTACCAAGTTGGATCCTCGTTCAGGATATCATCAAATTAGAATGAAGATTGAAGATATTCCAAAAGCAACATTTCGAACTCATGAGGGTCGTTATGAATTTTTGTCATGCCTTTTGGCCTTATCGATGCACCTTCTACATTTCAAAGGTTGATGAATTCCATTTTCAAACCCTTCCTTAGAAACGTTGTGTTAGTATTTTTTGATGATATACTGATCTACAGTAGGTCTTGGAAGGATCATTTTCAACATGTTGACAGGGTGCTCAAAATATTGGAGGAGAAATAATTATATGCAAAAACCTCCAAATGTTTCTTTTGAGTACAATAAATCGAATATCTAGGTCATATTTTATCTCACAAGGGTGTTAAGGTAGACCCTAACAAAGTTAAATCCATTAAGTAATGGAAATTCCCCACAAGCATAAAGAAGTTGCGAGGATTTCTCAGGTTAACATGGTATTATTGCAAGTTTTTTAATAATTATGGGAGAATAGCAAAACCTATAACAACATTATTTATGAAATATGAATTTTCATGGACTCATGAAGCAACTAAGGCCTTTGAACATCATAAAGAGGCAATGTGCCTAGCACCGGTATTAGCTACTCCAAACTTCAAAAAAACCTTTATTGTGCAATGTGATGCCTCAAGAAATGGAATTGGTGTTTTTTTAATGCAATAAGGAAGACCCAATTCTTTTGAAAGTTTTCTAATGATATGAAAATGAGATTATTTGTACTGTTGTTCAAAGTATTCATTTCCATTAAATTAGGCGTGCAAAGTGTTTGTAACGTCTGAAAAGTAAAACAAAGTGTTTTGGGTAATTGTTTATGATTTTAAGTGTGAGGTAATGTTAATTAAAATTACAGTTTAACATCTTGAATCTAAAATATACAGTAGAATAACTTCACCATAACAACACAGCAACATGATGAGGCAGTTCACCACTCCTGGGCTACATCTGTCGGGTGCAAGGCTCCCAATGGGCATGTCCTTGCTATATTATGATGCTTAAATTGTATATACAGTGAGAAAAAGGCCTAGATAGGAAAAAAAAGCTGTGAAAATGAATTCATAAGGCATAAATAAGCTAATAATGACTTTTATTTCACCTAAAACAGTGAAGTGTAGCCCAATGCAGCTCCATTTCCCTCATGGCCCTAATGGCTCTCCAAGCTTCCCTGAAGAAAAAATGGCTGCAAAACACCTCTATTGGCTCTAAAACCTATCCCAATGGCTCAAAAATTCTCAGAATACCCAAAATTGACCAAAATTTCATCCAAATTGGTCCAATATTGGAGAAGTTATGATCAAAACAACATTCTT
The DNA here is from genome assembly GCA_034641835.2 of Pinus albicaulis. Lineage (NCBI taxonomy): Eukaryota > Viridiplantae > Streptophyta > Pinopsida > Pinales > Pinaceae > Pinus > Pinus albicaulis. The sequence goes on along the minus strand of CM076575.1, from coordinate 1,903,016,359 downwards.
CCGAATGTTAAGTAAAAATCCCACTAAATGTGGGAGTGCTAGAGTGAAGTTTGAAAAAATGGCCGAATCCCGCCATATTTGGTGGTGTGCTCCAGTTTATCTAGGCACTTAGATATGACATTAAATGTTAGGTGGTTGGCGGGGTCACATGGACCTCCGCCCAAACCGTCAGTGGAACCGTTGGGTTTTATGTTAACCATAACGTTTTTTTCACGGTGGCATTTAATATAACGTGGTCACATTGACCATTTAATCCTACGTTAAATCTACCGGTTGAAGGGCTTAAGGCATTTTTTCTTGTCCCGTGGTCATATCACATGTGGGGGCTGGCCCCCTTTGCCGCCCAACGACTTTTAATTGAAACTTTATATGTAACCTTTAACCTTTGTAAATTAAGAACCAAAGTTGTGGCCTAACGGTAGGTGCGTGTGTTAGTTGGCGGGAGGTCTAGGGTTCAAACCCACAGACTCACAAAAAATTTTCATAACCAAAACTCCACTGACCTGGGGCCATGTGGTAGCCTCTGGGCCTGCCACGTGGAAACCCATGATTAGCTCGCCAAAATAAAAGTTAACCCACTATCAAATGAACACCTGCCACTTATCGATTGTTGATTCGTCTGGATGGAATATTCTGGAGAATATTTCAAGGAATATTCCTGGAATATTATTTCTTTTAATATTTTCCAAAGTCAAAGTCAACCCTGGTGAAACTGGACTTTTAAAGGATACTGTAAACTTCAAACCTGCATAACTTTCTTATACGATGTAGGATTTGAGTGCCATTCACGACGCCAGAATCGTAGCAACGAGGCTTATATAGTAATTTAGGTTTCAACCAATTCTAAGTAATTCCATTTTTGAGCATTTTTTCAACTTAGGACATGATCACCTAATCACATCTCCCAAATGGGAAGCTTTTGGACCCCAATAGCTCTCTGATTTACAGAAATTGAAGATGAGGAGACTGATTCTCCACTCTTCCAACTTTGAACCACTAAAATCTTCCTAACATTATCAAATTGAGCTTCTCATAAAAATATATATTCTTCCTTGAATCTGTTCACTGACCATTGCTAACATTGATTGAGTCATGATGCAAATTTTTGAAATTTGTAGAACAACAACTATAATTTGCAGAAATCATACTGTTTCTACAATGGTCAAACTTCAAAGGAGACTATAAATGAGATTCACTTTCCAACTGTCCTTATGGCGAATTTTTGACAAATGAGCCATGTAGTTGCATCAAATCCTGATCAAGTTTTCTCGCCATGCCAATCTGCCATTCTGAAACCAGCATTGACCCATGCTAAGCTTTGTGTCCTTTTTGCTTGCATGCCTTCCCTTTCTTTGATTCTTGTACCACCTTGCACCGACACTTTGTTCTCTGCACCGATCGACACCAAAGGTACTTTCTGCAACATCTTATCATCCTCAAAAGACAACTTGCTTTCAGCCCAAAACATTCCATCATTTACATCAGCAATAACATGAAAAGGATTATGTGCAAAATATTTTTTCTTAATCATCAACAAAGTCAAATTTTGACTTGCATTGACAAGCCTTTTCAATTTCCCTGCATGGACTAAAGAAGATTCTAGCTTCTTCCGATGTGCTCTCATAATAAAATCCTTACCATCCTTAAAAAAATGGTACTTGTTCTCATGGCGATGGAAGATTGCTTTTCTGTCATATAAATTCGGACTACCCAATAAAACACTTGTAATGTCAAGCAGTTCTACATCTAGTTCAACCCAATCAACATAATGAGCTGTTATGGCAAAGCGCAACATGCACTTTCTTGAGACTTGTAAATTATCATCCTTGCAAATCCATCCAACTGGATATGGATTTAGATGAGGTATGGTCTCAAATTTTAGCTTCTTGACTAAGTCTTCTAAGATGAGATTGGCTTGAGACCCACTATCAAATAGTGTGTCTATCTTTGTGTTTTTTGAGATTATCCTTATATGAAATAGCTCTATCCTCCTCTTTTCATTTTGAGCTTCTATGTGACAGTTTAAAATTCTATAATGGGGATTTGTTTCATTTACAAAATCTTTCCCCTTTATGTTCTTTAGTATCATGGCTATGATTTTAGTTTCGTTACCTGATCAAGACCCTAAATCTTGTTCAACAGTTGCAAAAAATTTTCCCTTTTCTTTGGCCTTATCTTTATTTTTAAATTTCTTTTGTTTCAGCTCTAGATGAAGCTTCCAGCAATGGTCTTCATCATGGCTTGTTTTGGAACAGTTTTTACAAAAGAACTTTCCTTTTCTTTCCCAGATTTTACATTTCTTTTCCTCCCTTTGCCTTTGAATTCACTATCCATATTCCCATCAAAAGATTGTTTACCTCTAGCCTCTAAATGCGTAGCTTGTACACAAACTTCGTCTAGATTATTAGGATTGAACATAAGGATAGTATGTATAAGATAAGTGTGTAAAACACCTATATATTACAACAAGGTTTCTTGACTATGCAAATCAATTCCAAGTAGTAAAGCCCTTCTTCTAAACTCTTGAGTGTAATCTTGAACACTTTGTCCCTTAAGTTGTCTAAAACTTTGCCAATTCATGATAACCTTTTGTAAATGAGCTAATGGATAAAATCACTGCTTAATTGCGGAAATAAATTCAGCCCATGTTAAAGTAATCTTACCATGTTTTTAATTTCATCCTTGGTCTTGGCTTCACACCATACCAATGTTTCTCCTTCCATTCTTAAAGAGGCTAAGTGAATCTTGGTGTTGTCTTCATCAAGGTTTTGTATCCTCAAGTAAAATTCCAACTTTCTTATCCAATTATCAATTTTCTCTGCATTGAATTCACCGTTAAACATAGGAAACTCAAATTTAACATCAAGCTTTAAAAATGGACTTTTACCAGTGGTTTTAGACTTGTGAGATTGATTCACCGAAGAAGAGGATGATGATGTAGAGGAAGAGGATGAAGATGGGGATGATGGATCACGATTTCCTCCGTGTCCTTTCTTTGACTTTTCATCACTCTTCTTTCCTCCTGAAGAAGCCTCTCCTTCTTTCTGGTGTCTAGACCCTTCTCCAACAAGCCTATCATTCCTTTCTTGGTAGAGTATCCTCACCATCTTTTTCATGTATAGGAAAGATTTTTGGAATACCCGTTCTTCTTCTTTGGGATCAATGTCTCCAGGAGCTTCTCCTTCTCTTGAAGAAATGCTTGAAGATGCTTCTATAGCTCTTGGAGGTGGCTCTCTAGCCCTTCTTGGTTGTGGATTACCTTGTGCACTAACCAAATGTCCTTCACCTCTCTTGAGTTTAAGCATAGTTAGCATCAAAACTTGCAAACAATCAACTATATCTTTGCATAAAACAAATGGTGAGTAAAAATATAGCTTCTAAGGCTCTAATCATGAGCTCTGATACCATCTGATCTGAAAATGAAATTATTTGTACTGTTGTTCAAAGTATTCATTTCCATTAAATTAGATGTGCAAAGCGTTTGTAATGCCTTGAAAGTAAAACAAAGTGTTTTTGGTAATTGTTTATGAGTTTAAGTGTGAGGGAATGTTAATTAAAATTACTATTTAAAATCTTGAATATGAAATATACAGTAGAATAAATTCACCATAACAACACAACAACATGATGAGGTAGTTCACCCCTCCTGTGCTACATCTGTCGGGTCCAAGGATCCCAATGGGCATTTCCTTGCTATATTATGCTGCTCAAATTAGTTATACAGTGAGAAAAAGGCCTAAATAGGGAAAACGAGCTGCGAAAATGAATTCATAAGGTATAAATAAGATAAGAATTACTTTTATTTCCCCTAAAACAGTGAATTGTAGCCTAATGCAGCTCCATTTCCCTCATGGCCTTAATGGCTCTCCAAGCTTCCTTGAAGAAAAAATGGTTGAAAAACACCTCTGTTGGCTCTGAAACCTATCCCAATGGATCCATAATGGTTAGAATACCCAAAATTGACCAAATTTCATCCAAATTGGTCCAATATTGGAGAAGTTATGATCAAGACAACATTCTACTGAATGTCAAGTAAAAATCCCACTAAATGTGGAAGAACTAGAGTTAAGTTCAACAAAATGGCCAAATCTCGTTGGATTTCATGGCACGCTACAGTTTATCCGAGTGGTTAGATATTGCATTAAATGTGAGGTGGTTGGTGGGGTCACATGGACCTCCACCTAAACCACCGGCGGAACCATTGGGTTTTACATTAACCATAACATTTTTTTCATGGTGGCATTTAAGATAATGTGGTCACAATGACCATTTAATCCTGCGTTAACTCTGTCATTTGAAGGCCTTAAGGCCTTGGTTCTTGGCTCCGGGTCATATCACATGTGGGGGTTGGCCCCCTTTTCCGCCCAATGACTTTTAATTGAAACTTTATATATAACCTTTAAGGGCGGAAACGTGAAGCTGGGTTACACTTTTGTGAGAATCGGGGGCGAAAAATTTTTTTCGGCAATAGTTCGGCCGAACATTTTATAAAGTTCGTGTAAATTAAGAACCAAATTCGTGGCCTAATGGTAGGTGCATGTGTTAGTTGATGGGAGGTCCTGGGTTCAAACCTGCAGACTCACAAAAAATATTCATAACTAGAACTCCACTGGCCTGGGGCCATGTGGTGGCCTCTGGGCCTACCATGTGGCAGCCCATGATTGGCCCGCCAAAATAAAAATCAACCCACTATCAAATGAACACCTGCCACTTGTCAATTGCTGATTCGTCTGGCTGGAATATTCCATGGAATATTTTGGAGAATATTTGGAGGAATATTCCCAAAATATTCCAAGGAATATTCCTTTTTTTAATATTTTCAAAATTCAAAGTCAACCCTGGTCAAACTGGATTTTTGAAGCATACTGTAAACTTCAAACCTGCATAACTTTAGCATATGATGTCGGATATAAGTGCCGTTCATGGTGCCATAATCATAGCGACGAGGCCTATCCGATCGTTCAGGTTTCAACCAATTCTAAGAAATTCCATTTTTGAGCATTTTTTCAACTTAGGACATGATCACCTAATCATCCAATCAAAGGAAAGTATTTACAGAAGGTTATTTATCAGAAGGAAATGTTGGCAATACTACATGTGCTAAAGAAATAACGACCTTACGTAATGGGAAGACACTTCAAGGTAAAAATTGATCATGATAGTCTTAAACACTTTTTGGAACAAAGACTATCTTTAGAAGAGCAGCAAAAATGGGTCACAAATATGTTGGGTTATGAATTTTAAATCATCTACAAAATAGGGAAGCTAAAATTTGTTGCATATGCACTCTCAAGAAAGGATGAAGAGGTGGAAGCACTGATTTCTGCCATTTCTATTATCTAACTAGATTGGATAACTGAAGCAAGAGATGAATGGAAGAAGGACAAAGAAGTGTGGACACTCATTCAAAAGTTGCAACAAGATCCTAGTACATCTTATACATTTAGTTAGAAAAATGATTCCTTATGGTACAAATGTCGCTTATATCTTTATAAGAATTCCCAACTAAAAAAAAAGATTCTTTTAGAATTGCACACTTCTCCTTTAGGAGGACACTTAGGATTTTTAAATAATTACCACAGGGTGAAGAAAGAATTTTTTTGGGATGGCCTTAAGTCTGATATTCAAAATTTTGTGGCAGAATGTTTGGTTTTCCAACAAAGTAAAGTTGAGACAATAAATACCTCGATTCTTCTACAAACTTTATCCAATCCAAGTCAACATTGGGAGGATATTTCAATGGATTTTATCATAGGTTTACCTATGTCCGAAGGAAAGAGTGTCATCATAGTGGTAGTTGATAGAATTACCAAGTATGCACACTTTTTTGCATTTTCTAACCAATTTAAAGGAAGCAAAGTTGCTACTGCATTTATTTAAACAATTCAAAAGCTACATGGAAACCCAAATATTATTGTAACTGACAGATATCCCATTTTTATTAGAAATGTTTGGACGGAATTATTGTAATATCCCAAAACTGGGATTGCACAGCAAGCCTACTGAAATAACGCATTCCTGAGAATTCAGTGCATTGAAATGATTTTGCAGCTCTTGGATCCCTTAGATCAGCTCATCTAAGATCTAAATCCAAAAGGAGAGCAAAAACAAATGAAACTAGGGGCGTTAAATAGATCTCCCACAAACTATTCTAGTTGAAAATCACCCAAAGAGAGGGGTTGCAGCTATATGCAAGGAATGCTACAGGAATAACGCAGTTTATCAATTTACAAGTGTTAGACCAACATGGAGGTTCATATTTCAGCTATACATCAGTAAATTAGATCTACAATGTAACTTATACAATGTATAACAGAAAGGGAAAGATGATACAAGACAAAAGCCTCAAAATGAGCTACTACAACAACATGAAATGGAAGAATAGGCTTGACATTATTATTTTCATTGCTGAAGCATGCAGTAGATTGCAACTCAGATCTACAACAGATCTGTACACAAAATGTTAGATCTATATTAGATCTGTCTACAAGAAAGGCTCCTTAATTCACTTCCCTTGGGGATCTCAGTAAAACATGAAGGTACAAGAGTAGATTTGAGATCTAAGTCATAGATCTGTAGAAGTATTTAGAAAGTTCTAAATAATTACATATGTAGAAGATCATATATGAACTAACATGGATTGGTTTTCCAATCCACGGATCAACACAGTGAAAGGAAGAGTCCAATCACTAGATATCTCTCCTCTAAAAATGATGGCAAGTCACCGTGCAACTCTGCTCTTGAAAATAATGCAGTCATGAAAGAGGGACTGCATTTGAGGCCTTGAGAATGCTGTGGCCTGCTACCAATGTATGGATCTGAGGCTCAACCCACTAATTCAGTCTTCCATGAGGTTAAAAGACACGCTCACTGAGAAGAGGCACCAGTATAAGCTAGATCTGAACAGATCTAGTGTTCCACTTGCTGCAACTCACATGGACAACCCAATCCTAACCAGGACTGCGCTGTAGATGCAAGATGTAGCTTGTTCAAATTTCAAATAGTGGACTAGACAAACAAGACTCCTCCAAGAGCTGCTCAAGGAAGGAGGTGGGAATCCTAAACGGGAGAACCCAAGAGGTGTGTATGAACAGACAATACCTATCCTTCAACAACCTTTTCCTGTTGTCCTCCTCCTTCTTTTATAGGGTGAAAGCCTTGTCAAACCCTAAAACACCTCAATGAGTTAGCCCCTTTTCACATGTGGAGTCTCCATCTAGAACTACGCTGTGTATCCATGAGGTTCATTGCACCTAGACTATGTTGTTGACTTGGTCAAGGTTGACCCCATTTTGTGATTTAAACCCATTCATACCTGCAAGAGTTTATTTACATGGCCCAGATATGTCTTTGTTTACATAGGCATTGATTTATCCATGGTTTTTAGGATTTTTACATGTCCTCCTTCACATTGTATTCATAAACATGAAATGTATGATAAAATCAGGCAAAATAAGATATTCCCATTAGCTTGGGCTAAATGGGAATATTACAGTCCTCCCCTCCAAAATGTTGCTTGTCCTCAAGCAACTGATAAGGTGAGTGCTGCAAGAATTCTCCTCCATTGGTGACATCTTCAAAGATCAAGCTCCCATCATAATCTAGATGCTCACCAATCCAAACCCCCATGAATTGTTTCCCCAAAATCCATATGAGATGTGAAAAATCCATCCCACAAGGAAACAAGATCTCATGTGAAACACCCATGTGTTTCCTAATGTCCCCTCTGAAATATATAACACAAGGCACATGGAAAATTTTTAGCTCATTAGGCACATGCATACCTCCCATCCTCCCTCTATAAATTTCCATAAAAAGTACAAGCATGTCATCACTGTATGGGAGTAAAAAAATGTACAAACAAACAGCAAGGTGCACATATGGAGGTGGGTCATAGTCCCACATGTGGAACCAACGTAATGCATCCCTTGATTGCATTAAACCAAGATGTCGTAAGTGGTTTTCCCACCACTTACTTGCATTCCATGCCATCTCACTGTAGCTGAATGTGTGAGATATGTTTGGTGCTTTAGGAAAGCACCCATCATGAAACAAGACCTCCCTTTGTCCACCAAGAGAGTGCCCAGGTACAGCAATTTTTGTGGCCCCATATTTTCCATGAGATTAACAAGATAAAACTCTCCTCCTTAGAGTCATGTCCTGCATAAACATGGTGAAAGAATGCATACAATCAGAAAAATAAACTTTTTTTACATGAGCATATTCTTCACCAATAGTCCTCCCCATAAAATTGGAGTGGTGCATAAATCTATCTCCTCCCTCAAGAGGGGAAATAAAGGTTTGAATTAACTCTCCAACAAATTTATGTTGTTGCCCCATCTCCACAAATTTCATGCATCTTTGACAATGCTAATATAGTTCTCCTTCAAAGCCATCCCAATAGTAGCGCATCAAGATGGTGTTGTTGAGCTTCATAAAATACTCTTTGCTAAAACAGAACTCCTCATAGGCCCATTGTAGTAACTTCTCCTTGAGCTTGGAGGCTCTAGATAACAATATCCTACCATGATTATAGATGACTCCATCAAGGACTAAATAACTTCCTTCATGCAACCAGTCATCAAGAATCATGCAAGTATAAAGATCCTTGGAATATTCTAGCAAAAATTGGGATTTCCAATAGGGATCTAAGGTGCCCAAAAATGACAGCACTGGTAAGATGTTATCTAAAGTATCTACCATGTTTTTGTTCTCCCCCTTGACATCTCCCATGCCAAAGGTACAAAGTGGAAGGTTTCCAAACCCTCCTTGATGCCCTCCTTGCTCATGCACATGCTTCAAAGGGAAAGGAAGCTCTTGGAAGTTAGTCTCCCACGGGAGGCTATCATATTTCCAAGGCCTTTCTGTTTTGGCCAAAGCATGCATGTGGGACGACCATCTCTCTTCTAGCAGGGAGGAGTGTTCTTCAAACAAGTTTGTCTTCTTATTTGAGGCTTGCCTCCCATGTTTCATGATGATGTCATCTTCTCTTCTTGCAGCATATCTTCTCAATGCAATTTGAGAGGTGAGGATAGGTAGTGAAGTCAAAGGAAAAATTCTCTCACTTCCTTTGTACCTCCCCCATACTCTCAGTGTTGTAGCATGGTCTTCTAATGCTCCCTTCCATCTTGGATCTATGGAAGGAGCATCAATGCATGAAACATCTCTCATCAAATCTGAATCAAGTGGTCTCCTAGAAGGTACACCACAAGATAAAGATGTCTCATGGCTCATTCCCATGTGAAATATAGATGGGAAAATAATATGACTACTTCCACTACGCAAATCCATCTCTAATTGTTGTGTGGAAGTATCATGGTAGGGATAAGTTGGAGCAACTCCCCCATATTCTTCTCCATCACCCACCTTCTGCAAGACCTCACAATCTAAGGTGATCCCTATAGATGCAGTGAACTCATAAACACCCATCATCTCTTTGGTGTCAAGTGTCTTGATCACAAAGGACTGATCTCCCTTTTCTTCTCCTCTTGCAAAGAATGCAGGCATGCTGCAACGTTGCAGATCATATTGTGTGGTTGCATGCTCACACACATCAGATGAAGTAGTGGGGCTTTCCTCCTGTGCAAACCTCCTCAATAGATTTTATTATCCTCCATTCCTCACTCCCATGATCTCTCCCTCCATCTCATGCAAAGCTTGAGATAGAATGTTAGAGAACTCTACTCCTTTTATTCTTCCATACAAATGGGTTTCAATGGTGTAATCATTTTTATTCTATCTTATTCCATGATACCTCTGTTCTCTATCAGTGATAGGTTCTCCTCCCTCTAAATACATATTGGATGAAATAATGCATAGGTTGTGCCAAGAAAGTGGCTCCGATACCACTGTAATATCCCAAAATTGGGATTACACAGCAAGCCTGCTGAAATAACACATTCCTAAGAATCTAGTGCACTGAAATGAGTTTTTAGCTCCTGTATCCCTTATATCAGCTCATCTAAGATCTAAATCCAAAAGGAGAGCAAATACAAATCAAACCAGGGGGGTTAAACAGATCTCCCACAACCTAGTCTAGCTGAAAATCACCCAAAGAGATGGGCTGCAGCTATATGCAAGGATTGCTTCAGGAATAACATAGATTATCAATTTACAAGTGTGATACCAACATGGAGGTTTTTCTTTCAGCTATACATCAGTAAATTAGATCTACAATGCAGCTTATACAATGTATAACAGAAAGGGAAAGATGATACAAGACAAAAGCCTCAAAATGAGTTGCTACAACAACATTAAATGGCAGAATAGGGTTGAAAACGTTATTTTCATTGCTAAATAATGCAGTAGATTACAACTCAGATATACAACAGATCTGTACACAAAATGTTAGATCTATATCAGATCTGTATACAAGAAAGGCTCCTTAATTCACTCCCCTTGTGGATCTTAGAAAAACATGAAGGTACAAGAGTAGATCTGAGATCTAAGTCATAGATCTATAGAAGTATTCAGAATATTTTGAAGCATAAAATATGCAGCAGATCAGATCTAAAATAACATGGATTGGTTGGCCAATACACGGATCACCACAGTGAAAGGAAGAGTCCAATCACTAGAGATCTCTCCTCTGAAAATGATGCTAAGTCACCCTGCAACTCTGCTTTTCCAAATAACATAGTCATGGAAGAGGGACTACACTGTAGGCCCTGAGAATGCTTTGGCCTGCTACCAATGTGTTTATCTGAAGCTCAACCCACTAATGCACTCTTCCAAGAGGTTAAAAGAAACACTCACTGAGAAGAGGCACCAGTACAAGCTAGATCTGAATAGATCTAGTGATTCAATTGCTGCAACTCACATGGACAACCCAATCCTAAGCAGGATTGCGTTGTAGATGCAAGATGTGGCTTTGCTACATGCCGGATAGTGGACTAGACAAACAAGACTCCTCTAAGAGTTGCTCAAGGAAGGAGGTGGGAATCCTAAACACGAGAACCCAAGAGGTGTGTCTAAATAGAAAATACCTTCATAAAATAATATCCTTCAACAACCTTTTCATGTTGTCCTCCTCCTTCTTTTATAGGGTGAAAGCCTTGTCAAACCCTAAACCACCTCAATGAGTTAGCCCCTTTTCACATGTGGAGCCTCATTTAGAACTGCGTTGTGTATCCATGAGGTTCATTGCACCTAGACTGCGATGTTGAATTGGTCAATTTTGATCCCATCTTGTGATTTAAACACATTCACACCTGCAAGATTTTATTTACATGGCCTAGATATGTCTTTGTTTACATAGGCATTGATTTATCCATGGTTTTTAGGAGTTTTCCATGTCCTCCTTCACATTTTATTCATAAACATGAAATGAAGATAAAACAAGGCAAAATAAGATATCCCCGTTATCTTGGGCTAAATGGGAATATTACAATTATTTTCTTGTTTAGGTACTAAACTAGCTCATAGCTCATCTTATCATCCTCAAACTGATGGTCAAACTGAGATAGTGAACAAATTTTTGGAAGGATTTCTTCGTTGTTTTGTATCTGATAAACAAACACAATGGGTCAAGTGGTTACCTCTGGTTGAATGGTGGTATAACACTTTCTTCCATACTACAGAAAAAATGACCCCATTTATAGCACTTTATGGATATCATCCACCGTCCATCACATCATATTTAAGAGAAAAATATAAGGTTCAAGAAATGGAAGATCACATCGAGCATCAACAGCAAGTTCTCCAACCCTTAAAGGATAACTTAATTTTGGCACAAAATTGAATGAAACAATAGGGAGATCAACATCACAGTGAGAGAAGTTTTTATGTAGGAGACTAGGTATTTTTACGGCTACAACCATACAAACAAATGTCCCTCAAGAAATATAAGAAGGATAATCAATTATCGCCAAATTACTATGGTCCTTACAAGGTGTTGCAAAAGATTGGTACTATGGCATACAAATTGGAGCTTCATACTTCTTCGCGAGTGCATCCAATTTTCCATGTTTCATGCTTCAATAAGGTTATAGGTGAAAAAATTCTAGTTCAAACAATATTTCAAGAAGTTGATGAGGAATAAAAAATCATATCGGAACCTAAAGAATTCAAGAAAATAAGAACTCGACAGCTACGAAATTGATCAATTTAGATTATCTCATCAAGTGGAAGAACTTACCCATTGAAGATTCTACATGGGAGGATGAGAATTTTATACAGAAGCATCCAGAGCTACTTAAGCGTTGAAGACAACAATTTTTTGAAGCAGAGGGGCATGTTAGGTCCTATATTACTAGTGTAGTCCCTTATTGTTATTTTTGTACCCCTGTAACCACCGTATCATTATTATTGTGCCCTTAAATTATTATTGTTAGGTCGGCTAGGATTATATTTTAACCTCATGGACTCCTATATATATAAGGAGGTTTTTTTATTTGTATCATCCAATAATTGTTCATTTATGTAATGTAAAGGAGACTTCCCCCTCGAAGTGGCTTATCTCTAAGGCATTTATCTCTCTTTTCTTCTATTTATGGAGTTGGTTTCATAACATAATCAACAATCAACTCATAGATATAAATCATAACACTACAACTAGCACACACTTGCACTCAAGTACATATCAGTTGTCTCAACACATAATGTGTTAGTATCACCATCTTAAATCAAAATATTTCCTTCAGGAAATCTTATAAACAAATACTCTTGTCATGAAATTAATCAAATATTCAATCAACTTGTAAACATACCATTCTAGATAAACCAAATTGACCACGTAATCAAACTCATACCTCAATGTATCTCAAGAGAGGCTATCACATTTGCACAAGTCGGTCCAGATTAATACGACAGAACATCACAAGTATATCATCTCATACTTAAATTTCATAATCATAACCATATACACAGACCAATCCATAACAACACGATATATATAACATCAATATCTTAATGAAATAACAATCATCATTCATTTAACTAACATATAACAACAAGAAGTTAACATAAATCATACTCATCAAAAACATAACATAATAATCAAGTTAATTAACATAAAACAACAACAACAATGCATATAAAAACAAGTTACTACCATGCATGAAAATCTGACATGTGTATCTAAGGCCTTCCTGAAGTTCCCAAAGAAAGGAATGCCAATGATTGTGAAAATTTTTAGATAGTTTTGTGCTAGCAGCCCCAAATTATGTGCCACTTTTTTAGGGCCATGACTCAGGCCACTACCCATAACTTCATCAAAGATTCAGTAATGATAAATAATATGGGAACAATTGTACTAATGAAGAAAAATGATCAAGGACTTGACGGACACCTACTACCCATGACAGGAATTTCATAAAACCTGTCACAAATACGCAATCTACAAGTCATAACAACATATATGAGCATAGGGGTCTCATATTTATTTGAGGTTCACAAGTAAGCATTAATGTCTTATCACATTAGCTAAAATTATCATCTATTAGGTCATATATTCATTTTACATTCATTTACTAATAAAAACATGATGAAATCCATACATCAAGTCTGTCATAAAACATACTCATAGCCAACATACAAACATCTCAACTAATAAGGATGTAACGGTCATAAAATCCACATATGAAACGATACATTTACACATGAATTACCAAGGAGAATAGCCTCATAGTAATGTATTAAAAGGAAAACTAGGTTCAAGACTTTCACAAACCACCCAACCATAGCTTGTCTGAACCATATCTTTCTTTCACCCAATCACCCTCGTGCCACATTTCAAGCATGAATGTTGGATCTCATGAAAAACATCAATCAAATCCAAACCAGGGCTTCTAAAGGAAAAACCACCTCAACCCTCAGCTAGTGATTCCACCTCACAATTGGACATCATGAACCATCACCAGATTATGTACTTTAGGGATCAAACTAACATATTTTTCAAAATGACATGTTATAGGCAAACTGGCCCATGTATGATCATAAGAGATTTCACATTTTTTTCCCAGACCAGGCTGAGAAAATCCATTAACTTTAGGAATGTGAGTAGAAGAGGAGTTGGGAATGTTGTTTCCTTTATCGAAAGAAATATGGCAAGGGAGGGTGGAGTTTTCAGCAATAAAAATCTCGCTTCCCTCCTTTTAGTGCCATAATTGTTGACAGTGTTGCACCTGCCAACATTCAAGGGTTCTCCCCTATATGTGGTACCAATTATACCTCACACCATTTGGGATAGGAGACCCATTTAAAATACGATCCATTTAACATTTATCTTAGATATTTTCCTTGTCTCTAACTGTTATCAAGAGAGAGGAGCACATATGTTCCTCCGAAAAGAAAGAAAGTGTGTCTCATGAGTGTGCCTTTGAAAAGCAAGAAAGCGTGCCTGGTGACATGACATTGATGCCATGCACTATGTGATGACATGGAAATGTCAAGTCATTTTTTTTGCTTCTTTATTTGTGTCTTCTTGAAAATTTATTTTGTCTACCTCCATATGGATTAGAGATAAGGATACTTCAATTATATCAGACCTTCAACTACGGTCACAAACTTGTGTCCCTTTTCTTTCTCCTAATTGATCAACTTGTGTATTGAAATCCCAAGGTGTTGTCTAGAAAGTCTCCTTCTCCATCTCCTTCTTCATCACCCTATCATGGTTTTATGGAGTACCTGCATCTGCAACTCACTCATGGCAAGATGACATTAGTCTGATAAATCCCTAGTCTAAGATGTTGCATGATGATCCACTTATTGAACTAGAACTAGGTGACAGGTTGAGGGAGAGGCTCAGTGACTACAGAATTGTGTAGCTCAGGTAGTCGAAGGCTGTGCTTGAGCCCTGATACTGCACAATGCACAGTGCAGGTAGGGAGAAAGTATAAATATTGATCAGTTAGGGAGCTTAGGGAGCCATGTTGAGGGCTTGATTGTTGATTTTCCGTATTGCGTAAATCAAGATGTCATGGGTGAGGCTTGAGCCTTGTGACTGCATAATGCAAAATACTGACTCGGTAGGATAAAGAAACTCCACAAATTTTGGAGTCATAGGTTGGGCTTAAGCACTCTAATTGCACAATGCACAGTCTTGGGAAGCAATAACTATGCATTGGGTAGTGCCAAGTGGAAGGCTTACATATTGACGGTGGGGAATGCATAATGTGTAGTTCAGGAGGGTTGGATGAGGCTAAGTTGCTTGGTCAGGAAGCTTTCCAGATTTGGATAAGTGTGGGATCAATGAAAATGATGTGAATAGGAATAAGACTTAACTATGATCACACACTTAGAAAATTTTATGAAACAACATATTTCATCTAGAACACATGAAAAATACACTTCCCTCAGTGTGACAGTTGTGCAACAACTTACGACAAGTGCAGACCAAATATAAACTTTGCGACGATACTGACGACACTTGTGAGAGAATGCTTAAAAATTTTGAAATGAGTGTGATAGATGTTTACATGCTAGAATCAACTCATTTACACAAATATAACTCTTTCAGACCACCAAAAACATATGTTGTGCAATGTGCGACATTTAACATGTGAAAAGATGACACTTTGGTTTTCTTACAAATGGGAACAAAACACATAGAGAAGAAACATGCAGTGAGTCTTAATGCTTAGCACAATAGTATGAAAGACAAAAGGAGGCTCCGAAATTTGGGTGCAAGCCAAAATGTTGGAGGGTGTTGTAGCAGTGACAACAGATGTCTATGCTTCGATGTTGAGAACACATTCATATTGAGAGTGGGCGGGTGATTTGATACAATAATTTTTTTAATTATATAAAAATTCATGAACCATAATAAAAATATCACATATGCATAGCATGGAACAAAATATTTATGTGGAATTATTTCAACATAAAACCACAAAAAATAATTTTATAACTATTTATAGGAAGCAACCTACAATTACAAATATTTTTAAACATCGAATAATTTGATACATCAATCCCTACTACTACAATTTTTTGTAGGAAGTAACCTGCTCGAGACGTTAATCCCCACCAATGCAAATATTCACAAGCGGAAACCTACTGGTGACACCATTCTCAATTGCTTCAAATATTCATAGGAATCAACCTATTAGAGACACCAAAATCCATAATTGTTACAATTTCTCATAGGCACCAACCTACATCATTGAGTTTGATTACAACATTTTCATTCACTAATTCTATTAGCCACTTACACCACCATAAAATTAATTTACTACCTCTAGCTTCACTAATTTTGTGTCTCCCAAAATTTCTTGTTTTCATCCTCATCTTAGGAACGAACTTCTACAACATGTTGTGTATGCAATTTTGAAAAAAAAATTCTAACAACAAGTTAAAACAAATATTCCATGTTGACATATTTCAAACAAATTTCAAGATCATTAAAAAATCCTAACTTCTACAAGAAATATCTCCAAAATTAGATGAACCAAGGTATAGAATTTATATCACAGGCACATAGAGATATTTCCTTGTTATCCTTATTATTTCACAATATGAAACATCTTATAACAAAATTTATAGTGCAAATTCCAAATTGACTTGTTTGAAGCATATTTAAAGAGAATTGAAGAACCCAAAATATCTTAGAGCATATCTCTAAAAGTATACTAAAAAAATGACCAAATATTTTACCACAAGTACATAAATATATCACCTTTATCCATTCATAATTTCATAGTAAGAAATATCCCATAAGAAAATTTATAGAAAAAAATCCAAGATGACTCTTTCATTCCATAAATCAAATTTTCATACACCTTTAAAACCCCAAGAGTATTACCCATATTCTCTTGCACATTTAAAATATATTCACTCTTAGATGATGTTCAAATGAACTAATATATCCTTTATTTATAGCGTTTATAAAATCACTTATAGGACCAACTTGTATGTAATATTCCTAAATGGGGAATGCAGTAATAGAATGTAGAATGACAGAAAAATAACACAGATCATCATAGCCAAAGCAGGAGGCCAATATGGATACCCTTAATTTGTATATACAACAGAAAAATAGATGTAAAAGATGGCCCATAAGATGCATAACAAGAAATGCAAGTCTCCAATGTAAGAAAATCCTCAAAATGAGGTGACGCAACCATGTATTAAGACTAGAAAAAGCCTTACAACGTTATTTTATTGGTCTGCAACAAATGTACATTACACTTTAGATCTAGAGTAGATATGTGCATGAAAATTCAGTTCTATAACAGATCCATACACTATATAGGCTCCTCTTCAGAATCCTGTTAGGGTTTTCAGCATTACACCATGTACAAGTTGTAGATATGAGATCTAAGTCTGTAGATCTACAAAAATCTTCAGATCCAGAAAGTGGATCTGATCTGAAATGAAAAATAGAATGATCACCTCTAAGATATCTCCAAAGTGAAGGGCAGACCCCCAACACTTGAAAATCAACTCTCCAAATGGTGTGCCCAAACACCCTGCAACTGCACCTACAGGAATAACATAGATTTGGAAGTAAAACTGCATTGTAGGGATGAAGCTCAAGTCATCCAATACTCTCCTCCAAATGGATTAGAAGCCTCCTCCATTGAAAAGGAGCACTAAAATGGCCTCGATATGAAAATATCTAGCCTCCACTTGATGTACCTTGCAAAGACAACCAAACCCTCAACACGATCTGTGTTGTTGTTGAAAGAAGAAGCTTGGCCTTTAGCCAGATAGTGGACAATACAATGTAAACTCTCCCAAGAGCTACTCAATGGGAAGAGGTGGGATTCCCGACCAGGAACACCCAATACTAAACAACATTAATTCTCATCTAAACAGCAAGAGAATGATATATGCCTAAACAGACATTATATTCAGAAATATAATAATCATCAACAACCTTCTAATGCTGCCATCCTCTTCCTTTTATAAGTTAAGAGCTTGCAAACCCTAAATCACTTCTAATGAGATCACTTTTTTCACACAAGGAATCTCCATCTAAAACTGCGTTGTGCCTCACTGATGGCCACCCCTCCATGACAACGTTGTAGATTTGGTCAAGGTTAACCCAGTCAAAGTGTCGAGCCCCTTTCACACCTAAGGGTGCTTGATTTAGTAGCCAAGATTTAGCCTTTTCACATTTGACATTGATTTATTCGTTATTTAGGAGTATTATGGACCTCCTTTGTACTTTTATTCTTTAAACAAAGTGATAAAACAAAAATGAATATTCCAATTAGTTCATGACTAATTGGGAATATTACAGCCCTCCCCTCCTAAATGTTTCTTTTCCTCAAGCGATTGACAAGGTGAGTGCTGCAACTCTTATCCTCCTCCATTAGTGACACCAACATGTGATAATCTTCCTCGATAATCTAAGTGTTCACCAATCCAACCCTCCATGAATTTCTCCTCCAAAGTTCTCATGAGATGTAAATAATCCATCTGATAAGGAGACAATAGCTCAAATGAAAAAACATGGTTTTCCCAATGTTCTCCTTGAAACATGTAGCATAATATACATGGATAATATCCATCCCATAGGGCACATACATACCTCCCATTCTCCCTCCATACATTCCCATAAAACTTACAAGTAGATCATCCATGTATGGGATCAAAACTACATATATACAAACAATAATTTGTGCATATGGAGGTGGGTCATAGTCCCACATGTGGAACCAGAGCAGTGCATATCATGACTGCCTTAGATCGTGACGTGGTAAGTGGTTTCCCCACCACTTACTTGCTGCCCATGTCATCTCACCATGGCTGAAATTATGAGATATATTTGGTTCTTTAGGAAAGCACCCATCATGAAACATAATCTCCCTTTGTCCTCCAAGGGAGTGGCCATGTTTAGAAAATTTTGTGGCCCAAAGTTGGCCACGAAGCTTATAAGGTACAATACTCCTCCTTGAATTCATGGCCTGCATATACATGGTGAAAGAATGCAAACAATAATAAAATGAAACATCATTTACATGAGCATATTTTTCACCAAATTTTTTCCTCAAACAAATGGAGTGGTGCATAGATTTGTCCCCTTCCTCAAAAAGAGAAAGATATGGCTGAGTTAACTCCTCCATAGAGTTATGTTGTTGCCCCATCTCCACATGGTACATGCATCTTTGAAAATGTTGATTTAGTTCTCCTTCAAATCCTTTCCAGGTATAGCTCCTCATAATGATGTTGTAGAACCTCATGGAAGATGTGTCACTTAAACAAAACTCTTCATAGACCCTTTGTGGAAATTTATCATTGAGCTTGGAGGCTCTAGAAAAGAAGATCCTACCATGATAATAGATTACTCCTTCTTGTACTGAGTAGCCCTCTTCATGTAGTTGGTCATCAAGTATCATGCATGTATATAGATTCTTGGAGTAATCCACCAGCAGCTGGGATTTCCAATATGGATCAATCTCCCATAGTGATAGTGTTGATGATCTATCAACTGAAATCTTTGTAATATGGATGATCTCCTCCTTAATTTCTCCCATTCCAAAGGTATATGTTGGAAGTTCATTCCTTCCATGCATCTCCTCGCACAACACATAATCTGAAATGAGAATGGGTAATGATGATATTAGGAGAAGATATCCCTCCTCCTTGAGCCTACCCAAGATTCCCAGCATTGTATCATTATCTTTCAATGCTCCCATCCCTCCTGGATCTATGCTTGGCGCATCAAGTTGTGATACATATCCCACAAAATCTGAATCAGGTGGCCTCCCAGGTTGTTTGCCACTAGATAATAGTATCCCATGAAACAATCTCATGAGCATTATAGATGGGGTTGTAAGGTCCTTGCTTCCACCTCGAAAATCCATCTCTTTTTTCTGTGTGGAAGTCATATGTGAGGGATATTTATGCATGCCCTTGATCATTTGAGTTTCACCACTCTTATTATCCACCCATTCCATTTGCAAATCCTCCCAATCAGTGGTGACTTTTCCCAATGTAATCAACCATTGAACACCCAAAATCACATTGGTGTCAGGTATTTCAACCACAAAGAAGTGATCAATAAATCTATAAGTCCCCATGGTGACTGATAAGGATGGTACACAATGCATGCATTGCATTTTTCTATCTCCTAGGACAAAAATAGAGAATCAATGGGTATTTCCCTTCTTTTCAGTAGCTGGGCATCAATGAAATTGTGGGTAGCCCCACTATCAATCAAAACAGAAACCCTTTGATTCAAGATGGAACCTTGAACTCTTAAGGTCAGGTACTTAGGTACTCCTCTCAAAGATGCAATAGCCCCTCCAATAGGAGAAAATGCTCCATTACCATCTCCTGATAGTGTTGGATCTCCTCATACAGTGTCAGCGATGTGACCTCTTCTTGGTTCATCTTCTTCGTCCTCCTCATCATCTCAGAAGACCTCTATGTAATGTGATTTTCCCGCAGTACATCTATGTCCAGGTGCCCATGATTCTTGGCAACTGAAGTAGAGCTTCCTTCTTCTTAGATCTCCCCAGACATCATCATCAAGAGGTTTCTTGTATTAGCTCTCCTTAGAAGGAGCAACCTTTTCTTCCATTCCCTTTGAAGAAAAAGAGGGCTCATGCTAAAAATTTTCCTTTGATTTTGGCATGGCATCTTGAAGGTCTTTAGCCCTTTCAATAACATCATGTAGGGTAGTGGGCTTGGTATATTTAACCAACCCATGAAGAGGTTCATCTAAACCATCAATGAACATGTACACCTTTCTTGCTACAGACAAATTAGTAACCATAACAGAAAGTCTTAAAAATTCAAAGGTGTAAGTTTCTGTATTACCTGATTGTTTCAACTTTTCTAGGCTATGAATGGTGCCTTTAGATCTCTTCTATGAAATATTTCCACTAGCCTTCTAGTGAACTCTGAATACGAAGTCACATTGGCATGACCAAATGTAGACAAGCCATGGAACCACCAGTCATGTGCTTCGCCTTCAAGGTGCAGCGCTGCAATCTCAATAGCCTCCATCTCTGGAACCTTGTTCAGCTGAAAGTAGATGTCAAGTTTTTCTACCCAAGATTTGGTAGAACACTTAGATGACCCATAAAAATTGGGTAAAAATAATATGCCCATAGTGTGGTTTCGATCATGATTATGAATGAATCCACCACCTCTATCATGATGCCTTCCTCTTCTATTTTCCTTTATGTGACAAACCTCTTCAAAAATCAAGTGATATTTGAATCTCTAATTTTGAGACTCATATTCTTCAAAATAGTCTTCAAGGGATTCATGCTCTTGAAACCCTTCATTTCCCACAGCTAAAAATGTAGGCATCGTAGAGTGTTGGGAAACTTGTGGCTAATGCACTGGTTGATCATTCCAGTGATGAGACATGGCAGAGCCTTCTCCAAGATGAAATCCTTTAGGGGATTCCTTGATTCTATCCATTCTCATCTCTTTGATCTCTCTAGAAAGATATTGCATGGCTCTAAGTGTTGGGAAAAATATTGAGAGGGGGGGAGGGGGTTGAATCAGTATTTAGAGCTAACTGATAAACTTTTTTCTTTTCCTTTCTCTAAAAGCCATACGCTACTTTCCTGAAACCAACTCGTGTATACACGCGGATATACTTCATAAAACTCACGTATATATAGAGATCTTATTATGCATTTAGTTCTTTACTTAGATATATGCATCATTCATTCATTAGATGTTTAGTTAGCAGTAAGCATGTGCAGTAACAACAGAATAAACCATCACACATAATCAACACACATGAACACCAGGATTTAAGGTGGAAACCCAATTCGGGAGAAAACCACCGCTGTCGTTGTCACAGTCTTCAATATTTTATTATAAAGAAAACATCGTACAACCATGTACTGGCGCAGACTCATACCAGCATGCAGGCACCCACCTGTAGAAGGCTACAACCTTCTCTCGTTTACCAGCCTCTCCTAGAAGGGAGCTACAACCCCCTGCTCTTGTTTACCAGCCTCTCCTGGAAGGGAGCTATCACCCCCTTCTCTCGTTTACCAGCCTCTCCTAGAAGGGAGCTACTACCCCCTGCACTCGTTTACCAGCTACCACTGGAAGGGAGCTACAACCCCCTCACTGAAGGCTTCGACCCTCAGCACCATTGTGGACCACGTTTCATCAATTTTCAAACTGGACCCACTCCACACATTTAAGCTCAACCATTCATCAAACTGAAACTTATAACCCCATCAATTCATTCATTGAATCATCAACCAATATATCATCAACTTGATCTTCAATTAACATAATCAGCAGCATATTCATCATTCAAACAAACCAGTTCTGTATGAATACATCATAGGCAGATAGCAGTAAAACAACAAAACAGATCAGACATTTCATTCCACTTACTTCATCAAAACCCTAGATTCCATACGCGCTTTTACTTCACTGAACCTGCGTATATATGCACTTTCTCAGAAACCAACCTACGTATACTCTTATGCATTCTTTAGAAAACCCTATCTTTCCATACATGCTTTTCCTTAGGCAGACCCGCGTATACACATGCTTTTACTGAAGCGAACCTGCATATACATCTGTAAATTTTCGGGACTGTGCAGCTCTTCAGATCAGATAAACAACTCAGATTTCATCCTTTACTCCAAAAAGTATTTCGCCTCATCTCAGATCTAAACCTTCCATAAACAGATCCAGAAAATACATATACATTTCAAATCTAGAGATCGCTCATCATCATTTTCTTCATAGGTGCATCATAGATTCAGATCTATCAATCAAGAACAGAGTTCATCCATGCAGATATTCCTTAGAGATATTTATTCATTCACAACCCTTACTCATGCACACCTTTGCACAATGATCTTCTTCTCCTTATATAGATTTAGCCTTTATCAATACCATGAGCCAAAACAACATAACTTCTGATGGTATTCCTGGACGGGATCAAATAGGTAATCCAGCACTCAATACAATGGGTCAATACCATGGTAATTCCACCTAGTTCTATGAATTAAGAGCACAATAGGGCATATGTGACTTGGTACGTATTTTTCTGCGTACATACGCTACTTCGCCTCAACAAACCCGCGTATGCCTTCTAACATACCTTGTTCAACATTATTCTGGCACTTTCTGAATTTCTTTCTTCTGCTACTTCTGAATTGATCTGTAGATATATCAGATTTACATTATTTTCATCAAGGACAGTTCCATCAAAGTCAATACATTGTGTCACATTTCCAACAATCTCCTGCTTAATTCATCAGGTAGGTTTCCATCGAGGACAATGTCATCAAGTATGATTCCATTAAGTACAATAGGTTTCATCAAATAGGTTTCCATCAACTTTATCAAGTAGGTTGCCATCAAGGACAACACTCTTCATCATATTTCCAAGAATCTCCCCCTTTGGACTTGATGGCAACCATGATGGTGTTTGATCATCACAACAGATAGATACATTGAATATAACCATTATGCAAACACCATGATGCTCTCCCCCTATTCAAACACCATGTTACTCTCCCCCTTTGACATCAAGGGCAAAGGGCGGATCAAAACCAAGACAAAGTTTTTCTTCCCTTGTATAAAGAAGAGCTCTACAGATCTAATGTGCACTGAAGTTACCTTGCTCCCCCTGAGTTCATGCTGAATCTTCAAACATATTTTTCAATGAAGTACATGACTCTATGACCTTTCCTATCATCAAGGACTCATACTTACATAAAAGATCCAACCAAGTGGATTTACATATATGACTCAAGTACCCAACCAAGTGGGTTTACACATTTTGACTCAACTACCCAACCAAGTGGGTTTACAAATTTGAACAAGTCCTTACATGATTGAATATTACAATTTTACAACATAGGTCTCAACATGACCTTCTCATAAAAATACAAATATGAATTTTTATGACCAATATCAGAAAGACCTCAAGAGAGATCATATTTCAGAATCATCATAATGCCAACAATGCATTACCATCAGCAAGGCTAATGCTCCCCCTGAAACTGCGCATCCAATGCATCCTTTCAATATAATCAAAACTCCTCCTTAGCTTGTGCAACCTGAACACTTCCAACTGCCAATCATCAAGGCGTCTTCGCCCAATATCAGAGAATAAAACAAAAGTATAAGAGCTAAAACATCATTAGAGATACCAAACAGCATCAGAGATACCAAACAGCACTGCAGCTGTGCTGAAGAATGCTGATCCAGAATAATTTTGTCAGCAAATACCCATACACGGTTTTTTGTGTATGAACTCGCGTATATACGCGACTATCTTTCAGGAAATCCACGTATTCAACTTAATCTTCTGATTTTAAGTAGATCTGATCTTGAACATGGCAGAGACAACTCCCAGCTTCTGTCTGAGATATTTGAACGCTTCTCTGGAATATATGAGAGAAGAAATATAGGACAATGTAGCTATGTTTTCAAGTGTCATCCAACAGTTGTAGCATAAGCACATTAGTAACCAAGCCTTTAGCCTTTTTGCAACATCAACATATTCTTTCCAAGAGGAATTATCATATCAAAACAACTTCTTCAATAGAAAATATGTGTCAAGAAATCATCCATGTGATCTAAAATCACCAAGATCTTCAAGATTCATCATGATGTAATATGTGTAGGAAAAAGGTCTCAACCATAGCAACAAGCTCTGCATGATATATTCTTATTTCTGAATCATAAGACTTCCAACTTATCCATGTGTGAAACAAAAGATATTCTTCAGCAAAATGCAAACAGGGCTCATCCATAATCTCTTCATAAGAAACCATGTATCATGTCATCATCATTTTGAGCAAGAAATAAGGAATAATTAGATACAATGCCAACAATGCAATCATTAGATGTTAGACTGATGCTCCCCCTGAACCTGTGTTCCTAATCTTTAGCTATCTTACTGTTTTTCTTATTAGAAAAGCATACACGACTGTCTCCAGCCGAACTCGCGTGTATACGCGGCTTTAGTTCACTAAACCCGCGTATGGAAAGTGAAACACTAAAAATTTCCACAACTTCATCTCCCCCTGAATTTGTACCACTTGTACCTGTCTTCTTCACATCAGATGCACTGTAAGAAATAAACATAACCAGAATTACCAAACCAGCCATGGGAATCATCATACATTGCTCCCCCTGTGATGATACATTACTAATCCCTATAACGTATCTCACATTACTCCTGCAGTCATTATGAGAAGTAAGCTTTAGAAGAGGATGACTGCAATAGGGTCAATATTCCCTACGTTTCTCACTGGTCCTCCTTCCTTTTCTAGCTTTGCTTGAAGCTTCTTATTGTGTGCTGAAAATTATCCAATTTATCAGATCTATTCATCCTGCATTATTTTTCTACATGTCCATACTTGTTACAAGCATAACTTCTTATGTGACCAGAAAAGTAAGCATAAGGATCATGATGTGATTTTCTATTCTTTCTTCTATTACAATTAGCTGCTTTATGACCAAACTTGCTGCATGAAAAACAATATCCCTTAAAGAAACCTGAGTACCTTTCTGTGTAGAATCTGTTTGATTGTGACTGAAACATTCTGCTTCTGCAATAGGCTGCAACATGCCCATAATTATGACATTTAAAGCATTCAACACTATTGATGCTTCTATAGTTAGTAGGGAAAGATTTCTTTTGAGAGTTCATGATAGTCGGTTGACCATTTAATTCTTCCAACACTTCAGGTTTTGTATTGATATCCTTTGAATATTTAGCACTTCCTTGTGAACTAGATTCTCCTTTAACATTTTCATG
Source organism: Pinus albicaulis (assembly GCA_034641835.2). Lineage (NCBI taxonomy): Eukaryota > Viridiplantae > Streptophyta > Pinopsida > Pinales > Pinaceae > Pinus > Pinus albicaulis. The sequence continues at coordinate 1,902,990,705 of CM076575.1, read as the reverse complement.
AAAACCAAGACCAAATTTAACAGAAGGAGACCTTTGACTACTAAGAATATTATCTAGAATCTTAGTACTATCTTGAAACCTCAAGATTTTATCTTTTTCTTCTAATTTACCCTTTAGAATGTTTACCTCAACCTCCAATTTTTGGCGTTGCTGCTTCATACTTTCTTCTTTCCTTGTTCCTTCTTCTACTTGATCATTCAATTTTAAAATCTCTTCTTTCAACCCATTTTCTTGTTCTTCAAAAATTTGTAGAAGTTCTTCATTCTTCTTATTTGATTTTTTCAGATCTGTTTTGAGTGAGATGATTTCTGCTTCACGTCCTTCTTTTTCAAATGATTGTAGACATTCTTCATTCTTCTTATTTGATGCTCCAAGATCTACTTTTAGAGAGATGATTTCTGCTTCAAGTTATTTACTTCGATTGGTTACATTATCGTACAACCTTTTCAGTCTAGAGATCATATCTTTGTAGATAGATTCTCTCTTATTGAATAGTGTTTGTTGATCTTCAACTTTGATCTTGAGAATTGTTTCTTGATCCACAGTATTACTTTCACTATCTTCACCATTGCATGCTAAAGAAAATAAATCCCAAGAACAACAATCACTACCTGTTTCATCTTCTTCATTTTCTGCTGCACATGTTTTCTGAGATATCTCCTTTTGAGTAGCCTTCTTCTTCTGCTTCCTTGCCATGAGTACTTTCAGATCTTGATCAGAATCTTCTTCATCTTCACTTGACATTCCATTATTATCTTCATTTGTATAATAACTCTTTCCCTTTTCAAATTGTTTCCCTTTAGCATGATTTTCTTCATAAGGACATTTAGCAGCATAATGACCAACTCTTCCACAAGTAAAACACTTGAAGGGAAGCTTACCTCTGAATCTTCCAGTACCTGGTTGAAGTCTTCTCACAAAATTTGCTTGTTCTTCTTCTGATATATAACTCGATTCCTTGACAACTTCCTTTTATTTTCCTTTTGCACACGCCTTAAAGAAAACTTATCTGTTTTGAGAGAGACCTTCTTTTCGCATTTCAAAAGAAGTCAGAATACCATGTAGTTGAACAATAGTAAGAGTTTGCAGATCTTGCCTTTCTTCAATAGTTGATACTTTTGACTCAAATTTTGAAGTCAAAGATCTTAAGACTTTTTCCACCATAGTAGTATCGGTTATGGTTTCACCCAAACTTCTCATACGATTTAGAATATCATCTAGACATAAAAAGAAACTGGCAATACTCTCATCACTATGCATCCTTAAATTTTCATACTCAATTCTAAGAGTTTGGAGTTTTTCACTTTTTACCTTTGTATCTCCTTCATAGCTTAGAATGATTTTGTCCCATATTTCTTTTGCTGAATTTAGCTGCATCAATTTAGCAAATTCTGGTTCAGACATGCTTCCTAATAAAACATTCACTACTTTGGCATTGATTTCATATTTCTTCCTTTCTACTGCATCAGTAGGAATACTTGCCGGATACTGATAACCGTCTTCTATGATTGCCCATACTTCTGCACCAAGACATTGAAAATATGCTTTTGTTCATATCTTCCAGAATAATAGATTACTTCCATTGAATAGAGGTGTCTTTAGATACAATACTCCATGACTTCCCATTGTGAAGGATCTCCTTCAAGCGATCAAGCTTCTGCAAAAGGACCTCCTTTGATACCAATTGTTGGGAAAAATACTGAGAGGGGGGGGGGGGTGTATCAGTATTCAGAGCTAACTGATAAACTTTTTTCTTTTCCTTTCTCTAAAATCCATACGCTACTTTCCTGAAACCAACTCGCGTATACACGCGGATATACAGAGATCTTATTATGCATTTAGTTCTTTACTTAGATATATGCATCATTCATTCATCAGATGTTTAGTTAGTAGTAAGCATGTGCAGTAACAACAGAATAAACCATCACACATAAGCAACACACATGAACACCAGGATTTAAGGTGGAAACCCAATTCGGGAGAAAACCACCGCTGTCGTCGTCACAATCTTCAATATTTTATTATAAAGAAAACATCGTACAACCATGTACTGGCGCATACTCATACCAGCACGCAGGCACCCACCTGCAGAAGGCTACAACCTTATCTCATTTACCAGCCTCTCCTGGAAGGGAGCTACAACCCCCTGCTCTCGTTTACCAGCCTCTCCTGGAAGGGAGCTACGACCCCCTGCTCTCATTTACCAGCCTCTCCTGGAAGGGAGCTACTACCCCCTGCACTCATTTACCAGCTACCACTGGAAGGGAGCTACAACCCCCTCACTGAATGCTTTGACCCTCAGCACCATTGTGGACCACGTTTCATCAATTTTCAAACTAGACCCACTCCACACATTTAAGCTCAACCATTCATCAAACTAAAACTTATAACCCCATCAATTCATTCATTGAATCATCAACCAATCAATCATCAACTTGATCTTCAATTAACATAATCAACAACATATTCATCATTCAAACAACCCAGTTATGTATGAATACATCATAAACAGATAGCAATAAAATAGCAAAACAGGTCAGACATTTCATTCCACTTACTTCAGTAAAACCCTAGATTCCATACATGCTTTTACTTCACGTAACCTGCGTATATACGTGCTTTCTCAGAAACCAACCTGCGTATACTTCTATGCATTCTTTAGAAAACCCTATCTTCCATACACGCTTTTCCTTAGGCAGACCTGCGTATACATGCACTTTTATTGAAGCGAACCTGCGTATACATCTGTAACTTTTCAAGACTGTGCAGCTCTTCAGATCAGATAAACAACTCAGATTTCATCCTTTACTTCAGAAAGTATTTCGCCTCATCTCAGATGTAAACCTTCCATAAACAGATCCAGAAAATGCATATACATTTCAGATCTAGAGATCCCTCATCATCATTTTCTTCATAGGTGCATCATAGATTCATATCTATCAATCAAGAATAGAGTTCATCCATGCAGATATTCCTTAGAGAGATTTATTCATTCACAACCCTTACTCATGCACACCTTTGCACAATGATCTTCTTCTCCTTATATATATTTAGCCTTTATCAATACCATGAGCCAAAACTACATAACTTCCGATGGTATTCCTATACGGGATCAGATATGTAATCCAGCGCTCAATACAATGGGTCAATACCATGGTAATTCCCCCTGGTTTTATGAATTAAGAGCGCAATAGGGCATACGTGACTTGGTATGTACTTTTCCGCGTACATACGCTACTTCGCCTAAACAAACCCGCGTATGCCTTCTGACATACCTTGTTCAACATTATTCTGGCACTTTCTGAATTTCTTTCTTCTGTTACTTCTGAATTGATCTATAGATATATCAGATTTACATTATTTTCATCAAGGATAGTTCCATCAAAGTCAATACATTGTGTCACATTGCCAACAATCTCCTCCTTAATTCATCAAGTAGGTTTCCATCAAGGACAACGTCATCAAGTATGATTCCATTAAGTACAATAGGTTTCATGAAATAGGTTTCCATCAAATTTATCAAGTAGGTTGCCATCAAGGACAACACTCTTCATCATATTTCCAACACTAAGAAGGATCTTAGGAAAATCCTTACCTTCACCTTCACCTCCAGATAAAGGGGATTTACTCTTGTCTTCATTATCATTTATGTAATCAAACCTCTTTTGTCTTCTCTTTAGATACCTCTTCTCTCAGTCAGTAAGAGGCCCTTATTCTTCAGAAGACATATTGGGTCCTTAGAAAGCACAGGCTATGCCAAAATGATGCTCTGATACCACCGTAATATTCCCAAATTGGGAATGCAATAATAGAATGCTAAATGACAGAAAAATAATGCAGATCATCATAGAAAAATTAGGAAGCCAATATGGAGACCCTTCATTTGTATTTACCGTAGAAAAATAGATGTAAACGATGGCCCATAAGATGCATAACAGGAAATACAAGTCTCCAATGTAAGAAAATCCTCAAAATGAGGTGCTGCAACCATGTATTAAGACTATAAATTGCCTTACATCGTTATTTTATTGGTCTGCAATAGCTTTAGATTACACTTTAGATCTATAGTAGATAAGTGCATGAAAATTTATATCTATAACAAATCCATACACTATATAGGCTCCTCTTCAGAATCCCCTTGGGATTTTCAGCATTACACCATGTACAAGTTGTAGATATGAGGTCTAAGTCTATAGATCTACAGAAATATTTAGATATCAAAAGTGGATTTGATCTGATATGAACAACAAAATGATCACCTCCAAGAGATCTCCAAAGTGAAGGGTATATCCCCAACACTTGAAAACCAACTCTCCAAATGGTGTGCCTAAACACCCTGCAACTTCACCTACAGGAATAACGCAAATATGGAAGTAAAAATATGTTGTATGGATCAAAAAGTGGTTGGACACATGCGAAGATCAGAAAAATGAAGCTCAAGTCATCCAATACTCTCCTCCCAATGGATTAGAAGCATCCTCCACTGAAAAGGAGCATTGAAATGGCCTAGATCTAAAAATATCTAGCCTCCACTTGTTGCAGCTTGCAAAGACATCCAAACCCTCAACGGAATCTTTGTTTTAGCTGAAAGAAGTGGGAAGAGGTGGCATTCCCGAGAGCTACTCAATGGGAAGAGGTGGGATTCCCGACCAGGAACACCCAATGCTAAACAACAAGAGAATGATATATGTATAAACAACCAATATGTTCAAAATATAATAATAATGAACAACCTTCTAATGATGCCATCCTCTTCCTTCTATAAGTTAAGAGATTTCAAACCCTAAATCACTTCCAATGAGATCACTTCTTTCACACAAGGCATCTCCATCTAAAACTGCATTGTGACTCATTGATGGCCACTCCTCCATGACAAGGTTGTAGATTTGGTCAAGGTTGACCCAGTCAAAATTACCAACCCCTTTCACACCTAAGGGTGCTTGATTTATCCAGGTCAACCTATACTTTAGAGCTAAGTCGACTAGAAAAATATTTCATATATATTCATTCCTATGGAGTTAGAGGGAGTAAAATATAATATTGGAATTGTATGAAAATAATATTTTCAACCATATATCATATGATCCCATTGATCTAGGTCTTTAAAGTAAAAAGGACTTCAGAATTAGGGTATCCAAAATGGAGATCAAAATCCCAAAATCAATATTTTTGATAATCTCCATCTTGTCATTTTTATCATATATGTTTGTGGTCTCCCCCTATGTTTGACATAAATGGAAACAATATTTCAAATAATATCTCACTTTTTCATTGAAGACAACCCTTAGTCAAAATTTCAAAAATATTTTAGCACTCCCTCTATCTATAACATTCTTCGTGTGTCCAATTCTTCCTATATATGCAACTTCTACCCCTTTGATATAAATGGAAAAGGGATGATCCCCCTGACATTTTTCTTCCATCTACTGATACTATTAAGTGGGTATCATGCCAAGCTTCTATCTATGATATTCAAATGCTTCTCTAGGAAGATATTTGGTAAAAGCATTTGCAACATGTTCCTTGGTCACAATGTACTCTACATTGAAACTTTGTTCAAATACTTATTATGTTAGGAAGTTGTATTTAATGGGCATGTGATTCATATTTTAGTGCATAACATGATTCTTTGAAATTTTGATTTCACTTGTGTTGTTGTATTTGATTCAGATTGGCTTATCATGTTCCACATTGATGCCCTTTAGTGTCTACTTGATTTATAGAATGTGTGTGCAACATGATGCTACTACAATATATTTATATTCAATTATGGATAGAGATATTGAAGTTTGTTTCTTTCTCAACCACGATAATGGATGATTTATTATAAAAAATTCTCTTCCAATTATACTTTTAACAATGTTACCAAGTTATAGCAAAAAATCCAAGATGACTTGATCACTCCATAAATAACATTTTCATCCACCTTTAAAAACCCAAGAGTATTCCCCATCTTCTCTTGCACACCTCAAATATATTCTCTTGGATGATATTCAAATGATCTCATAGATCCTTTATTTATAGAGTTTATATGTTTACTTATAGGGCCAAATTTGAAAACTAGATAGGAAAATCATACAAAATATTTCATATTTCCCCATTCCTATGGAGTTAGAGGGACTGCAATATACTATTAAAAAGGCCTCGTAATATTATTTTCAGCCACATATATTTTTTCCCCATTTTATCTAGGTATTTATATTGAAAATATCTTCAAAGATAGGGTATCAAAACTAGGCATCAAAATCCAAAATACGATATTTTCAATAATCTCCATCTTGTAATGTTTATCATGGACATATGTAGTATCCCACTATATTTTAAATATAAAAAAAAAAATATTTAAAATAACCTCCCACTTTTTAATTGATGACAACCCTTATTCAATTCTTCAAAAATAATTTAGTACTCCCTATGTCGAAGATTCTTTTTGTGTGTGCAATTCTTCCTCTATCTACAACTTCTTCCCCTTTAATGTAAATTACAAATGGATCTTCCCTTTATTTTTTTTCTTCCATTTACTCATGACATAAGGGGGGTATCATTCCGAGCCTTTATCTAATATATTCAAATATTCCTCTGGGAAGAATTTTTCTAAAAATATTTACAACATGTTCCTTGGTCACAATGTATTATAGATCGACATTATGCTCAACTACTCATTCTCTTAGGAAGCTGTAACTGATGGGAATATGCATCATATTTTAGTGCATAACATGATTATTTGAAATGTTGATTTCACTTTTGTTATTTTAGTTGATTAATATCAGGTAATCATTTTTTTTTTTTTTGGATTTGATGCAATGGTGGACCAAATACCTTTATTATTTGGTAGCCTTGTTGCTACCTGCAAGAGATCCCGCAATAAAATTGTTCGAATGAAATACAAAAACAAACATAAAATGTAGCTAAAAATAATATACAAAACACAAACTTATGAATAATATGAAAGAAATAAACATAAGAGAGTGGGAAGCAAAACCCTCTTTATTAGATTATGTAAAGAGATACAATATTCATCCTAGAGACATTAAAGGGAGTATGGTGAGAAATTTTTCTCTAAAAATTTCCTAAAGAAGGGTCCATCTCCTCTATCCTATGCAAGAAAATTCTCTCCTCAAAGAAGCCATATGAATGCTCGCAAAGATGAAATCCATATATATGAAAAGCTTACTACCTTATCAATTTTGGAAACATAACTTTGGAAAAAATTATTTTTCTTCTTAGCTCTCATTTCGTTAGTATATATAAGCCCAATTCTAATCCTTGTCTCCCCATAACTTATTTATAAGAATATGATTAGTAGGAGACAAGAAGAGTCATTTGGGGGCTCCTTAATTTAAATCCAAGAGTAGAATGGTTCAAGACTATGCCATTAAGGATTTTCTTTTCAATAGAAGTTGTCTCATTCAATGTGAAGTGGTCACCCAAGCTACTGAGTTGTCACTTTGTGAATCAGTGGATATCAAAGAAAAGATGACAGTGATTTGTGTAAAACCTATTATACTGCCTTTTTGCGGTAATGAAACCAAAATTTGGGTGTAGGCTAAAATTTTGGAGGGTGTTGTAACAGTGACTAAAACACATGTCCATGCTTCGATGTTGAAAACACACTAATTTTGAGAGTGGGCGGGTGATTTAATACAATAAATTTTTTAATTATATAAACATTCATGGACAATAATAAAAATATCACATAAGCATAACATGGAACAAAATATTTATGTGGAAGTATTTCAAGAGAAAACCACAAAAAATAATTTTATAACTATTTATAGGAAGCAATATACAATTACAAATATTTGTAAACATCAACTAATTGGAGACATCAATCCCCAATACTATAATTTTTTGTAGGAACTAGCCTGCTTGAGACGTTAATCCCCACTGGTGCAAATATTCACAAGCTGGAACCTACTAGAGACCCCATTCCAAACTTCTTCAAATATTCATAGGAATCAACCTATTAGAGACACCAATATCCATTGTTACAGTTGCTCATAGGCACCAACCTACATCATTGAGTGTGCTTACTTCCACCACCATAAAATTCATTTACTACTTCTAGCTTCACTAATTTTTTGTCTCCCAAAACTTACTGTTTTCATCCTCATCCCAAGAACGAACTTCTACAAAATGTTGTGTATGCCATTTTGCAAAACGTTTTCTAACTACAAGTTAAAACATATATTCCATGTTGACATATTTCAAACAAATTTCAAGATCATTAAAAAATCCTAACTTCTACAAAAAATATCTCCAAATTTAGATGAACCAAAGTATAGAATTTATATCACAAGTACATAGAGATATTTCCTTGTTCTCCTTATTATTTCACAATATGAAACATCTTATAAAAAAATTTATAGTGGAAATTCCAAACTGATTTGTTTGAAGCATATTTAAAGAGCATTGAAGAACCCAAAATATCTTAGAGCATATCTTTGAAAGTATACTAGAATAATGATCAAATATTTTACCAAAAGTACATAAATATCTCACCTTTATCCATTTAGAATTTCATAGTCTGAAATATCCCAGAAGAAAATTTATAGCAAAATTTCCAAGATGACTCGTTCACTCCATAAATCACATTTTCCTACACCTTTAAAACCCCAAGAGTATTGCCCATATTCTCTTGCACATTTAAAATATATTTTCTCTTATATTATGTTCTAATGAACTAATATATCCTTTATTTATAGCATTTATAAAATCACTTATAGGACCAACTTGTAAAACAATCTAGGTAAACCTACACTTTCGAGCTCTGTCGACTAGAAAAATATTTCATATATCCTGATCTCTATGGAGTTAGAGGGAGTGAAATATAATATTGGAAAGGTATAAAAATAATATTTTCAACCATATCTCTTATGATCCCATTTGATCTATGTCTTTAAAGTAAAAAGGCCTTCAAAAGTAGGGTATCCAAAATGGAGATCAAAAGCCCAAAATCAATATTTTTTATAATCTCTATCTTCTCATTTTTATCATAGATATTTGCGGTCTCCCCCTATATTTGACATAAATGGAAACAATATTTCAAATAATATTCCACTTTGTCATTGAAGACAACCCTTAGTCAAATTTTTAACAATATTTTAGCACTCCCTCTATCTATAACATTCTTTGTGTGTGCAATTCTTCCTCTATTATATGCGACTTTTCCCCCTTTGACATAAATGGAAAAGGGATGATCCCCCTGACCTTTTGCTTCCATTTACTGATACTATCAGGTGGGTATCATTCCAATCTTCTATCTATGATATTCGAATGCTTCTATGGGAATAATTTTGGTAAAAACATTTGCAACATGCTCCTTGGTCGCAATGTACTCTAGATTGAAACTTTGTTCAACTACTTATTCTATCAGGAACTTGTTGTATTTAATCGAAATATGATTCATATTATAGTGCATAACATGATTCTTTGAAATTTTTATTTCACTTATGTTGTTGTATTCATTTTCCACATTGATGTCCTTTAGTGTCTACTTCATTTAGAGAATGTGTGTGCAACATGATGCTACTAAAATATATTTATATTCAATTATGGATATATATATATATATATATTGAAGTTTATTTCTTTCTCAACCACGATAATGGATGATTTCTTATAAAAACTTCTCTTCCAATTATACTTTTAACAATGTTACCAAGTTATAGCAAAAAATCCATTATGACTTGATCACTCCATAAATAACATTTTCCTCCAGCTTTAAAAACCCAAGAGTATTCCCCATCTTCTCTTGCACACCTCAAATATCTTCTCTTGTATGACATTCAAATGATCTCATATATCCTTTATTTATAGAATTTATATGTTTACTTATAGGGCCAAATTTCAAAACTAGTTAGGCCAATCATACAAAATATTTCATATTTCCCCATTCGTATGGAGTTAGAGGAAGTGCAATATATTATTGAAAAGGCCACATAATAGTATATTCAACCACATATATTTTTCCCTCATTTTATCTAGGTATTTATATTGAAAATAACTTCAAAGATAGGGTATCATAACTAGGCATCAAAATACAAAATTCAATATTTTCAATAATATCCATATTTTAATGTTTATCATGGACATATGTAGTATCCCACTATATTTTAAATAAATGAAAACAATATTTCAAATAACCTCCCACTTTTTCATTGATCACAACCCTTATTCAATTCTTCAACAATAATTTAGTACACCCTATGTCGAATATTCTCTTTCTGTGTGAAATTCTTCCTCTATCTACAACTTCTTCCTCTTTAACGTAAATTACAAAGGGATTTTTTTTCTTACATTTACTCATGACACGAGGGGAGTTTCATTCCAAGCCTCTATCTATGATATTAAAATGTTTCTCTCAGAAGAAGTTTGGTTAAAATATTTGCAACATGTGCTGAACCCTTAGTTAAACTGAGAGTGGGGGGTGGGGGGGGGGGGGGGGGGGGGTGAATCAGTTTAACACATTCATGGACTTTAAAAAACATTTCATTAAAACTTATTTACACCTTCATTTAATGTTCAACTTAATATGTGAGTAGTCTTAGAATGTGAGCAGCAAGTATTAATATAATGTAACAATAGATTTAATATGAGAGAAGCAAGTATTAAGCAGATGAGATAAACCATATCAACACATAAACATCATGCATAGAGACACCAGATATAAGTGGAAACCCATAAAGGGAGAAAACCACATCTTATTATTGTTGTGATGCAAAGGCAAGCTCCAACTCCCTCTCACCACTGTTTTTCTGCAGGCACCAACCTACAGGAGGCTCCTACCTCAATTCTACAAGCTACAACTTGCAAGGAAGCTCCAACTCCCATCAATTTTCTGTAGGCACCAACCTATAGGAGGCTCCAACCTGAGCTACAACTGACATTTTATCAAGCTACAACTTGATGTGGAAGCACCAACTTACTTAATCTTTCAAAAGAGAAAAAATTGCTAATTTACCTTAGATATCAGCTCTGTTCTGTTCCATCTACTCTTCTATTCATCTATTCTCATATCTGCCCTGTATCATCTCTGCATCTTCTTAGATTCTCTATTAGCTTCTCCTTCTTCTCTGCTCAGCTCCTCCTTCTTCTCTGCTAAGCTCCTCTTTCTTCTCTGCCTCACTGCTTTATTTTTTTATTCTCTTCACTCACTCTCTCTAACTCTATTGTGCATATCAATGTGATATTATATATAGAGTTCATCACATGAATTTTTACATTCCTCAGGGAATTTGAAGGGAATAGTCCTGACTTTTTGCCTTCTGCCTTCTCATTTCTTTTACCCGCTCATTCAGAAAAATATAACAATATGCATTAATTTCAATATTCCAGTGGGAGTTTTGTTTTCCTACTGGAGACTTTCCAATGCATCACAAACAATAAAAAATTAATTACAACATTTACATTGACATTTTCAGTTACACACTTCAATTTCACTCAGCTCCTTTTCTGGATTTTGAATTTATTGAATTTGTATTTTTTGTTGTTGTTGAGTGACTTTTCTGTATACATTGGTTCACCTCTGTGTCTATTCATATTTTTCCCTATACCATTTTTCTTTGTCGCTATCTCTCTCTGTTTCGTTCTTTCAGGCTTTCTTCTTCATTGCAGTTGTATAACTGTTGTACATATAACTGTCTTTTAATATAATTGTTGTGCAATTTATCATTCTACTGTTGAACTGGAAATTTCAATAAATATATTTGGATACTCTAGAACTATGCGGAAGCTTTGATAGTTTCTCATCCATCTATGGTTATGCAACCATATTATAAACGTAATATACCAATATATTATACATTTTTCTATCAGTGTTTCGAAATGCTGCATAGTATCCTTGAATTTGGCTTAAACCCTGACGCATCAAAATTATATATATATGAACATAGATATACTCTTACATGCTCATGGTTTCCTCATAATATATATTCCCCACTTCAATTTTTACAAACATTAATGCGCCGTTGACTTATATTAAAACCCAGCAGAAATATATATCCATATAACCTTTCGGGCCCTTCAACAATATTTAATCTTCGACTTGAGGGTTAAGATCTCGGAATAACAGAACAACGTATATTGAACCAATAATGTGAAGGGAAATCAGGTCCCACACCCTTAATACATACATCGTAAACCATCATGTCCATCCAACGGCTATGATGATGTCACTTCATTTTCGGTGATCCAACAAGCATAACGAATTATCACACAACTAAACAACACGAGAGTTACTTCTCTGAGTTCACGTGATTGAGTGGGTCCCAACGCTTAACTTCCCTTCTCATCCAACAACGGAGAACACGTCACCTCACTCCACACAATCTGACGAATATTGCTTGATGAAGCTGCATGGACGATAATGCGTGATGGCATGCAATGAAAGTCATTTTGGGGTCCCTCCGTATGCCACGTGTCAGCCGCTCTATGGAGTCGCTCTGATTTCTTGAAAACCGCTTGCTCGTGGAAGGTGGTGCGATGAAAACCACCAGTTTGCTCTAAACCGCGTCCACTGTTCCTCCTTCGTGATTCCGCCCCTCTACTCCAGGTTTCGTCATCCGAGTTCCGCTTAGCTTCCGCTCAAGGCTCCGTCAAGCACAGCTCCGTGCCTCTGCCTATTATGAAATTGGCCACACAGGCCAGATTCTCAATACTCAATGATAGTCTCATTCACTTTCATTTCTCCATGAAAGCATAACTCTGTTTTAATTGTTCTTCCTCCGCGCGATTGTGTTAATGTAACTCAGGTTATATATGATTCAATATGGTCCATACTCTCAACGAAGATTGGAATGGATAGGCTTCTTCCCTATTTGTGGATGAAAATATACATTAAAGGGCATCTAAACTAACACAGGTCATATATATATGTATTCTAGCAAACATGCTCTGCGATCAAGTGTCCATTCAATTGCATTCTTCAGCAAGCGGGTCAACCCTATCAAATCCACCATACAGAATTACATCCTTTACTGATATGCTATCTTGTGCTTTTACGGTTCATTCCAGAATGCATACAACTTGTTCTCTATACATTGAGTCGGGCAATTAAACAAATAGGAATATACACAGTGATTGATTCTTCCTGATTATAAGTCACACTGAGTCACTAATTCATCCAATGATACAGAGTTTCACACTAACCCTACTACAGTATTGCCATTAATCCATTGGTTCCTATACACACAATTCCACAGTTCTTCATCAACATATAAAAATGAAATCAACTACAAAACCCTCCTGGTCTTCGCCAGATATTCAATTGGCCCTTCAATTAATTACCTTGTCTCTCCCTAACAGCTCTCTCCTTTTCCATCTCCTTTTCCTCTATTTCCTCTGATGTCTCTGTTGCCTTTCCAGATCTCCAATCAACTAACCCTTCTAAAACTGCCTCAGCTTCATGTTCCATGCTCTCTTTACCTTGTTGTTGTTTCAAGTGCTCCTCCTTTTTCATTTCCTTTGCCATCAATGACAACATTTCCAACAACATGTTCCTTGGTCACAATGAATTATAGATCAGCACTATGCTGAGCTACACGTTCTCTTAGGAATTTGTATTTGATGGGAATATGCATCATATTTTAGTGCATAACATAATTATTTGAAATGTTGATTTCACTTGTGTTATTGTAGTTGACTAGGATTAGGTAATCATATTTTTAGTTTTGGATTTTATGCAATGGTGGACCAAATCCCTTTATTCTATTGTAGCCTTGTTGCTACCTGCAAGAGAGCCCAAAAAAAATTGGTTAGAATGAAACAAAAACTTATAAAGAATATGAAATAAATAAGCATAAGAGAGTGGGAAGAAAAATCCTCCTTATTAGATGATGTAAAGAGATACAGAACTCATCCTAGAGACATTAAAGGGAGTATGGTGAGAAATGGTGCTCTAACAATTTCCTAAAGAAAGGTCCATCTCCTCTATATCCTATGCAAGAAAATTCTCTCGTCAAAGAAGCCATACGAAAGCTCTCAATGATGAGATCCATATATATGCAAAGCTTACTACCTTAGAAATTTTGGAAACATAACTTTGGAAAAACGTTTTTTTCTTCTTAGCTCTCATTTTTTTGGTATATATAGGCCCAATTCCAATCCTTGGCTCCCCCTAACTCATTTATGAGAATAGGATTGGTGAGAGACAGGAGGAGTCCTTTGGGGGCTCCTTAATTCAAATCTGAGAGTAGAATGGCTCAAGACTGTGCCATCAAGTTTTCGTTTGAGTAGAAGTTGTCTCATTCAAAGTGAAGTGGTCACCCGAGCTACTTGTTTGGTCAATTTAGTGTGTCCTAAATTGCTTCATTTAATTTGTCAATCCGGGATTCGTAAGCTGATGAAGTGCGACGCACTATATGTGCAAGATAACCTATTTCTTAACTTTTTGTCGTTTTTGGTTTTCTAAGGTGAGATGGAAATTCTAAAATAAAAACAAGTATGGTTATATTTGTTCAAGGAAATGATATCCTCTATAATGATTTACCAACTTGAAACTTAAAAAGGAATTTGAAACTTACAATGACAAAACTTGAAAGGAAATGAAAATATGCTGCTGAAATGAAAAGGTGCTGCTAGTCTAATGAATCAAAATAGTGAACTAGTGAGCATGAAACCAAACTATTCTTGCTGCTGTCTCAACACAAAATAAATTATGCTGAAAGAAATCCAAAAGTTGCAATAAAGTAAATCTAAATCAAATTACATCAACTTGTCTTCTGATCCCTCATCATTAGTCCAGCTATGATTTTTGGAAGTAACCATAAACAACTTGAGTAACTGATATCTAACTTGCAGAAAGTAAACTAATATCAAACCACACATTCATAATTCAATCCCTCACCATCAGTCCAGCTGTGGCTTTCGGAGGTAACCGAAGATGTCATGCACAATTTAATATTTCTAACTTGCAGAAAGGAAACTAATATCAAACTACACATCCATAATTCAATCCCTCACCATCAGTCCAGCTGTGGCTTTCGGAGGCAACTGAAGATGTTATGAGCAATTTAATATATCTAACTTGCAGAAAGGAAACTAATATCAAACTACACTTTTCATAATACAATCCCTCACCATCAGTCCAGCTGTGGCTTTCGGAGGCAACTGAAGATGTTATGAGCAGTTTAATATATCTAAATTTAACTACTAAAGCAAAATGAGCAAAACTGAATTAAACAAAGCAGTACTGAAATTAAACAGAAACTAAGAAAAGCAAATTAACAGCAGAACAATGTTAATTCCATGTCATTAGTCAAAAAGTTATGCAAATGCCCGGGCTGCCTATCTATAACCTGAAACAAGAACACTGATCAGTAATCAATAACATAAAACATGAAAGACAGAAGTGAAATGGAAAGCATGAAATTTTATCAACAGAAATGAAGCATATATATACCATGAAAGATGCAATGTATAAACATGTGAATGGATTATGGCACAATGAGCTTTAAAGAAATAAAAGAAGAACTATACAATAATGCACAGAACCTTGGCAAGTGCAGGGGCCCTCTATACCAGCCTTGGCAACAATCTTCAAGTACGAATTACATTGGAAAACAGAGTCTTCTTATATTAAAATGCAGTCATAACAGTAAGGTAGTATTACGGCACAAAGGCAGCGTAATTACATTACAGAGCAAACTAATAAAAGATAACAGAGACTAACTTAGACTAACTTCATATGCGTATGCAAACGCGTTATTTATAACAAAAGAAACATAACTAATTCCTAAAGTTTATGCTGGTGGAGAACACGTAGACCATTACGTCCACGGATCTAGGATCATGGCCGTATTGAAAAGTAAATCTATGAGGAGTGGATGTTTGAATTCAATTAAGGAGCCATGTACAGATGTTGATTTATCCTCCGCAATTCTGAAACGGCCATATGAACCTTCACGTGACACGAAACAGAGTCCTGTCACCGTGGGACTCTACGGTTGACTTCCATTTGGACGCCTTTGACCGCAGCTTCTTTAGATGAGTTTGCTCAAGCCAATAGGACACGAACCATGTCCACATCATTTCTCACTTGCCCATGTGTGTCGGTTTTCCTGTAGACACCTGTAACATGGAGTTTCACAAAATGGTTGCGGAAAGTTGCAGCAGCTGCGGAAAGTGGCAAGATTCCGCAGCTAAATGAACAAAATCTAAATCAAACAGCAGACACAAAAATATAGTTAAAAACCATGTTAGATGCTCTTTTGCAATTAATATACAATGATATTGACAACTTGGGAGGTTCAGGTGGATGAAAAAGGTATAGAAAAGTGTATGGAAAAGATGTAGATTTGAGACTCAACATACCCCCACTGTGAAGGTGTTGCATGTCCTCATGCAACAAAAATTTTGATATTCCTTCCTTAGTTCATATGCCTTGACACTTCAGCCAGCACATCCAATCCTCTCCTCCTCTTCCTTGGTGCTGCCAACATTCTGGGTTTCTTCATTAAGCACCTAAATTTGATATTAACTAGTGCTCTGCTTAACTTATGGCATTTCCTTTTCAATTTCTTGTTCTTCTTCTGCCATATTTCCAGATGTAGCATGGTATTATCATGAATGATTTTTTCCAATTTACCTTGTTCCTTCAATGTCTCATTTTCATTTTTGATGTGCCTATTTAAAAGCTCTAGCTCAAAGATTTCATGTTTTAGTGATTGGACTAAATCATCCTGTACTGTATGAGGCTGAATGGACGAAGTACTATGACCTGTCTCTGCCTTTTCCAAAGATTCTATATAGGCATATACTTCCTGCTGCTTGGGGTCTATATCAGGTGTCATTTTTATTGGGCTATCCCCAAAATGCCGTGAAGGAGAGTTATCTTCAAAATCTGGCTGAGAAGGACTCACATCAACATCTTGCTGAGAATGGGATGGACTATGGTCAATGTCTGACTGAGAATGAAATGAACCAGGTTCACTAACTGACTGAGATGGACTATGGTCAGCTGGGGACTGTTCAGATGTCTCCTCTCCTAAATCAATGAAATGAGGACCCTTAATTTTCGTTTTCCTCAATTTCCCCTTAAGTCTGCTGCTCCTTCTCACACGTTGTGGTACACTATCCTTTTGTTTTTGTTTTCCTTTCTCTGTCTTCTTGGCCATAGATGACTATTTTTGAAGATAAACTAATCTTTCAGATAACACTTGATGATCTTCTTTAGAAGAAGAAGGAGTTTGATGTATAGCCTCAATATTTTTCCTCTCTTTTGGTGTTATTGGATTCTTACCCTTGATTTCTTTCTTCTTCCTCTTTGACAGTCTATCTTCCCTATCAGTTCTTTCAATTGTAGTAGTAGGAGTATTTTGAATTTCATCAATTGTTCTCTTTCTCCTACTTCTTCTTATTGTGCTACCTTCAGGAATTTACTGAGTAGGAGTAATTTGAGTTTCATCATTTATTCTTTTTCTTCTACTCCTTCTTGTTGTACTACCTTTAGGAATTTCCTGAGGTTCCTCAAAGAAATTTTTAACCAGAAATTGTTCCCAAGTGTCTTTCTTCTCCTTTAACTCTTTTTCAATCAAAATTTTTACAAGACCGTGGTGATATAGATGTGGTTCTACATCTCCTAAATGCTTCTGAACAGTCACAGACATTTTCTTCAAACTATTGAATAGAAAATATGGGATATTGAGAGTTTGATTATCTAGAAAATTCATCAGCAACCTGGTATGGTACATATACATGGACCCAAAACGGCCTTCACATGTAATGAATTTCTGAACAACTAGCAGCAAAGTAGCCCATTCCTCTTTCAATGCATGAACAGGAATTCCTCTTTTAAAAACAGTTATGTCCATACCTTGGTTTCGTAAGATTGTTCTCCAGGCTTCACCACTGATGCTTTTATTTTTAAACCAACGCTCACCCTCTTGAAGAAGTTTCGTGGCTGTTGCTATAGATGCTTCATTGACCGCAAACTTAAGGTCTCCAATCTCTACTTCCAAGCCATTAAATGACCTTGCGAATGCCTTTGTCACTTCTTTATGATAACCTCTGAATTTCTGGATAAACCGCAGCCAATTTGCTTTCTTCAATATATCCCTTACTTGCGGATATCCCTCCATAAACTTAGGTCCTTCCGGTTCTGCTCTTAGAAATTTACCCATTTTTCTTTCTGCTCTTCACAAATTTGCCTGCGTGAGGGTTCAATGGAAATATAACGGCTGAATGCACGGAGATAAGCACAATGACTGTGGGTAAATGTCAGAGAGTGGTATACAGACTATAGCGTAGTAGAGAATGAAATGGAGTGAACAAAACAGAGAGGGGTTTTCATGAGCACAACAGAGATACGGCTGTGAGGTTAACAGAGTATAACACATTCGGCAGTGTTTTGAATTTTGGTGGCTGCACAATAAATATGAGCACGTTTAAACAACGGCTATAGATTTATGCGGCTGTAAGAGTCCGTGGTCAAATCAAATACGTCTCATTGTCACCGGTGGAATATTGGAACATGAGTGAAGATCGGGGGTTTAATGATGAAACCGTTTGAGAATGAATGCGAGAGGATAATATGGAGATCGTGAAAGGTTACAGAATTGTCAATATAATCATTGCACATAATGGATGGAGCTTATGGTTCAGAACTATATAAAAATGTGTTTTTCAATGCTATTTGAAATAAATTTTATTCATACCTTTGGAATCTTTGCCTTTTCCTTGGTCTTCAACTAGTTGCTCTCTATTGGTGTCTTGAATGCTCCATGTCTTCATTTTTGATCCTCTCACCTGCATTTTATTTCATGATTATGGAAATAACATCTGGCTGTACATTCTTTTGAAAACAGAGTTGTAGCTGCGGAATCTACTTCTGGCTGCGGAAACTGGAGTCAGCTGCGGAAACAGATGTCAGCTGCGGAAACTGACACAGCTATTATTTGGATGAATAGTGACAAACAGATGACAAATGACCAGATGGAATAGTCATGAAAAATAATTTTATTGATGAAATGGAATGAAATAGATAAAATGAAGTGGAATGGAGTGAAATGAAATAGAATGAAGTGGAATGGAATGGAGTGGGTGGTCACAAAGCTTGTGAAATGAAAGAGAGAGAGATTTTTTTTTTTTGGAAAATATAGAGTGTCAGGTGTTCCTGATTTTCACCTTATATTTTCTGTATAATGCTGCCAATCAGTGATTGGTTTTCAGGCTTATACAATATATATATATATATATATATATATATATATATTTTAACTGAAAAGAACAAAAGCTAGGCTGGTGGAGAAGAAGAATTCTTCTGTACCAGCCTGATTGCAGAACTTTCTTGAAACATTTTGACAAAATCCTCTTTTAAGAGTGGCTTATGATAAACTTTCAATCTATGGCCATTCACAATAAGAGGAGTTTGAAACTCATCAATGGTCTTGATTCTTACCGCTCCATTGCTAAAGATCTTGTCAATCTCATATGGCCCAAGCCAATGAGTATGAAATTTTCCTTGAAAATATTTAAACTTGGAATCAAATAACAATGCCCAATCTCCTTCTTGAAACTTCTTCTCTTTGATGTACTTGTCATGCCATTTATCTCTTTGATATTGAACTAGATCAGTTCTTAAAATTGCCTCTTGTCTGATCTCATCTAGCTCATTCAACTGCTCCATTCTATGCTTTTGGGCTTCTGATAAGTCCATCCCCAACTGAACTGCTATCTTGAAGGTCTTGACTTGGAATTCAATGGGGATCAAGACTTCTTTCCCATAAACAAGTTCATAGGGAGAATGTCCTGTTGTATTCCTCCATGTAGTTCTGTAGGCCCACAAGGCTTCTGGAAGCCTTTCTGCCCAATCTCTTCTATGTAGATGAACAGTTTTGGTGATGATACTTTCAAGAACTTTGTTTGTGGACTCCACTTGACCATTTGCTTGTGGATGGTAAGGAGTAGATCTTCTGTGCTTGATTTTGTATTCTTCCATCAACTTCTCCACCAAATTTGATGTGAATTGGCTCCCCTGATCTGTCACAATTTCTCTTGGAACACCAAAGCGGGTAAAAATATCCTCATAAAGAAAATGAACAACTGAATTTTCAGTAGCAGATACTAATGCTTTAGCTTCTACCCATTTAGTAACATAATCAGTACAAACCAATATATACTTCCTTTGCTTAGATGGTGGATTAATAGGTCCAATGAAATCTAAAGCCCATTTTTCAAAGGGTTCAATGAGTACCTGTGTTTGCAATGGCATTTCATTTGAAAGGGTAGGTTTCCCTACTCTTTAGCAGCTGTCACACCTTTTGACATATTGTTTTGCATCTTTGAAGAGGGAAGGCCAATAATATCCTAAAGAGAGGATTTTATAGGCCGTCCTTTTGTCTGCAAAGTGTCCGCTGCATGGTTCATCATGACATGCCTTAAGAATATCGGGCATTTCATCTTCCCTGACACATCTTCTGATCACAAGATCTGGCCCTGTTTTAAACAATTCGTTAGAAATCCATGAATATTTTGAACTCTCCTAAATAATTTTTTGTTTTTCACTTGGAAATAAATGTGAAGGTAGTTTCCCTGTAACCAAATAGTTAGCAATATCTGCATACCAAGGGGTCTTAATAGTTACTGCAAACAAGTATTCATCGGGAAACTTATCTTCTACAGGAGAATCTTCTTTAGTATTCTGAATCCTAGACAAGAAATCAGCTACTGTATTCTGTTTTCCTGGTCTATCCAACACAGTAATATTGAATTCTTGCAAAAGTAAAGCCATCTTGTCACTCTGCCATTAGTAACAGGTTTGTTCATTAAATATCTAATTGCAGAATGGTCAGTATGAATAAAAGTTTCATAGCCTGTTATGTAATGTCTAAACTTATTAATTGCATGAACAACAGCCAAAAACTCTTTTTCAGTCACAGTATAGTTCAACTCTGTGGGAGTCAAATTTTTACTGGTATAATAAATGGCATAAGGAACTAAATCTTTTTGACCCAACACGGCTCCTAGAGCTGTATCTGAAGCATCCGTAGAAATATGGAAAGGGAGTTTCCAATTTGGTCCTCTCAAGATAGGTGCTTCAGATATTCTTGTTTTCAAAGTTTCAAAAGCTGATTGACAATCAGGATCCCATTTAAATTCACAGTCTTTTATAAGCAATTTGAAGAGTGGAGATGCTATTTTAGTGAAGTTTTCTATAAATCTTCTATAGTAACCAGTAAATCCTAGAAAACTTCTAACATCTCTTTGACAATTTGGAATAGGCAACTTGGAGATGACTTCAACTTTTGATCTATCAACCTTAATCCCATCTCCTGAAATAAGATGTCCTAAAACAATCCCTTCAGTAAACATCATAAAGCATTTTTCATGGCTTAATGAAAGGTTTGTTTCTTTACATCTTATGAGAACTTTTTCCAAAATTTCTAATGCCTCTTCAAATGAATTACCATAAACTGTAAAATCATCCATATAAACCTCTACACAATCATGGATTAGATCAGAAAAAATTCCTAGTACTGCTCTTTGGAATGTTGCAAGTGCATTACATAACCCAAAAGGAAGCACTCGGTAGGCAAAATTTCCCCATGGACAAGTAAATGTGGTATTATCTTGATCTTCAGGTGCTACCTGAATTTGATTATATCCACTAAAACCATCCAAAAATGAAAAGTACTTTTTACCTGCTAATGTGTCTAATACCTGATCGATAAAAGGCAAAGGAAAGTGATCCTTCAAAGTTGCTTTGTTCAATTCCGTGTAATCAATGCATACCCTCCATTTACCATTCTTTTTAGGTACTATAACCAAAGGAGAAACCCATCGGCTATCTGAAATTGGATAAATGAAGTTTACATTGAGAAGTTTTTGGAGCTCTTCTTTCACTGTCTCCCTAAGATTTGGATTCATCCTTCTTTGAGGTTGTCTGATTGGTCTACTGTTTTCCTCAATATAGATATGATGGATGCAAGTCTTAGGATCAATACCTTTCATGTCAGTATACTCCCATGCAAATGCAATAGAATGTTTTTGCAAGATTTTGGTTAGTTCTTCTTGTTGTGACTTTTCCAAATGTTTATTGATATTCAATGTTTTTCCTGGAAAAATCTCAATGGTAGAACTACCAAACTCTTCCATAGAGTAAAGAGACATTTGTCTTGATGATAAATATTCTATGTCAGATTCCAACTGAAATTGTGTGAGGTCATATTCTGAATATGTCTCAAAATTTTCTAATGTGTTCAGAGTTTGACTATCCTCACTGATCTCAGAAATGGTAAAGACAGGTTGTATAATGTCCTCATCATCGACCCATTCATTGTCTCCTACTTCTGTAATTGCTTTTGCTGGAGGATACAATTGAATTTCTTTGTCGAATTACCATTAGAAATGTACATGTCCCCAGATCTACAACTAATAAAAGCATTAGCTGTGGCTAGCCAAGGTCTTCCTAAGATAAGTGGATGCCCTCCTAGATTACTCTTGGGAGTCAAAATCATAAAATCTACTGGATATTCCCAAGAATCTAAGGAGACTGAAATATCTTCTAATACACCATCTGGTTTAATAATTGATCGATATGCAAGTTGCAGTAAAGTAGGTGTAAAAAGAAGGTTAGGAAGTTTTAGCTGGTCCATAGTCTGTCTACTCATAATGTTGATAGCAGCCCCTAAGTCAATCAATGTGTTTGGAATTTCTATCCCATTTATATGTGTCTTGGCAATTGGACTTCCGGGATCTACATACTTCTGCATGGTAATTTTTCCCATCATAATGTCTGCAATCTTTCCTACCAGGTGGATTCTTCTTGTGTCCTTTAGCTTCCTTCCTGGTCTTTTGAAACTCAACTCCTTTATGGTTTTGCTAGAATAGGAATTTCTCGAATGGCTTGTAGCAATGGAATCTTGATACAAACATTCTTCAATTCATCTAGAAAGTCATAGTTAGGCAACAAGATTTGTTTTTCCACCCCCTTATCAATTTGTAGTCTTTCCGGAAAAGGAGGTGTAGATGAAGATGCATGTTGCTCAACTATAGGAGTTGTGGGTGTTAACTTTTCTTTTTCTTTTTGCATGCTTGAATTTTGAAGAGACTCTTCCTCAGAACCCTTATTAACTTGAAGAGAGTCCTCCTCAGAGGTATCTTTCTCTTGAATATCTATAGAAGGTTTTTCTAAAACTCTACCAGATCTGAGTTGTACATCGTTGAGAGGAACAATCATATAGGTAGGAAATTGTTGTCCTTCTACCATGTAAATATTCTGAGGATTCTTATTGTTAGGATTTGGCAATGGCTGAGCTGGAAGTTGACTTGTATTTTGTTGGTATGGGAGCATGAGTTGAGGATTTGGATTTTGTTGAGAAGGTTGTTGTTGTGGAAATGGCAATGAAAGTTGTGGATTTGAGTTTGGAAGTTGTGGAGCTTGTTGATTTTGAAAAGATGGAGGATATTGATAAAATTGAGCAAATATCCCATAAGGATTTTGCATCCCTTGTACCCATGGCTAATATGGATTTTGATGTTGGGGCCAAGGTTGTTGCCAAGGATTCCAATTTGGTGGGGTTTGAAGATTCATAGGGTTGTTAAACCCTTGAGTTTGTTGCCCCTGCCAAGGTCTTCTTGCAACAAAACAGAGAGATTCTACTGAATTTGGATCTTCTTGAAAGACAGCTTTGAGTCCGGGAATTGAAGGACAATCCTTGGTCTCATGATTCTCTGAACAAATCATACATGTTTCTACAACTTTTGCATCCAAGGGACATTCCCTTAAAGCATGTTTCTTCCTACATTTCGGACAAAAGATGGCTAGAGCATCTGTTTCTGCTTTCTGCTTGTTTTGGATTTTAAGGGTGTCTAGTTGTTCACTGAGGCTCCCTAAGATATCAGTTTTGAATTCATCAAGCATGTTACCAATCTCTGCCCTACTTACTGATCCAGTTGCAGATTTGTTAGCCCTAATAAGAGAAGGATCCCTAGGCCCTTTTCCTGTTTTAGATTTTCCTCTTGAGAGATGGACACATAATTCTGTTATGTCACGAAGTGGAAGTTGAGAAATGTCTCATTTCCCCATCATGTTTAAAATATCTATCCATTCATCTCTAATGGCTTTTAATATGAGGGCTTTCAAGGTTTCATCATCTAAATTGCTCATCTTTTCTCTTTTCAAGTTGTATTGAAATCTTTCAAGTAAGTCTTCCAAATTTTCATCTTCTTTTTGCATCATTTTGAATACCTCATCCTTGTGATTGGTGGGCATACAATAGTCCAAGTATATATCCAAAAATGTTTGTTTCATATCATTCCAAGTCCTAATAGATTGAGTGGCTAATCCCATGAACCATTTCAAAGCAGATCCCTTCAATGTTGAAGGAAACAGTTTGAGTTTTTGAGAGTCTTCCATATAGTCATAAGTTCGGCACACGACTTCAAACTCAAACAGAAATGTTTCAGGATCCTCACTTCGTAATCCATAAAATTTAGGGAGAACAGATGGTGAGATATTTTTCATTGTTGCATGAGTTTCCTCATCAACTATAGGGAATCCAAACAAATTGTCTCCTTCCCTATTTCTACCATTATTTCCTTCACCATTGTTGTCTCCATTGTTTCCTCCTCTTCTACCTCTACCTCTACCTCCATCTATTACTTCCTTTGCCATGATAGTTTCTTTAGAGTCCTTAAAGTCCTCTAGTTCTTCTACCAAGGGAGGATGAGAGAGAGTCTCTTTGTTTTCTAAATGGGATTTAGTAGATGGTATAGGAGAATCCTCTAATTCAGCTGCTCCTTGAGTTCCAAAAATCTTAAGGCTAGGAGTAGATGGTGGTGAATCTGGTCTATGCCTTGAAGAAAATGGAGTTGTGAAAATCGAACTCTTGGCTTTAGCTATAAACCTTCCCCTAGAATCTCTTGTTCTATGCATGTCATTTTTTTTATTTTTTAAAAAGTTGGGCTAATAATTCTCTTTCTGATCTTCCAGGTCACACTAGGTGCAAGAAGAGAGCATACTTAAGAAATTACTGAACCAATAACTCTCTTTTCTGATCCTCCGGATCACACTAGGTGCAAGAGGAGAGCATACTTCAAGAAGTTATCAAGTTTTCCCTTCTTTTATGATTTTGTGTTTTTTTTTTTTTAAGAAATTGGCTACCTAGTTACACTTCCCCGGCAACGGCGCCAAAATGTTTGGTCAATTTAGTGTGTCCTAAATTGATGCATTTAATTTGTCAATCCGGGAATCGTAAGCTGATGAAGTGCGGCGCACTATATGTGCAAGATAACCTATTTCTTAACTTTTTGTCGTTTTTGGTTTTCTAAGGTGAGATGGAAATTCTAAAATAAAAACAAGTATGGTTATATTTGTTCAAGGAAATGATATCCTCTATAATGATTTACCAACTTGAAACTTAAAAAGGAATTTGAAACTTACAATGACAAAACTTGAAAGAAAATGAAAATGTGCTGCTGAAATGAAAAGGTGCTGCTAGTCTAATAAATCAAAACAGTGAACTATTGAGCATGAAAACCAAACTATTCTTGCTGCTGTCTAAACACAAAAGAAACTATGCTTAAAGAAATCCAAAATTGCAACAAAGTAAATCTAAATCAAATTACATCAACTTGTCTTTTGATCCCTCATCATTAGTCCAACTATGATTTTCGGAAGTAACCATAAACAACTTGAGTAACTGATATCTAACTTGCAGAAAGTAAACTAATATCAAAACACACATTCATAATTCAATCCCTCACCATCAGTCCAGCTGTGGCTTTCGGAGGTAACTGAAGATGTCATGCACAATTTAATATTTCTAACTTGCAGAAAGGAAACTAATATCAAACTACACATTTCATACTACAATCCCTCACCATCAGTCCAGCTGTGGCTTTCGGAGGCAACTGAAGATGTTATGAGTAGTTTAATATATCTAAATTTGCAGAAAGGAAACTAATACCAAACTACACATTTCATAATACAATCCCTCACCATCAGTCCAGCTGTGGCTTTCGGAGGCAACTGAAGATGTTATGAGCAGTTTAATATATCTAAATTTAACTACTGAAGCAAAATGAGCAAAACTGAATTAAACAAAGCAGTACTGAAATTAAACAGAAACTAAGAAAAGAAAATTAGCAGCAGAACAATGTTAATTCCATGTCATTAGTCAAAAATTTATGCAAATGCCTGGGCTGCCTATCTATAACCTGAAACAAGAACACTGATCAGTAATCAATAACATAAAACATGAAAGACAGAAGTGAAATGGAAAGCATGAAAGTTTATCAACAGAAATGAAGCATATATATATACCATGAAAGATGCAATGTATAAACATGTGAATGGATTATGGCACAATGAGCTTTAAAGAAATAAAAGAAGAACTATACAATAATGCACAGAACCTTGGCAAGTGCAGGGGCCCTCTACACCAGCCTTGGCAACAATATTCAAGTACAAATTACGTTGGAAAACAGAGTCTTCTTATATTAAAATGCAGTCATAACAGTAAGGTAGTATTACGGCACAAAGGCAGCGTAATTACATTACAGAGCAGACTAATAAAAGATAACAGAGACTAACTTAGACTAACTTCATATGCGTATGCAAACACGTTATTTATAACAAAAGAAACATAACTAATTCCTAAAGTTTATGCTGGTGGAGAACACATAGACCATTACGTCCACGGATCTAGGATCATGGCCGTATTGAAAAGTAAATCTATGAGGAGTGGATGTTTGAATTCGGTTAAGGAGCCATGTACAGATGTTGATTTATCCTCCGCAATTCTGAAACGGCCATATGAACCTTCACATGACACGAAACAGAGTCCTGTCACCGTGGGACTCTACGGTTGACTTCCATTTGGACGCCTTTGACCGCAGCTTCTTTAAATGAGTTTGCTCGAGCCAATAGGACACGAACCATGTCCACATCATTTCTCACTTGCCCATGTGGCTCGTTTTTCCTGTAGACACCTGTAACATGGAGTTTCACAAAATGGCTGCGGAAAGTTGCAGCAGCTGCGGAAAGTGGCAAGATTCCGCAGCTAAATGAACAAAATCTAAATCAAACAGCAGACACAAAAATATAGTTAAAAATCATGTTAGATGCTCTTTTGCAATTAATATACAATGATATTGACAACTTGGGAGGTTCAGGTGAGTGAAAAAGGTATAGAAAAGTGTATGGAAAAGATGCAGATTTGAGACTCAACACTACTGAGTTGTCACTTTTTGAATCAATCAATATCAAGGAAAAGACGACACTGATTTGTGTAAAAACTACTATAGTGCCTTTGTGCGGTTTGATTTTTTAAATGAACCTTAAGGACACTTGGTTTTTGTTGCTACATGATTTTTTCCATTATCACTAGTACACTAAGTATACATGTAATTTTTTGATGTTCCGGATATCTAGATGCATATGATTCAGTGCTCTTTTTCTTATTGCTAACAATTTCCCCCTGATTTTTGAGGTTAGGAGAAAACGTATAGCTGAAATTCATCACGTTTTCTATGTCTTATGGTACTTGGGAGAGAGATAATTTATTATTCAGACGAATTTGAGTGGATCCTTCAAATGAGATGATAAAATGTAGCGCTGATAAAGGGTATATACAAAAATATCTATATCATGCAAGCATGTCCCATGCTAATGACCATTACTTTGACTCAAATGATTACAAATTCACATGATGAATTCTGTCAAAATATGTTGAAGAGATCATCTGTTGTATATGCAAGTAGATCATTTCTTTACTCATGGGGGTGTCTCTTAGAAACAGATGTTGTATGTGCCCCCATGCATTAGGAATTTTTGAAGAGAAATGTAACTCGTGAAGGAGGTGCCAACTTGATGCATGGGTCTTTGACAAAATGAGAGAATTAAAACTATGAGTAGAGATAGTGTTTCTATTGGCGTTTAATGATGAAGAAATGGCTAGGCCTTGAGTCAAAGGACTAGATACTAGAGGTTGAACCTGATGGAGTGGCCACTTTAAAAAGAGCATAGGCAGGAGAAGAAAAAGTTGAGGAAGTCGCGGGAATAGGTGAAGATGGTGATAGCACTAATGGGGATTGAATCGACCAAGATTTGGGAGCTCCTCAATGGGGGAAATTTTTTAGTGTCGTGTGGGAGAAGCTGGGCTCATCAATCCCTATAGAAGAAAAATTAGCGAAATGTATTGAATCCACGCATGTTATCTAAAAGTAGTCATTATAAAAGGGCACTAATAAATCTTTTCCCTTCCTAAGAAATGACGTCAAGAGTTATGTCAAAGAAGATGACTCACACAGTGGTTGTGAAGGAGAGGGGAGAGAATGATTGCTTCACTCGCATGAACGATTAACAAATATTAAACATCATGCACTAAGTCAATGATTGGGTCACTAATTTTTCATCTTTTCTATTCAAAGTCACTTTATTCTCATCCACAAATAAGATATAAATATATAAATCCAATCATTGGGTTAGTGGGTAGTGCTTAATATTTTTTGTGTTAACTAAACATTCTACATTTTGGACATTTTAGCCCAAATCTTGCAAAATGTTTTTGGGAAAATTTTAATTTTTGTTGTTTAAAATGGGTTTTTGACTACATATACGGTTATATATCTTTGTTTATAATATGCTTGGAGATATATAGAAATTAGAAGAGCAAACATAGTGCAGAGATTACACACAAATAATTTGTATGTTACTACTTCGAAAGCAAAATACATCATAAACATATAGTGCATATGAGATCCAAAAACTAATCTACAACCAATATAAAATAGTAAAAATATAAATTATGAAATAAAAGAATATTATTGAGAAAATTTCTCAACAAACTCCAACAACCAATAAACAAAAATTTCCAATATACGATTGTAAGCTTTAATTCTAAATACCTCTCTTAACACTTACATTACAAACTTTTAAAATAACAAAAATAAATTAAATCACAAATTACGCATTTTTCTTATATGATCTCCATTAACACTTGTACCCGATAGTAAATTTAAATTGCATTGTCCCTACATTCCTTATTTATAAATCTCTAATTCCTTAAGGAGCTAGATATACATTATTGATGATCACGATGCACCCATCTGTGATTTGTTAGGGTTCCAATTTTGGATGAGCCGATCGGTAATTTCATTGGAATCAAGCGTTTGCATTTTTTTATCATCCATATGCTCATAACATTTTAATTAAGTCATAGCCAACGTTTTAATTAAGTCATAGCCCCATACTTTTTCAATTATATGTCATTGCATGACTTGGCTGGATTAATAGATTGTGTAATAAAAAGTCATTCACAATTATTGCCCTATTAATTTAGAGGAAAATCTCCACATCATAAATATTTTACCATATATATGTGATGAATGGAAAAATATATATGTGTTGAATGGAAAAGTCGTTGAGTAGTTTATGTGAATGGTCGAAATTCAAACTGAGCACAAAACCCTAAGTTATATTCATGCATAGCCAAGCTTGAAGCTGAAGAAAATAAGGAATAATTATTATATATTAAAAAAATGTATCATATTGAGATATTATACAATGAAGAATGCCCAAAAAATATGGGGTTTATCCACACTCTAAGCCTACAAAAGAATATGAAACAGAAAAAAGAATATTGTGCTCAGCAGCCATAGCACAAAATGGCTCAAACGATAACCAGCAGCAGCCATAGCTCGAAATGACATGAATGTATCCCATCAAAATACATCTGTAACTCCTTGAAGAATATTGAATGACTATTAAACACGCATGGGGGTAGGCTTAAAGAAGGAAGGCAGCTCCTCCAACCAGAGCGGCCCCAAAGATGGCCATCTTCCCTAACCTGGCGGTAGAGACAGCCCCGCTTGCACATGCTCGATGGTCATGGTCATCCGGAAGAGCATGTGTCACATAGACATTTTGAGTATGCCCAACCATATTGCAAGTATACTACAAATTTTCTTTCATGCAATGTCAATTAGCACTTGAATGAATTGCATTTTCACTTTCATAATTAGAATCAGGTTCAATTATGCTTTCATGAAAAAATTCACTATAGTTAATTGGAGAAATGGTCTCTAAACACCTTGATCTAATTTCATGATTGAGAGTGACATGAGTACAACCTAACCTAATGTGCATATAACATTATCACCTTGATGTTTTTATGAAACTCGGGTTGATAATTTGAGTTGAGAAGCCACTGGGAGTTGCAACACTTTTGGTGTAATAATAGGGTGCATAATGTTTTGGCATCGTTGACAGGCGGGTGTCTAAGTAGGTGTTTTTTTCTGCTTAAGCATTGTTTTTTTTCTATTTTTCATCAATATTATTGCTTTGAAAACGTGAAAAATTCAAAAGAGAAACTTTCTCTTTCATGCCTCGTAGGATTAGGGATAACGAAGGAAATGTTTTACCAAAAACCCCCACCCCCTCAAGCAGCCAACCTTCATTCTTATTTAGTGGCTCTGAACATCCCTCTTTGACTATAGGGGAGTTAGAAGACCCTCTATGTGAGAAGCCTAAATTTTTTTAGGAATATATTGGGAAGAAGAAGAACCCACTTCACTTATCGAAACCATGGCTGAAAATGGGTACAATGAGATTTTCCCTATGAGAGAAACCAATGGAGAGGCTATAATGAAGAATATAAGCCAACATTTACATTGCCTGACCTCTGAGGATCATGACACATTCATGTTTGAGTTTTTTTTTTTTTTTTAATACCTATTACTATGCCTCTGATGAGAAGAAACTGAAGTTGTTTCCTTCTACCCTTAAATATGTAGCCTTATGTACGTTTAAGGGTATTCCTGGAGAAAACATCACTACCTGGAACATTTCATTAAGCCTAAAATCATTATAAATGTAAATATTTCTATAAAATATTTCAAAACATTTTACAATTTGCATATTAGGGATTATCAAGATTCACCAAGGATTCTAAACTTTAAGATAAAATTCCATCCTTAAAATTTTTCCTTCTATGTGATCATCATAATCCATAAGAAAATACTTCATTGATGCATTTTGTCAAATGCTTCCCATGTCTTCTCTACACATCTCAATTTTTCATACAGGTATACTAAATCACTTTCTAGAGATACATAAAATTCAAATCCTCTCTTAGATATTTCATTGTTCATTGTGGATATTTTCATCTTGTTCAAGGGAAGCCAAATTAGCGCTCACTATGATGATACAGAGAAATTTCTTAGGTTTCATTTTACCCCAACATAGAACATTTGTGGAAAAAATTCATGGTTTCTTCTTGCAACCAATTTTGCACATGCTCGATGGTCATGGTCATCTGGAAGAGCATGTGTCACATAGACATTTTGAGTATGCCCAACCATATTGCAAGTATACTACAAATTTTCTTTCATGCAATGTCAATTAGCACTTGAATGAATGGCATTTTCACTTTCATAATTAGAATCAGGTTCAAGTATGCTTTCATGAAAAAAATTCACTATAGTTAGTTGGAGAAATGGTCTCTAAACACCTTGATCTAATTTCATGATTGAGAGTGACATGAGTACAACCTAACCTAATGTGCATATAACATTATCACCTTGATGTTTCTATGAAACTCGGGTTGATAATTTGAGTTGAGAAGCCCCTGGGAGTTGCAACACTTTTGGTGTAATAATAAGGTGCATAATGTTTTGGCGTCGTTGATGAGCAGGTGTCTAAGTAGGTGTTTTTTCTGCTTAAGCATTGTTTTTTTTCTACTTTTCATCAATATTATTGCTTTGAAAATGTGAAAAATTCAAAAGAGAAACTTTCTCTTTCATGCCTCGTAGGAGTAGGGATAACGAAGGAAATGTTTTACCAAAAACCCCCACCCCCTCAAGCAGCCAACCTTCATTCTTATTTAGTGGCTCTGAACATCCCTCTTTGACTATAGGGGAGTTAGAAGACCCTCTATGTGAGAAACCTAAATTTTTTTAGGAATATATTGGGAAGAATAAGAACCCACTTCACTTACCGAAACCATGGCTGAAAATGGGTACAATGAGATTTTCCCTATGAGAGAAACCAATGGAGAGACTAGAATGAAGAATATAAGCCAACATTTACATTGCCTGACCTCTGAGGATCATGACACATTCATGTTTGAGTTTTTTTTTTTTTTTTTAGTGCCTATTACTATGCCTCTGATGAGAAGAAACTGAAGTTGTTTCCTTCTACCCTTAAAGATGTAGCCTTATGTACGTTTAAGGGTATTCCTGGAGAAAACATCACTACCTGGGACATTTCATTAAGCCTACAATGAAAAATATCAAGACTACTATAGGACCAAAGAAGCAAAGTAGGAAATCTTTAGGATAAATCTTGGACCTGATGAATCCCTAGAGGACTATGAGGAAATATTTCAGCTCAATTATAGGAGGGCCAACTGTACCCTCGATCCTTAATCACTAAAGCTAGTTCTTCTCATAGGGATCAGGGAAGATGTGATGGAAACCCTTAACATGATATCTTGAGGAGATATCTACCAATTACCTTATGATGACATCAAGATTGTATTCAAGACTCACTCTTGGGCTGCTAGGAAAAAGGGTAGGCCTAGCCAAAGCTTGGTCAGTTCCTCTCCCTCCACAACATCCATCAAGCATGAGATAGGGAATATGTTGGAGAATTTCAAGAGTGAAATGTTGAATACCTTTTCCTTGAAAATGGATATTATGAAATCAAAAGAAACAAAGAGGAATTAAAAAGAGAACAAACTGTATTTTTCCTTATATGTACTAAAACAAATCCTAGGAATGAATGGCCACTGAATGTCATAGAATTCTTCCTAGTTTGTGAAGAGAATCATGCAATAGAAAAATTTACCTCTCTTCGACAACTAAAGTTTGTCTACCAGGGAGGAGTAGAGAGTGGGTCTGAGGACATTTGTGCTTCATTAACCAAAGGAGACCCCCAAGACCTTGCGCATATCAACAAGGCATGCAAGTTACATATTATCCTCACTACAATCCAAATCAGAATTAAATTTTCCAACCGTGGTGCCCTTCCACTCATCCATCATGTTCCAAACGTCCTCCTTGGCCTTGTGCTCATCCATATCATTATCGGCCTTTCAACCATCCATTTCACTCATATCCACCCCAATCTTCCCAATGGGGAAACTTCTTGCAAGGGTGGAGGAATCAAACAAACCAACCTCCTGCTTTATTTCCTCCACCCCAATATCAACCACATTTAACTCATCATACTCTACCTAAGCAACCTCAAATTATTTCTCACGCTAGTCAGAATCTGAACTATAAGTAGGAATACAAAGTATACTTTGTAGAGACATCATATCCTACTTATGTTGTGGAAATCCAAGAGATCAACCTTCGGTTTGGGAGGGTCCTCCCAGATAACCACCCACCTTCTCCACTTGAAGATATTGAAGAAGATAAGGAAGAGAGTACCCCTCAAGTCAATGCACCCCCATATCCTGAAGGTTTGGTCCACACTAACTACCACACCCCTGGAAAAGGTTGAACTTTTGTGAGAATTGAAGGATTTGTGTCTCAAGATACCCCTTCTCCAGAACATTAGATATGTTCCCATATACAATAAGATTATTATGGAAAAATGTTTTAAAAGGCATGGGATAAGAAGAAGAGATACCACCACCATCAATTTCATTGGAAAACAATCTGATATGATGCTTGGCAGGGTGATCTCCCCAAACTACCTAGGCCCTAGTAGCCCAGTAGTGGTGTGCACATTGATGAAATTATGGTTCCTAATACCTTGATTTAAATTTGGGATTAATCAATGTGATGAATAGGGAAACCATGTTGAAGCTCAATCCCCAAGGGGATTTGAGAAATATCACCACATTGTTGCATCTTGCAGATAGATCCATAATAGCTCTTGATGGAATTATTAAGTATTTCATGGTATCCATTGACTCCTGGAAGTACCCTACTAATTTCTTGGTCCTCCAGCCCCAAAACGAATTAAATTTTTATCCTCTCATTTTAGGAAGACCTTGTTTATACACAGAAATGCCTCAAACAAAGTTTTAGGGGCCGCCTTAGATCATGTAAAAATAAAATTACCTTATGATATCTATTTCTTGCTTGTGGTGCAATATTTTAACAATTTAAGGCATTATATCACTGGTTATCAAACTTTGGTTCACACTAATCATGAAACCATTATGTATTTAATGAATAAACCTAATGCCAATTATAGGATAATTAGATGGTTGTTATTTTTGCAACAATTTGATTTGATTATTATTGATAAACCAGGAAAAGTGAATGTGGTTGTATATCTATTTTCAATACTAACCTTGCCTACAGGAAAGGAAGAAATGGTAGATGATCAAATTCCAGATGAACATCTATTTTCCATCTTGGTGCTTTCTCCTTAGTTTGCTGATATAACCAAATATTTGGTTGCTGGGAGGTTCCCTCCTAACCTATCCTCGAAGGAGAAAAGAAATATTGTTAGAATGAGTGCCCCATTAACTTGGAATGGGGGAAATTGTTTCAAATTGGGGATAAATCAGATCCCAAAAAGATGTGTGAGGGAAGAATAGGTATTTGACATCCTCTCAGCATGCCATGATGGACCCTATGGGGGCCACTTTATTATTAAGAGGACGACCTTCAAAGTTATACAATCAAGCTATTATTGGCACACTTTATACTAGGATGCAAGGAGGTACACCACTTGGTGTGATCAGTTCCAGAGGATGGGTAAGCGAACACCCAAGGATGAAATTCCATTACAACATCAAGTGACTCTAGAGCCATTTGAAAAGTTGGGCATCAATTTCATTGGACCTATTGATCCCCCATCAAAACATAAAATATATATCATTGTATGGATTGATTACTTGACCAAATGTGTTGAAACAAAAGCAGTAAAATCAGAAAATGAGCACCCCAATAGAAATACACCTATGAGACCAATGATTCAATTTATGTTCAGAATTTTCAATAATCTATCTCGAGTTCGCGTTCTTATATTGGTTCGACTTGATATTGAAACTGAAGTATACAAAGCTAGAATCCAATGACCAAGCAATGATCCTAAATAGATGATATATCTATTCATTCTCACCCTCTTCCCGGTGATTAGACATCAGTTCATATTTGCTCAAATTTATAATGATACTAGAATAATATCCAAAGGAAGAGAGGATGTTGAGAAAATGTGATCGTTCACGAATAAATGATGCACCACCAAATGGGATGTCATTGAAAAACATTAGGTGTGCGAAAGTGATTTGGCTAGTCATCTTGATCCCCATGATCAATCTGTTGTCTCTGTAATCAGTAATACTCCTACTAATTGCTTCTATGACAAGAATAAAAAGTATGGGGGACAATGCGCATGCCTAGCGTAAATCTCTAAAATATTTGAAAAAATTAGTAGGGTATTCATTGTAATAATTAAATAAAAATTGGCGGAGTTCACACATGCCATGATCCAGTTGGAATTTTGAATAGTGAGATTTGTTTTGTATATTATCAGTCTCAAAAATTCCTAGTCTATGTTGTCAAATGTCTTATTGATATCAATCTTCATGAGACAAGGTTTGTGCCTCTTCACCTTAATGGAATGTAGACAGTCCAACGAAATGACCACCATGTCCTGTATCTAAATGGGGGACAAATGATACAATTTAATGGCCTGAGATATCTAAGATACATAGATTTCATCGACTTGGTAGAAATGGTCATAATGGTCCAGCTAGTGAGATTCATCATGGGAATAATTAGGCGAGGGATCACCATGGACGTGGCGGAAGGACATTGAAATACATGAATGCAATGATGGAGAAAACCAAGGCCTAGTAAGTGGAGTGTCCCCACACCACCCAAATCGACACCGACGTCGACACTTAGTGAAGTCGCAATCACATTATTTCAATATTTTATTAAATGATAAATTAACATGGAAGATTAAATCAGATCCGTCCATCTTCTAAAATGGCAAAGAATATTTGCCTTTTTTATTCATATGAAATGGTAACTATGTATTTATTTAATGAAAAAATTATTAAATCCTAACCATATACTTGATAAAAAGCAATTATGAAACCAGTAAAAATATCTAAATGCATTTATAAACTATGTTTTTTAGGAAACCCACATTGTTTTTCCATAAAAAAAATAACATATTAAAAGGTAAAAAAAAAAAATTAAGAGTGAAGAGGCACTTTTTTCCATGACATTGGTTGATATATCCACATAAACCCAAATTTGATAATCATTCAATTAACAAATTAATTATGAGCTTATAAAATAAAGAGAAGGAGTTGGTTATATAGCAGGGAATTTGCACAACATGATTGTTGTTATTAGCATTCTTTAAATATTAACCTGAGCATTCTCCTTCCGAGGATATCCAGCCAATAGTAAATTTAAATCACATTATCCTTACATTCCTTAATTTATAAATCTCTAATTCCTTAAGGAGATAGATCTACATTATTGATGATCATGATGTACCCATCTATGATTTGTTAGGGTTCCAAACTTGGATGAACTGATCCGTAATTTCATTGGAATCCAGTGTTTGCAATTTTATCATTCGGATTCTCATAATGTTCTAACTAAGACATAGCCCCATCCTTGTTCATTTATAGGTCATTTCATTGCACATTATGAAATGAACCTAACGTACTCTGCATATAAAAGGGGAGAATCAATTATTTTTGTCGGTTTTTTATGAAATTTCATTAACTCTTGACATGAACATCACCTTCCCACTTTGAGCATCCATTGTTTGGTCATTTCCCACAAAACACCTTTTATTGAAAACCTTGTAGGTTTTGTGGTATGTTGGTATTCACTGTAAAAAAATATCACTTCAACAACAAACTCTATAGATTTCAAGTACAAGTAAATTTTCGCTTCCTTGTCTAATTTTTTATTATTTTTCTAGACTTACAAATAATGATGTATGCACTTAGAGTATTCTTGACCAACTACTATGAATTTTCCTACACTAAGAAAACCAAAAATGGCACCTCATTCGGACTAAAACCTGGATTCCCTCATCTAGAGCTACCAAGCTTACAAATGCCTTAAAAGTACTTACAAAGGTGGTATGATCCATATCCACATGTGTAATATGCATTTTTCGAAAGAAAAGGAATTTTAAGGCTTTTTAACACTAACAATTTTGTTCATATCCCACAATCAATGTATTTCATGAAACATTATCTCGTGTAAGAATTTATTTTCAAACAACTTGTGTGTGGTTTCCATGTTTCCTAACTTACCATAGTCAACAATCGTAACATTCCATGAAGCTAGGTCTCCCTTAGTGATTTTTTCAAACACGTTTCGTGCATCCCTATGATGACTTCATGTTTGAAAAATCATAAAAATGTGAGCTATGAAGACACTGACCAATTATCCAAAATAGAGGGACCATACAACACCTAGAGTGCACTTCACATCAAACGAAGGATCTATCTTAGGAACATCATACTTATTTTTTTCCCAAACATGAAAACCAACTTATGAGTGGTTCCTTCAACAAATATATATCATTACCATGATAATGTACTAAACTAGGTATCTCCATGCCTACTTCCGTGGACTGTATGTCATTCAACACCCTTTCTATAATTGAAATTCTGGAAAATAACCCAACCACTGAGCTTCAACAAGTTTATGATTCAAATCCAACTAAGATCTTGTTCCAAATATTTGAGAACTATTCATTACAATTAATGATGCCTTGTAGCTCAAAGCTTGTGCTTTAGAATTGATCTAAAGGTCATTTTGTTGAAAGAAAAATTCAAGTCAGAGAGAAGAATGTTGGAGAGTGACATGAAGCCAAAACATGAATTTTAATATCTCCATGATCTATACTGATAATAATCATGCTTAGGAACCCACATAATTAACTAAAGAAAAAATTACATGCGGGAATGTTTTCCCCACATGAGTCACGTTAATCACCAATGAAGGAAATATTGAGTGGCTCAATTCCCTACCATCGCATTTGTTCAAACTACTTGAGGGCCTATTTTCCATGGTCATGGATTGCATACGATGTGATCATCACATTCCATAAGAAAATAATTTATTGATGCATTTTTTTCAAACACTTCCCATGTCTTCTCTATACATCTAAAATTTGCATACATGTATACTAAAGTAGTTTCAAGAGATACATAAAATTCAAATCCTCTCTTTTGTATTTCATTTTTCATTGTGGATATTTTCATCTTCTTCCAGGGCAACCAAATTAGCACATGCTATGATGATACTGATAAATTTCTTTAGGTTTGGTTTGACCCCAATATGGAAGATTTGTGGAAAAAGCTTCAGGGTTTCTTCTTGCAGCCCAATTTTCACGTGCTCGATGGCCATGTTCATCTGGAAGACCATGTCTGACATAGACATTTTGATTATGCCAAACCATATTTCAAGTAGACTAGAATTTATCTTTCCTGCAATGTCAATTAGCACTTGAATGAATGGCATTTTAACTTTAATAATTAGAATCGGGTTCAATTATGCTTGCATGAGAAGTTTTCACTATAGTTAGTTGGAGAAACGGTCTCTGAAAACCTTGATATGGTTTCATGACTAAGGGTGACATGATTAGCATTAGGGGATTTTGGAGGTCTAAAATGGGCCTCTTAAGGAAATTATAAAATAATAGTGGAAATAATGTATGCATAATGTGAAAAACAGACAAAAGGTATGCATTGAAACTTTATATTTAGAAAAAAATAAATTTGTATGAAATCAATGGCTTTGCTCTCATAAAAAAATTCACTTGGTCAATTTTTTATGGAGGAAATGATAGCACATTATAAGGATGCAAAGAGAAACACCTTCTTTAGCCAATTGTATATATCAAACAAAAGGGGTCAATGGTGGAGCACATTGAGGACTTCCAAAATTTGAATATAAGGGTAAGTGAAATTCTAGAGGAACACAAGATTGATGTCTTGATAGGGACTTT
Source organism: Pinus albicaulis (assembly GCA_034641835.2). Classification (NCBI taxonomy): domain Eukaryota; kingdom Viridiplantae; phylum Streptophyta; class Pinopsida; order Pinales; family Pinaceae; genus Pinus; species Pinus albicaulis. The sequence continues at coordinate 1,902,951,806 of CM076575.1, read as the reverse complement.
AAAGGATAACATCCACCATGAGGCTCCTCTTTGGGAACCTGATTCATTGGAGAAGGAATTGAGGTTGGCAAGAAAAAATGAAATTAAAATTATGGCGACAAGGAAGCCTACCAGTCACATCTATAAAGATGGAAGTGTTTCTACTCCTAGACTTCCACAACCTACAAGGTTGACACCACAACAATTGGAAGAAAAGATAAAAAAAGGGATTTGCTACAGTTGTGATAGAAAATACACTAAAGGTCATAAGTGTTATGAGAAGAAATTATTTTACATAGATTGGATAAGTGTGCACTCTCAAGAAAGGATGAGGAGGTGGAAGCATTGCTTTGTGACATTTATATTATCCAACCAGATTGGATAACCGAAGCAAGGGAGGAATGGAAGAATCAAGAAGAAGTGTGGACACTCATTCAAAAGTTGCAGCAAGATCCCAGTACATTTGTTACATTTAGTTGGAAAAATGATTCCTTATGGTATAAAGATCGTTTATATCTTTGTATTCCAAACTAAAACAAAAGAATCTTTTTGAATTACACACCTCTCCCTTAGGAGCACACTCGGGATTTTTAAGAACTTACCACAGGGTGAAGAAATATTTTTTTTGGAATGGCCTTAAATATGATATTCAAAAGTTGTGGCAGAATGTTTGGTTTTCCAACAAAATAAAGTTTAGACAATTAAGGCACCAGTTCTACTGCGACCTTTATCCATTCCAATTCAACCTTGGGAGGAGGTTTCAATGGATTTTATCACAGGTTTACCTAAGTCCAAAGGAAAGAGTGTCATCATGGTGGTAGTTGACAGACTTACCAAGTATGCACACTTTTATGCGTTATCTTATCCATTTGAAGCAAGTACAATTGCTACTGCATTTATGGAAACAATTCAAAAGCTACATGGATATCCAAATATTATTTTAAGCGACAAAGATCCCATTTTCATTGGAAAATTTTGAACAAAATTATTTTCTTGTTTCGACACTCAACTAGCTCATAGCTCATCTTATCATCCTCATCTGATGGGAAAACTGAGATAGTGAACAAATTTTTGGAAGGATATATTCATTGTTTCGTATTTGATAAAAAAAACACAATGGTTCAAGTGGTTACCTCTGGCTGAATGGTGGTATAACACTTCCTTCCATACTGCAGCAAAAATGACCCCATTTATGGCACTTTATGGATATCATCCACCGTCCATCACATCATATTTAAGAGAATATTATAAGGTTCAAGAAGTGGAAGATCACATCAAGCATCAACAACAAGTTCTCCAACTCTTAAAGGATAACCTAAATTTGGCACAAAATCGAATGAAACAACAAGCAGATCAACATCACAATGAGAGAATTTTTGATGTAGGAGACTGGGTATTTTTATGGCTACAACCATACAAACATATGTTCATCAATAAAGCTAAGAAGGATAATAAATTATCACCAAAGTGATATGGTCCTTACAAGGTGTTGCAAAATATTGGTACTCTGGCATACAAATTAGAGCTTCCTAATTCTTCCCGAGTGCACACAATTTTCAATGTTTCATGCTTAAAGAAGGTTATAGGTGACAAACTTCCATTTCAAACAATATTACCAGAACTTGATGAGGAATGAAAAATCATATTTGAACCTGAAGTATTCATGGAAACAAGAACTCAATAGCTACGAAATCGATCAACTTCACAGTATCTCATCAAGTGGAAGAACTTACCCACTGAAGATTCCACATGGGGGGATGAGAATTTTAAAAAGAAGCACCCATAACTATTCAAGAATTTAGGACAACACTTTTTTGAAGGAGAGGGGCATGTTTGGCCCCTATATTACTTGTGTAGTCCCTTATTTTTGTTACTGTGGCCCTCCTATTGTTATTGGTGTACCCTTGTAGTCCCCATATTTTTATTATTGTGCCCTATAAAAGCCCACTTTTTTTATTTTGGTGCCTTTACATTATTATTGTTAGGTTGGCTAGGATTATATTATGACCCCATGGACTAGTATATATATAAATGAGGTTTTTCATTTTTATCACCCAAGAATCCTTCATTTATGTAATGTAAAGGAGGTTTCTTCCTCAAAAAGGCTGATTTCTAAGTCGTTGATCTCTCTTTTCTTCTATTTTGTGAGTTGGTTTCATAACATTTGTCTTATTTAATGGGTTTTCCCTTGCTCAAACATGGGAATTAATTAGCTACCATTGTTCTGAACCTGCTAGTATGGATGTGTATGGTAGTTCTTTATTCATTAGGCACAAACTTATTTATAAAGATAAACCTTTAAATCTTGTACTTTTTGGTATACATCCAATGCTTCTATTGGAATCAATCATTTTCCTACCTTATTCTCCACTCGATATACCTGTTGACTTCAACCTTTTCAAAAACTAAATTTTCCAAAATCACACAAGAATAACATTTGCTTCATTGTTATCCAACAAATTTCATATGTCACCATTCCCTTCCAATTAAATAGCACCACTTTGATTACTCCATTGGAATGAACATTTTAAGGAGGAATAACACCATCTTTCCAAATCATTTGCAACCTTTTACCAAACCAACCTTGCAAGTAGGTCAGGGCTTGATTGAAATGGATATATTAATATGGAAACATGTAAAATTGGGTTTTAATATGTAAGAAGTTATCCATTCCTAAAGTTGCATGCTTATCACTATGAGGCATTCCCAACAAATGCACATTTATATTATGGACAAGTCAAGGTACCTTTATGAGCACTTTTATCCATGTGAAAGTCAAGATGTAAGGGATTTTTTTCTCAACCAAATGAGCATAGGAATATTGATTCAATAAAATCTTGACCTTGACAATAATTCAACTTGGCTTTTGGCCTTATTTTCATACTAATATAGAAATTGTGTAAAATAGCCAAATCAATATTCTAAATGTTCCCTTCTAATTGTCATCGATCTTCCACGCATCCTTCAAAAATGTGAATTGAATTCTAATGCATGGGGGAAATCTACTTTAAATAGAGTTAGAAAGCTGTAGAATATAGGGCATGTTTCCCTCCTTGAATATCTATATCTATATTATCATCAAACATTCATACACTGCAACTCTGGAACAAGGTCTATCTATAATAAGGATCTGCAATGACATATAGCTAAGGTACTCATGAACTGTTGATATTAAATGGTAAAATATGTAATGTTTAGTTCATTATGTGTGTTTCCCATGTACCATCAATGTTGGACGATTTGAGTGGATGTATGAGAAATTATTGAGCTTAATACCAAAATCTAGCATTCCTTTGGTATGTCTTAGAACCAATTTTTCAATATTCTAGTGAACAAATATTGGGGTTCAAGTATGAACTTGGATGCATGAGTTGCTAAGAAATTGATTTATGACCTAGTGAAATTTAATTAAATTTCTTACCAGTTGTTAGAAAAAGGTTTCATCTACATTGTTGGAATCACTTTCGAGTGCTTTAACACTATTTAAACTGACATAGTGATTGGGCTAAGGTTAAAATTTATCATTCTTATTTTTTTCAGCAGTTCTTTCTCATACTTTTCTTGCAAGATCAAAAATTTTTCCTTGTCCTATCGTACGTCCAAACTTTAACAATACTAAACAAGAGATAAATTTATAATCTCAAAATATATTGCCAAAAAATTTGTGTCATTTCTTGAAATTATAAGATCATTTACATAAACAACACGAATGAATTTCATACTTTATATCTTGATGTACAAGTTAGGATATGAAGCACTCCTTTGAAATCCATTTGTTTTTTGAAGCTCATCAATTTGTATTTACGAAGCCTTCATATGATAAATCTTTTACCAATCTACAAATAAAATTTTCCTTTTCCTTCACCTCAAATCGTTCTTACTATGTCATGTACACCTCATCTTCAAGGCTGCTATTTGGGAATGCACTCTTAAGCATCAAACATTATCTGTTAAACCAACCTATGATTCCAAATCCAACATTAGTTTACTTTATCTTGTTATTAATTTTGCAATCATGTCAAGAGTGTCTTTAGGTCAACGCTTCAGGGCGCAACTCTCAATCCCCATGTCATCATATGAACTGGGTTGCTTCATATATTCAAATTTATCTTAACATATAAGTAACCATCCAAACTTTACGACTCTATAGAAGAGATACAATCTAGGCTCTCAGAGGAAAAACTCAACCCTGAAACCTATTCAAAGACATGACTACTCAATAATGTATGTAATAAAAACGCAAACTATGTAGATAGGTGGACCAAAAATGTAGTTTTGAAACCCTTCATCATGCATATGGGTTTTCAAACACCGAAAGATCAGTCCTAAATTTAGTATAAGCTTGAACTTGGGTTAAAAACTATAGCTTAGGTTAGCCCCAAGACTTCATTTAAAGAAATAGCATCTCAACTCTTATTTTAGATTGGCCATGATCATTATGTACACTTGAAGTTGTTCCACTAAGTATACAATAGCTCTAGCTATATCTCTCATTGTGTGTGTGTGTGTGTGTGTGTTTATATACATGCCAAAACACATTTTCTGTCCACCATTCACCATTTTATGATTATATTACTGTTGGGTCGAGGAAAAGGTACATTTTACCACTATCTTTAGCATGATTTTTCATTTAGTTTTATATGTTTTTCCTTCATCATAGCAATAAATTAAAGGAAAATGATGCAAAAGTAGGAAAGAATCAATTATTGATAAAAGGTGTGTTTAATAGTATAAAAACTAATTTTTTTCTGTATTTATTGATAGGTAATCGGAAAAACCAAACCGCTAACTAGAATGACCAAATAACATCATAGAATAAAAGTAAACGAGATCTTTTCGGTTCCTATGAATTAGTGGGAGATATAGAAGCATGCCTATTCTTGAAGTATTCAGTTGATAGCTACGAAACCTTAGGATCTCCTGATCTGGAGGATTCGTTACTTTGTTTTATTTCACCTTTAAGTTATAAAAGGTTGTAGGTCAGAGAGACAGAGAGGTTTTTCATGTATTATAATTTTCTTGTAATAAAATTATTCGAACTGAATCGTTGAATTCGTGCTAATGTACTGCTACATTGGTTAATTAAGAAATTGGCATTTTTAGTATAAACAAATTTTGAGTATTTCTTGGCAGAAGACTTCTAGAGGTTTCGGGTCTAGTCCCTGGGAGTTCTCCTGTTGTTCTGTGTTATACGTTTATTTATGAGTCTTGCATTTTTAGTTATCCTTTGTGTTTTATAGCATTATCATTCAATTTGTTAATCACAGGTGTGATATGTTACAATTCCATTTTCAACTCATTAGGATTGTTTTCAATTCATTAGGATTGCTATTCAATTCATTAAGGTAGTTGTTCAATTCATTAAAGCATGTTGTTCATTTGCAATATATTTCTTATTTTACTATTGAGTGGTTATTTCTGCATAAGCTTAGAACAAGAGTTGATCCCTTTGATTGGTTTGAAGTATTTTATAGTTTACTTTTGAGTTGATTTGATTGAACTACAAGAATTAGATAACATTTCTCACAACGATTTAGAATAGTTAACCTCTAACTTCACTCGCATATATTTTTCTTGCACTCTTGAAATAAAAGGACTAGCCCTGGGCTGATGATTAATGTGAAACATTAAGGTTACCTTTAACAGTCAGCTTTTTGACCCAACATTTTGGTGTTGTTGCCAGGGAGAGTGTTTAGGAGTGATGTCTTTTATTCTTTTCCTTTTTCTATGAAAGAATTGGGTATTGAAAACGAGAGGTAAGAACCTACATACTAGCAAGCAAAACGATTTCTCTCTAGCATGCTTCTCAGCAATTACGCATAGGTTAATAGGATAGGTAATTTTGTTTTTTTTTTATGACTAGGAAGAAAAAGATAGAATTAGATCAAAACCCCCCACTTAAATCCGCAAAACCCAAGGGTTTGGTGGCCCTTGGAAGAACAACATATATAAACGAAATCATTAAGAAGGCTGAATCCTAGGCATCCGTAGGACCCAAAACCATTCCTTGAAAGAGTCCTACTATAATCCCTCAGGTAGTAGCCTCACCATCTCCAGCTCATGCCGAGATTCATAGCAAAACAAAAGGGTCTGAATGAAGCTTTCATACTATAGAACACTTAAGTCATGACCCTTCAAGAGGGAAATTCTCGATATTTGCAAGAAGGAGAGGGAGAAACCAGTAGTGCAGTATAGGTAAAAAATCCAGAGCCTGGATCTCCTCAGATTGTCATTGAGACATAGACACCCAATATCCTAGACCGAGGTAGTGCTGCAAGGCCTGCTTCAAATCCACCCCCCAATTCCACTCAAATTATCCTCCCATATCAAGAAATCCCTAAATGTTATTGGCACATCTTTGATCAGATGGCGCACAATCAACCCCATAGAAAGACATCAACATTGGAGTATCCCATTATTTATCCAGACGCAAGTGCCCCTATGAAATTTATTCCGTTACAAAACATCCCCACCTTCCATGGGCTGACCTTGGCAGATCCAGATGCATTTTTATTTGAATTCGATATTTTATGTAGGGGACATGACTACACCATTAACCCTCAAAAATTGAAACTATTCCCCTCTACATTAAAGGGGGTAGCACTACGCTGGTTTATGGGGCTCGGTGGAGGAACCATTAATAGTTGGGATTAGATGAAAAAATATTTTCTTAACAAATATCAAGATTACTTCAGGACTCGCGAACTAAAAGACGAAATCTTCAACATTTCTGTAAAAGATGAGACATTAGAAGAATATGTTGAACATTTTCAATATAATTTGCAAATATCTCCATATACTACACTCTCTAAAGACATTTTCAATGAAAAAATGATTAAAGGAATGAAAGAAAAATGGGTTGAGACACTTAATATAATGGGAAAAGGGGACATCTATCAAGAATAATATGATGACATTATTGCATTGTGTATTAGGTGCTCTCGAGGTAGTACGTGAAAAGAGACTAATTGGACGAGATTCAGTTACAAGGAATTATAAAAGAGTCAGGTGGCAGCGTGACCATAGAAAAATTTGGTAATATTTTAGAAGATTTTAAAACCAATATCTTAAGCACCCTCACAACATAGCTAGATATCCTACAAGCCAAGAAGAAGAAAGATTTAGCATAATAGAACTTTTCTGTTTTTCGCCCACGCTGTCAGAAGAAACATAGCCAGCAGGAATGTCCATTAGACATTTTCCATACATGTGTTATTTGTACCAAGGACCATGCCACTGAGCAGTACCATTCACTCCCAGGATTAAAAGCAGGTTTTAAAGAGGCAGAAGAAGAAATAGAAATGGTGTATCTAATGAATCAACGTTGACAGTGTTAAGCACAACTAGGTATGTCACAAGACCCTTCTCAGTTCTTTTCTTCTCTGGAATTTAATCAACAAAACTCTAGAATAGCATGGAAAATCCAATCACCTTTTTCTTCCTGGAAATCCCAATAATTTTCCATGCCTCCTTGGCCAAAAAAATCCCCTTCAGGTAATATTTTTCCAATTTTTCCTTTCTCTCCTCCATACTGGCAAAACAATCCATATTAGTCCCAGTGGCCTGCCTCCACTTCACAGAATAAAAATTGGTCTCAAAACTAGTAGTGACCCCTAGGAATGGCCAATTTACGTATGGGAGCAGGGGCTCAGAATCAACCCACATTACCAGCTCCATACCCATTCCAACACAATTCTCATCCCATTATGCGTCCTCAACCGCCAACTCAACCCAATCCTAATCCTAATAACAGGCTGGTTCAGCTAAGACAAATTGTTGAGAATGCAAACTCTGAAACTGAATATAAGGAATGCAATGAACTTAGGCTGAGATCAGAACATGTTATTTCACCTCAAGAAGCTACTTCCTTGCTGCAACTTGAGTATGAAATTCGAACAGTACCTAAAAAATCAACTGTGACAGAAACAAATATAGGACAGGGGAGTGACACAGTTGACCAAAAAGATTCTGAAAACATTATCATTTCCTCTCCTCCATTCCCTAAGATATTAACACTACCTAAACCAATGGTCTCTATAGATTTTGATCTCCTAGGGGAATTTAAAAAAACTGTGAAATAAAATTCCTCTCCTACAGGCTATACAAGACATCCCTGTCTATGCCAAAAAAAGTAAGGAACTGTGCATAAAGAAAAGGTGAGGAAAGAAAAGATTGTACCAACTGTTCATGTAGTGGGAGCACTGTTAGACTTACCCTTGGGTAAAGAGACACCAATAAAATACGAGGATCCAGGAAATCCCATAGTCATAGTACATATCTATGGCGGCTCCTTTTCAAATATATTAGTTGATTTGGAGGTAGCCATTAACATCTTAACTACAGAAACATGCGAGACATTGGGTATAGAAGCCTTGGAACCCACATATACCTTGCTGGAACTTGTTGACAGATTTTTTTTCAAACTAGAAGGTATATTACAGGACATCCCGGTTTCTGTGGACTCATGGGAATACCCTGCAGACTTATTAGTTATTAACCCAAAAATTATGTTAGAAGGACATCCCCTAATATTGGGATGAACTTGGTTAGCGACATTCGATGCTTACATAGGTTGTCGAAAAGGAAGCATGACCATTGCTAGAGGAGATGCCATAAAGAATATTTCCATACACCCCCTGCCAAACCAAGCCTTCGCACTGTAAATATTCATAAAAAAACACATACATACTGGGAACAAAACATTCGTTCACCACTAACAATAGTTGAAGCACTCGAATACAAAGATCAAACTGAAGACGATGTAATTGATAACTTCATAAACTAACCATATACTTCAAAAAATTTAAAGTTCCAAATATTAAAAGTAGTGCTTGATAACGAAGCACAGGAGGACCCCTTAGCATACATTGATGACTAGCACATGCCCACAACTGTTGTTTGTAACAACATGCCAATTGAATTGAGCCAGGAAAATTTTTAAATATCAACAACAGTCTGGATAGTGACCAGTAGCAAAAGCTCGTTAAAATTTTACAAAAATATATGGGATCCTTTGATTGGGACTACCCAAACATGAATGGTATAGATCCTCAAATATGCACACATCACATTTATACTGAAAAGGATGCTCAGCCTATTCAACAGCGTCAGCGGAGGTTAAACCCATATCTAAAAGACATTGTGAAAGATGAATTACAAAAGCTTCTAGATGTAAACTTCATTTATCTTATTTCAAATAGAAAATGGTTCTATCCTTCAGTAGTCATTCCTAAAAAGAATGGTAAGTGGTGAATCTATGTGGATTACAGAGAACTGAATAAAGCCACACAGAAATACCACTTCCCCCTCCCCTTTATTGATCAAGTCCTGGATACATTGGCAGTAAAGCGGTTCTTCTCTTTTCTTGATGGTTTCAGACATTACAATCAAATTCAGATAGCCCCTGAAGACCAAGATAAAATGACGTTTACCTACCCCTGAGGTACATTCTCCTATAGGGTATTGTTGTTTGGACTATGCAATGCCCCAACAACATTTTAAAGGGCCATACTCAGCATTGTTTCTGATTTAATAAATGAATGGCTCGAGGTTTACATGGATGACTTTAATCCATATGGAGATGACTTTTATGAGGCACTACAAACATTAGAAAAATTATCGGAACGATGAATCTCTACCATATTATGTTTGAGCAATGAAAAGTGTTACATAATGATGACCGAAGGAGTGATCCTAGGACGCTACATCTATGCAGCTGGAATACAGGTAGATCTGACAAAGATAGAAGTAATTCTCTATTTAGCCACACCTTGTACTCAGACAAAGGTACGTAGTTTCCTTGGATATGCAGGGTAATACCATAGGTCTATAAAGCTTTTTTCACAAATTGTTGCACCCTTGTATGCATTAACATGAAATGTTGAATTCCATTGGTCTGAGAAATGTGACACTGCTATTTTCAGATTGGAAGAAACTGATCTCGACTACACTAGTCTTACATGGCCCCAATTGAAAACTGCCTTTTCACATTTCCTCAGATGCATTCGATATGGCGATAGGAGCGGTTCTCAGTCAAGAAGAGGAAAAGAAGCCCTACGCTATTTACTATATCAACAAGAATCTCACTCTTGTTGAATTAATATATATAGTGACTAAAAAGGAATTCTTGGCTGTCATTTATTCTATCAATAAATTTAGACATTATATAACTTACTATCCAGTATTCTTGTATACCAATCACTCTGCCATTAGATATTTACCTAAAAAACCTATTACAAATGGAAGAGTGACTCGTTGGTTCTTTCTTTACAAGAGTTTGATATAACTATCAAGGACCATCCATGAAAGGAGAATGTAGTTGAAGATTTCGTGTCTAGAGTTCCAAAGTCAAATGACCCATTAGCACTGGATGGTCAGTTCCCTGATGAGCATTTGTTTGTTGTAGCAGTAAAAGCGCCAATGTACGTAGATGTAGCAAATTATCTGGCAGTAGGAAAGTTGCCAAGACAGCTATTATTTTTAGTGTGTTTACTTCTGCTGTTCAATCCATTGAACAATTATTGTTCAATTGAATTGAAAAACTGTCGTTCAATTTAAGTGAACGACCTTTTTTTTAGAATGATTTTGTTTTTTTTGTTCAATTGAATTGAAGATCTACGGTTCAATACAATTGAATGGCTGATTTCTTTTCTAGCATGTTTTTTTTCTTACTTTTCTCTTTTTTTTCATTGAAAATAACAATTTGTTTGTATTTTGATGATTTCTTTTGAAATATCCACTCTTCCTTTACACATCCAAGCCATAAAAACCATTTTTAGAAAAGGAATTGGCACCCGAAGAAGAGAAAAACAATGATATTAATAATATTATGTTCTTTTAAAATTTTGATGGAAATCTCTACTTCGGAAGCTGACATGGTTTATCTGTATAATGAAGGGCTAGATATCTCCTGTTTAGACATATTGTTACACAATTCATTACCATAGCCTTATGCCGGTATATCTTTTGACACTCTCAAGTGGTAATTCTCTTTGGCATGAGGATATAATAATAAGAGCATCAATTGTATTGGAATTATTTTTACTTCTTACACCATCGGGCTGACTCTTAAGGAGTTAATAAGCCTCCCTCCATTTATAATAAAAATAAAATATATCTTTATGTGATTTTTTTTTTAAATCAGAGAGAATAGGGGGTCTAATCACGAATCAACATACCATGATCATGAGGGTTTAATAGGTGACATTCCGACAATGGCCAACACACCAGGGTAGTGGCCTTCTCGACAGCTAAAACTGCTTGAAGGATAGGAAGTTTCATAACGAGTTAGCCTGATCACTCTGTTAAAATTCCCATGAATGGAACTATGACTATCTGGCCACCACACCAGCATAGCAGTCTCTCCATAAAACAAGCAAAATTTCTAATTTTAAATAGAGGATTCTCGCTCATTTCTGGGTTAAAATAACAACTCTATCGAGGCTATGGACGCCTGGTGGTAGCATTGGCTCTTCTTGTGGTATCAGAGTATTTTTCTAACAAAAACCAATTACTTTTATATGCCCTATTTCCTATTGATCCATTCCTAAAGATAAATGCACTGCTTGAATAAGTGTTATCATTATCAAAACCTACCTGCATAATCAATCATGAGTGAATTATCTTATCATGTCGAATTGAGTGATGACAAAAACAATTATAATCTATCATGTATCATGCTTCTGTCATACTATGTCGTGAAAATAGGAAATCTTTTTCATAATGATTGCTACTCCTCTTTTCTCTCTTTTTCGTCATTTCCACCTGATGTACATTTGTGATTATTACCAACTTCTAACTTTCACTTTGTGTGCATTCATGATTTCTACCACCTTTCCTCTTTTCTTGAGCTTAAAGGTTGTGTACGCCCTATTGTCATTAGAGGGGGTACAAATATTCATTATCAATAAGCATGCGAATTAACCATGAGACTCCCTTCGAATATGTTGATTGGATGATAGAATCACTGAATTTACGTCATGCAGTCACCTTTTTAATAATATATTTTATGAAATCCGCATGAATTTTTTATGTTGTTTTAACTAACAGATCCTAAAGAAATGCTTGCAGAAGGGTAAAGAAACTAGTTCTGAAAACACAGTAGCCATGGGTGGAATTTCTCTCCGCAATGAACCTACAATATTTCAAGCCTCAGAATTAGCTCGCACCATTCTCTAGTAAGCTGGCTAGTTTTCATATCTACGCAGACTACAAGGGTTTAATACAGAGACAACAATTTAATTCTTGCAAAACCTGTGAGAAGGAATAATCATACCAGTCCCCGAAGAAATCATTGTTGAGGTCTCCAGACTTCCAATAGAAAGAGAAATATGGGCTGATAAACATGTCCTTATACAAGAAGCAGTTTCAGTGTATCAGGACCCAGGTGAGCCACTGGAATGAAAAGGAAAAAGTATTGACCCTGCGTCCTTGTAGCAGCCTTTGCAAGAATTGGCAGTCTTCATTGAAAAATACATCACATGACAGACGCCAGGATGTGGTAAAGTCCCGTAAACTTAAACTATTAGTTGTTCTCAAGCAAAAAAATTCTGTTAATTTTCCCTTTTTTCATGATACTGTTGTTCAGATTAGAAGAGTTAAAAACCCTCAAGCAGTTACCAGTCACCATGGCTTGCTTAAATTAATTATTATTCATGAGTTAAAAAAGCATCAGTTAACATGGGATAGCTTTGTTAATCCTTCCCTACCCGCCCCTGAAGAAAATCCTGACAGAGAAAAAATTGAACTCCCTAGAAAAGTGATAACCAAGAGAGCAAGAGGGAAGAGAACCCATGTTTCGACCACAGAACCAGGAAATCGGGGACGGTCTGAAAGGTTAAAACTATGGTAAAACACCTCTATATTTCCAGATGAGATGGGATCATCCCATACACCACCTCTAAGCCCTCAAAATATGTCTTTACAAGACTATGAGGAGGAAATGGCTCAAGTACTTGAGTAAATGAGAACATCTTGTGAAATTGGGAACCCATATGAACAATTCAAGGAACAGAGGGACCATTTGATCTAGCTTACCTCTGCTAGCAGCTCTGGCCATATGAAATCCTACCTTCCCATGATGAATTGCAGGATTTGAGTGCTTTATCTCCCTCTAATAATGAATGGGTGAGTAGGGAATATCAGCTATAGAGAATATATTAGTCTAGAAACCAATGAGGGGATATTGTTCTATTAGAATGGGACACAAGTATTAAGATAGTGCCCTTGACACCTGAAGATAATATTATTCCACTAAGTTAGGACATCAATTTTGAAATAACTTCTTGGAAACCTCAAGAAAACATCATTTCCGATAACCCTAGAACTGGCACAACCATTCCTAAACCCGAAGCCATTGCTATTTCTTCTCCTGCCAAAACCCTTCCAAAAGAAAAATTAGCTGAGATTAAGTTAACAAAAATGAGCAGGAAATGAAGGAAATTGAGAAAAATGGTAAAACAGTTCAGGAAATGGTTGAAAGAAGTAGACAAGTCTTGGAAGCCTAAGAAGGAATTTGCTACCATGGGAACCCAAACGGATTTGTTTACCCAAATGGTAGATACTGTTGAAGTCTCTGCACAGACTTATTTAATAGATATTGTTGAAGTCTTTGTATAGATAGATTTGATACACACCGCTGAAGTCTCTGTGCAGACTGATTTAATACTTATAGAAGACAAGGAGATTCAAACAGAGGTAACACCTGCTTACACTCCTTTGATAGAAAAAGATACCAATCAAAATATTCACAATGAATTAACTCAAGTTTCACATGAATTGACCCCGTATAAGAGGGAAGTAGTGCCCTTACAAAAACATCAGGCACTACTAAAACGATTCAAAAAGCTTTCTACAACTAAATAAATTTTTTTTTCCCAACTTAGTGAAGAAAGGGAAAAAGTGAAAAAGGCACAGGATCAATTTGAATAGGCTAAGAAACAAACTAGTGATGTTTGTTCTCATTACTCAGATGTGTTGACTTGCAGGGCACTAGCCACTGATTATGCCTTATTCTTAGTAGAAAGATATATGCTGCTGAAAATCAAAGTTGTCAGAGCAGGGAAACCCACTACCTTCAAAACCATTGAAGAGTTTGTCCAATGTTGTAACAATAAGGATGAACAAACCCAACACCTTTTGTGCGAATCTTATTTTCATAATTTATTTCTAGAAGAGGATAGAGATAGTAGCCCGAGTCCCTTCATAGGGTACATTCAGTTCCAAACTTTTATTTCCTTCGCCAAAAATCAGGCTAGATGGGCTAAAGCCTACAATATCTTTCAGAAAAGAGAACATGGCTTAGATCTATGGGTTAGAGGGGAACCTACCAAACCCCTATATTTGTTTACTCAACATAAGAAGTTTATGCAACAGAAAGGGGTGATAGCCAAACTTTGATCTATTCACAAGGATATTGTGTAGAATGGATGGGCATACTTCTAGGATATTCAGGAAGAAGCTTTATCGGTAGCCAAACAAAGATGGAAAGCCTCTACAAATAATGTTAAGAACAAAGAACCATTTGGGTAAAGGAACTTTAAAGCTGTTGCTTCTCATTTTCTTCTGTACAGTAATCTAATTTTGAATATGGGTCCCACATGGATATGGTGCAGATATAGATGTCCCATCATATGGTACCCTCCTGAATACTATCATAATAATTATGAGTTACCAGAGGGGCACTCAAACTCAACATTTGCAAAGGTAAAACTGAAACATGCTTTTAGACTTTACAAGGAAAAAGTATATCCTACATATTCTTTAACCCAAATACAGCTCAGTCATCTGTTTGCATGAGGACATGCAAAAAGGTAAGCAAAGGAGTATGTTGGGCCGAGGAAAAGAAACATTTTACCCCTATATTTAGCATGATTTGTCATTTACTTTTATATGTTTTTCGTTCATCTTAGCAATAAATTAAAGGATAATGATGCAAAAGTAGGATAGAATGAATTATTGATAAAAGGTGTGTTTAATAGTATAAAAACTATTTTTTGTTGTCTTTATTGATAGGGAATCGAAACAACCAAACCGCTGACTAGAATGACCAGATAACATCAGACAAGAAAAGTAAACAGGATCGTGTTAGTTCCTACGAATCAACGAAAGATATAGAAGCATGCCTATTCTTGAAGTATTCAGTTGATAGCTATGAAACCTCAGGATATCCTAATCCTGAGGATTCATTACTCTGTTTTATTTCGCCTTTAAGTTATAAAAGGTTGTAGGTGAGAGAGACAAAGAGGTTATTCATGTATTATAATTTTCCTGTAATAAACTTATTCAGGCAGAATCGTCGAATTCATGCTAATGTATTGCTCCATTTATTAATGAAGAAATTGGCATTTTTAGTATAAACAACTTCTGAGTATTTCTGGTTGAA
Source organism: Pinus albicaulis (assembly GCA_034641835.2). Taxonomy (NCBI): domain Eukaryota; kingdom Viridiplantae; phylum Streptophyta; class Pinopsida; order Pinales; family Pinaceae; genus Pinus; species Pinus albicaulis. Next base: position 1,902,936,445 of record CM076575.1, on the reverse strand, counting down.
GAATTCTAGAGGCTTCGACCCTAGTCCTTGGGAGTTTTCCTGCTGTTATGTGTTATATGTTTATTTACGAGTCTTGCATTTTAGTTATCCTTTGTGTTTTATAGCATTATCATTCAATTTGTTAATCACAGGTGTGATATGTTACAATTCCCTTTTCAATAGATTGAATTTATCATTAATGTTCTTTTATCATAAAGTGAAGCTTTTACATTCATTAGACTAGTTTCAGCGTATTTGTTGTTCGGTACTACATACAGTTATTTCTTAAGTTTTTCCATCATAAGTGTGAATATTCGGTTTGATGTTTAATTCTAAATAATGCTATTAGTTGAGTTATAGAGAATTCCATTTCAAAATGTTAAATAATTTATTGTTGTTAAATTCATTAGGATTGTTGTTCAATTCATTAGGATTGTTGTTCAATTAATTAAGATAGTTGTTCAATTCATTAAGGCGGGATGTTCAATTTCAATATATTCCCTATTTCAGTATTGAGTGGTTATTTCTGCATAAGCTTAGAACAACAGTTGATACCTTTGATTGGTTTGAATTATTTCATAGTTTACTTTTGAGTTGATTTGATTAAACTTCAAGAATTAGATAATATTTCTCACAACAATTTAGAATAGTTAACATCTAACTTCACTCGCATATATTTTTCTTGCACTCTTGAAATAAAAGGACTAACCTTGAGTTGATGATTAATGTGAAAAAATAATGTTACCTTTAACAGTCACCTTTTTGACCCAACATTTTGGCGTCGTTGCCGGGGAGAGTGTTTAGGAGTGATGTACTTTATTTTTTCCTTTTGTTGTGAAAGAATTGGGTATTGAAAATGAGAGGTAAGAACCTACGTGCTAACAAGAAAAACACTTTCTCTCTATCCCGCTTCTTAGAAATTGTGTGAAGGTTAATAGGATAGGTGTTTTTGTTTTTTTATGACTACGAAGAAAAAGATAGAATTAGATCAAAACCCCCCACTTCAATCCGCAAAACCCAAGGGGTCAGTGGCCCTTGGCAGAAAAACATATATAGACTAAATAATTAAGAAGGTTGAGTCCCATGCATCCATAGGACCCAAAATCATTCATCGAAAGAGTCCTACTATAATCCCTCAGATAGTAGCCTCACCATCTACAGCCCACGTCGAAATTCACAGCGAAACAGAAGGGTCTGAACGAAGCTTTCAGACTATAGAACACTTAAGTCCCAACTCTTCAAGAGAGGGAAATTATTGCAATTTGCTAGAAGGAGAGGGAGAAACCAGTAGTGGAGTACAGGTAAAAACTCTAGAGCATGGATCTCCTGAGATAGTGGTTGAGATAGAGACACCCAATATCCCAGATCGAGGTAGTGCTACAAGGCCTCCTCCAAATCCACCCCCTAATTCCACTCAAATTATTCTCCCAGATCAAGAATTCACTGAATGTTATTGCCACATATTTGATTAGATGGCGCACAATCAACCCCAGAGACAGTCGTCAACATTGGAGTATCTCATTGTTGATCCGGCCGCAAATGCCACTATGAAAGTTATTTTGTTACAAAACATCCCCACCTTGCATGGGCTGACCTCAGAAGATCCAGATGCATTTCTATTTGAATTCGATGTTTTGTGTAGGGGATATGACTACACCACTGACCCTCAAAAACTGAAACTATTCCCCTCTACATTAAAGAGGGCAGCACTATGTTGGTTGATGGGGCTCGGTGGAGGAACCATTAATAGTTGGGATCAAATGAAAAACTCTTTTCTTAACAAATATAAATATTAGTATTGGAGTTGAGAACTTAATCAAGAAATATTCAACATGTCTGCAAAAGACAATGAGACGTTAGAAGAATATGTTGAACGATTTCAGTATAATTTGCAAATATCTCCATATACTACATTGTCTAAAGACATTTTGAAGGCAAAAATCATTAAAGGAATGAAAGAAAAATGGGTAGAGACACTTAATATAATGGGAAAATGGGACATCTATCAAGAAGAATATGATGACATATTTCATTTTGTATCAGGTGCTTTTGAGGTAGTACATGAAGTAGACCAACCAGACGAGATTTCGTTATGAGGAATTATAAACAGTCAAGTGGCAATGTGACCAGAGCAGAATTTGGTAATATTTTAGAATATTTTAAAACCGATATCTTAGGCACCCTCACAATGTAGCTAGATGTCCTACAAGCCAAGTAGAAGCAAGCTTTAGCAGAACAGAACTTGGTTGTCTTTTGCCCATGCTATCGGAAGAAGCACAACCAAAGGGAGTGTCCATTAGATATGGTCCAAACATGTGTTATTTGTTCCAAGGACCATGCCACTGAGTAGTGCCCTTCAATCCCAAGATTGAAAGTAGTTTTTAAAGAGGCAGAAGAAGAAACAGAACATGTGTATATAATGAATCAACGTCGATAGTGGCAATTACGACCAGGTATGTCAAAAGACCCATCTCAGTTCTTTTGTTCTCCGCAATTTAATCAACAGAACTCTGGAACAACATGACAAAGAAAATCACATTTTTATGCCTACCCATTCCAATCATTTTCCATGCCACCTTGGCCAACGCAATCCACTTCAGGGAATACTTAGCCAAGTTTTCCTTTCTCTCATCTATATTGGAAAAACAATCCATATCAGTCCAAGTGGCCTACCTCCACTTCACAGAATACAAACTAGTCTCAAAACATGCAGCGACCCTTAGGAATGACCAATTTACCTATGGGAATGGGGGCTTAGAATCAACCCACATTACCAGCTCCATACCCTGTCCAATATAGTTCTCAGCCCATTATGCATCCTCAACTGCCATCTCAACCCAATCCTAATCCTAATAACAGACTAGCTCAGCTAATCCAGATTGTTGAGAAGCCAAACTTCGAAACTGAACCGAAGGAATGCAATGAACTTAGGCTGAGATCAGGGTGTGTTATTTCACCTAAAGAAGATACTTCCTTGCCACAACTTCAGTCTGAAATTCCAACAATACCTAAAAAAACAACTATAATAGAAATAGAGATAGGACAGGGGAGGGACATAGTTGACCAAAAAGATTCTGAAAACCTTATTATTTCTTCTCCTCCATTCCTTGAGAGATTAACACTACCTAGGCCAATGGCCCCTTCAGATTTTGATCTACTAGGGGAATTAAAAAATATTTGCATTAAAATTCCTCTCTTACAGGCTAAACAAGATATCCCTATCTATGCTAAAAGAATTAAAGAACTGTGCATAAAAAAATAAGTGAGGAAAGCAAAGACTATACCAATTGTTCATGTAGTGGGAGCACTGCGAGATGTATCCTTAGGTAAAGAGAAACCAATAAAATATGAGGATCTAGGAAACCCCATAGTCACAGTACAGATCTATGGTTACTCCTTTTCAAATACACTAGTTGATTTGGGGGCAACCATCGACATGTTAAATACAGAAACTTATGAGACATTGGGTGTAACAGCCTTGGAACCCACATCTATCTTGATGGAACTTGCTAATAGAGCTATTTTCAAACCAAAAGGTATATTGCAGGACATCGCGGTTTCTATGGACTCATGGGAATACCCGATAGACTTTTTAGTTACTAACCCAAAAATTAGGCTAGATGTACATCCCCTTATATTGGGATGACCTTGGTTAGCGACAACTGATGCTTACATAGGTTGTCCAACATGTAGCATGACCATTGCTAGAGGATATTCCATAAAGAATATTTCCATATACCCCCCTGCCAAACAAAGTATTCCCACTGTAAATATTCACAAAAAAACCACATACATACTGGGAACAAAACATTCTTTCATCACTAACAATAGTTGAAGCACTCAAATGCAAAGATCAAACTGAAGACGATGTAATCAATAACTTCATAAACCAACCATCTACTTTAGAAAATTTAAAGTGCCAAATGTTAAAATAATTTCTTGATAACGAAGCACAAGAGGACCCCTTAGCAAACATTGAAGACCAGCATATACCCACGACTGCTTTCTGTAACAACATGCCAATTGAAATTGAGCTAGAAAAAATTCTAAATATCAATGGCAGTTTGGATAGTGATGAGAAGAAAAATCTCGTTAAAATTTTACAAAAATATAAGGGAGCCTTTTCCTGGGACTACCCAGACATGAAGGGTATAGATCCTCAACTATGCACACATCACATTTATACTGAAAAGGATGCTTGGCCAATTTTCTAACCTCAATAGAGGTTAAACCTGCATCTAAAAGACATTGTAAAAGATGAATTACAAAAGCTACTAGATGTAAACTTATTTTATCCTATTTCAGAAAACAAATGGGTCTCTCCTTTAGTATTCGTTATTAAAAATAATGGTAAGTGGAATATCTGTGTGGATTACAGAAAAATAAATAAATCCACAGAGAAAGACCACTTCCCCCTCCCCTTTATTGATCAGATTCTGGATACATTGGCAGGAAAGTGGTTCTTCTCTTTTCTTGATGGTTTCAGTGGTTACAATCAAATCTAGATAGCCATTGAAGACCAAGATAAAATGACCCTTACCTACCCTTGGGGTACATTCGCCTATAGGGTATTTCCATTCGGACCATTCAGTGCCCCAGCAACATTTCAAAGGGCCATACTCAACAATTTTTTTGATTTAATAAATGAAGGGCTCGAGGTATACATGGACGACTTTACTCCATATGGAGATGACTTTGATCAGGCACCTCAAAAACTATAAAAAGTATTGGAATGATGTATTTCTACTAGATTATGTTTGAGCAACAAAAAGTGTCACATGATGATGACCGAAGGAGTGATCCTAGGACACTACATATTTGCATTTGGAATACAGGTAGATCCGGCAAAGATAGAGGTAATTCTTTCATTAGCCAGACCTTATACTTAGACATAGGTATGTAGTTTCCTTGGATATACATGGTACTACTGTAGGTTTATAAATAACTTTTCACAAATTGTTTCACCCTTGTATGCATTAACTGGAAATGTTGAATTCCATTGGTTTGACAAATGTGAGACTGCTTTTTCAGATTTGAAGAAAATGGTCTTGACTGCACCAATTTTAAGTGGACCCAATTGGGAGCTACCTTTTCAAATTTCCTCAAATGCACCCAATACAATGATAGGAGCAGTTCTTGGTCAAGAAGAGGACAAGAAGCCCTATGCTATTTACTATATCAGAAAGAATATCACTCTTGCTGAATTAAACTATACAGAGACCAAAAAGGAATTCTTGGCTATCATTTATGCTATCAATAGATTTAGACATTATATAACTGGCTATCAAGTATTCATGTATACCGATCACTCTACCATTAGATATTTAGCTAACAAACCTATTACAAATGGAAGAGTGACTTGTTGGTTGTTGCTTTTACAGGAGTTTGATATAACTATCAAGGACCATCCAGGAAAGGAGAACATAGTTGCAGATTTCCTGTCTAGAGTTCAAAATTCAAATGACCCACTGGTAGTGGATGATTAGTTCCCTAATGAGAAATTTTTTGTTGTAGCAGTAAAAATGCCATGGTATGCAGATGTAGTGAATTATATGGCAGTAGGAAAGTTTCCAAGGCACTTGAAAACAAAGGAATGGAAGTTGATTATGCATTGCAGTTCTATATTCTCCTGGATCGGTGGATATGTTTTCCATATAGGATCTGATATGCATATACACAGATGAATCTGATAAGACAATATTTATGACATCTTGAGGGTCTGCCATGACGAACCTTGTGGCGGCAATTTTCCAGATTGCAGGACAGGGCACAAAGTATTACAAATGGGCTACTATTGGCCCACAATTTTTAAAGATGCCAAGAAACATGTCCAAGCATGTGATAGTTGTAAAATAATGGGCTGCCCTAGCCAATTTGATGAGATGACATTCTAGCCACAGTTGGTAGTAGAACCTTTCAAACGGTGGGCACTGGACTTTGTTGGGCCATTCAACTTGCCATCGAATCAAAAGGCCTACATACCGGTTGACACAGATTATGTGACGAAGTGGGTAGAAACAGTCTCTTTGTCGAGAGCTAGAGAAGAGTCTATGATCAATTTTATTTTTAAGATATTTGTGTAGTATGGCTTACCTAGGGAACTGATAACTGATGGAGGGGCATAATTTGTGCGAAATAAAATCATGGCCACTCTAAGGAACCACCATGTCACCCATAGATTCACCTCTCCCCACCACCCGTAGGCGAACGAGTAGGTTAAAAGCAAAAATAAAGTCCTTGAGACAATTCTCATTAAAACAGTCTCAACACATCCTCGGGATTGGGCTACTAGACTGCGAGAGGGCTTGTGGGTTTATTGCACAACATGGCGAAACACCATCGGATATTCTCTGTACCATCGGGTATTTGGAAAGGAACCATTTTTTCCCATTGAATATGAGATAAAGACTCTTAGAAAAACCCAGGGAATGGGGTTGGATTTGACACAGGCCCAAGTTAGAAGACTCCAACAAATAAATGAATTGGATGAAGCAAGGCTACTTTCTATACATCGCACTATAATTATTCAAAAAAAACGAGACAAGTGGCATGACAACCTCATCAAAAAGAAGACATTCCAGAAAGGAGATCGAACACTCCTCTACGACTCCAGATTCCAAGACTTCTAGGGTAAGTTACAAACAAGGTGGCTCGGGCCATACAAAATTCAAGAAGTACACAACAACAATACCATTACCTTGACCACCATAGATGGATCTCGCTCCGCCTTTCATGTCAATGGACACCGAGTGCACCTCAATGATAAACCACTTACGAGTCTTTTTTCCAGCAGGTGCGTGACGACCCCACTATCCAAATTTTAGCTGCAGGGGATGATCGCCTGAAAATTTTAAGTTCATAAAAATTTGTTATTTCCTCTTGTAAATATTGTATATATGTTTCCTGCAATTTATAGTTCTTTTCATCGTTGTATACAAGAATTCCATTTATTTTTCATTATTTTGTTTCTCATAGCCACATTTTTTTTTTCTTTTGTGTGTTTTGTTGTTCAATTCATTGAACAGTTGTTTTTTAATCAAATTGTACAACTGTCATTCAATTCAATTGAACGACTGAGGTTTTACTGTGTTTTTATTCCTGATATTCAATCCATTGAACAGTTTGTGTTCAATCAAATTGAACATCTTCCATTCAATTCGAGTGAATGGCTATTATTTTTTTGGTGTGTTTAGTTCTGCTGTTCAATCCATTGAACAGTTGATGTTCAATTGAATTGAACAACTACCATTGAATTCAATGGAACAACTATTTTTTTTAGTGTGTTTACTTCTGTTGTTCAATCCATTGAACGGTTGTCGTTCAATCGAATTGAACAACTACTGTTCAATTTAAGGGACAACTATTTTTTTAGCATGATTTTACTTTTGTTGTTCAAACCATTGAACAATTGTTGTTCAATTGAATTCAACAGCTGTTGTTCAGTCCAATTGAATGGCTGATTTCTTTTCTAGCTTGTTTTTTTCTTTCTCTTTCTCTTTATTTTTCGTTCAAAATGGTAATTTTTTTATCTTTTGATGATTTATTTTCGAATATCCGCTCTTCCTTTATACATCCTCACCATAAAAAAAAATTTTAGAAAAGGAACTGGCACCTAAAGAAGAGAAAAGAAGAGAAAAGCAATGATATTAATAATATTATGTTCTTTTGAAATTTTGATAGAAATCTCTACTTCGGAAGTTGACATGGTTTATTTGTATAATGAAGGGATGGATATCTCCTGTTCATACATATTATTACACAATTCATTACCATAGTATTATGTTGGTATATCTTTTGACACTCTCAATTGGTAATTCTCTTCGGCATGAGGATACAGGAATAAGAGCATCAATTGTATTGGAATTATTTTTACTTTGTACACCATCCCTAACTCTTAAGGAGTTAATAAGCCTCCCTCCGTTTATAATAAAAATAAAATATATCTTTATGTGAAAAAAAATTTAAAGCAGATAGAATAGGGGGTCTCATCACGAGCCAACCTACCATGATCATGAGGGTTTAACATGTTACATTCCCACAATGGACAACACACCAGGGTAGTGGCCTTCTCGATAGCTAAAACTGGTTGAAGGACAGGAGGTCTCATCACGAGCCAGCCTGATCACTCTGTTAAAATCCCCATGAATGGCACTATGACTATCTGGCCACCACACCAACATAATGGTCTCTCCATAAAACAAGCAAAATGTCTACTTTTAAATAGAGGATTTTGGCTCATTTCTGGGTTAAAATAGCAACCCTGTCGAGGCTATGGATGCCTGCTGGCAGTAGTGGCTCTATTTGTGGTATCGGAGTATTTTTCTAACAACATCCAAGTAATTTTATATGAACTATTTCCTATTGATCCATTCCTGAAGATAAATTCACTGCTTGAATAAGTGTTATCGTCATAAAAACCTACCCGCATAATCAACTATGAGTGAATTATCTTACCATGCCAAATTGAGTGATGACAACATCAATAATAATCTGTCACCTGTCATGCTTCTGTCATACTATGCCGTCAAAATAGGAAATATTTTTTATAATGATTTCTACTCTGATTTTCTCCCTTTTTGGTCATTTCCACTTGATGTAAAATTGTGATGACTACCAAATTCTAACTTTTACTTTGTGTGCATTCATGATTGATACCACCTTTCCTCTTTTCTTGACCTTAAAGGTCATGGACACCCTTCTCTCATTAGAGGGGGTACTAATATTAATAATGAATAAGCATGCGAATTAACCATGCGACTCCCTTCGGGTAGCGATTTGACGATAGAATCACTGCATTTACGTCATGTAGTCACATTTTTAATAATATATTTTATAAAATTCACATGCAGTGTTTAACCAGGTATCTCTATGCCTCCTTCCATGGAATATATGTCATTCATCACCCTTTCTATCATTTACATTGTGGAAAATAACCCAACCCATGATCTTCATCTGGTTCGTGGTTCAAATCCAGTTAAGATCTTGTTCCAAATCTTTGAGAACTATGCTTTAGAGTTGATCTAAAGTTCCTTTTGTGGACTGAAAATGTCAGGTCATAACGAAGGATGTTGGAGTGTGATATGAATCCAAGCCATACACTTTAATCTCTCCATGATCTATACTTATAGTAATCATTCTTGGGAAACCACATAATTAACTAACAAAAAAATTGCATGCAAGGTTATTTTCCCCACATTACTTGCGTGAAAAGAAAACACCAACAAAGGAAATATTGAGTGGCTCAATTCCATACCCTCACATTTGTTCAAACTACTTGAGGGCCTCTTTTCCATTCCCATGGATTGCATATGATGTGATCATCACAGTCCATAATAAAATACTTCATTGATGCATTTTTTCAAACACTTCCCATGTCTTCTCTATACATCTGAAATCAATTGTAATATGCCATCAAAAACAAAGTGTTATAGTCATACACTAGACATTAACAATACTCCAAATCAAGAAAAAACAAATCACAAAAGACTGAAAGCATAAAACTAGCAATAGACACCATGACTTAATTCCCATGGGTTCTTAATTCTTCCAAGGGAAATCTAAACCTGATCCTTCTTCAAGTTCTCATGGAAGTCTCCTTTACATGCAATTCCTTGCATCATACTTCCATAAACACATAATTTCCACGGCATAAAGAATAAAAAAAATATAGCATTACCTTACCTTGTTGTTCCAAGCTCGTTGCCTTGCGACAGCTCACACATGTGAATCACATGTTCCAAAGATCAAGACATCATATCTAGTAATTGAAATCAACCTTTACCAAGACTATAAACCATGTTATAATATGTTAGTTCCCTATATTACTAGTGTAGTCCCATATTGTTGTTAGTATAAGATCCTTATTGTTATTTTTGTACCCATGTAACCCCCATATTGATATCATTGTGCCCTTACATTATTATTGTTAGTTTGGCTAGGATTATATTGTGACCCCATCGACTCATATATATAGAAGGAGGTTTTTTCATTTGTGTCATCCAAGAATTGTTCATTTATGTAGTGTAAAGGAGGTTGCCCCCTCGAAGTGGCTTATTTATAAGGCATTGATCTCTCTTTTCTTCTAGTTTTGGAGCTCGTTTCATAACATTTGGTATCAGAGATTTGGATTCTAGGGTTTCGCTGCTTCAAACAGGTCATCATGGAATTTTCGCTATAACTTTTTTCTATAAAGGTTCTGAAGATGAAATTTTTATCACGTGAAACCGAAATCCCGAGGAACTTTGTGTAACAATTTTAGATCTTGGTTCACAATATTTTCGGAGATATGATCTGTGGAAGTTAGGGTTTTTTTCAGGTTCCCAAATTTCATCTGAAATAGGTGACTTGGGAAAATCATCATAACTCTCTCTCTGAGAATCATATTGGAATTCTATAAAAGGTGGCCAAAAGTACATATAATATAGTTTCATTTGTATCAATTTCATATTCAAAGGAGGAAACAGTGACACGTGGCACACCATAAAAGTTCACTCTACTGAACTAATCCATAATTAGGTCATTGTGGGAGATTGGCATAACTTTGTCGTGAAGCATCCAAATCAAGTCAGTCCTGTGGAATTCAAAATAAGTTTCAGAGGGATAATACAGGACCGAATTTTAGATATTGAAGATCCGAAATCACAGAGATAATTCAGTTTAAATATCAAGCTCCTCAAAACATAGAAAAAAATGTTTTTTTTTTTTTAATTTCAAATTTCAAAAGTCTTGTTTGAAAAATCAGTTTGAAGTGATTCCAAGGGAATATTGAAGCATAGATATCAATATTGGGTTCTAAAATTCCACCTAAAAATAATTCAACTCTTATTAAGCCCTCATAATACTCTACGATGACTCATGAATATGAAGAAGTGCAACATGATATATCAAAATTACAAGAGCAAGTGCACCAAATTTCACTCTCGCAAAGAGCAAAAAAAAAATGAAATGGAAGTTTTGAATAAAGACGTGGAAGCTAATATGGATGGTTTGAAGAAGGGCATGGAAGCTAATATGGATGATTTGAAGAAAGGTGTGGAATATAAGATGGATGGTTTGAATAATGGCATGGAAGACATGAAAGAAAAAATGGAAGGTTTGAAGGAAGGTTTGTCAAATTTGATACAAGAAATGATTCCTAATGGTGAAAATATAGTAGAGGAAACTAATGATGAGAACAAAATAAATGTTAATCATAATTTCATAAACTCTAATGTTGGATGGAAGACCCACCATATTCCAAAGATTGACACGAGGAAGTTCGATGGCAAGGATCCTGTAACATAGACACTACAGATGGAGCAATATTTTGATCTCAATAATGTGAAAAAAACAAAAAAGGTACACATTGGAACTTTATATTTAGAAAAAAAGTAAAATTGTATGGCATGTATGGATTTTCTCCCATAATTTTTTTTTCACTTGGTCAATTTTTACAGAGGAAATGATAGCACATTATGAGGATAAAAAGAGCAACACCTTCTTTAGCCAATTGATAAATCTCAAAAAAAAGGGTTCAGTGGTGGAGGACATTGAGGACTTCAAAAAATTGAATATAAGGGTAATTGATATTCCAAAGGAACACATAATTGATGTCTTCATAGGGACTTTAAAGGATAACATCCAACATGAGGTTTTCCTATGGGAACCTGATTCATTAGAGAAGGCATTCAGGTTGGCAAGAAAAATTGAATGTAAACTTATGGATAAAAGGAAGCCTACCACTCACATCTATAAATATGGAAGTGTTGCTACTCATAGACTTCCACAACCTAAAAGGTTGACACCACAACCATTGGTAGAAAAAAAAAAAAAAAGAGCTTTGCTACAGCGTTGATAGGAAATACATTAAAGGTCATAAGTGTGATGAGAAAAAAATATTTTACATAGATTGTGAAGAGGAGGAAAAAAATGAAAAAGAAACTTAAAAAGAAGAGGATATACACCAAGAACCAACCCTAGAGAAATAAGAAATGAATCTGACCATATCCTGTAATGCATTGGCAGGAATTACCACTCCTCAAACTATCAAGATAGAATGACATATCAAGAAGAAAAAGGTAATAGTGTTGATTGATTCGGGTAGTACCCATAATTTTATTCATTTTAAGGTAGCCTAGGAATTGAATTGCTTCCTATACCCAGCACCAGAATCTCAAGTGATGGTTGCAAATGGAGGAACTATAAATTTCTCTGGAAAAAGCCATAATATCTAGCTAACCATGGGGGAATATGTATTGAATAGTCCAATGCTTTCCACTCCAATGGGAGGTGCTGATTTTGTACTAGGAGTACAATGGTTACAATATTTGGGGACGATAGATTTTAATTTTCAATAACTTTTCTTGAACTTTTTTTCGGAAGGAAATGAAGTCGAATTACGGGATATTTCAGGGAGGCCGAGATAGATATTTAGCTCTAATGTCATGAAAAATCTTCTGAAGAAAGAACAACGAGGCATAATTTCATAATTATGCTTACTAGAAGTTCCAACATCAAAATCATCTATTTCTCCATATCTCCAAAAAGTCTTGGACAATCATTCCAAGGTGTTTGAAACTCCCAAAGGACTCCTAGCTATTCATGATCATGATCATGCTATTCATTTGATTCCAGGAAGTGTTCCTCCAGACATAAGGTCTTACATATATCATTATGTCCAAAAGAGCGAAATTGAATGTATGATTGCATAAATGTTAGAGGCCTGTATAATTCAACCTAGTCAAAGTTCTTTCTCTTCTCCAGTAGTATTGGTGCACAATAAGGATGGATCGTAGTGCATGTTTCCAGATTATAGTGAGCTGAATAAGCTCATTATTAAAGATAAATTTCCCATTTCTGTGATTTATGAATTATTGGATGAATTACATGGAGAAATTTATTTTACCAAGTTGGATCTTCGTTCAGGATATCATCAAATTAGAATGAAGACTGAAGATATTCCAAAAGCAACATTTTTAACTCATGAGGTTCGTTATGAATCTTTGTCATGCCTTTTGGCCTTACGGATTTACCTTCTACATTTCAAGGGTTGATGAATTCCATTTTCAAACCCTTCCTTAGAAACTTTGTGTTAGTATTTTTTGATGATATACTGATCTATAGTAGGTCTTGGAAGGATCATTTTCAACATGTTGACAGGGTGCTCAAACTATTGGAGGAGAAATAATTATATGAAAAAACCTCCAAATGTTTCTTTTGAGTACAAGAGATCGAATATCTAGGTCATATTTTATCTCACAAGGGTGTTAAGGTAAACCCTAACAAAATTAAATCCATTAAGTAATGGAAATTCCCCACAACCATAAAGAAGTTGCGAGGATTTCTCAGGTTAACATGGTATTATTGCAATTTTTTTAATAATTATGGGAGAATAGCAGAACCTCTAACAACATTATTGATGAAATATGAATTTCATGGACTCATGAAGAAACTAAGGCCTTTCAACATCATAATGAGGAAATGTGCCTAGCACCGGTATTAGCTACTCTAGACTTCAAAAAAACCTTTATTTTGCAATGTGATGCCTCAAGAAATGGAATTGGCATTGTTTTAATGCAAGAAGGAAGAACCATTTCTTTTGAAAGTTTTCCAATGATCTGAAAATGAAAGTATTTGTACTATTGTTCAAAGTATTCATTTCCATTAAATTAGGTGTGCAAAGTGTTTGTAATGTCTTACAAGTAAAACAAAGTGTTTTTGGTAACTGTTTATGATTTTAAGTGTGAGGGAATGTTAATTAAAATCATTGTTTAACATCTTGAATCTGAAATACACAATAGAATAACTTCACCATAATAACACAACAACATGATGAGGCAGTTCACCCCTCCTGGGCTACATCTTCCGGGTCCAAGGCTCCCAATGGGCATGTCCTTGCTATATTATGATGCTCAAATTGTACATATAGTGAGAAAAAGGCCTAGACAAGAAAAACCAGCTGTGAAAATGAATTCATAAGGCAGAAATAAGCTAATAATGACTTTTATTTCACCTAAAATAGTGAAGTGTAGCCCAATGCAGCTCCATTTCCCTCATGGCCCGGATGGCTCTCCAACCTTCCCCAAAGAAAACATGCCTGAAAAACACCTCTGTTGGCTCTACAACCTATCCCAATGGCTCCCAAATTCTTATAATACCCAAAATTGACCAAAATTTCGTCCAAATTGATCCAATATTGGAGAAGTTATGATCAAAACAACATTCTTCCCAATGCCAAGTAAAAATCCCACTAACTGTGGGAGAACTGGACTGAAGTTTCACAAAATGGCCGAATCTTTCCAGATTTGGTGGTATGATCTAGTTAGATATGGCATTAAATGTTAGGCAGTTGGCGGGGTCACATGGAACTCCGCCCAAACCGTCGGCGGAACCATTGGGTTTTACGTTAACCATAACGTTTTTTTCACGTGGCATTTAATATAACGTGGTCACATTGACTGTTTAATCCTGTGTTAAATCTATCGTTTGAAGGCCTTAAGGCCTTGGTTCTTGGCCTGGTGTCATATCACATGTGGGGGCTGGCCCCCTTTGCCGCCCGATGACTTTTAATTGAAACTTTATATGTAACCTTTAACCTTTGTAAATTGAGAACCAAAGTTGTGGCCTAACAGTAGGTGTGTGTGTTAGTTGGCGGGAGGTACGGGGTTCAAACCTATGGACTCACAAAATTTTTTCATAACCAAAAATCCACTGGCCTGGGGCCATGTGGTGGCCTCTGGGCCTACCACGTGGCAGCCCATGATTGGCCCTCCAAAATAAAAGCTAACCCACTATCAAATGAACACCTGCCACTTGTCGATTGCTGATTCATCTGCATGGAATATTCCATGGAAAATTTTGGAGAATATTTTGAGGAATATTCCTAGAATATTATTTCTTTTAATATCTTCCAAAGTCAAAGTCAACCCTGGTGAAACTGGATTTTTGAAGGATACTGTAAACTTCAAACCTGCATAACTTTCTCATACGATGTCGGATTTGAGTGCCATTCATGGTCCCAGAATTGCAGAGATGAGGCCTATATAGTCGTTTAGGTTTCAACCAATTCTAATAAATTCCATTTTTGAGCATTTTTTCAACTTAGGACATGATCACCTGATCACACCTCCCAAATGGGAAGCTTTTGGACCCCAAAAGCTCTCTTATTTACAGAAATTGAAGATGAGGAGACTGATTCTCCACTCTTCCAACCTTGAACCACTAAAATCTTC
Source organism: Pinus albicaulis (assembly GCA_034641835.2). Lineage (NCBI taxonomy): Eukaryota > Viridiplantae > Streptophyta > Pinopsida > Pinales > Pinaceae > Pinus > Pinus albicaulis. The sequence goes on along the minus strand of CM076575.1, from coordinate 1,902,921,257 downwards.
CTGACTTCATCAAATTGAGCTTCTCATAAAAAGATAAATTCTTCCTTGAATCTGATAACTGACCGTTGCTAACATTGACTGAGTCATGATGCAAATTTTTGAAATTTGCAGAACAAAAACTATAATTTGTAGAAATCATACTATTTCTACAATGGTCAAACTTCAAAGGAGACTAAAAATGAGATTCACCTTGCCGACTGTCCTTATGGCGAATTTTTGACAAGTGAGCCATGTACTTGCATCGAATCCTGATCAAGTTTTCTCGCCATGCCAATCTGCCATTTTGAAACCAACATTGACCCATGCTAAACTTTGTGTCCTCTTTGCTTGGATGGCTTTCCCTTTCTTGGATTCTTGCACCACCTTGCACTGACACTTTGTTCTCTGCACCGATCGACACCAAAGGCACTTTCCGCAACATCTTGTCATCTTCAAAAGACAACTTGCTTTCAGGCCAAAACATTTCATCATTTACATCAGCAATAACATGAATAGGATTATGTACAAAATCGTTTTGCTTAATCATCAACAAAGTCAAATTTTGACTTTCATTGACAAGCCTTTTCAATTGCCTTGCACAGACTAAAGAGGATTCTAGCTTCTTCTGATGTGCTCTCACAATAAAATCCTTACCATCCTTGAACAAGTGGTACTTGTTCTCATGGCGATGGAAGATCTCTTTTCTATCATATCAATATGGACTACCCAACACAACATTTGTAATGTCAAGCAATACTACATCTAGTTCAACCCAATCAACATAATGAGCTATTATGGCAAAGTGCAACATGCACTTTCTTGAGACTTGTAAATTATCATCCTTGTAAATCCATCCAACTGGATATGGATTTCGATGAGGTATGGTCTCAACTTTCAGCTTCTTGACTAAGTCTTCTGAGATGAGATTTGATTGAGGCCCACTATCAAATAGTGTGTCTATCTTTGTGTTTTTTGAGATTATCCTTATATGAAATAGCTCTATCCTCCTCTTTTCATTTTTAGCTTCTATGTGATAGTTTAAAGTGCTAGAACTGAGATTTGTTTCATTTACAACCTCTATCCCCTTTATGTTCCTTGGTACCATGGCTATGCTTTTAGTTTCATCACCTGATTCAAACCCTAAATCTTGTTCAACAGTTGCAATAGTGTTGCCCTTTTCTTTGGCTTTATCTTTATTTTTAAATTTCTTTTGTTTTAGCTCCAGATGAAGCTTCCAGAAATGGTCTTCATCGTGGCTTGTTTTGGAATAGTTTTTACAAAAGAACTTTCCTTTTCTTTCCTGGAATTTGCAATTATTTTCCTCCCTTTTTATTTTAATTCACTATCCATATTTGAATCAAAATATTGTTGACCTCTAGCCTCTAAATGCATAGCTTGTACACAAACTTCGTCTAGACTAGTAGGATTGAACATAGGGATAGTATGTATAATATAAGTGTGTAAACCACCTATATATTTCAGCAAGGTATCTTGACTATGCAAATCAATTCCAAGTAGTGAAGCCCTTATTCTAAACTCTTGAGTGTAATCTTGAACACTTTGTCCCTTAAGTTGTCTAAAACTTTGCCAATTCATGATAGCCTTTTGTAAATGAGCTAATGGATAAAATTACTACTTAATTGCAGAAATAAATTCAACCCATGATAAAGTAATCTTACCATGTTTTTTTATTTCATCCTTGGTCTTGGCTTCCCACCATACCAATGTTGCTCCTTCCATTCTTAAAGAGGCTAACTGAATCTTGGTGTTGTCTTCATCAAGGTTTTGTATACTCAAGTAAAATTCCAACTTTATTATCCAATTGTCAATTTTCTCTGCATTGACTTCACCGTTAAACATAGGCAACTCAAATTTAACATCAAGCTTTAAAAATGGACTTCTACTAGTGGTTTTAGACTTTTGAGATTGATTCACCGAAGTAGAGGATGATGATGTAGAGGAAGAGGATGAAGATGGGGATGGTGGATCATGATTTCCTCCGTGTCCTTTCTTTGGCTTGTCATCACTCTTCTTTCCTCCTAAAGAAGCCTCTCCTTCTTTCTAGTGTCTAGAACCTTCTCCAGCAAGCCTATCATTCCTTTCTTGTTAGAGTATCCTCACCATCTCTATCATGTCTAGGAAATCTTTTCGGAATACCCGTTCTTCATCTTTGGGATCAATGTCTCTAGGAGCTTCTCCTTCTCTTGAAGACATTCTTGAAGCTGCTTCTATAGCTCTTGGAGGTGGCTCTCTAGCCCTTCTTGGTTGTGGATTACCTTGTGCACTAACGAAATGTCTTTCACCTCTCTTGAGTTAAGCCTAGTAAGCATCAAAACTTGCAAACAATCAAATATATCTTTGCACAAAACAAATGCTGAGTAAAAATCTAGCTTCTGAGGCTCTAATCCTGAGCTCTGATACAATATGATCTGAAAATTAAAGTATTTTTACTATTGTTCAAAGTATTCATTTCCATTAAACTAGGTGTGCAAAGTGTTTGTAATGTCTTGCAAGTAAAACAAAGTGTTTTTGGTAACTGTTTATGAGTTTAAGTGTGAGGGAATGTTAATTAAAATTACTGTTTAACATCTTGAATCTGAAATATACACTAGAATAATTTCACCATAACAACACAACAACATGATGAGGTATTTCACCCCTCCTAGGCTACATCTGTCGAGTCCAAGGATCCCAATGGGCATGTCCTTGCTATATCATGCTGCTCAAATTGGTTATATAGTGAGAAAAAGGCATAAACAGGAAAAACCATCTATGAAAATGAACTCATAAGGTATAAATAAGATAATAATGACTCTTATTTCACCTAAAACAATGAAGTGTAGCCCAATGCAGCTCCATTTCCCTCATGGCCCTAATGGCTCTCCAAGATTCCTTGAAGAAAAAATGGCTGAAAAGCACCTCTGTTGGCTCTGAAACCTATCCCAATGGCTCCATAATGCTCAGAATACCCAAAATTGACCAAACTTTCGTCCAAATTGGTAGAATATTGGAGACATTATGATCAAAACAACATTCTGCCCAATGTCAAGTAAAAATCCCACTAAATATGAAAGAACTGGAGTTAAGTTCGACAAAATGGCCAAATCCCACTGGATTTCATGGTGCGCTATAGTTTATCTGGGCAGTTAGATATGGCATTAAATGTTAGGAAATTTGTGGGGTCACATGGACCTCTGCCCAAACCGCCGGCGGAACCGTTGGATTTTACGTTAACCATAACATTTTTTTCATGGTGGCATTAAATATAACGTGGTCACAATGACCGTTTAATCCTCTATTAACTCCGTCGGTTGAAGGCCTTAACGCCTTGGTTCTTGGCTCGGGGTCATATCACATGTGGGGGCTGGCCCCCTTTGCCGCCCACCGAATTTTAATTGAAACTTTATATATAACCTTTAACCTTTGTAAATTAAGAACCAAAGTTGTGGCCTAACGGTAGGCGCATGTTATTTGACGGGAGGTCCGGGGTTCAAACCTGCAGACTCAAAAAAAAATTTCATAACCAAAACTCCACCGGCCTGGGGCCATGTGGTGGCCTCTGGGCCTACCACGTGGCAGCCCATGATTGACCCACCAAAATAAAAGTCAACCCACTATCAAATGAACACCTGCCACTTGTCGATTATTGATTCGTCCAGATGGAATATTCCATGGAATATTTTGGAGAATATTTGGAGGAATATTCCCAAAATATTCCAAGGAATACTCCTTTTTTAAAATATTTTCCAAAGTGAAAGTCAACCCTGGTCAAACTGGATTTTTTAAGGATACTATAAACTTCAAACCTGCATAACTTTCTCATACGATGTTATATTTGAGTGTTGTTCACGGTGCCAGAATCACAACGATGAGAAATATCCGGTCGTTTAGGTTTCAACGAATTCTGAGAAATTCCATTTTGAACATTTTTTCAACTTAGGACATGATCACCTGATCATCCAATCAAAGGAAAGTATTTACAGAAAGTTATTTATGAGAAGGAAATGTTGGCAATACTACATGTGCTAAAGAAATGACGACCTTACGTAATGGGAAGACACTTCAAGGTAAAAACTGATCATGATAGGATGAAACTCTTTTTGGAACAAAGACTATCTTCAGAGGATCAACAAAAATGGGTCACAAATATCTTGGGTTATGACTTTGAAATCATTTACAAAATAGGGAAGCTAAATGTTGTTGCATATGCACTCTCAAGAAAGGATGAAGAGGTGGAAGCACTGCTTTGTGCCATTTCTATTATCTAACTAGATTGGATAACTGAAGCAAGGGATGAATGGAAGAAGGACAAAGAAGTATGGACACTCATTCAAAAGTTGCAACAAGATCCTAATACATCTTATACATTTAGTTAGAAAAATTATTCCTTATGGTACAAATGTCGCTTATATCTTTGTAAGTATTCCCAACTAAAAAAAAATATTCTTTTGGAATTGCACACTTCTCCTTTAGGAGGACACTCGGGATTTTTAAATAATTACCACAGGGTGAAGAAAGAATTTTTTTGGGATGGCCTTAAGTTTGATATTCAAAATTTCGTGGCGGAATGTTTGGTTTTCCAGCAAAATAAAGTTGAGACAATAAAGACCTCAATTCTTCTACAACCTTTATCCATTCCAAGTCAATGTTGGGAGGATATTTCAATGGATTTTATCACATTTTTACCTATGTCTGAAGGAAAGAGTGTCATCATAGTGGTAGTTGATAGACTTACCATGTATGCACACATTTTTGCATTGTCTCACCAATTTAAAGGAAGCAAAATTGCTACTGCATTTATGGAAACAATTCAAAGGCTACATGGAAACCCAAATATTATTGTAACTGACAGAGATCCCATTTTTATTGGAAATTTTTGGACGAAATTATTGTAATATCCCAAAACTAGGATTGCACAACAAGCCTGCTGAAATAACGCACTCCTGAGAATTCAGTGCATTGAAATTATTTTTCAGCTCCTGGATCCCTTAGATCAGCTCATCTAAGATCTAAATCCAAAAGGATAGCAAAAACAAATGAAACTAGGGGGGTTAAACAGATCTCCCACAAACTAGTCTAGCTGAAAATCACCCAAAGAGAGGGGTTGCAGCTATATGCAAGGACTGCTTCAAGAATAACATAGTTTATCAATTTACAAGTGTCATACCAACATGTAGGTTCATCATTCAGCTATACATTAGTAAATTAGATCTACAATGCATCTTATACAACATATAACAGAAAGGGAAAGATGATACAAGACAAAAGCCTCAAAATGAGCTGCTACAACAACATGAAATGGCAGAATAGGCTTGACAGTGTTATTTTCATTGTTGAAGCATGGAGTAGATTACAAATCAGATCTAAAGTAGATCTGTACACAAAATTTTAGATTTATATCAGATCTGTATACAAGAAAGGCTCTTTAATTCACTCCCCTTAGGGATCTCAGCAAAACATGAAGGTACAAGAGTAGATTTAAGATCTAAGTCATATATCTATAGAAGTATTTAGAAAATTATGAAGCACTACATATGTACCATATCAGATATGAAATAACATGGATTGGCTGGCCAATCCACGGATCACCACAGTGAAAGGAAGAGTCCAATCACTAGATATCTCTCCTCTAAAATGATGGCAAGTCACCCTGCAACTCTCCTCTTGCAAATAACGCAGTCATGGAAGAGGGAATGTGTTGTAGGCCCTGATAATGCTTTGGCCTACTACCAATGTGTGAATCTGAAGCTCAACCCACTAATGCACTCTTCCATGAGGCTAAAAGACACACTCACTGAGAAGAGGCACCAGTACAAGCTAGATCTAAACAGATCTAGTGTTCCACTTGCTGCAGCTCACATGGACAACCAAATCCTAAGCAGGACTGCGCTATAGATGCAAGATGTGGCTTGGCCAAATTTTGAATAGTGGACTAGACAAATAAGACTCCTCCAAGAGTTGCTCAAGGAAGGAGGTGGGAATCCTAAACAGGAGAACCCAAGAGGTGTGTCTAAATAGACAATACCTTCAGAAAATAATATCCTTCAACAACCTTTTCCTGTTGTCCTCCTCATTCTTTTATAGGGTGAAAGCCTTGTCAAACCCTAAACCACCTCAATGAGTTAGCCCCTTTTCACATGTGGAGCCTCCATCTAGAACTGCGTTGTGTATCCATGATGTTCATTGCACCTAGACTGCGATGTTGACTTGGTCAATATTGACCCCATATTGTGATTTAAACCCATTCACACCTGTAAGAGTTTATTTATATGGCCCAAATATGTCTCTTTTTACATAGCCATTGATTTATTAATGGGTTTTAGGAGTTTTACATGTCCTCCTTCACATTTTATTCATAAACATGAAATGCAAGGCTAAAACAAGGCAAAATAAGATATTCCCATTAGCTTGGGCTAAATGGGAATATTACAGTCCTCCCCTCCAAAATGTTTCTTGTCCTCAAGCAACTGATAAGGTGAGTGCTCCAATACTTCTCCTCCATTGGTGACATCATCAAAGATCAAGCTCCCATCATAATCTAGATGCTCACCAATCCAAACCCCCATGAATTGTTTCCCCAAAGTCCATATGAGATGTACAAGATCCATCCCACAAGGAAACAAGATCTCATGTGAAACACCCATGGGTTTCCTAATGTCCCCTCTGAAATATATAACACAAGGCACATGCATACCTCCCATCCTCCCTCTATAAATTCCCATAAAAAGTACAAGCATGTCATCACTATATGGGAGTACAACAATGTACAAACAAACAACAAGGTGCACATATGGAGGTGGGTCTTAGTCCCACATGTAGAACCAGTGTAATGCATCCCTTGCCTGCATTAAACCAAGATGTGGTAAGTGGTTTTCCCACCATTTATTTGCAGTCCATGCCATCTCACTGTAGCTTAATGTGTGAGATATGTTTGGTTCTTTAGGAAAGCACCCATCATGAAACAAGACCTCCCTTTGTCCACCAAGAGAGTGGCCAAGTAAAGAAATTTTTGTGGCCCCATATTTGCCATGAGATTGAAAAGATAAAACTCTCCTCCTTGGATTCATGGCCTGCATAAACATGGTCAAAGAATGCATACAATCAGAAAAATAAACTTGTTTTACATGAGCATATTCTTCACCAATAGTCCTCCCCATAAAATTGGAGTGGTGGATAAATCTATCTCCTCCCTCAAGAGAGGAAATAGAGTGTTGAATTAACTCTCCAATAGACTTATGTTGCTACCCCATCTCTGCAAATTTCATGCATCTTTGATAATGCTGATATAGTTCTCCTTCAAAGCCCTCCCAATAGTAACTCCTCAAGATGGTGTTGTTGAGCTTCATAAAATACTCTTGGCTAAAACAAAACTCCTCATAGGCCCATTGTAGTAACTTCTCCTTGAGCTTGGAGGCTCTAGATAAGAAGATACTACCATGATTATATATGACTCCATCAAGGACTAAATAGATTCCTTCATGCAACCAGTCATCAAGAATCAAGAAAGTATGAATATCCTTGGAATATTCCTTGGAATATTCTAGAACTGTGTTGTGTATCGATGAGGTTCATTGCACCTAGATTGCGTTGTTGAATTGGTCAAGGTTGACCCCATCCTATGATTTAAACCCATTCACACCTCCAAGAGTTTATTTACATGGCCCAGATATGTCTCTGTTTACATAGGCATTGATTTACTCATGGTTTTTAGGAGTTTTACATGTCCTCCTTCACATTTTATTCATAAACATGAAATGCAAGATAAAACAAGGCAAAATAAGATATTCCCATTAGCTTTGGCTAAATGGGAATATTACAATTATTTTCTTGTTTGGGTACTAAACTAGCTCATAGCTCATCTTATCATCCTCAAACTGATGGTCAAACTAAGATAGTGAAAAAATGTTTGGAAGGATTTCTTCGTAGTTTTGTATCTGATACACAAACACAATGGGTCAAGTGGTTACCTCTGGCTGAATGGTGATATAACACTTTCTTCCATACTATAGAAAAAATGACCCCATTTATGGCACTTTATGGATATCATCCACCGTCCATCACATCATATTTAAGAGAAAAATATAAGGTTCAAGCAATGGAAGATCACATCGAGCATCAACCACAAGTTCTCCAACCCTTAAAGGATAACTTAATTTTGGCACAAAATTGAATGAAACAATAGGGAGATCAACATCGTAGTGAGAGAAGTTTTGATGTAGGAGACTGGGTATTTTTACGGCTACAACCATAAAAAAAAATGTCCCTCAAGAAATATAAGAAGGATAATCAATTATCGCCAAAGTACTATGGTCCTTACAAGGTGTTGCAAAAGATTGGTACTATGGCATACAAATTGGAGCTTCCTGCTTATTTGCGAGTGCATCCAATTTTCCATGTTTCATGCTTAAATAAAGTTATAGGTGAAAAACTTCTAGTTCAAACAATATTGCCAGAAGTTGATGAGGAAGAAAAAATCATATTGGAACTTAAAGAAGTCAGGGAAATAAGAACTCGACAGCTACAAAATTGATGAATTTAGTGTATCTCATCAAGTGGAAGAACTTACCCATTGAAGATTCTACATGGGAGAATGAGAATTTTAACAGAAGCATCTAGAGCTACTCAAGCGTTGAAAACAACACTTTTTTGAAGCAGAGGGGCATGTTAGGTCCCTATATTACTAGTGTAGTCCCTTATTGTTGTTAGTATAACCCCCTTATTGTTATTTTTGTACCCATGTAACCACTGTATCCTTATTATTGTGCCCTTAAATTATTATTGTTAGGTCGGCTTGGAATATATTTCGACCCCATGGACTCCTATATATAGAAGGAGGTTTTTTCATTTGTATCATCCAATAATTTTTCATTTATGTAATGTAAAGGAGGCTTCCCCCTCGAAGTGGCTTATCTCTAAGGAATTGATCTCTCTTTTATTCTATTTATGGAGCTGGTTTCATAACATAATCAACAATAAACTCATAGATATAAATCATAACACTAAAACTAGCACACACTTGCACTCAAGTACATATCAGTTGTCTCAACACATAATGTGTTAGTATAACCATCTTAAAACAAAATCTTTCCTTCAGGAAATCTTATAAACAAATACTCTTGTCATGGAATTAATCAAATATTTGATCAACTTGTAAACATACCATTTTAGATAAACCAAATTTACCACATAATCAAACTCATACCTCAATGTATCTCAAGAGAGCCTATCACATTTGCACAAGTTGGTCCAGATTAATACGACAGAACATCACAAGTATATCATCTCATACTTAAATTTCATAATCATAACCATCTACATAGACCAATCCATACCAACACGATATATATAACATCAATATCTTAATGAAATAACAATCATCATTCATTTAACTAACATATAACAACAAGAAGTTAACATACAACATACTCATAAAAAACATAACATAATCATCAAGTTAATTAACATAAAACAACAACAACAATGCATATAACAACAAGTTACTACCATGCATGAAAACCTGACACGTGTATATGACTGCACCGATTAACTAGCCTCTATCATGCATGTAACCATAACACAAATAGATTGATAGGAATGTACCTAACCCTAATTCATATAAAAACCATTAACCAACATGCATGTATTCCCAACATACAAACCTATATGAAAATGTGTTCTTACCTTGAGGTCTCATGCTACAACCTCACTCTAATGATCTACATATCCTACTTTATCTCATCCAACACATTAGAATAAAGATGACACAAACTACACACAATGACCTCATAATTCATGTTTGACCTACTATACACGAATAATTATAACAAAGAAAATGAATGCATAACAACATATAGACACTTACATTCATAACAAATACATATATAAATGACATGCATTCATGACAAAAATCGTCCAACAACAAAATTATCAACTTCTATATGACAACATAGCTATAAAAATGACTACTACCATGCATAAATAATAAGAACATATACAACCTATATGCATGCATGACAAACACATTCTACCCATCCAGCCCAAGTGTTGAACCATGCTCTATTACCACTCTGTAACCACCTCCTCCCACATTTACCCACGCTACCCGGTCACTGGGGTAAACATGTGATGAGAGGCTACTATGATTTTATTCAACCTCCTACATGATTTTAAGGAAGAGGAATCGACGAAACATAAACAATCTGACCTTCCACACACGATACAAAACCTTCAGGAGCCAACCAACATTTCCAGGTGATCAACCCCAGATAAAATTCATCATTTCATTTATCTTGACCCTTAGCCACTCCCATGACAAGACTTGTAAGAGACCGAGGCCTTCCTAAAGCTCCCAAAGAAAGGAATGCCAGTGATTGTGGACTTTTTCAGATAGTTTTGTGCTAGCAGCCCCAAATTATGCGCCACTTTTTCAGGGCCATAACTCAAGCCACTACCCAGAACTTCATCAAAGATTCAGTAATGATAAATAATATGGGAACAATTGCACTAATGAAAAAAATTGATCAAGTACTTGACTGGAAACCTACTACCCATGATAGGAATTTCATAAAACCTATCACAGATACATAATCTACAAGTCATAACAACATATCTGAGCATAGGGGTCTCATATTTATTTGACGTTCACAAGGAAGCATTAATGTCTTATCACATTAGCTGAAATTATTATCTATTAGGTAATATATTCATTTTACATTCATTTACTAATAAAAACATGATGAAATCCATACATCAAGTCTGTCATAAAACATACTCATAGCCAACATATAAACAACTCAACTAATATCGATATAACAGTCATAAAATCCACATATGAAACGTTACACTTACACATGAATTACCAAGGACAATAAGCTCATAGTAATGTATTAAAATTAAAACTAGGTTCAAGACTTTCACAAACCACCCAACCATAGCTTGTGTGAACCATATATTTCTTTCACCCAATCACCCTCATGCCACATTGCAAGCATGAATGTTGGATCTCATGAAAAACGTCAATCAAATCCAAACCAAGGCTTCTAAAGGCAAAAACACCTCAACCCTCAGCTAGTGATTCCACCTCACGGTCAGAAATCATGAACCATCACCAGATTATGTACTTTAGGGATCAAACTAACGTATTTTTCAAAATGACATGTTATAGGAAAACTGGCCCATATATGATCATAAGAAATTTCACATTTTTTTCCCAGACCAGGCTGAGAAAATCCATAAAATTTAGGAATGTGAGTAGAAGAGGAGTTGGGAATGTTGTTTCTTTTATCGAAATAAATATGGCAAGGGAGGGTGGAGTTTTCAGCAATAAAAATCTCTCTTCCCTCCTTTCAATGTCATAATTGTTGATAGTGTTGCACCTGCCAACATTCAAGGGGTCTCCCCTATATGTGGTACCAATTATACCTCACACCATTTGGGATAGGAGACCCATTTGAAATACGATCCAGTTAACATTATCTTAGATATTTTCCTTGTCTCTAACTGTTATCAAGAGAGATGAGCACATATGCTCCTCTGAAAAGAAAGAAAGTGTGTCTCGTGAGTGTGCCTTTGAAAAGCAAGAAAGTGTGCCTCGTGACATGACATTGATGCCATGCACTGTGTGATGACATGGAAATGTCAAGTCATTTTTGTTGCTTCTTTATTTGTGTCTTCTTGAAAATGTATTTTGTCTACCTCCATATGGATTAGAGATAAGGATACTTCAATGATATTAGACCTTCAACTGCGGTCACAAACTTGTGTCCCTTTTCTTTCTCCTGATCGATCAACTTGTGTATTAAAATCCCAAGGTGTCATCTAGAAATTAATTCTTCTCCATATCCTTCTTCATCACCCTATCATGGTTTTATGGAGTACTTGGATCTGAAACTCACTCATGACAAGATGACATTAGTTCGATAAACCCTAGTCTAAGATGTTGCATGATGATCCACTTGTTGAACTAGAACTAGGTGACAGGTTGAGAAAGAGGCTCAGTGACTAGAGAATTGTGTAGCTCAGGCAGTCGAAGGTTGTGCTTGAGCCCTGAGATTTCGAAATGCACAGTGAAGGTAGGGAGAAAGTATAAATATTGATCAGTTGGGGAGCTCTGGGAGCCATGTTGAGGGCTTGAGCGTTGATTTTTCCTATTGCGTAGATCAAGATGTCATGGGTGAGACTTGAGCCTTCCGACTGCATAATGTACAATACTAACCGACGGGATAAAGAAAATCCACAAATTTTTGAGTCAGAGGTTGGGCTTAAGCACTCTGATTGCACAATGCACAGTCTTGGGAGGCAATAATTATGCATTGGGTAGTTCCAAGTGGAAGGCTTACATATTGACGGTGGGGAATGCACAATGTGTAGTTTAGGAGGGTTGGATGAGGCTAAGTTTCTTGGTCAGGAAGGTTTCCAGATTTGGATAAGTGTGCGATCAGTGAAAATTATGTGAATAGGAATAAGACTTAACTATGATCACACACTTAGAAAAATTTATGAAACAACATATTTCATCTAGAACACATGAAAAATACACTTCCCTGAGTGTGACAGTTGTGCAACAACTTACGACAAGTGCACACCAAATATACACTTTGCGATGATACTAACGACACTTGTGAGAGAATGCTTAAAACTTTTGAAATGAGTGTGATAGATGTTTACATGCTAGGATCAACTCATTTACACAAATATAACCCTTTCGAAACACCAAAAACATATGTTGCACGATGTGCGTCATTTAACATGTGAAAAGATGACACTTTGGTTTTCTTACAAATGGAAACAAAACACATAGAGAATACACATGCAGTGAGTCTTAATGCTTAGCACAATAGTATGAAAGACAAAACGAGGCTCTGAAATTTGGGTGCAAGCTAAAATTTTGGAGGGTGTTGTAGCAGTGACAACAGATGTCCATGCTTCGATGTTGAGAACACATTCATATTGAGAGTGGGCGGGTGATTTAATACAATAAATTTTTTAATTATATAAAAATTCATGAACCATAATAAAAATATCACATATGCATAGCATGGAACAAAATATTTATGTGGAATTATTTCAAGAGAAAACCACAAAAAATATTTTTATAACAATTTATAGGAATCAAACTACAATTACAAATATTTGTAGACATCGACTAATTTGAGACATCAATCCCCACTACTACGATTTTTTGTAGGAAGTAACCTGCTTGAGACGTTAATCCCCACCGGTGCAAATATTCACAAGCAGAAACCTACTGGAGACACCATTTTCAACTGCTTCAAATATTCATAGGAATCAACCTATTAAAGACACCAAAATCTATAATTGTTACAATTTCTCATTGGCAGCAACCTACATCATTGAGTTTGATTACAAATTTTTCATTCACTAATTATTTTAGCCACTTACACCACCATCAAATTAATTTACTACCTCTAGCTTCACTAATTTTGTGTCTCCCAAAACTTCTTGTTTTCATCCTCGTCCCAAGAACGAACTTCTACAACATTTTGTGTATGCAATTTTGAAAAACGTTTTCTAACAACAAGTTAAAACAAATATTCCATGTTGACATATTTCAAACAAATTTCAAGATCATTAAAAAATCCTAACTTCTACAAGAAATATCTCCAAAATTAGATGAACCAAGGTATAGAATTTATATCATAGGCACATAGAGATATTTCCTTTTTATCCTTATTATTTCACAATATGAAACATATTATAATAAAAATTTTAGTGCAAATTCCAAATTCACTTGTTTGAAGCATATTTATAGAGCATTGAAGAACCCAAAATATCTTAGAGCATATCTCTGAAAGTATACTGAAAAAATGACCAAATATTTTACCACAAGTACATAAATATATCACCATTATCCATTCATAATTTCATAGTATGAAATATCCCAGAAGAAAATTTATAGAAAAAATTCCAAGATGACTCTTTCACTCCATAAATAAAATTTTCCTACAACTTTAAAACCCCAAGAGTATTACCCATATTCTCTTGCACATTTAAAATATATTCACTATAAGATGATGTTAAAATGAACTAATATATCCTTTATTTATAGCGTTTATAAAATCACTTATAGGACCAACTTGTATGTAATATTCCCAAATGGGGAATGCAGTAATAAAATGCAGAATGACAGAAAAATAACACAGGTCATCATAGCCAAAGTAGGAGGCCAATATGGAGACCCTTAATTTGTATTTACAGCAGTAAAATAGATGTAAAAGATGGCCCATAAGATGCATAACAGGAAATGCAAGTCTCCAATCTAAGAAAATCCTCAAAATGAGGTGTTGCAACCATGTATTAAGACTGGAAAAAGCCTTACAACATTATTTTGTTGGTCTGCAACAACTGTAGATTACACTTTAGATCTAGAGAAGATAAGTGCATGAAAATTCAGATGTATAACAGATCCATACACTATGTAGGCTCCTCTTCAGAATCCTGTTGGGGTTTTCAGCATTACACCATGTACAAGTTGTAGATATGAGATCTAAGTCTGTAGATCTACAGAAATATTCAGATCTGGAAAGTGGATCTGATCTGAAATGAACAATAGAATGATCACCTCCAAGAGATCTCCAAAGTGAAGGGCAGACCCCCAACACTTGAAAACCAACTCTCCAAATGGTGTGCCCAAACACCCTCCAACTGCACCTACAGGAATAACGCAGATTTGGAAGTAAAACTGCATTGTAGGGATCAAATTGTGGTTGACCACATGCCAAGATCAGAAAATGAAGCTCAAGTCATCCAATACTCTCCTCCCAATGGATTAGAAGCCTCCTCCACTAAAAAGGAGCACTAAAATGGCCTAGATATGAAAATATCTAGCCTCCACTTGATGTACCTTGCAAAGGCAACCAAACCCTCAACAGGATCTGTGTTGTTGTTGAAAGAAGAAGCTTGGCCTTCAACCAGATAGTGGACAATAAAATGCAAACTCTCCCAAGAGCTACTCAATGGGAAGGGGTGGGATTCCCGACCAGGAACACCCAATGCTAAATAGCATTAATTATCATCTAAACAGCAAGAGAATGATATATGCCTAAACAGACAATATATTCAGAAATATAATAATAATCAACAACCTTCTAATGCTGCCATCCTCTTCCTTTTATAAGTTAAGAGCTTGTAAACCCTAAATCACTTCTAATGAGATCACTTTTTTCACACAAGGAATCTCCATCTAAAACTGCGTTGCGCCTCACTGATGGCCACTCCTCCATGACAATGTTGTAGATTTGGTCAAGGTTGACCCAGTCAAAATGTCGAGATCCTTTCACACCTAAGGGTGCTTGATTTAGCAGCCAAGATTTATCCTTTTCACATTTGACATTGATTTATTCATTATTTAGTAGTATTATGGACCTCCTTTGTACTTTTGTTCTTTAAACAAATTGATAAACCAAAAATAAATATTCCAATTAATTCATGACTAATTGGGAATATTACCGTCCTCCCCTCCCAAATGTTTCTTTTCCTCAAGTGATTGACAAGGTGAGTGTTGCAACTCTTCTCCTCCTCCATTAGTGACACCAACATGTGATAAGATTCCTCGATAAGCTAAGTGTTCACCAATCCAACCCTCCATGAATTTCTCCTCCAAAGTTCTCATGAGATGTAAATAATCCATCTGATAAGGAGACAATAGCTTAAATGAAACAAACATGGTTTTCCCAATGTTCTCCCTGAAATATGCAGCATAAGATACATGGAGAATCTCCATCCCATAGGGCACATACATACCTCCCACCCTCCCTCCATACATTCCCATAAAAATTACAAGTACATCATCCATGTATGGGATCAAAACTACATATATACAAACAGTAATTTGTGAATATGGAGGTGGGTCATAGTCCCACATGTGGAACCAGCGCAGTGCCTCTCCTAACTGCCTTAGATCATGACGTGGTAAGTGGTTTCCCCGCCACTTGCTTTCTGCCCATGTCATTTCACCATGGCTGAAATTGTGAGATATATTTGGTTCTTTAGGAATGCACCCATCATGAAACATAACTCCCTTTGTCCTCCAAGGGAGTGGCCATGTTTAAAAAATTTTGTGGCCCAAAGTTGGCCATGAAGATTATAAGGTACAATACTCCTCCTTGGAGTCATGGCCTGCATATACATGGTGAAATAATACAAACAATAATCAAATGAAACATCATTTACATGAGCATATTTTTCACCAAATTTTTTCCTCAAACAAATGGAGTGGTGCATAGATTTGTCCCCTTTCTCAAAAAGAGAAAGAGATGGTTGAGTTAACTCCTCCATAGAGTTATGTTGTTGCCCCATCTCCACATGGTACATGCATCCTTGAAAATGTTGATGTAGTTCTCCTCCAAAGCCTTTCCAAGTATAGCTCCTCGTGATGAAGTTGTAGAACCTCATGGAAGATGTGTGGCTGAAAAAAAACTCTTCATAGGCCCTTTGTAGCAATTTCTCCTTGAGCTTGGAGGCTCTAGACAAGAAGATCCTACCATAATAATAGATTACTCCTTCTTGGAATGAATAGCCCACTTCATGTAGTTGGTCATCAAGTATCATGCATTTATATAGATTCTTGGAGTAACCCACCAACAGTTGGGATTTCGAATATGGATCAATCTCCCATAGTGACAACGTTGATGATCTATCAACAGAAATCTTTGTAATATTGTTGCTCTCCTCCTTAACATCTCCCATGCCAAAGGTATATATTGGAAGGTCATTCCTTCCATGCATCTCCTCCCACAACGCGGAATCTGAAATGAGAGTGGGTAATGATGATATTTGGAGAAGATCTCCCTCCTCCTTGAACCTACCCAAGATTCCCAGCGTTGTATCATTGTCTTCGAATGCTCCCATCCCTCCTGGATCTATGCTTGGAGCATCATGTTGTGATACATTTCCCACAAAATCTGAATCAGGTGGCCTCCCAGGTTGTTTTCCACTAGATAATAGTATCCCATGCAACAATCTCATGAGCATGATAGATGGGGTTGTAAGTTCCTTGCTTCCACTATGCAAATCCATCTTTATTTTCTGTGTGGAAGTCATATGTGAGGGATATGTATGCATGCCCTTTATCATTTGAGTTTCACCACTCTTCTTATCCACCCATTCCGTTTTCAAATCCTCCCAATCAGTGGTGACTTTTCCCAATGTAATCAATCATTGAAAACCCAAAATCAAATTGGTGTCAGGTATTTCAACCACAAATAAGTGATCAATCAATCTATATGTCCCCATGGTTATTGATAAGGATGGTACATAATGCATGCATTGCATTGTTCTATCTCCTGGGAAAAAAATAGATAATCCCTCAAAAGCGTCAGTGGGTATTTCCCTCCTTTGCACTAGTTGGGCATCAATGAAATTGTGGGTAGCCCCACTATCAATCAAAACAGAAAACCTCTAATTCAAGATGGAACCTTGAACTCTTACGGTCAAGTACTTAGGTACTCCACTCAAAGATGCAATAGCCCCTCCAATAGGAGAAAATGCTCCATTCCCATCTCTTGATGGTGTTGGATCTCCTCGTACAGTGTCAGTGTTGTGACCTCTTCTTGGTTCATTTTCTTCCTCCTCCTCATCATTTAAGAAGACCGCTATGTAATGTGATTTTCCCACAGTACATCTATGTATAGGTGCCCATGATTCTTGGAAAGTGAAGCAGAGCTTCCTTCTTCTTAGATCTCCCTGGAAATCATCATCAATAGGTTTCTTCTATTAGCTCTCCTTATAAGGAGCAGCCTTTTCTTCCTTTCCCTTTGAAGAAAAAGAGGGCTCATGCTGAAAATTTTCCTTTGCTTTTGGGAAGGCATCTTGAAGGTCTCTAGCCCTTTTAATAACATCATGTAGGTTAGTGGTCTTGGTATATTTAACCAACCCATGAAGAGGTTCATCTAAACCATCAATGAACATGTACACCCTTCTTTCTACAGACAAATCAGGAACCATAACATAAAGTCTTAAAAATTCAAAGACGTAAGTTTCTGTATTACCTGATTGTTTCAACTTTGCTAGGCTATGAATGGTGCCTCTGAATCTCTCCTATCAAATATTTCCACCAGCCTTCTAGTGAAATTTGAATACGAAGTCACATTGGCATGACCAAATGTAGACAAGCCATGGAACCACCAGTCATGTGCTTCGCCTTCAAGGTGCAGCGCTGCAATCTCAATAGCCTCCATCTCTGGAACCTTGTTCAATTGAAAGTAGATGTCAAGTTTTTCTACCCAATATTTGGTGGAACACTTGGATGACCCATCAAAATTGGGTAAAAATAATCTGCCCATAGTGTGGTTTCGATCATGATTATGAATGAATCCACCACCTCTATCATGATGCCTTGGTCCTCTATTTTCCTTTCTGTGACAAACCTCTTCAAAACTCAAGTGATCTTTGAATCTCTAATTTTGAGACTCATATTCTTCAAAATAGTCTTCAACAGATTCATGCTCTTGAAACCCTTCATTTCCCACAGCTAAAAATGTAGGCATGGTAGAGTGTTGGGAAACTTGTGGCTAATGCACTGTTTGATCATTCCAGTGATGAGACATGGCAGAGCCTTCTCCAAGATGAAATCCTTTAGGGGATTCCTTGATTATTTCCATTCTCATCTCTTTTATCTCTCTAGGAATATATTCCATGGCTCTATGAAGGATCTTAGGAAAATCCTTACCTTCACCTTCACCTCCAGATAAAGGGGCTTTACCCTTGTCTTCATTATCATTTGTGTAATCAAACCTATTTTTTCTTCTCTTTGGATACCTCTTCTCTCAGTCAGTAAGAGGCCCTTCTTCTTCAAAAGACATATTGGCTCCTTAGAAAGCACAGGCTACGCCAAGATGATGCTCTGATACCACTGTAATATTCCCAAATGGGGAATGCAGTAATAGAATGAAGAATGATAGAAAAATAATGAAAATCATCATAGAAAAATTAGGAGGCCAATATGGAGACCCTTCATTTGTATTTACAGTAGAAAAATAGATGTAAACGATGGCCCATAAGATGCATAACAGGAAATACAAGTCTCTAATGTAAGAAAATCCTCAAAATGAGGTACTGCAACCATGTACTAAGATTGGAAATTGTCTTACATCATTATTTTATTGGTCTACAACATATGTAGATTACAGTTTAGATCTAGAGTAGATAAGTGCATGAAAATTCAGATCTATAACAGGTCCATACACTATATAGGCTCCTCTTCAGAATCCCCTTGGGGTTTTTAGCATTACACCATGTACAAGTTGTAGATATGAGGTCTAAGTCTATAGATCTATAGAAATGTTTAGATCTCGAAATTGGATCTGATCTGAAATGAACAACAGAATGATCACCTCCAAGAGATCTCCAAAGTGAAGGGTAGATCCCTAACACTTGAAAACCAACTCTCCAAATGGTGTGCCCAAACACCCTGCAACTGCACCTACAAGAATAACGCAAATATGGAAGTAAAAATATGTAGTAGGGATCAAAATGTGGTTGGCCACATGCCAAGATCAACAAAATGAAGCTCAAGTCATCCAATACTCTCCTCCCAATGGATTAGAAGCATCCTCCACTGAAAAGGAGCATTGAAATGGCCTAGATCTGAAAAGATATAGCCTCCACTTGTTGTAGCTTGCAAAGACAACCAAACCCTGAACGGAATCTGCGTTGTAGTTGAAATAAGTGGGAAGAGGTGGGATTCTTGACCAGGAACACCCAATGCTAAACAACATTAATTCTAAGCTAAACAACAGGAGAATGATATATGTCTAAACAACCAATATATAGAAATATAATAATCATGAGCAACCTTCTAATGCTGCCATCCTCTTCCTTTTATAAGTTACAAGATTGCAAACCCTAAATCACTTCCAATGAGATCACTTCTTTCACACAAGGCATCTCCATCTAAAACTGCATTGTGACTCATTTATGGCCACTTCTCCATGACAGATTTGTAGATTTGGTCAAGGTTGACCCGGTCAAAATGACCAGCCCCTTTCACACCTAAGGGTGCTTGATTTAACAGCCAAGATTTAGAATTTTCACATTTGGCATTGATTTATTCATTATTTAGGAGTATTATGGACCTCCTTTGTACTTTTATTCTTTAAACAAAGTGATAAAACAAAAACAAATATTCCAATTAGTTCATGACTAATTTGGAATATTAGATTGTAAAACAATCCAGGTCAACCTATACTTTTGATCTAAGTCGACTAGAAAAATATTTCATATATCTTCATTCCTATGGAGTTAGAGGGACTGAAATATAATATTGGAAATGTATGAAAATAATATTTTCAACGATATATCTTATGATCCCATTGATCTAGATCTTTAAAGTAAAAAGGACTTCAGAATTAGGGTATCCAAAATGGAGATCAAAAGCCCAAAATCAATATCTTTGATAATCTCCATCTTGTCATTTTTATCATAGATATTTGTGGTCTCCCCCTATGTTTGACATAAATGGAAACAATATTTCAAATAATATCTCACTTTTTCATTGAAGACAACCCTTAGTCAAATTTTCAAAAATATTTTAGCACTCCCTCTATCTATAACATTCTTCGTGTGTGCAATTCTTCCTTTATATGCAACTTCTACCCCTTTGATATAAATGGAAAAGGGATGATCCCCCTGACCTTTTTCTTCCATCTATTGATACTATTAAGTGGGTATCATCCCAATATTCTATCTATGATATTCAAATGCTTCTCTAGGAAGACATTTGGTAAAAGCATTTGCAACATGTTCCTTGGTCACAATGTACTCTACATTGAAACTTTGTTCAACTACTTATTCTATCAGGAAGTTGTATTTAATGGGAATTTGATTCATATTTTAGTGCATAACATGATTCTTCGAGATTTTGATTTCACTTGTGTTGTTGTATTTGATTTATATTGGCTTATCATGTTCCACATTGATGCCCTTTAGTGTCTACTTGATTTATAGAATGTGTGTGCAACATGATGCTACTACAATATACTTATATTCAATTATGGATAGAGATATTGAAGTCTGTTTCTTTCTCAACCATGATAATGGATGATTTATTATAAAAACTTCTCTTCCAATTATACGTTTAACAATGTTACCAAGTTATGGAAAAAAATTGAAGATGACTTTATCACTCCATAAATAACATTTTCATCCACCTTTAAAAACCCAAGAGTATTCCCCATCTTCTCTTGCACACCTCAAATATTTTCTCTTGGATGATATTCAAATGATCTGATATATCCTTTATTTATAGAGTTTATATTTTTTCTTATAATGCCAAATTTGAAAACTAGATAGGAAAATCATACAAAATATTTCATATTTCCCCATTCCTATGGAGTCAGAGGGAGAGAAATATACTATTAAAAAGGCCTCATAATATTCTATTCAACCACATATATTTTTCCCCCATTTTATCTAGGTATTTATATTGAAAATATCTTCAAAGATAGGGTATCAGAACTAGCCATCAAAATCCAAAATAAAATATTTTCAATAATCTCCATCTTGTAATGTTTATCATGCACATATGTAGTATCCCACTATATTTGAAATAAATGAAAACAATATTTAAAATAGCCTCCCACTTTTTCATTGATGACAACCCTTATTCAATTCTTCAACAATAATTTAGTACTCGCTATGTCGAAGATTCTCTTTGTGTGTGCAATTCTTCCTCTATCTACAACTTCTTCCCCTTTAACATAAATTACAAAGGGATCTTCCCTTTATTTTTTTTCTTCCATTTACTCATGACATAAGGGGGTAATCATTCCAAGCCTCTATCTATTATATTCATATATTCCTCTGGGAAGAAGTTTTGTAAAAATATTTACAACATGTTCCTTGGTCAGAATGTATTATAGATCGACACTATGCTCAACTACTTGCTCTCTTAGGAAGTTGTATTTGATGGGAATATGCATCATATTTTAGTGCATAGCATGATTATTTGAAACGTTGATTTCACTTTTGTTATTTTAGTTGACTAATATTAGGTAATCATATTTTTTGTTTTGGATTTGATGCAATGGTGGACCAAATCCCTTTATTATTTGGTAGCCTTGTTGCTACCTGCAAGAGATCCCACAATAAAATTGTTAGAATGAAATACAAAAACAAACTCAAAATGTAGCTAAAAATAATATACAAAACACAAACTTATGAATAATATGAAAGAAATAAACATAAGAGAGTGGGAAGCAAAACCCTCTTTATTAGATGATGTAAAGAGATACAATACTCATCCTAGAGACATTAAAGGGAGTATGGTGATAAATTTTTCTCTAAAAATTTCCTAAAGAAAGGTCCATCTCCTCTATCCTATGCAAGAAAAATCTCTCCTCAAAGAAGCCATATGAAAGCTCTCAAAGATGAAATCCATATATATGCAAAGCTTACTACCTTAGCAATTTTGGAAATGTAATTTTGGAAAAACTTCTTTTTCTTCTTAGCTCTCATTTTGTTGGTATATATAGGCCCAATTCCAATACTTGGCTCCCCATAACTTACTTATGAGAATACGATTGGTAGGAGACAAGAAGAGTCCTTTGGGGGCTCCTTAATTCAAATCCAAGAGTAAAATGGTTCAAGACTATGCCATTAAGGATTTTCCTTTCAATATAAGTTGTCTCATTCAATGTGAAGTGGTCACCCAAGCTACTGAGTTGTCACTTTGTGAATCAGTGGATATCAAAGAAAAGACAATAGTGATTTGTGTAAAAATTGTTTTACCGCCTTTCTACGGTAATGAAACCAAAATTTGGGTGTAGGCTAAAATTTTGGAGGGTGTTGTAGAAATGACTAAAACACATGTCCATGCTTCAATGTTGAAAACACACTAATTTTGAGAGTGGGCAGGTGATTTAATACAATAAATTTTTTAATTATATAAACATTCATGGACAATAATAAAAATATCACATAAGAATAACATGGAACAAAATATTTATGTGGAAGTATTTCAAGAGAAAACCACAGAAATTAATTTTATAACTATTTATAGGAAGCAACATACAATTACAAATATTTGTAGACATCAACTAATTGGAGACATCTGTTGGAACAACTAATCCTACATGGGTAGGTGTGGAATACAAAAAGTCACAATGGAGTCCAAGTGACCTTGGAATGTGAAACCAAGAGTCACACCATTGTATTATAAATGTACATCATGTGTACTGGAAAAATATGAAAGCCTCACGCTTATCTTTCAATGTGTGTTGAGTCTCTTGTGTGTGTGTGTTTATTCTCCTCATACACCATGTTTGTGCTTAACATGGTATCAGAGCGAGCGATTGCTGGCCCTACTCCAAATTGATTGAGCCATTTGTGTTTATGGTCTGTGCATATCTGCAAAAATTCTTGACATTTTTGTAGCACTCAAAGTTTCTACAGCAGTGTTTTTACCACATTCATCAAGCCTTTTGCAGCATTCAGAAATTGGCACATTCAGAAATTTCGTCTTGAAGAAGAGCAGCATTTGGAGGGCATTCTGCAGGTTTTCGCACTGCACATCTAAAGGTGATTTTCTGAAGAAATTGACATTTGAAGACAAGTTTTCCATCATTGCAAAACAGCTCTTTGAAGGAAATTTTAGCTGCTTTAAAGGCCCCTTGCACTAGTGTTTCAGCCGCACATATTTTGCAGAAATATTATATTGACATTGTATTGATATTACTTCTTCATTCATAGTTGCAATCAAGACTTGAAGTGTAAATTTGAGTTGTTGGATTGTTGATTGCCCTCCATCATTTGAGGAGCAGATTTTGTAATTTGTGAATTCTTTAGAGTCATTTGTATTTGTTGAATCACATTGTAAACGGGTGCATTTTCGGTTGAAACCGACACCCTTTCATTTTTGAGCCTAAGTTGTTGAAATGGATAAAATCAATGAGGCATTAGTGTTGTTGAATAACCTCATTCATTCCAATGTTGATGACATGATAAAAATGAGCAAGAATGCTCTTTGTAACATTCAAAGTTGTTTGCTAGATGCACAAGAAAAAGATCGAGTTTTGTGAAGTTGGAAACTCAAATAACAAGATGAAATTCACAAAAGAGTCATCATTTTGAACCTCGTTTTCGTCGTAAGATTGAAGGAATCCATCGTAAGAAAGAAGATAAAGTTTGCAATGTACGTATTCCACGCCATCTGGAAAGCAGCATTTTCTGCGTATATATTCAACCTCGTGACTTCTCAAGCCCATCACGTACTGGGAAGAGCTTGTTCACAACAGCAGCATAACTAGTCTTGGATATGACATGATAAACCTTTGGTAGTCCGTACCTTACACAAATCCCATCATATTCTGTAAGTGTTGATTCCTCATATATGACAGCTTCTACAGTTATTCCGTTTCCAGATCCTGCTCCACAACAACAATCACAGATCGTAAAATGCCAACACTGTGATCGAGTTGGCCATATGAAAGATCACTGTTTTGATCTTCATCCATGCAAGCACTGTGGTCGGCACACTCATTCTTCAGACAGATGCTTCAGAAACAAGCCTCCTGCAAGAACCAAGATTCATTTTGGATGGATCGCTTCTTGGCAATGGGCATCAGCAACCAAGAAGATGTTTACGACACATGTTAGAACTTGTTCACGGATATTGAGCAAACTTGCAGTTGAGTTTTCGCCATCATCTCACCTTGTCCCTGACAGGGGGGAAAATGGTGGTCATGTACAAGCTTCGACGTCAAATCAAGCGAGCCTGAGCCACAATCTCTCATTCCATGTTTAGAGTTGTAGCCAGAGACACAGCAGTTCAAGCGAGCCTGAGCCACAATTTGTCATTCCAGATTCAGAGATGTAGCCAGAGACACGGATGCCTATGAGCATGCCTTTGGTTGGTGGACAACCTTAAACCATCATCTTTGGTTGGTGGATAGCCTAAAACCATCACAGATAGTAGACCTCCCTTCTTTTAGGTTGAAGGTCTCCCTTTCATATATGAGGAACACTTCCTCTAGCAGAAGCCTTCAGCTTCTTGCCAGCTTTGGTTGAGTTCCAAGAAATGCTTCAAGCATTCCAGAGTTGTTGGTAATCCTAAAACCATCACAAGTAGTAGACCTCCCTTATTTTAGGTTGAAGGTCTCCCTTTTTTATGAGAGGGATACCTCTTGCGTGCTTTCAACTTCGCCGCCTTTGAAGATTTCAGAACCCAGTCATCATGGCTATGTTCTGCTGTTGGTATCATCCTCAAACCACCTTTTTCCAACATTTCGTAGATTTGATTCAAATTTCAAGGGCTCATGTATACTTAAGATTTGTATTACAACTCTTTCTTTATGCTCACATACCCCCTTCTATTGCGTATGTTGAACTGGGTTTCTCATATGGGTAGGTGTGGAATACGAAAAGTCACAATGGAGTCCAATTGACCTTGGAATGTGAAACCAAGAGTCACACCATTGTATTATAAATGTACATCATGTGTAATGGAAAAATATGAAAGCCTCACGCTTATCTTTCATCGTGTGTTGAGTCTCTTGTGTGTGTGTGTTTATTCTCCTCATACACCATGTGTGTGCTTAACATGGTGTTTAACAACATCAATCCCCAATACTATAATTTTTTGTAGGAACTAACCTGCTCGAGACGTTAATCCCCACTGGTGAAAATATTCACAAGCAGGAACCTACTAGAGACCCCATTCTAAACTTCTTCAAATATTCATAGGAATCAACCTATTAGAGACACCAATCTCCATTGTTATAGTTTCTCATAGGCACCAACCTACATCATTGAGTGTGCTTACTTCCACCACCATCAAATTCATTTACTACTTCTAGCTTCACTAATTTTGTGTCTCCCAAAACTTATTCAAGATCATTGAAAAAATCCTAACTTCTACAAAAATATCTCCAAATTTAGATGAACCAAAGTATAGAATTTATATCACAAGTACATAGAGATATTTCCTTGTTCTCCTTATTATTTCACAATATGAAACATCTTATAAAAACAATTATAGTGGAAATTCCAAACTGACTTGTTTGAAGCATATTTAAAGAGCATTGAAGAACCCAAAATATCTGAGAGCATATCTCTAAAATAATACTAAAACAATGATCAAATATATTACCACAAGTACATAAATATCTCACCTTTATCCATTTAAAATTTCATAGTTTGGAATATCCTAGAAGAAAATTTATAGAAAAATTTCCAAGATGACTCGTTCACTCCATAAATCAAATTTTCCTACACCTTTAAAACCCCAAGAGTATTTCCCATATTCTCTTGCACATTTAAAATATATTTTATCTTAGATTATGTTCTAATGAACTAATATATCCTTTATTTATAGCATTTATAAAATCACTTATAGGACCAACTTGTAAAACAATCTAGGTCAACCTATACTTTCGAGCTCTATCGACTAGAAAAATATTGCATATATCTTGATCCCTGTGGAGTTAGAGGGAGTTCAATATAATATTGGAAAGGTATAAAAATAATATTTTCAACCATATATCTTATGATCCCATTTGATCTATGTCTTTAAAGTAAAAAGGCCTTCAAAAGTAGGGTATCCAAAATGGAGATCAAAAGCCCAAAATCAATATTTTTTATAATCTCTATCTTGTCATTTTTATCATAGATATTTGTGGTCTCCCCCTATATTTGACATAAATGGAAACAATATTTCAAATAATATCCCACTTTGTCATTGAAGACAACCCTTAGTCAAACTTTCAGCAATATTTTAGCACTCCCTCTATCTATAACATTCTTTGTGTGTGCAATTCTTCCTCTATTATATGCAACTTCTCCCCCTTTGACTTAAATGGAAAAGGGATGATCTCCCTAACCTTTTTCTTCCATTTACTGATACTATCAAGTGGGTATCATTACAAGCTTCTATCTATGATATTCAAATGCTTCTATGGGAAGAAGTTTGGCAAAAACATTTGCAACATGTTCCTTGCTCGCAATGTACTCTAGATTGAAACTTTGTTAAACTACTTATTCTATCAGGAAGTTTTATTTAATGGGAATATGATTCATATTATAATGCATAACATGATTCTTTGAAATTTTGATTTCACTTATGTTTTTGTATTCATTTTCCACATTGATGTCCTTTAGTGTCTACTTCATTTAGAGAATGTGTGTGCAATATGATGCTACTAAAATATATTTATATTCAATTATCGATAGATATATTGATGTTTATTTATTTCTCAACCATGATAATGGATGATTTCTTATAAAAAATTCTCTTCCAATTATACTTTTAACAATGTTACCAAGTTATAGCAAAAAATCCATTATGACTTGATCACTCCATAAATAACATTTTCCTCCACCTTTAAAAACCCAAGAGTATTCCCCATCTTCTCTTGCACACCTCAAATATCTTCTCTTGCATGACATTCAAATGATCTCATATATCCTTTATTTATAGAATTTATATGTTTACTTATAGGGCCAAATTTGAAAACTAGTTAGGCCAATCATACAAAATATTTCATATTTCCCCATTCCTATGGAGTTATAGGAAGTGAAATATATTATTGAAAAGGACACATAATAGTATATTCAACCACATATATTTTTCCCCCATTTTATCTAGGTATTTATATTGAAAATAACTT
Source organism: Pinus albicaulis (assembly GCA_034641835.2). Lineage (NCBI taxonomy): Eukaryota > Viridiplantae > Streptophyta > Pinopsida > Pinales > Pinaceae > Pinus > Pinus albicaulis. Next base: position 1,902,893,658 of record CM076575.1, on the reverse strand, counting down.
CAAAGATAGGATACTTCATAACTAGGCATCAAAATACAAAATTCAATATTTTCAATAATATCCATCTTGTAATGTTTATCATGGCCCTATGTAGTATCCCACTATATTTGAAATAAATGAAAACAATATTTCAAATAACCTCCCACTTTTTCATTGATCTCAACCCTTATTCAATTCTTCAACAAAAATTTAGTACTCTCTATGTCGAATATTCTCTTTCTATGTGCAATTCTTCCTCTATCTACAACTTGTTCCTCTTTAACATAAATTACAAAGGGATTTTTTTTTCTTCCATTTACTCATGACAGGAGGGGGGTTTCATTCGAAGCCTCTATCTATGATATTAAAATGTTTCTCTCGGAAGAAGTTTGGTTAAATTATTTGCAACATGTTTCTTGGTCACAATGAATTATAGATCGACACTATGCTCAGCTACGCGTTCTTTTAGGAAGTTGTATTTGATGGGAATATGCATCATATTTTAGTGCATAACATAATTATTTGAAACGTTGATTTCACTTGTGTTATTGTAGCTGAATAGGATTAGGTAATCATATTTTTAGTTTTGGATTTTATGCAATAGTGGACCAAATCCTTTTATTCTATGGTAGCCTCATTGTTACCTACAAGAGAGCCAAAAATAAAATGGTTAGAATGAAACAAAAACTTATGAAGAATCTGAAATAAATAAGAATGAGAGAGTGGGAAGAAAAACCCTCCTTATTAGATGATGTAAAGAGATACAATACTCATCCTAGAGACATTAAAGGGAGTATGGTGAGAAATGGTGCTCTAAAAATTTTCTAAAGAAAGGTCCATCTCCTCTACATCCTATGCAAGAAAATTCTCTCCTCAAAGAAGTCATACGAAAGCTCTCAATGATGAAATCCATTTATATGCAAAGCTTACTACCTTATAAATTTTGGAAACATAACTTTGGAAAAACTTTGTTTTCTTCTTAGCTCTCATTTTTTTGGTATATATAGGCCCAATTCCAATCCTTGGCTCCCCCTAACTCATTTATGAGAATAGGATTGGTGGGAGACAAGAAGAGTCCTTTGGGGGCTCCTCAATTCAAATCCAAGAGTAGAATGGCTCAAGACTATGCCATCAAGTTTTCCTTTCAGTAGAAGTTGTCTCTTTCAAAGTGAAGTGGTCACTCGAGCTACTGAGTTGTCACTTTGTGAATCAATGGATATCAAGGAAAAGACGACACTGATTTGTGTAAAAACTACTATAGTGTCTTTGTGCGGTTTGATTTATTAAATGAACCTTAAGGACACTTGGTTTTTTTTGCTACATGATTTTTTCCATTTTCACTAGTACACTAAGTATACATGTCTTTTTTTGATGTTGCGGATATCTTGATGCATACGATTCAATGCTCTTTTTCTTACTGCTAACAATTTCCCCCTGATTTTTGAGGTTAGGAGAAAATGTATAGCTGAAATTCGTCACATTTTCTATGTCTTATGGTACTTGGGAGAGAGATAATTTCTTATTCAGACGGAGTTGAGTGGATCCTTCAAATGAGATGATAAAATGTAGCACTGATAAAGGGTATATACAAAAATATCTATATCATGCAAGCATGTCCCATGCTAATGACCATTACTTTGACTCAAATGATTACAAATTCAAAAAAAGAATTCTGTCAAAATATGTTGAAGAGATCATCTGTTGTATATGGAAGTAGATAATTTCTTTACTCTTGGGGGTTTCTCTTAGAAATGGATGTTGTATGTGCCCCCATGCATGAGGCATTTTTGAAGAGAAATGTAACTCAAGCGATGAAAGCAGTACCCCAGATACAGGTAAGAGAAACAGTGTTGGGGAAGTTCTATGAAGAGGTGAAGATGGCGATAGCACTAATGGGGATTAAATCGACCAAGATTTGGGAGCTCCTCAATGGGGGGGATTTTTGAGTGTCATGTGTGAGAATCTGGGCTCATCAATCCCTATAGAAGAAAAACTAGCGAAATGTATTAAATCCATGCATGTTATCTAAAAGTAGTCATTATGAAAGGGTACTAATAAATCTTTTCCCTTCCTAAGAAATGACGTCAAGAGTTATGTCAAAGAAGATGACTCACACAGTGGTTGTGAAGGAGAGGGGAGAGAACGATTGATGTATATATGTATTTTTGCAAGGTCATATTTCGAGGATGAAAAAATCGTTTTTCTTATTCAAACATTCCATTTCATGTAATGAGAAGGAGGCCACTCCAAATATGTTCATTTTGGTGACGAAACACCGACCATTTCAACCATCTAGTGTTTGGTTGCAGTTTTATTTATGTTCATACTCAATAACATCTATTTTTTTGCATCGAGCATGTCATTTGAGTATACATCTATCAATTGGTAATGAAATTCAACTGTGTAAATTACTACGTGATTTGTGCCACCATGTCTTTATTGAAAGAGGTGTTTGACATTTTCCAAAAGAAACACCAACCGATCGTATGAGCACAGATTCTTGAAAGCATTAATCATGTTGTAATGGATGATCAGGTGAATAAGTAATGCGAGAATGTTTTTTTCTCAGGGGTATATTAGTGCACATGCAAAACCACATGGTCGCAATTATGAGGTGGGGACATTTTACTATGTCTTCAGGTTGATCAAATGTAAAATTTCAAGATTTATTTTAAATTCATCGCCATAAGTGTCCATGTGCTTCACTCGCATGAAAAATTAACAAATATTAAGCATCATGCACTAAGTCAATGATTGGGTCACTACTTTTTCATCTTTTCTATTCGAAGTCACTTTATTCTCAGCATGAACATTTAACAAATATTAAGCATCATGCACTAAGTCAATGATTGGGTCTCTACTTTTTCATCTTTTCTATTCGGAGTCACTTTATTCTCATCCACAAATAAGATGTAAATATAGAAAGCCAATCATTGGGTTAGTGCATAGTGCTTAATATTTATTGTGTTAACTAAACATTCTACATTTTGGACATTTTAGCCCAAATCTTGCAAAATGTTTTTGGGAAAATTTTAATTTTTGTTTTTTAAAATGGGTTTTTGAATACATATATGGTTGTATATCTTTATTTATAATATGATTTTATCAGATATTTAAGCTACGTGTAATAACAAATGTGGAGATATCAAATAGAAATTAGAAGAGCAAACATATTGCAGAGATTACACACAAATAATTTGTATGTTACTACTTCTAAACCAAAATACATCAGACATATAGTGCATATGAGATCCAAAAACTAATCTACAACCAATATAAAATAGTAAAAGTATAAATTATGAAATAAGAGAATATTATTGAGAAAATTTCTCAACAAACTCCAACAACCAATAAACACAAATTTCCAATATACTATTGTAAGCTTTAATTCTAAGTACCTCTCTTAACACTTACATTACAAACTTTTAAAATGACAAAAATAAATTAAATCACAAATTACAGTTCACATATAAATAGCATTTATCTGATATAATCTCCGTACCCGATAGTAAATTTAAAGCGCATTGTCCCTGCATTCCTTAATTTATAAATCTCTAATTCCTTAAGGAGCTAGATATATATTATTGATGATCACGATGCACCCATCTGTGTTTTGTTAGGGTTCCAATTTTGGATGAGCCGATCGGTACATATCTGCAGGTAGCCTAGCCTTAACACATAGACACACATACACATAGGTGTACCACCCCAAAAACAACTCTTGGATTACCAACTTAAATAATTATGCCATGACTCACCAACCTAATAATCATGGTCCTCAGATCCATTACATAGGCACACCAACCTTAATGATATTCATAACTTGGCCCACTAGCCTAACATGTAGAAACACATAGAGGAGTACGAGCCTCATGAGTCTTAGGCTCACCAACCAACACATATTATATATTGATATTACATTAATCATTTGGGTAATATCAACTGCCCTCAACTGGATAAGGAACAAACCCTAGTAGCCTCTAGCTTACAAACTCATGCCGCCAATTAGCCCTTGTCTAAGTGGTGCACCCATTATTTTCTCCTATTAGTCCCTTGAGTCTCATTCCACCACGTTTGAGATGAATTATGATGAGAAATGGATGTTCTGAGATTCAACGGCTCCAAGAGTCGTTGTTTCTCTTCTAAGCCCTCCAGGTACCCCAAAATCCCTCAAGAAATTCATCTTTCATTCTTTCTTCCCATGTTCTCTATGATGTTGATGGTCTTAGGCAATTGAATCATCAGTGAAACAACAACCATGATTAGTCCTCATGTCAGACACATCATCTATACTGTAACATATCACTTCCATTATGCATGCATGTCATACTCATGATACAAGTACATTTAAACTGTATACATACACATTTCATATTCTCCAATATGCATACTGATGGGTTCCATTAATAGGTATATTTTCAACTTCATTATGATACCCTACAACCCTTAAAAATATAGTTTTCTCACCTAAATTCACATTTTTTGTCATAATATTCTTAGTAAGAAGATTAAAAGGTGGTTTTCATATTGTGTGGCCTAATGTGATTAAATTGCAAGAAAAAGAAGAATTTTTGAGGCATTTACTATGCAGGGCCTTGATGGAAACAACCAAGAGAGAATCTAGGCAGATTGTCCACCTACTTAACTCTCTAACTGGCCTTAGGCTCACATGATTCTCACTCAAGGCTCGAATTCACTATCATTTGAGGGACTCCAAGTCCATGTGAATATTAAGGAGAACGACATCCATAATTCTCGGGATCTTGGAGGGAATCACTTATATTTTCAAGGGAGATTCCATCAACTACCTTTTTGTATAAATAAACCAACTGAAAGGTTCAATAGGTTTTGAGTTTTTGATTCAACTAAGAATAGCTAGTGAGCCTAGTGCTTCAAATTTTTATTCTTGACTTTCATATGATGTATGAGACTATTATTTCCTATTAATGTGAAGTTTACCATTGATATGCATCTGAGTTAGTTTTATAGGGATGAAACCCTTGGGTTTGGGCACAACCCACAGGCTTTAGTCCCTCTTCAATTATAAGTAAGCTATAAAAATTTGTGATTGTAGGCTTACCTATTACCTGTATTGTGGGAAGAGTGATTGGAAAGATTCACAATATAACTCCAAAATTATTTTTTTATGATTTCTTGGAAATGTGTAGAAGTAAGTTGTGATCCTTTTGCATGCTTAGTCTCTAAAAATTAGGATTTAGTTGACTAATCATAACAGTGTTTTGAAATAGAATATATTTTAGTCAAATCCAACTCAACGTTTCCATGATAGTCTATCTCGCTGTGTTATTGGTTATTTGATGCATGTATTTGGCTAGTTGCAGGGTTATGGTGATCTGCAGGGGTGGGCACATCTTTCCATATCCATGTGGACCTTTCCATGTTATTCCTTGTACCTAAAACTACTCCCAAACCTGTTTTCACAATCATTCTGTTAAGGAAAATGGAAGACACTGTGGGAATCAACCTTGGTGGAAGATAGACCTTTGAGAGGTCCTATCTTAGCTAGGGGACTCCCCCACCCTTAATTCACTTCCTCCACTCATCATCGATATTATCCTACCCTCAAGACCCCATTTCTATCATTAAAATATTCTCAGAACCCCTCCTGTAGCAAAATAGGGCCTCCTGTAGCAATACATGACCTCTTGTAGTAGCACCGATAGCAGCCTTGTAACAGTGTTATTTTTAATCAGTTTTTCTTCCCACTTCGAACATAACCTAGTTAAGTTGAATAATGTCCCCAAAATTGTGATTTGATGGTTAAGGAAGAATTCAAGACCACTCTAACCTCCTCTTTTCCCCACTGCAACCAACAAACAGTAAAAAAAATTTAGAATTAGATTTTTTATTTATAAGCATGTTAACTGTTAGATTCCTTATTTTCAAGCAAATGTAAAGTATATCAAAGATACATGAAGGTAGGTTACTGATTTGATTCAATGTGAAAACTAGAGTAGCTTTACTTCTACAAGTATCATGCAATGTCAATTAGCTGTTTAATGAATTCCATTTTCACTTTCATAATTAGAATTAGGTTCAATTATGCTTTCATGAGAATTTTTCACTATAATTAGTTGGAGGAATGGTATTTTAACACCTTGATTTGATTTCATCACTAAGGGTGATATGGGTAGAACATAACATACTATCAGGGATAATTTTAAGGATGAAAATTTATCTTAAAGTTTAGAAACGTTGGAAAATCCCATTAGTCCATAATATGCAATATGAAAAATGTTTGGAGATATTTTTGTAAAAATATTCAAATTTCTAATAAGTTTATATAGTCGTTATATAAATTTTTTGTGATTCTTAGGGTAAAATAATTTCAAACTATAAAATTTGGGCGAATAATTTTTAGAAAAAAATTGAAATTAGTGAATCTGTTTTTTGAAAAGGTATAGAAAATTATCCCACCTGCAAATATTAGCCCCTAAAATTTTCCCTTCCTACTGTGCATCTAGCACTATGACATCTATGTTTTTAAGAACCCCGGGTTGATAATTTGAGTTAAGAAGCCCTTAGGAGTTGCAACACTCTTGGTGAAATACTAAGGTGCATCACATACTACTGCATACATCACATATGACATTTCCTAACAATTGACAAGAGAAGGTTTTAAGAGGTTCTAATATTCATTCCCTTGTCTATCATGAATTTAATAATATGGTTGTCTTATTTCTCAGGTTGTCCCCTAATAAAACATGGGAATTCATTAATTTCCATTGTTATGAACCTATTAGTATTATTGTAGATGGTAGTGCTCTAATAATTGGGCACAAAATTATTTATAAAGATGAAAATTTAAATCGTATATGTGTTGGTATACATCAAATGTTACTGTTGGAATCAATGATTCTCATACCTTTCACAAACTCACACAACAATAATCTTTGCTTCATTCCTATTGAACGAATTTCATATGTGACCATTCACTTCCAATACAATAGCATCACAATGATTACTCCATTGAAATGAAGTTTTTAAGGAGGAATAACACCATCTTTCCAAATAATTTGTAACCTTTTACCAAACCAACCTTTCAAGTTGGTCATACATTTATTGAAATGGATTTATTAATATGACAACATGTAAAAATATGTTTTAAGATGTAACAAGTTACCCATCCCTAAAGTTTCATGCTTATCATTATGAGGCATTCCAAAAAAAATGCACATCTGTATTCTCATTAGGTAAAGGTACCTTTATGAGCACTTTTCTCCACGTGAAAGGTAATATTTAGGGGATTTTTTGCTTAACCGAATTAGCACAGGAATCCTGATTCAAGAAAATATTGACATGGACAATAATTCAACTTGGATTTTGGCCTTACTTTCATACATATATAGGACAAGAGATTATTAATTCATTTTTTGGATTGATAGCATCTCATCTATAAATAATAAGGTTCCTTGCATCTAAATCATTATTTAATCATTTATCTAAAATGACTTTGCTAACTTTCTCCATCCCATGCCAAAATGAAGTATAAGATTACCATTTCCAAAATCCTCTCCTCAAATTGTTGTTGGAATTAATACTCTATAATTGTTTGATGTATAACATGTGATCACATGTTTGTTAGAGTATAAGCACAAAATACACGCATAAATTATCTCTGAGAAATGAATCCACGTGGATGTTGAGAATTATACTTCTTAAAAACCCTGTCATCACAACTATTTCTTGATTTTGCTGAAAAATATTATGTTATTAAAAATAGAAATTATGAAAATTATCCAAATAAGTATTCTAAAAGTTCCCATCTAATTCTACTCAATATTTCACTCTTCCTCCAAATATGTGAATTGAATTCTAATGCATGCGGGAAACATGTTAAAATATAGTTAGAAACCTGCAATATAAGGCATGATGCCCTCCTAGAATATTGATCTCTAGATGATCATCAAACATTGATACACCGCAACTCCTGAGCAAGGTCTGGCTAGAATAAGGATTTGCAATGACATATAGAAAAGGTACTCATGAACTATTGATATTGAATGGTAAACTATGTTATGTTTAGTTAATTATGTGTGTTTCCCATGTACCATCGATGTTGGACCATTCAAATGCATGTATGAGAAATTATTGAGATTAATACCAAAATTTAACATTCCTTTGGTATGTCTTAGAATCAATTCTGCAATATTATAGTGAAAAACTCTGGGTGAAGTATGAACCTGGATGCAAGACTTACAAGAAAATTGATTTATGACCTAGTCAACGTTAATTAAATTTCTTTTTGACTGTTACCAAAATGCTTCATCTACATTGTTGGAATCACTTTTGAGTGCTTGAACCCTATTTCATATGATATAGTGTTTGGTCTATAGTTAAAATTTATCATTCTTATTTTTTCAGTAGTTCTTTCACATACTTTGCTTGCAATATCAAAAATTTTTCCTTATCTTACCGTACTTCCAAACATTAACAATATTGAACAAGAGACAAATTTATCATCTACATCAACAACAAGAATGAACTCCTTACTTTATATCTTGATGTGCAAGTTAGGATATGAAGCACTCCTTTGAAATCCAATTTGTTTTAGAAGGTGATGTAGCTGCATCCAAACAGGTTTGAATTCAAGTTCGAATCTACAGATGAAAAGACGAGTATGCAAACAGTCATGCAATTTGGGGTAAAATTTGTTTAACCGATACTAGAATTTATGTAACTGATTAATAATTAATGGTCTGCAATGTGTGTGTTTGAGAAGATAAAGAGTTTCCTTGAGCGATCTCAATCGACTCTTTTCTAATCTATATAGACAATGAGCCTGTAATGCATGAGGGATGGAGCGAGTGAGCACAATGTAGTCTGAGGTGAACTTTTTTACTAAGGCTGCAATGCCTTAGATATTTGTACTCGGTTTTATAAATAATAGAATTGTTTCTATGTGGATCTGGTTGCGTCTGGGTATTGTTTGCTTATGTTTTTCCATGAATGAAATCCCATTTTAAGAGTTAGTTTCTATACTCCATGATTGGCTATCGATCACTGTAAGGATCGATAGCGATCCAGCAAAATTTTTTCATAGCATGAGATTTGTTATAGAACATGGTGGATTTTAATATGGGTCAGGCCTTCAATAGGAATTTTAAATGCAGAGAATGAATCGAATGGAGGAAGTAAGCAGTGTTAAAATTTTTTTGTTGAACTTGTTAAATCTGCATTGAATTCCATTGTCGAATTGATATCAGATTGCATCGAATATTATTAAGCGTGTTAATCGACCCATAGCATCTAGACAGAGAAGGCGGGCTTGGAAGAAAAAAGAACCCATGACAATCCTGAATGAATGTGCCCAATTGAGTCGAGTGGTTTTGATCAGCCAATAGGTGGTTTTCACAATTCTAAAAGGTAATAAGTTGGATTGTGAAATAAAATGTGATAATGTTCTTTGTAATACATGTAGCAAAGGTGGTATGTTAAGAACCGGCCTTTTCGCATTTTATTTTTGGGTTAACGTTTTGTCCTGTAAATTTTGTGACTCCCGTCTGATCCCTAGTCAGTTGAGATCGACGGCCTTCGCACTATTAAGTTGTGAGGGTGCTAAGCCAAGGTATGACCAGCATTTGATAATTATTCATTAAATAATTGGGATCTGAATATGTGGGGTCAAAGAAATATAAGCGTTGGTTATAATGTTTAACATAATCATGTCACTGTTCAAAGCCGTGACCCAAGTGTCAGTATTTGTTGAAAGGGGTTGAACGATTGATTCATGGTATTATGACATTACATTGCCAAGGATTTTTCAAAGGAGATGGTTCGCAATACCCATGTGGATTGCATGTGTCATTAAAATGGCATAGTGGAGGCAGAGTGGGACCATAACCCATAGGCCTAGTATCAGTTTCAAAGATTTGGGCAACGAATTGCAGTATTGACATGGAAAAGGAGCTTGTGGGGTGAACCTGCTAATAGTGGGGTTGCGCTCCCCATCAAGTGGTATCCGAGCAGGGAAGATGATTTCCTGCGGAGAATGAGTTCGCGTACAGAGGAAGAAGAGGTACAGTTTGTGAAAATTTGTAAGCTGGTGATTTTCTTCTGTATTGTGAAGGTAGCAGCAGAGGAAGGTGAGAAGATTGCAGCAGCCTAGTGTAGGAGTGCTCAACTGGTTCCACAGGAGTGAACCAAAGAGATGTGGAGAGCCGGAGCTTAGGAGAGAAGCTTGGTGAGGTATCTGGTAGCAGGGAGACTTGCTATTGCAGAGGTTTTGTTGCAGCTCACAGAGGACAATTCTGCAGAGGATGCGGGTGAGAATCAGGAGATGTTGCTACAGGAAGATCACAAAGAGTAGTTCCACAGATGACGTGGTTAGACTTGCTGGCAGTTGGAGAAGACATATGACTAGGAGGTCAGAAATTTTTTTGCCTCGGGAGTCTGATGCAGGGGAATCCAAATAGGTTTGAATTCAAGTTTGAATCTGCAGATGAAAAGACGAGTATGCGAACAATCATACAATTTGGGGTAAAATTTGTTTAGCCGATACTGTAATTTATGTAACTGATTAATAATTAATGGTCTGCAATGTGTGCATTTGAGAATACCAAGAGTTTCCTTGAGCGATATCAATTGATTCTTTTCTAATCTATATAGACAGCGAGCCTGTAATGCGTGAGGGACGAAGCAAGTGAACACAATGTAGTCTGAGGTGAACTTTGTTACTAAGGCTGAAATGCCTTTGTACTCGGTTCTATAAATAATAGAATTGTTTCTATGTGGATTTGGTTGCATCTGTGTATTGTTTGCTTATGTTTTTCCATGAATGAAATCTCGTTTTATGAGTTAGTTTCTATACTCCATGATCGGCTATCGACGACCGCACTTCGATAAACATCCGTTGTAAAACTTTATTACAGTATGAGATTGGAAACAGAACATGGTGATTTTACCTGGGCCTGTGCCTTCAATATAGGAATTCAGCTTGTTAACAGAATCGAATGGAGTGATTTGGGCGTTGTTAACATTGTTTTTTGAACGTGTTAAATCTACATGGAATTTCGTTGTCGAATTGATATCAGATTGCACTGACTCATATTAAGGTGTTAATCGAATTCAAAGAACGATGGAGAATACAAGCTGAAGAAAAATAACCCATGAAAACATCGAATAAAATCAAATGCAATTGGAGTTTCAGTGCGTTTGACGCCGGCCGAATAGGTGGTTTTCACAATTCTAAAAGGTAATAAGTTGGATTGTGAAATAAAATGTGATAGTGTTCTTTGTAAGACACGTAGCAGAGGTGGTATGTTAAAAACCGGCCTTTTCGCATTTTATTTTTGGGTTAATGTTATTTCCTGTAAATTTTGTGACTCTTGTCTGATCCCTAGTCAGTTGAGATCGACAGCATTCGCACTATTAAGTTGTGAGGGTGCTAAGCCAAGGTATGACCAACATTTGATAATTATTCATTAAATAATCGGGATCTGAATATGTGGGGTCAGAGGAATATAAGCGTTGGTTATAATGTTTAACATAATCACGTCACGGTTCAAAGCCGTGAGCCAAGTGTCAGTATTTGTTTAAAGGGGTTGAATTATTGATTCATGGTATTATGACATTACATTGCCAAGGAGTTTTCAAAGGAGATGGTTCGCAATACCCATGTGGATTGCATGTGTCATTAAAATGGCGCAGTGGAGGTAGAGTGGGACCATAACCCATAGGCCTAGGATCGGTTTCAAATATTTGGGCTACGAATTGCAGTATTGACATGGAAAATGAGCTAGGAGCTTGTGGGGTGAACCTGCTAATAGTGGGGTTGCGCTCCCCATCAGAAGGTCATCAGTTTTCATGTACAAATCCTTCACCTCATAAAATGATTTTACCATTCTACAAATAAATTTTTCCTTATCCTTCACCTCAAATCATTATTAATATGTCATGTAAACCTTTCATTTAAGGTTCCAATTTGGGAATTCACTCTTCAACCTCAAACATTAGACACTGGCCCAACCTATGATGCCAAATCCAATGCTAGTATGCTTTAGCTTGTTATTAATTTTTCAATCAGATCAAGAGTGTGTTAGGGTCAAGGCTTCAAGGTGAAACTCTTAACCCCCATGTCATAATATGAATTGGGTTACTTCATCTTTACATATTTATCTTAAGATTCTAGAGCATAGATACAGTTGAGGCTTTAAGAGGAAACACTCAACCCTCAAACCTATCCAAAGACACGACCACTCAATATGCTACGCAAGAAAAACCCCAACTTTGTAAATAGGTGGACCAACAAAGCAGTTTTTAACACCATTCATCAGGCATATGGGTTTCCGAACAAGGAAACATCAATAGTCACTTTCACATAATCTTGTACTTGGGTTAGAACATATAGCTCATGTTAACCCAAATACTTCATGTAAAGATACTCAAAGTTCAACTCAAATCTTATTTCAGGCTGTCGATGATCATTATGTACACTTGAAGCTATATGTGTGTGTTTTTGTGTGTGTGTGTGTTTTTACATACATGCCAAAACACCATTTATGTCCACCATTCACCATTTAATTATGATTATACGAGAACTGCACAAGGTTGAAATATGAGCAATACAACCTTCTAAATATATTCTAATAGTCTCCTTTAATCACGGTGTATTGGGTATTTGAATCATTGTAGCTATGGGTATTCTTTCTGAGAGATAGTGGCACATATACATTATCTAGAATTCAAAGTTGCATTCATCCTTGTGCCAAGTGAGTGATTGGACTGTGTCCTATAAATTCTTCATACTTGCAGAGCTAAAACAAAACTATACCCATTTTTCGTTCAATCTGAAAAAAAAGATCTTCAAAATGCATTTTGGCTTCTTAGCTTCTTTTTATATTTTTATCTTCTGGCCTAGATCAAACCTATCTCCTACATTGATCCCCAAGTTCAACACTATATCCAAAATAAAATACGTAAAATTTATATAGGGAATGCCAACTAATATAGTACAATAATGCTCCCCTTTCCATGAGGAATATATCCACAGTACCTCTCATACCAAAGCATTAATGTTTGTAACAATGTGCAGCGGTAAATGAACATAGGCACACGAATATACCATTATGGTAGTCTGCTAAAAGATCTCATATATTTCTTAAAACTCCTAAGACATATTATAACATTGGATTAGTTGAGACAACAATTTGGGTGACATACTTTTTGTATGGAATTCCCAACCAAAAAAAATAAGCTCCTACATAGAAAGCCATTTATTCCTTTCGATTTCTGAAATACCACATCAAATCTATCAATATCAATATGATTTTAAGAGTTCTATAGCATATTTTCTTATCTAATTCTAATACGATATTGCTCCTCATGAAATTTTTTATCCTATCTAGTACCCCCAAAAAATGATGGGTAATAGGGTCTTATGTTCAGTGAGGGGAGTATTCTTCTTCAAGAAAAGGGGCACAAAAGCTGGAAATACAAGCTAAAAACCAACCAATTCACTTATTTTTGAGCATGCCTAAAACATCTTGTTAACATATATTGCAATAGTAGTTGAAAATATGCATATATTATACCGAGATCGACCATGAAATACACCAAGATTTTATTACAAGAATTGAGAAAAATACACCTTAGAGACCATTTGAAATGATAGTTTCTTCTTAAAATAGAACAGAAGGACCAAAAAAGAGTAGTAGTAAACACTTGATGATGATATCCAAAGGGATTTGCATAAAGAAATGGGAATTTCCGAACCTCAAGGTTGTACTTAGACAATCTACCAACTATTTCCCATTGTGTTTTTTAGAATCCTAGTGAGTAAGACAGAGTGACTCAAAATCAATTTCCTGATCTAGCTCATTTTACTTACAAGGGGAGAATCAATTGCTTTTATTGGGATCGTATGAATTTTTTTAAATCTTGATATGAACATCACCTTCCGACTTTTAGAATCCATTTTTTGGTCATTTCCCACAAAACACCTTCAAGTGAAAACCTTCTAGGTTCAGTGGTACGCCGGTACTCACTTTCAAAAAATATCACATCAGCAACAAAATAAACATATTTCAAGTACAATTAAATGTTCACTTCCTTGTCCATTTTTTTTTTTTTTCTAGACCTGCCAATAATGATATATATGCGCTTAGACTATTCTTGACTAATTACTATGCTTTTTCTTGCACTAAGAAAACCAAAAAAAGTCACCTCATTTGGACTGAAACCTGCATGCCCTCATATAGAGTTCCCAAGCTTACAAATTATTTAAAAGTACTTACAAAGGTGTTTTGATCCATATCCACATGTGTTATATGCCTTTTCGAAAGAAAAATAATTTTAAGGCCTTTTAACCCTCACTATTTTGTACATATCCCACAATCAACATATTACATGAAACAATATCAGGTGTAAGAATTTATGTTCAAACAACTTGTGAGTGGTTCCTATTGGCCACCTATAAAAATTTTTCTATCAAAAGGTGGCCAAAACATTGTTGGATCCTTCAAGAAACAATTTTTATGCACAAATGTTATCTCTTGAAGCCTCTTGAAGACATCATCTCCTCCTGTTTCAAATTTTTTCATTACTGTTCCCATTTCAGAGCCCATAAAATACTATTGATTTCAAAGAGAAAGACTACTGCAAAAAATCCATTTTCCTTTTCCTTCCATCTCAGAACTAACCTTCATTTTGCTTCCTTTTTCTGCATAAAATTCCTCATCTTTCCTTTGTTCCATTTCCTCCTTCATAAAAATCCACCTTGCATAGTTTAAAACTCTGTTGTAAACTATGTCGAAACTCTCAAAACCGTTGAAAAACATTGAAAACTTCATAAGAAAATACATATTTTGGTGTAAAGGTTTAAGCCCCCTTGGGCTAAGTCTTTAGTTGTTTTCGCTCCATACGCCTTGGTGCTAGAACCAAGCGCTAGCCTTCTAAGTGCTTATCGCATTGTCTGATGGCGATTATCCCCTCCTCTTTAACCCCTGGTCACATGACTCTCCATATAACCCAAGGCCCCGCAGTCGGGCGCCAAGCCGCTTTGTAAGTTAATATTTTAAACCTTCATATATATAAATTTGTTGGTTTTTTATATTATAAACTTTCTGCCGGTGAAATTTTTCAATCAATCTCCACCGTCGATCTGATCCACAGATCGATGGCGTGCAATCCATCGTGCGGGGGTCCCCGCCATCCACTCACCGTGGCAAAACCATGCGGTATCCATCATACCGCTTTTGAGAGCAGGGCGGTTTTTTTTACTTTTCAGCGATTCCATACACCGGCTGACGCGTGGCCTTGCCACTGTTCACAAAACCACCATTCATCACGCATTAAAGTTCGGATGTGGAGTGGGCGCGATATTGATGTGCACTATCCGATCTGAGGCCGCTCATCGGATGGTGATCGCTCACCAAAGAAGCCTGATAGTTAACAAGGATATGGCGTGGTCATTAAAGCATCTTCGTTGTTGATCTGATCTATAGATCGATGACCCACAATTCATCGCCCTGATTCCTTCTCTTTGACTTTCTGCCCTCGCTCCCGACTGTTGATCTTTGCGCGATCGACGGCTCAGATTTAAATTCTTCCTCTGCCTTCCCTTTGAATTCCTCTGATCAATATCGACCATTGGATGATGCCATCAAATGAACATGCTCCCTCCACGTGCCTTCTGAAGTAGTAAACCAACACATGTAGGATTTTATAACATTTGTTTGTATTTTTGCAAGATTTAATGGTTTTTCTACCATGCTGAAGAAAATTCACAGGCTGAGGGTGACCATCCTCCCGCCTTCGATTCACTAGAGAAATCATTCGCAGGGTTTAAAATTCACGTTTTATCAATGATTCATGAGGCATTGATGCCATTCGATCCTTGTACAGCCCTGCGCACCAAAAAACATAGTTAATCAAGCACAATCAGAGAGTATCAGTATCGAAGATAGAACGAACCAGAACAGGAGATTGAAGACCTAAAACACAGATCTCAAGTAAATTAAAGGTTTTTTAGGAGAAGATGAAGACATCTGTCGAGCTGAGAAATCCTCCACCGCCACAAGCAGAGGCAAATCAAACTCTCTTCAACTCCTATAGACACCTGCAGTTTCTTAGGAATCAAAGAATTTTTAATCACTACCAGAACAAGAGGTGTTGCCTAAAGACAGCTGAACAATTAATACAAATCAAAGATCTTATCCCTAAATTGTCAGAAAAACTATTTTTAAAGATTAAGAATAGCCCAGAAGCGGATATTTTTCAATCATTAGGCCTCGAAAGGTAGAAACAGAGTTATGAAGGAAAATTAGAAATTATTACATTACCGCATTATGCCTTGCCTGGTTCCCAAAGGCTGGGAATTGCATTGATTACATAATTAATGATACTTGACCCCGAGGAAATTCTCCCACCCCCTCATTCTTCTATAAATGCTTCTGTAGAAGATGAGAAAATGTTGGTCTCTGGACATCTAAATGCATGTAATTGCTTTTGAAGCTATTCATGCCCTGTGTGCAACTTGAAGATACATAAGCTGATATGAGAAGTTTAAAGTTGTAGAGACCCACCAGGCTTACTGATTGAAACTAGTTTGAACATCAAATACAATCTGTTGATTTATGGGATCCTGATTTATGTCAGTGGTGATGTTTTCCTCACTGTCAATTGTTATTTTCTTTAATGTTTTCACTCTGTCCACTTTCTCTGGTAAAGAGCAGCAAACATAGAGCTAGGATTTACTTTCAACAATACCCTACTCTTACTGAAAGCTTTATTTTCTATGTTTTCTTCATTCGAACGCTCCCTTTGAAGAGTATATTAAAGCAGGTTGGTTTACAAGCACTTGCCTGATCTAGATTGCTCTTTAAAATGAGTATTTTCTATGTTTTCCTTTAGAGTATATTATAGTAGGTTGGTTTAAAGGAACTTGCCTGATCTAGATTGCTCTTTGTGATTATCATATGTTTTAACCTCTAGAATATGCTGAAAGCAGGATATTTTAGAAGTAGTTACCTGATCTTAAGCTGTTCGAACTATTTTTAAATGTTTTCTAACTGAAAGTACTTCAATGCAGGATAGTTTAAAAGCACTTACCTGATCTCAGAATACTTTTATGTTTTTTCCTTAAGTACATGTTGAAGCAAGATAGTTTGAAAGTACTTACTTGATCTTAGGCTGTTCACTATTCTTCATTTGTTTTGCTCTCTATTTCCTATATGTTTCATTCCATAAAATCAACTTAAGAGACCCTTTGACATAAGTGACTTGCACCATTGATCCTTCTTGAAAATTGTTGTTCAATTAAAATCTGCCCATGACTCCATAGCCCAATGGGTTAAAACTATCTTTGCCTTTTCTGTCAGCCGAATCATTCCTTCACTTGCAGACATCTTCACCCTTTATTTTGAACTGCCCTTACCTTCATCATGTCTTTGTCCAACCAAAAACAAACAAACAAAACCCATGCTTTTCATAACTAGCCTAAAATCACATTTCAGGCTCTAAAGATCACATATTAAACTCATTCATAGAGAGATCCCTCTCTGGATTTAGGAGGGCTAGATCCTTGAATCCCAAAGTGGTTTGATGTTGTCTTATCTTTTGGTTTTTTTCAATGCCCGAAACATAGGAACCCCAACATAATGGCGACTCCACCAGGGATTTTTTTGAGTTGATAGTCACTTGGCCAGATTTTTATAAAGCTCCTTAGTTTCCCATACAACCACTAGAGCTTAAAAAATCCAAAAATAGTTCACGTTGATATTCAATAAACATGGTAGTGGACCATAACACCTCTTACCTCCGAAAGAGCTAAAATATTCCACTTGGTGACTCCACAACCCTGCAGACCTTAACACTCCACTGGGAGGACCCATAATCATTATAAAACCATTAAAACTTAGTAAGAGCGCTTTAGGATTACAGTTATCTTAGCAAAAGATCAGTTAAACCGCTCAAATATTGTCATATCTGGTTAACACTTTTCTTGTTTAGTTAGGTCTAAAAAACATAGCATAGTGGCTTCTAGAAAGACTCACACTAGAGCCTATCCTGACGCTGATCCACCTGAGATAGTTGACAATCCATAAAATATCCTTAGGAAGTATCCTAGGATTAAATTATCAATTGTTTTCAGATCACCCTTAAGAGCTAATTCAGTTCCTGAAAATCTTTCAACTCTACCACAATCACAAGTTGACTTAGTGAATCCCTTTAGAACTAGGTCTCTTGATGATTTAGATCAGTTAGATTCTGAGTATTCACTTTCACCTCCTGAAACGAGTGAACATCCTGGTAGCAGAGAAGCAACACCTCCTGATTTACATTTCCTTCACAACTTAGGTGTCTCTCATCCAAGATCAACTCAGCAATATACTCCTGGTCCATCCACTTCTGCTCACCCTACATCCACTGTTCAATCCACTACATTCCAGCCCACTTTCCTTCCTGTTAATCCGCCTCTTGTAAATCCACCTCCACCACATATCATGGCAGCATGGTATTCTCCCTTAGTCCTTCCTGTACCATTAGTCAATCTTCCGCAGGACTATCAGTCCAAAATTCCATTATATGATGCTAGCAATGCTACAACTGCATTAGAACATATGGATAAAATGAATGACTACTTTGAACGAAATGAAATTGATGATGATTCTGTCAAGCTTAGATTATTTGCTCAAAGCTTAGGAGGGGAAGTCAGAAAATGGTTTAAAGGCTTAACCCCTCATAGTATCAATGATCTCCAAGCCTTTCATCATACATTCTTTAACAAATGGGAAGTAAAGAAAAACCCTCTCCAAGTCCTTTCGGATTACAAGAACCTCCATAGCGACACGGAGGAAAGTGTACAAGCTTATTGTACCAGATTTAATAGTGTATATAATGCACTTTCCCCAGATATAAAACCTCCACAAGGCTCAGCTTTAAACAAATTTCCTGAAGGTTTTGACCCTGAGATGGCCTATCAACTGAGAGAGAGAGATCCTGCAACTCTTGAAGAAATGCAAAAAGGTGCTCTTGCTA
Source organism: Pinus albicaulis (assembly GCA_034641835.2). NCBI lineage: Eukaryota > Viridiplantae > Streptophyta > Pinopsida > Pinales > Pinaceae > Pinus > Pinus albicaulis. Next base: position 1,902,874,680 of record CM076575.1, on the reverse strand, counting down.
TAGAAGTAAACTTGATGGAGAAGAGAACGAGAATGAAAAATGAAAAAAGAGTTTCCTTTAGAGAGGAATCTACACCCTCTACTTCCAACTCAAAAATGGAGAGAATGATGGAGGAAATGATGAAGAAAATGAGCATCCTTGAGAGAGCACAAGCCAGTCAAAACCAAACTGCTCCTCAAAACAAAAACCAGGACCAGAATCAGAATTTTAGAAGGAACCAACCTCCAAATAGACCTAGGGAAGATGATCAACAGATCACTCCTCCCTTTCATCAAAACTATATAAGTGAGGTTGAGGAAACAAATGAGATAATAGAGGAAGATGATATCAACATGCTGGGGTAGATAATGATGACTTTGAGATTCATTATGATAGAAAACAAGGTCTTCATACCCCTTATGATGACAACAGAGATGATGATGAAAGTTATTTTCAAGACATGGAAAATGTCATCATAGAGTCTAAAAAAGAATATGACCTTAGAAGCAAAACTAGTCAAAAAACTCCCAACACCAAAACCTCTGACAAATCTTCACAAAACAACACTACAACCAAGCCTAAAATTGTCAAACAAAAGGATAAAACAGTGGCTGTGAATTCTGATAAAGGTAGAGAGAAAGGCACTCAAAACAATGAAAAAAAGAGTGCGGACATTAGTAGTACTACCACTTCAGCTAGTACTCTTGTTAAGACCATTTTGTCAAATACGAATAGAAAAAATCAATAATTTGATGTTGCTGATAGAATGGCAGCTAGTAAGGCTGAGACAAGTTCTTCAAAGAACCAAATTCCTTTCAGCCTAGAGCAGGAAATTTCAAAGATCAGAATCTCTGTTCCCCTGACTGAGTTAGCTGCCCACAATGTATATAGGACCCAAATTTTGAAGGCTTTAAATATTGAGGATAATATTGACACAGTCATTCTTAATGATGACCAACCAGAGCTCATTTTTGGTCCTAAGATTGAAGGTATATATCAAGAGGGACCTGTTCCTCCCTTTTATGTGAGTTTAAATGTTCATGACAAAATCCTGCATAATTCTATGCATGACTCTGGAGCCTCGCACAACCTTATGCCAAAGGTGATAATGGAAAGGCTAGGACTAGAAATAACCAGACCTTACAAGGATTTATATTCTTTTGATTCTAGCAGAGTGAAGTGCCTTGGCCTAATCAAAGACCTTTGTGTGAGTTTGACCCAAATCCCAGCCAAGTGCATGGTTATGGATGTTGTGGTGGCTGATGTGCCTCCTAAGTATGGCATGTTGTTGTCAATATCATGGGGTGCCAAGCTGTAAGGTACCATACAGATGGATGGGACATATGCCACTATCCCTTTCTTTAGCCAGCTTAGAAGAGAGGAACACATGAGATTCATGGTCAGTAGCTCAGAAAAGCCTGAAAATTTCCCCATTTATTCTGTCCATACAGACCTGGATTCGTTTATCTTTTACAATAATGAATCCACAAAGGAGTCAGAGCCAGAACACAACGACTCAGATAACCAGTTAGAGGCCCCTAATCTAGAAATGATGGCAGTTCTAGATATGGAAGAAAACGAGAGAGAAACTTCTGAATAGTGCGTTGAAACAACAAACCAGAGTGAACAAAGCCAAGATGGAAAACAACAGACTATCCCTCACACTCAACTCCATGAAAATCCTAAGGAACGAGACCCATCACAACATGTTGCGGATCCCAGAATAGAACATAATGATGAACAAGGCAATAGGGATGAAAACGATGTTAGCCCTACAAGAAATCCCTTATGGTGCATGAAATTTGATGGGTCTTGCACTAAAAAGAGTGCGGGAGCTGGGGTATGGTTGGTCGACACTGAAAACAATTACTCTGAAAGCCATGCTTTCAGGCTAGCTTTCAAATGCACTAACAACATCGTAGAGTATGAGGCTCTCATCCTAGGATTGCATCTATTGAAAGAGCTGGGAGCCAAGAAGATATTTGTTCAGGGAGACTCAAAATTAGTAATCAAACAACTAAATGGAGAGTATGCCGTTAAGAATCCTAGACTAAGGGTATACCGAAATAATGCCATATATTTCCTAAACACGTTTACAAAATATGAGCTCGTGTTTGTCCCAAGGAGTCAAAACATAATTGAAAACAGGCTGGCCTGCGCTGCTAGTTCATGTCAAGAATCACCTGGTAATAAACAGATCATCTTTCAAAAAAAATATAGACCTGCAGTGCCAGATAATGAAAAATATTGGCAGGTCTTTGAGGGTGACAAGCAGATAGAGAATTTCCTACTTGGCAGGAACGAATTTGAGTTATCTGATTCACATTCTAAATCCGACGAAAATTGCCTCAACAAAGAGTCCCCTGAGGGACATAAACTATCCAGTTCCGTAAAAATCAACATGTTAACTAAAAAACTTGGAACTCATACTGAAGAGTATGAGGACTCATAAAATGAAGACACAGAGGTATTGCCATCAAAGAATAAGAACATACCTAGGGGGTTACCACCTTTAGAAGGCCTGTTTGATTTAATGACATAGCAAAGAAACCCACTGTAGAATACACAAATTCTGATGTCGAGGAATGCAACATAGGCACAGAGGATAAGCCTAAAATGATTAAATTAGCTAGGTCCTTGCCAGCAAACATGAAAAAGAAATACATCGACCTATTTAAAGAGTTTTTTGATGTGTTTGCCTGGAGCTATGAAGAATTAAAGGCCTACAATATAGAAATCATCCAGCACAAGATCCCATTGAAAGAAAACCAAAAACCCTTTAGGCAAAAACTGCGTCGAATTAATCCAATACAATTGCCTCTAGTAGAAAAGGAAATCAAGAAAATGTATGAGGCAGGAATCATAGTGCTTGTGAGGTTTTCAGATTGGGTTTCTAACCTTGTAGCTATGAGGAAAAAGACAGGAGAAATCAAATTGTGCATTCATTTCAGAAACCTTAACAGAGCCTCCCTAAAGGACAATTACCCTCTACCCAAAATGGAACACATCCTAAAAGGGTAGTTGGTTCAAAGAGGATTTCTCTGTTAGATGGTTTTTCAGGGTATAACCAAGTTTTATTACTCCCAGAAGACCAACTCAAGACAACTTTCACCACTCCCTGGGGCACTTTCATGTATGTGAAAATGCCTTTTGGATTAATGAATGCTGGGGCCACTTTCCAAAGGGCCATGGACATTGCATTTTCAGAGGAGATAGGGCACTTCATTGTAATTTACCTTGATGACATAATAGTTTATTCCAAAATGGATGAAGAGCACCTTAAACATCTAAGAAAGGTCCTGGAAAATTGCAGAAGGTTTGGATTATCTTTAAATCCAAAAAAAACAGTGTTTGGCCTTCAAGAAGGTAAACTCCTCGGCCATATTATATTAGAAAAGGGGATTAAAATAGATCCAAAAAGAGTTGAGGGAATACTACAGATTAGCCAACCAAGGAACATAAAATAATTACAGTCCTTTATTGGAAAGATTAACTTCTTGAGGAGGTTTATTCCCAACTTAGTAGAGCTCCTTAGAAACATGACTAATATGCTCAAGAAAGAAGTAGGAGTGAAGTGGACTGTAGAAGCCAAAAGATCCTTTGAATTGGTAAAACATGCACTCACCCGGGCACCTGTCCTGATCAGCCCTGAATTTTCAAAGGATTTCCTTATTTTTTCCTTTGCCTCAGAGCATACTGTGGCTGCAGTCCTGTTGCAGAAAAATCCAGAGGGACAGGAACAACCTATTTCTTTTTTCAGCAAGGCTTTAAGGGATGCACCCTTGAAATATAACATAATGGAAAAACAGGCCTATGCTTTGGTAAAAGCCTTAAACGACTTCAGGGTGTATATTCTTCATTCCCACATCATTGCCTATGTGCCTAATATAGTGGTAAAAGACATCTTGTCACAAGACCCAGATGGAAAGAGGGGCAAATGGATTGCTGCAATATTAGAGTATGATTTTGAAATCAAACCCACAAAACTCATTAAAGGTCAAGGCTTAGCTCAATTAATGGCTGAATCTAATCTACAAGCCCTTGACATTAACATGGTAGATTCCTTGGATGAACAGGAAGAATTACCTGCTCCCACTATCAAAGAGCGGTTTCAAAGCTCACCTTGGTACATTGACATCTTGTATGTGCTTACAAATCTTGATGCTCCTCTTGATTTATCAAAAAAAAAGGCAAGGTTTTTAAAGTTGAAAGCTAGGAACTATTGCATTTTAAATGAAGGTTTATATTGGAAAAATACTAATGGTTTATTTCTTAAATGTTTGCTTGAAGTTGATGCAGAGATGATCAAGCATGAATTCCATGAAGGAGAATGTGGAGGTCATCTCTACTGGAAAACCACAGCCAATAAAATCCTTAGAGCTGGCAATTACTGGCCCACCCTCTTTCAAGATATCCATAAAATTATAGTTGCCTATCACAAATTCCAAATTTTTGAAGGCAAAAGAAAACTCCTCCCTTTACCATTACAACCTATCACTGTTGAAGCTCCTTTTCAACAATGGGGCCTAGATTTCATAGGAGAAATCCATCCTGCTTCATCTACCCAACACAAATGGATTCTCACAGCCACTGACTACTTCACCAAATGGATAGAGGCCATACCTTCTAGGAATGCCATATATTTTTTCATTATCAAATTTCTTGAAGATCATATCCTGTCTATATTTGGCTATCCTAGGAAGATTATTACTGATAATGTTGTTGCTTTTGGTTCTAGAAAGATGATTGATTTTTGTCACAGGTATCAGATTACACTTGGTAATTCTACTGCTTACTACCCTCAAGGTAATGGGGTAGTAGAATAATCAAATAAAATTTTGGTGACCATCATCAAGAAGTTACTTGAAGAAAATAAAAAATCATTGAATAAAAAGTTGGTGCATGCTTTGTGGGCAGATAGAATCATCACAAAGAAGTCCATTGGAATGTCCCCTTACCAGCTTGTTTATGGATTAGATGTAGTGTTTCCTACCAGCCTGGGTGTACCAGTGATAAAATTGATCCAAGAAATACAGTCAGAAGAAGACGGTATGGTAAGGAGGATCAATCAGACTATACATCTCCAACAGAAAAGGGAAGAAGTCTACAATAGAGCTCAAAAAGGTGTAAGAGAATATAAAGAAGTTGTTTGACAAGAGACCAAAAGCTTGTGACTTCAACATTGGAGACAAGGTACTCAAGTGGGACTCCAAAAGAGAAGATAAGGGTAAACATGGTAAATTTGACAGTTTGTGGCAAGGTCCTTACATGATTCAGTCCACCATTGGTCCAAACGCCTTTTTTCTGCAAGAGTTAGATGGCACAGATCTGTTTGGGGGTCTTGTCAATGGCAGGATGCTCAAGCATTACTACTACTGAGTTAAATTTTAAAAGCTTTCATTTCCATGGTAAATACCATTTATTTGTTCAGTTTTATAAAGAAATAACACAAAAAAAAAATATAGAAAAGAGGGCAGATTGTAAAAAACAATAAAGGTATAGCCCCATACCAAAAAAGAGAAACAAATCTGAAAGTGTGCAAGATCAAATGCCACTCCTGAAAAACACACTTCTAATTAGTCAAACAGCCTAATCTTGACTAATTAGTTTCAAATTTATTGCTGATAAGATAGTGAATTCGATTTGCCAAAGTGTTTAATCTTGGCTTATCAGTAGATAGATTAGGTTAGAAATGACAGGTTCAAACATGCTCAAAACCTGAACCTAATTTTCCATGAGAAATGACTCAAATCTGTTTATTTCTTGAGTCAAGAAAGAAGGTGAATAACTGGTTCTAATCAACTCAAAATCTGAACTAGTTGACAAAGGAAAGACTGCTCAAATAAAAGAAAAAAAAAGAAAAAAAAACAGAGTTGTAAAAAGATGAAGGAAGTACTTGAACTGTTAGATCTGAAGCCTTCCATTTTTGCTTTAATTTTTTTGCAAAATAAATGTCTATGTGCAACTTGTTTTTATGCCATAGATCACAACAAGTCAAATAGATTAATCTTGACTTGACTGTTTTTAAATTTTTGTTGTAGAATTTAGAGAATAAAATATGTTAGACTGTTTAATCCTAACAGATTAGTAGATTAGGTAGAGAATCATATGGACTCAACTGTTTAATCTAAGTTCATGGAGAAATAAGGAGTAGAAATAGATCAGATTTTGTGTTTTCAAAAAGAATAAAATGTTGTAACAGAATTTGCCAATCCAAGTGCACTCTAATGAAGAAAAAATGTTAGATCCGTAGGATTGGGTAGGTAGAAAGCTTGTTGAATGAAGATCCATTGTCTTTCATGGCTGCTAACATGTTTTCAGAGTAGAGTAAGATCATTCCAGCAAAGAAGACAACCTAATGGATGAGGCACAGGTTAGCCTCCCAGAGAATGCAAGTCTGAAGTTCTTGATGCCTTCAGGAAGGCACCATCCCCAAGTGGAGCCACTGTTGGCCACCTATAAAATTTGTTCTATCAAAAGGTGGCCAAAACATTGTTGGAGCCTTCAAGAAATAGTTTTTATGCACAAATGTTATCTCTTGAAGCCTCTTGAAGACATCATCTCCTCTGTTTCAAATTTTTTCATTACTGTTCCCATTTCAGAGCCTAGAAAATACTGTTGATTTCAAAGAGAAAGACTGCTGCAAAAAATCCATTTTCCTTTTCTTTCCATCTCAGAACTAACCTTCATTTTTCTTCCTCTTTCTGCATAAAATTCCTCATCTTTCCTTTGTTCCATTTCCTCCTTCATAAAAATCCACCTTGCATAGTTTAAAACTCCGTTGTAAACTATGTCGAAACTCTCAAAACCCTTGAAAAACATTGAAAACTTCATAAGAAAATACATATTTTGGTGTAAAGGTTTAAGCCCCCTTGGGCTAAGTCTTTACCTATTTTCACTCCATACGCCTTGGTGCTAGAACCAAGTGCTATCCTTCTAAGTGATTATCTCATTGTCCGATGGCGATTAGCTCCTCCTCTTTAACCCACGGTCACATGACTCTCCATATAAATCGAGGCCCCGCAGTCGGGCGCCAAGCCGCTTTGTAAGTTAATATTTTAAACCTTCATCTATATAAATTTGTCAGTTTTTTATATTATAAACTTTCCGCCGGTGCAATTTTTCAGTCAATCTCCACCGGCGATATGATCCACATATTGACGACGCGCAATCCATCACCCAGTGGTCCCCACCATCCACTCACAGTCGCAAAACCACGCGGTATCCGTCGCACCACTTTTGAGAGCAGGGCAGTTTCTTTTATTTTTCAGTGATTCCATACACTGGCTGACACGTGGCCTCGCCACTGTTCACAAAATTTCCATTCATCGCGCATTAAAGTTCAAACGTGGAGTGGGCGCGATATTGATGTGCGCCGTCCGATCTAAGGCCGCTCATCGGATGGTGATCGCTCGCCAAAGAAGGCCGACATTTAACCAGGATACAGCATGGTCATCAAAGCATCTCCGCCATCAATCTGATCTACAGATCGATGGCCCATAACTCATCGCCCTGATTCCTTCACTTTGACTTTCCGCCCTCACTCCTAACTGTCGATCTTTGCACGATCGACGGCTCAGATTTAAATTCTTCTTCTGCCTTCCCTTTGAATTCCTCTGATCAATCTCGACCAGTGGATGATGCCATCCAACGACCATGCTTCCTCCACATGCCTTCTGAAGTAGTAAACCTACACATGCAGGATTTTATAAAATTTGTTTGTATTTTTGCAGTATTTAATGGTTTTTCCGCCATGCTGAAGAAAATTCACAGGCTGAGGGTGACCATCCTCCCGCCTTCGATTCACTAGAGAAATCATTCGCAAGGTTTAAAATTCATGTTTTATCAATGATTCATGAGGCATTGATGCCATTCAATCCTGGTACAGCCCTGCACACCAAAAAACACAGTTAATCAAGCACAGTCAGAGAGTATCAGTATCGAAGACAGAACGAACCAGAATAGGAGATTGAAGACCCAAAACACAGATCTCAAGGAAATTAAAGGTGTTTTAGGAGAAGACGAAGACATATTTTGAGCCGAGAAAGCCTCCACCGCCACAAGCAGAGGCCAATCGAACTCTCTCCAACTCCTATAGACACTTGCAGTTTCTTAGGAATCAAAGAAGTTTTAATCACTACCAGAACAAGAGGTGTTTCCTAAAGACAGCTGAACAATTAATGCAAATCAAATATCTTATCCCTAAATTATCGGCAAAACTATTTTTAAAGATTAAGAACAGCCCAGAAGTGGATCTTTTTCAATCATTAGGCCTCGAAAGGCAGAAACAGAGTTATGAAGGAAAATTAGAAATGATTACATTCTCGCATTATGCCTTGCCTGGTTCCCAAAGGCCAAGAATTGCATTGATTACATAATTAATGATACTTGACCCCTGGGAAACCCTCCCACCCCCTCATTCTTCTATAAATACTTCTATAGAAGATGAGAAAATGTTGGTCTCTGGACATCTGAATGCATGTAATTTTTTCTAAAGCTATTGATGCCCTATGTGCAACTTGAAGATACATAAGCTGATATGAGAAGTTTGAAGTTGTAGAGACCCACTAGGCTTACTTATTTTAAATGGTTTGAACATCAAATACAAGCTGTTGATTTATGGGATCCTGATTTATGTCAATGGTGATTTTTTCCTCACTGTCAATTGTTATTTTCTTTAATGTTTTCACTCTTTCCACTTTCTCTGGTAAAGAGCAGCAAACATAGAGCTAGGATTTACTCTCAACAGTACCCTACTCTTACTGAAAGCTTTATTTTCTATGTTTTCTTCATTCGAATGTTCCCTTTGAAGAGTATATTAAAGCAGGTTGGTTTAAAAGCACTTTCCTTATCTATATTTCTCTTTAAAATGAGTATTTTCTGTGTTTTCCTTTACAGTATATTAAAGCAGGTTGGTTTAAAAGAACTTGCCTGATCTAGATTGCTCTTTGTGATTATCATATGTGTTTTCCTCTAGAATATGTTGAAAGCAGGATAGTTTAGAAGCACTTACCTGATCTTAATCTGTTTGAACTATTTTTAAATGTTTTCTAACTGAAATTACTTCAATGCAAGCTAGTTTAAAAGCACCTACCTGATCTCATAATACTTTTATGTTTTTTCCTTAAGTACATGCCGAAGCAAGATAGTTTGAAAGTACTTACTTGATCTTAGGCTATTTACTGTTCTTCATTTTTTTTGCTCTCTATTTCCTATCTATTTCATTCCATAAAATCAACTTAAGAGACCCTTTGACATAAGTGACTTGATCCATTTATCCTTCTTGAAACTTGCTGTTCAATTAAAATCCTCCTATGACTCCATAGCCTTATGGGTTAAAACTATCTTTGCCTTTTCTGTCATCCGAATCATTCCTTCACTTGCAGACATCTTCACCCTTTATTTTGAACTGCCCTTACCTTCATCATGTCTTTGTTCAACCAAAAACAAACAAACAAACAAAACCCATGCTCCTCATAACTAGCCTAAAATCACATTTCAGGCTTTAAAGATCACATCTTTAAACTCGTTCATAGAGAGATCCCTCTTTGGATTCAGGAGGGCTATATCCTTGAATCCCAAAGTGGTTTGATGTTGTCTTATCTTTTGGTTTTTGTCAATGGCCAAAACATAGGAACCCCAACAGTTCCCATGTTTCCTAACTTAACATAGTCAACAATCATAACATTCCTTGAAACTAGGTATCCCTCAGGGATTTATTCAAACCCTTTTCATGCACCCCTCTGATGATTTCATGTTTTCAAACTCCTAAAAATGTGAGATATGGAGACACCGACCACTTATCCAAAATAGAGTGACCATACAACACCTAGAGTGCACTTCACATCCATCGAAGGCTCTATTTTATGAACATAATACATTTTTTTCCCCAAACATGAAAACCAACTGAATTTCTTCACCATTTTCACTTATGAGTGGTTCCTTCAAAAAATATATGGAATTACCATGATCATGATATAAATCAGGTATCCCCATGCCTCCTTCCATGAAATATATTTCATTCAACACCCTTGCTATAATTGAAATTCCAGAAAATAACCCAACCCCTGTGCTTCGACTGGTTTATGATTCAAATCTAGCTAATATATTCCTCCAAATATTTGAGAACTATGCATTCCAATTAAGTAAGTCATGTAGCTCGATAGTTGTGCTTTAGAGTTGATCCAAAGTTAATTTTGGTGAATGAAAATTTCAGGTCAGAGTGAATAATATTGGAGAGTGATATGAAGCCAAAGAATGCATTTTAATATCTCCATGATCTATTCTAATAGTAATCATGTTTGGGAAGCCACATAATTAACTAACGAAAAAATTACATGGCGGATTGTTTTCCCCACATGACTCACGTGAAAAAAACAACCCAACGAAGGAAATATTGAGTGGCTCAATTCCATACCATCGCATTTGTTCAAACTAATTGAGGGCCTATTTTCCATGGCCATGTATTGCATACTATGTGATCAGGAAAACTTTTAGGGGTTAATATTCGCAGGCGGGCTAATTTTCAATGTTTTTTCCAAAAAAAATCGCCAATTTCCATTTTTTCTAAAAATGATTCGCCCACATTTTATAATATAAAATTATTTTACCTTAAAAATCACCAAAAAAATTATAGAAACTATTTTAAAATCATTATAAATGTAAATATATCTATAAAAATATTTCAAAACATTTTACAATTTGCATATTAGGGATTATTAAGATTCACCAAGGATTCTAAACTTTAAGATAAAATTCCATCCTTAAAATTTTTCCTTCGATGCGATCATCATAGTTCATAAGAAAATCCTTCATTGATGCATTTTGTCAAACGCTTCCCATGTCTTCTCTACACATCTCAATTTTTCATTCATGTATACTAAATCACTTTCTAGAGATACATAAAATTCAAATCCTCTCTTGGATATTTCATTGTTGATTGTGGATATTTTCATCTTGTTCAAAGGAAGCCAAATTAGTGCACACTACGATGATACAGAGAAATTTCTTAGGTTTCATTTTACCCCAACATAGAACAATTACAGAAAAAACTTCATGGTTTCTTCTTGCAACCAATTTTGCACATGCTCGATGGTCATGGTCATCTGGAAGATCATGTGTCACATAGACATTTTGAGTATGCCCAACCATATTGCAAGTGTACTACAAATTTTCTTAAATGCAATGTCAATTAGCACTTGAATGAATGGAATTTTCACTTGCATAATTAGAATCAGGTTCAATTATGCTTTCATGAAAAAAATTCACTATAGTTAGTTGGATAAATGGTCTCTAAACACCTTGATCTAATTTCATGATTGAGGGTGACATGAGTACAACCTAACCTAATGTGCATATAACATTATCACCTTGATGTTTTTATGAAACTCGGGTTGATAATTTGAGTTGAGAAGCCCTTGGGAGTTGCAACACTTTTGGTGTAATAATTGGGTGCATAATTTTTTGCCGTCGTTGATGGGCAGGTGTCTAAGTAGGTGTTTTTTCTACTTAAGCATTGTTTTTTTTCTATTTTTCATCAATATTATTACTTTGAAAACGTGAAAAGTTCAAAAGAGAAACTTTCTCTTTCATGCCTTGTAGGAGTAGGGATAATGAAGGAAATGTTTTACCAAAAAGCCCCACCCCCTCAAGCAGCCACCCTTCTTATTTATTCAATGGATCTGAACATCCCTCTTTGACTATAGGGGAGTTACAAGATCCTCTATGTGAGAAACCTAAAAAAATTTAGGAATATATTGGGAAGAAGAAGAACCCACTTCACTTACCGAAACCATGGCTGAAAACGGGTACAATGAGATTTTCCCTATGAGAGAAACCAATGGAGAGGCTAGAATGAAGAATATAAGCCAACATTTACATTGCCTGACCTCTGAGGATCATGACACATTCATGTTTGAGTTTTTTTTTTTTTTTAGTACCTATTACTATGCCTCTGATGAGAAAAAACTGAAGTTGTTTCCTTCTACCCTTAAAGATGCAGCCTTATGCAGGTTTAAGGGTATTCCTGGAGAAAACATCACTACCTCAGCATAAATGCATTAAGCCTACAATGAAAAATATCAAGACTATAGGAAAAAAGAAGCAAAGGAGGAAATCTTTAGGATGAATCTTGGACCTGATGAATCCCTAGAGGACTATGAGGAAATATTTCAACTCAATTATATGAGGGCCAACTGTACCCTCGATCCTTAATCACTAAAGCTAGTTCTTCTCATATGGATCAGGGAAGATGTGATGAAAACCCTCAACATGATATCTCGAGGAGATATCTACCAATTACCTTATGATGACATCAAGATTGTATTCAAGAATCACTCTTGGGCTGCTAGGAAAAAGGGTAGGCCTAGCCAAAGCTTGGCCAGTTCCTCTCCCTCCACAACATCCATCAAGCATGAGATAGGGAATATGTTGGAGAACTTCAAGAGTGAAATGTTGAATACCTTTTCCTTGAAAATGGATACTATCAAATCAAAATAAACAAAGAGGAATCAGAAAGAGAACCAATTGTCTTTTTCCTTAGATGTACTAAAACAAATCCAGCTAGGAACGAATGGCCACTGAATGTCATAGAATTCTTCCTAGTTTGTGAAGAGAATCATGCAATAGAAAAATTTACCTGTCTTCGAGAACTAAATTTTTTCTACCAGGGAGGAGTAGAGAGTGGGTCTAAGAACATTTGTGCTTCATTAACCAAAGGAGACCCCCAAGACCTCGAGCATATCAACAAGGCATGAAAGTTTCATATTATCCTCACTACAATCCAAATCAGAATGAACTTTTCCAACCGTGGTGCCCTTCCACTCATCCATCATGGTCCAAACGTCCTCCTTGGCCTTGTGATCCTCCATATCATTATTGGACTTTCATCCATCCATTTCACTCGTATCCACCCCAATCTTCCCAATGTGGAAAGCGCTCGCAAGGGTGGAGGAATCAAACAAACCAACCTCATGCTTTATTTCCTCCACCCCAATATCAACCACATTTAACTCATCATACTTTACATAAGCAACCTCAAATTATTTCTCACCCTAATCGGAATCTAAACTATAAGTAGGAATACAAAGTATACTTTGTAGAGACATCATATCCTACTTATGTTGTGGAAATCCAAGAGATCAACCTTCGGTCTGGGAGGGTCCTCCAAGATAACCACCCTCCTTCTCCACCTAAAGATATTGAAGAAGATAAGGAAGAGAGTACCCCTCAAGTCATTGCACCCCCATACCCTGAAGGTTTGGTCGATACTAACTACCACACCCCAGAAAAGGTTGAACTTCTACGAGAATTGAAGGATTTGTATGTCAAGATACCCCTTCTCCAGACCATTAGATACGCTCCCATATACAATAAGATTATTATGGAAAAATGTTTTAAAAGGCATGCGATAAGAAGAAGAGATACCCCCACCATCAATTTCATTGGAAAAAAATCTGATATGATGCTTGGTAGGGTGATCTCCCCAAAATACCTAGGCCCTAGTAGCCCAGTAGTGGTGTGCACATTGATGGAATTATGGTTCCTAATACCTTGATTTAAATTTTGGATTAATCAATGTGATGACTAGGGAAACCATGTTGAAGCTCAATCCCCAAGGGACTTTGAGAAAGATCACCACATTGTTGCAGCTTGCAGACAGATCCATAATAGATTTTGGTGGAATTATTAAGGATTTCATGGTATCCATTGACTCCTGGAAGTACCCTACTAATTTCCTGGTCCTCCAGCCCCAAAACGAATTTAATTTTTATCCTCTCATTTTAGGAAGACCTTGGTTATACACAAAAATGCCTCAAACAAAGTTGTAGGGGCTGCCTTAGGTCATGTAAAAATAAAATTACCTTATGATATCTATTTCTTGCTTGTGGTGCAATATTTTAACAATTTAAGGCATTATATCACTAGTTATCAAACTTTGGTTCACACTAATCATGCAACCATTATGTATTTCATGAATAAACCTAATGCCAATTATAGGATAATTAGATGGTTGTTATTTTTGAAACAATTTGATTTGACTATTGTTGATAAACCAAGAAAAGAGAATGTGGTTGTAGATTTATTTTCAATACTAACCTTGCCTACAGGAAAGGAAGAAATGGTAGATGATCAAATTCCATATGAACATCTATTTTATATTTTGGTGCTTTCTCCTTGGTTTGCTGATATAGCCAAATGATTGGTTGCTGGGAGGTTCCATCCTAACCTATCCTCGAAGGAGAAAAAAAATATTGTTAGAATGAGTGACCCATTAACTTGGAATGGGGGAAATCGTTTCAAATTGGGGATAAATCAAATCCCAAAAAGATGTGTGAGGGAAGAATAGGTATTTGACATCCTCTGAGCATGCCATGATGGACCCTATGGGGGCCACTTTATTATTAAGAGGACGACCTTCAAAGTTATACAATCAAGTTATTATTGGCACACTTTATACTAGGATGCAAGGAGGTACACCACTTGGTGTGATCAGTTCCAGAGGATGGGTAAGCGAACACCCAAGGATGAAATTCCATTACAACATCAAGTGATTCTAGATCCATTTGAAAAGTTGGGCATCAATTTCATTGGACCTATTGATCCCCCATCAAGACATAAAATATATATCATTGTATGCATTGATTACTTGACCAAATGTGCTGAAACAAAAGCAGTAAAATCAGAAAATGAGCACCCCAATAGAAATCCACCTATGAGACCAATGATTCAATTTGTGTTCAAAATTTTCAATAATCTATCTCCAGTTCGCATTCTTATATTTGTTCGACTTGATATTGAAACCGAAGTATACAAAGCTAGAATCCAATGACCAAGAAATGATCTTGAATAGATGACATATATATTCATTCTCACCCTCTTCCCAGTGATTAGACATTAGTTTAGATTTTCTCAAATTTATAATGAGACTATAATAATATCCAAAGGAAGAGAGGATGTTGAGAAAATGTGACCATTCACAAATAAATGGTGCACCACCAAATAGGATATCATTGAAAAAAATTAGGTGTGTGAAAGTGATTTGGCTAGTCATCTTGATCCCCATGATCAATCTGTTGTCTCTGTAATTAGTAATACTCCTACTAATTGCTTCTATGACAAGAAGAAAAAGTATGGGGGACAATGCGCATCGCTAGCGTAAACCTCTAAAATATTTGATAAAATTAGTAGGGTATTCATTGTAATAATTACATAAAAATTGGCAGAGTTCACACATGCCATGATCCAGTTGGAATTTTGAATAGTGAGACTTATTTTGTATATTATTAGTCTAAAAAATTCCTATTCTATGTTGTCAAATGTCTTATTGATATCGATCTTCATGAGACAAGGTTTGTGCCTCTTCACCTTAATGGAATGTAGACATTCCAACGCAATGACCACCATGTCCTGTATCTAAATGGGGGACAAATGATAAAATTTAATGGCCTGAGATATCTAAGATACACAGATTTCATCGACTTGGTATAAATGGTCATAATGGTCCAGCTCGTGAGATTCATCATGGGAATAATTAGGTGAGGGATCACCATGGACGTGGCGGCAGGAAATTGAAATACATGAATGCAACGATGGAAAAAACCAAGGCCTAGTAAGTGGAGTGTCCCCACACCACCCAAATCGACACCGACGCCGACACTTACTAAAGTCGCAATCACATTATTTCAATATTTTATTAAATGATAAATTAACGTGGAAGATTAAATCAGATCTGTCCATCTTCTAAAATGGAAAAGAATATTTGCCTTTTTTATTCATATGAAATGGTAACTATGTATTTATTTAATGAAAAAATTATTAAATCCTAACCATATACTTGATAAAAAGCAATTACAAAACCAGTAAAAATATCTAAATGCATTTATAAACTATGTTTTTTGGGAAACCCACATTGTTTTTCCATAAAAAAAATACATATTAAAAGGTAAAAAAAACAAATTAAGAGTGAGCATGCACTGTTTTCCATGACATTGGTTGATATATCCACATAAACCCAAATTTTATAATCATTCAATTAACAAATTAATTTTGAGCTTATAATATAAAGAGAAGGAGTTGGTTATATAATAGGGTATTTGGACAACGTGATTGTTGTTATTAGCATTCTTTAAATATTAATTTGAACATTCTCCTTCCAGGGAAATCTAGCCAATAGTAAATTCAAATCACATTGTCCCTATATTCCTTAATTTATAAATCTCTAATTCCTTAAGGAGATAGATCTACATTATTGATGATCATGATGCACCCATCTATGATTTGTTAGGGTTCCAATATTGGATGAACCAATCCCTAATTTCATTGGAATCCAGTGTTTGCATTTTTATCATTCGGATTCTCATAATGTTTTAATTAAGACATAGCCCCATCCTTGTTCATTTATATGTCATTGCATTGCACATTATGAAATGAACCTAACGTACTCTGCATATAAAAGGGGAGAATCAGTTATTTTTGTCGGTTTTTTATGAAATTTCATTAAATCTTGATATGAACATCACCTTCCCACTTTGAGAATCCATTGTTTGGTCATTTCCCACAAGACACCTTCGATTGAAAACCTTTTAGGTTTTGTGGTATGCTGGTATTCACTGTAAAAAAATATCACTTCAACAACAAACTCTATAGATTTCAAGTACAATTAAATTTTCACTTCCTTGTCCAATTTTTTATTATTTTTCTAGACCTGCAAATAATGATATATGCACTTGGAGTATTCTTGACCAACTACTATGAATTTTCTTGCACTAAGAAAACCAAAAAATGGCACCTCATTCGGACTAAAACATGGATTCCCTCATCTAGAGCTACCAAGCTTACAAATGCCTTCAAAGTACTTACAAAGGTGGTATGATCCATATCCACATGTGTAATATGCATTTTCGAAAGAAAAGGAATTTTAAGGCTTTTTAACACTAACAATTTTGTTCATATCCCACAATCAATGTATTGCATGAAACATTATCTCGTGTAACAATTTATTTTCAAACAACTTGTGTGTGGTTCCCATGTTTCCTAACTTGCCATAGTCAACAATCGTAACATTCCATGAGGCTAGGTCTCCCTCAGTGATTTCTTCAAAAACATTTCGTGCATCCCCCTGATGACTTCATGTTTGAAAAATCATAAAAATGTGATCTATGAAGACACTGACCAATTATCCAAAATAGAGGGACCATACAACACTTAGAGTGCACTTCACATCAAACGAAGGATCTATTTTAGGAACATCATACTTCTTTTTTTCCCAAACATGAAAACCAACTTATGAGTGGTTCCTTCAACAAATATATATCATTACAATGATAATGTACTAAACTAGGTATCTCCATGCCTACTTCCGTGGAATGTATGTCATTCAACACCCTTTCTATAATTGAAATTCTGGAAAATAACCCAACCACTGAGCTTCAACAAGTTTATGATTCAAATCCAACTAAGATCTTGTTCCAAATATTTGAGAACTATTCATTCCAATTAACGATGTCTTGTAGCTCAAAGCTTGTGCTTTAGAATTGATCTAAAGGTCATTTTGTTGAAAGAAAATTTCAAGTCAGAGAGAAGAATGTTGGAGAGTGACATGAAGCCAAAACATGAATTTTAATATCTCCATGATCTATATTGATAATAATCATGCTTAGGAAGCCACATAATTAAGTAAAGAAAAAATTACATGCGGGAATTTTTTCCCCACATGAGTCACGTGCAAAAAAATCACCAATGAAGGAAATATTGAGTGGCTCAACTCCCTACCATCGCATTTTTTCAAACTACTTGAGGGCCTATTTTCCATGGTCATGTACTGCATACGATGTGATCATCACATTCCATAAGAAAATAATTCATTGATGCATTTTTTCAAACACTTCCCATGTCTTCTCTATACATCTAAAATTTTCATACATGTACCCTAAAGCAGTTTCAAGAGATACATAAAATTCAAATCCTCTCTTTTATATTTCATTTTTCATTGTGGATATTTTCATCTTCTTCCAGGGCAACCAAATTAGCACACGCTATGATGATACTGAGAAATTTCTTTAGGTTTGGTTTGACCCCAATATGGA
Source organism: Pinus albicaulis (assembly GCA_034641835.2). Lineage (NCBI taxonomy): Eukaryota > Viridiplantae > Streptophyta > Pinopsida > Pinales > Pinaceae > Pinus > Pinus albicaulis. The sequence goes on along the minus strand of CM076575.1, from coordinate 1,902,856,615 downwards.
ACATTTGTGGAAAAAGCTTTAGGGTTTCTTCTTGCAGCCCAATTTGCACGTGCTCGATGGCCATGGTCATCTGGAAGACCATGTCTCATATAGAAATTTTGAGTATGCCAAACCATATTTCAAGTAGACTTGAATTTATCTTTCCCGCAATGTCAATTAGCACTTGAATGAATGGCATTTTAACTTTAATAATTAGAATTAGGTTCAAATATGCTTGTATGAGAAGTTTTCACTATAGTTAGTTGCAGAAATGGTCTCTGAAAACCTTGATATGGTTTCATGACCGAGGGTGACATGATTAGCATTAGGGGATTTTGGAGGTCTAAAATGGGCCTCTTAAGGAAATTATAAAATAATAGTGGAAATAATGTATGAATAATGTGAAAAACACACAAAAGGTATGCATTGAAACTTTATATTTAGAACAAAATAAATTTGTATGGCATCAATGGCTTTTCTCTCATAAATTTTTTTTCACTTAGTCAATTTTTATGGAGGAAATGATAGCACATTATGAGGATGCAAAGAGCAACACCTTATTTTTCCAATTGTATATATCAAACAAAAGGGGTCACTGGTGGAGCACATTGAGGACTTCCAAAATTTGAATATAAGGGTAACTGAAATTCTAGAGGAACACAAGATTGATGTCTTCATAGGGACTTTAAAGGATAACATCCACTATGAGGTTCCTCTTTGGGAACCTGATTCATTGGAGAAGGAGTTGAGGTTGGCAAGAAAATTTGAAATTAAAATTATGGAGACAAGGAAACCTACCACTCACATCTATAAAGATGGAAGTGTTTCTGCTCCTAGACTTCCACAACCTACAAGGTTGACACCACAACAATTGGAAGAAAAGATAAAAAAAGGGATTTGCTACAGTTGTAATAGAAAATACACTAAAGGTCATAAGTGTTATGAGAAGAAATTATTTTACATAGATTGGATAAGTGCGCACTCTCAAGAAATGATGAGGAGGTGGAAACATTTCTTTGTGCCATTTCTATTATCCAACTAGATTCGATAACCTAAGCAAGGGAGGAATGGAAGAATCAAGAAGAAGTGTGGACTCTCATTCAAACTTTGCAGCAAAATCCCAGTACATTTGTTACATTTAGTTGGGAAAATGATTACTTATGGTATAAAGATCGTTTATATCTTTGTATTCCAAACTAAAACAAAAGAATCTTTTGGAATTGCACACCCCTCCCCTAGGAGGACACTCGGGATTTTTAAAAACTTACCACAGGGTGAAGAATTTTTTTTTTTGGAATGGCCTTAAAGATGATATTCAAAAGTTTGTGGCAGAATGTTTGGTTTTCCAACAAAATAAAGTTGAGACAATTAAGACACCAGTTCTACTGCAACCTTTATCCATTCCAAGTCAACCTTGGGACGAGGTTTCAATGGATTTTATCACAGGTTTACCTAAGTCTGAAGGAAAGAGTGTCATCATGGTGGCAGTTGACAGACTTACCAAGTATGCACACTTTTATGCATTATCTCATCCATTTAAAGCAAGTACAATGGCTACTGCATTTATGGAAACAATTCAAAAGCTACATGGAGATCCAAATATTATTTTAAGCAACAAAGATCCCATTTTCATTGGAAAATTTTGGACAAAATTATTTTCTTGTTTCGACACTCAACCAGCTCATAGCTCATCTTATCATCCTCATCTAATGGGAAAACTGAGATAGTGAACAATTTTTCATAAGGATATATTCATTGTTTCGTATCCGATAAAAAAACACAATGGGTCAAGTGGTTACCTCGGTTGAATGGTGGTATAACACTTCCTTCCATACTGCAGCAAAAATGATTTATGGCACTTTATGGATATCATCCACTGTCCATCACATCATATTTAAGAGAAAATTATAAGGTTCAAAAAGTGGAAGATCACATCAAGCATCAACAAAAAGTTCTCCAACTCTTAAAGTATAACCTAAATTTGGCACAAAATCGAATGAAACAACATGCAGATCAACATCACAACGAGAGAACTTTTTATGTAGGAGACTGGGTATTTTTACGGCTACAACCATACAAACAAATTTTCGTCAATCAAGCTAAGAAGGATAATAAATTATCACCAAAGTGATATAGTCCTTACAAGGTGTTGCAAAATATTGGTACTCTGGCATACAAATTAGAGCTTCCTACTTCTTCCCGAGTGCACACAAATTTCAATGTTTCATGCTTAAAGAAGGTTATAGGTGACAAACTTCCAGTTCAAACAATATTTCCAGAACTTGATGAGGAATGAAAAATCATATTTGAACCTGAAGCATTCATGGAAACAAGAACTGAATAGCTACGAAATCGATCAACTTCACAATATCTCATCAAGTGGAAGAACTTACCCACTGAAGATTCCACATGGGAGGATGAGAATTTTAAAAAGAAGCACCCATAACTATTCAAGAATTTAGGACAACACTTTTTTGAAGGAGAGGGGCATGTTTGGTCCCTATATTACTTGTGTAGTCCCTTATTTTTGTTACTGTAGCCCTCTTATTATTATTGGTGTACCCCTGTAGTCCCCATATTTTTATTATTGTGCCCTATAAAAGCCCACTTTTTGTATTTGGTGCCTTTACATTATTATTGTTAGGTCGGCTAGGATTATATTATGACCCCGTGGACTCGTATATATATAAATGGGGTTTTTTCATTTTTATCACCCAACAATCCTTCATTTATGTAATGTAAAGGGGGTTTCTTCCTCAAAGAGGCTGATTTCTATGTCGTTGATCTCTCTTTTATTCTATTTTGTGAGCTCGTTTCATAACATTTGTCTTATTTAACGGGTTTTCCCTTGCTCGAACATGGGAATTAATTAGCTACCATTGTTTTGAACCTGTTAGTATGGATGTAGATGGTAGTTCTTTATTCATTAGGCACAAAATTATTTATAAAGATAAACCTTTAAATAATGTATTTTTTGGTATACATCCAATGCTTCTATTGGAATCAATCATTTTCCTACTTTATTCTCCACTCGATATACCTATTGACTTCAACCTTTTCAGAAACTAAATTTTCCAAAATCACACAAGAATAACATTTAATTCATTGTTATCGAACAAATTTCATATGTCACCATTCCCTGCCAATTAAATATCACCACTTTGATTACTCCATTCGAATAAACATTTTAAGGAGGAATAACACCATCTTTCCAAATCATTTGCAACCTTTCACCAAACCAAACTTGCAAGTAGGTCAGGGCTTGATTGCAATGGATATATCAATATGGAAACATGTAAAATTGGGTTTTAATATGTAATAAGTTATCCATTCCTAAAGTTGCATGCTTATCACTATGAGGCATTCCCAACAAATGCACATTTATATTATGGACATGTCAAGGTACCTTTATGAGCACTTTTATCCATGTGAAAGTCAAGATGTAAGGGATTTTTTTCTCAACCAAATGAGCATAGGAATATTGATTCAATAAAATCTTGACCTTGACAATAATTCAACTTGGCTTTTGGCCTTATTTTCATACTAATATAGAAATTGTGTAAAATAGCCAAATCAATATTCTAAAAGTTCCCATATAATTGTCATCAATCTTCCACGCATCCTTCAAAAATGTGAATTGAATTCTAATGCAAGGGAGAAATCTAATTTAAATAGAGTTAGAAAGCTGTAGAATATAGGGCATGTTTCCCTCTTCGAATATCTATATCTATATTATCATCAAACATTCATACACTGCAACTCTGGAACAAGGTCTATCTATAATAAGGATATGCAATGACATATAGCTAAGGTACTCATGAACTATTGATATTAAATGGTAAAATATGTAACGTTTAGTTCATTGTGTGTGTTTCCCATGTACCATCAATGTTGGACAATTTGAGTGGATGTATGAGAAATTATTGAGCTTAATACCAAAATCTAGCATTCCTTTGGTATGTCTTAGAATCAATTTTTAAATATTCTAGTGAACAAATATTGGGGTTCAAGTATGAACTTGGATGCATGAGTTGCTAAGAAATTGATTTATGACCTAGTGAAATTTAATTAAATTTCTTACCAATTGTTAGAAAAAGGTTTCATCTACATTGTTGGAATCACTTTTAAGTGCTTTAACACTATTTAAACTGATATAGTGATTGGGCTAAGGTTAAAATTTATCATTCTTATTTTTTTCAGCAGTTCTTTCACATACTTTTCTTGCAAGATCAAAAATTTTTCCTTGTCCTACCGTACATCCAAACTTTAACAATACTAAAAAAAAGATAAATTTATCATCTCAAAATATGTTTCCAGAAAATTTGTGCCATTTCTTGAAATTATAAGATCATTTACATAAACAACACGAATGAATTTCGTACTTTATATCTTGATGTACAATTTAGGATATGAAGCGATCCTTTGAAATCCATTTGTTTTTTGGAGCTCATCAATTTGTATGTAAGAAGCCTTCATATGATAAAGCTTTTACCAATCTACAAATCAAATTTTCCTTTTCCTTCACCTCAAATTGTTCTTACTATGTCATGTACACCTCATCTTCAAGGCTGCTATTTGGGAATGCACTCTTGAGCATCAAAAATTATTTGTTAAACCAACCTATGATTCCAAATCCAACATTAGTTTACTTTATCTTGTTATTAATTTTGCAATTATATCAAGAGTGTCTTCAGGTGAACGCTTCAGGGCACAACTCTCAATCGCCATGTCATCATATGAACTGGGTTGCTTCATATATTCAAATTTATCTTAACATATAAGTAACCATCCAAACTTTACGACTCTACAGAAGAGATATAGTCTAGACTCTCAAAGGAAAAACTCAACGCTGAAACCTATTCAAAGGCATGACTACTCGATAATGTATGCAATAAAAACCCAAACTAGGTAGATAGGTGGGCCAAAAATGTAGTTTTAAAACCCTTCATCATGCATATGGGTTTTAGAACACCAAAACATCAATCCTAAATTTAGTATAAGCTTGAACTTGGGTTAAAAAATATAGCTTAGGTTAGCCCCAAGACTTCATTTAAAGAAATATCATCTCAACTCTTATTTTAGATTGACCATGATCATTATGTGCACTTGAAGTTGTTCCACTAAGTATACAATAGCTCTAGCTATATCTCTCATTGTGTGTGTGTGTGTGTTTATATACATGCCAAAACACATTTTTTGTCCACCATTCACCATTTTATAATTATATTACTGTTGGGCCGAGGAAAAGGTACATTTTACCACTATCTTTAGAATGATTTGTCATTTAGTTTTATATGTTTTTCCTTCATCTTAGAAATAAATTAAAGGACAATGATGCAAAAGTAGGATAGAATCAATTATTGATAAAAGTTGTGTTTAACAGTATAAAAACTGATTTTTTTCTGTATTTATTGATAGGTAATCGGAAAAACCAAACTGCTGACTAGAATGACCAAATAACATCATAGAATAAAATTAAATGAGATCTTTTCGGTTACTAAAAATTAGTGGGGGATATAGAAGCATGCCTATTCTTGAAGTATTCAGTTGATAGCTAAGAAACCTTAGGATATCCTGATTCGAAGGATTCGTTACTTTGTTTTATTTCGCCTTTAAGTTATAAAAGGTTGTAGGTCAGAGAGACAGAGAGTTTTTTCATGTATTATAATTTTCCTGTAATAAAATTATTCGAACAAAATCGTTGAATTCGTGCTAATTTACTGCTACATTGGTTAATTAAGAAATTGGCATTTTCAGTATAAACAGCTTCTGAGTATTTCTTGGTAGAAGACTTCTAGAGGTTTCGGGTCTACTCCCTGGGAGTTCTCCTGTTGTTCTATGTTATATGTTTATTTACAATTCTTATCCTTTGTGTTTTATAGCATTATCATTCAATTTGTTAATTGCAGGTGTGATATGTTACAATTCCCTTTTCAACTCATTAGGATTTCTATTCAATTCATTAAGGTAGTTGTTCAATTCATTAAAGCATGTTGTTCAATTGCAATATATTCCTTATTTTACTATTGAGTGGATATTTCTGCATAAGCTTAGAACAAGATTTGATCCCTTTGACTGGTTTGAAGTATTTTATAGTTTACTTTTGAGTTGATTTGATTGAACTACAAGAATTAGATAACATTTCTCACAACGATTTAGAATAGTTAACCTCTAACTTCACTCGCATATATTTTTCTTGCACTCTTGAAATAAAAGGACTAGCCCTGGATTGATGATTAATGTGAAACATTAAGGTTACATTTAATAGTCACCTTTTTTACCCAACACTTTGGTGTTGTTGCCAAGGAGAGTGTTTAGGAGTGATGTCTTTTATTCTTTTCCTTTTTCTAGGAAAGAATTGGGTATTGAAAATGGGAGGTAAGAACCTACATACTAGCAAGAAAAAACGCTTACTCTCCGGCACGCTTCTCAGCAATTGCGCAGAGGTTAATAGGATAGGTAATTTTTTTATTTTTTTATGAATAGGAAGAAAAAGATAGAATTAGATCAAAACCCCCCACTTAAATCCGCAAAACCCAAGGGGTCAGTGGCCCTTGGTAGAACAACATATATAAACGAAATAATTAAGAAGGTTGAATCCCAGGCATCTGTAGGACCCAAAACCATTCTTGGAAAGAGTCCTACTATAATCCCTCAGGTAGTAGCCTCACCATCTACAGCGCATGCCAAGATTCATAGCAAAACAGAAGGGTCTGAATGAAGCTTTCATACTATAGAACACTTAAGTCACGACCCTTCAAGAGGGAAATTCTTGATATTTGCAAGAAGGAGAGGGAGAAACCAGTAGTGCAGTACAACCAAAAACTCCAGAGCCTGGATCTCCTCAAATTGTTGTTGAGACAGAGACACCCAATATCCCAGATCGAGGTAGTGCTACAAGGCTTGCTTCAAATCCACCCCCTAATTCCACTCAAATTATCCTCCCATATCAAGAAATACCTAAAGGTTATTGGCACATCTTTGATCAGATGGCGCACAATCAACCCCATAGAAAGACATCAACATTGGAGTATCCCATTATTTATCCGAATGCAAATGCCCCTATGAAATTTATTCCGTTACGAAACATCCCCACCTTCCATGGGCCGACCTTGGAAGATCTGGATGCATTTTTATTTTAATTCGTTGTTTTGTGTAGGGGATATGACTACACCATTAACCCTCAAAAACTAAAACTATTCCCCTATACATTAAAGGGGGTAGCACTATGCTGGTTTATGGGGCTCGGTGGAGGAACCATTAATAGTTGGGATTAGATGAAAAAATATTTTCTTAACAAATATCAATATTACTTTCAAACTTGAGAACTAAAAGACGAAATCTTCAACATTTCTATAAAAGACGAGACATTAGAAGAATATGTTGAACATTTTTAGTATAATTTTCAAAGATCTCCATATACTACACTCTCGAAAGACATTTTCAATGAAACAATGATTAAAGGAATGAAAGAAAAATGGGTAGAGACACTTAATATAATGGGAAAAGGGGACATATATCAAGAATAATATGATGACATTAATTCATTGTGTATTAGGTGCTCTCAAGGTAGTACATGAAAAGAGACTAATCGGACGAGATTCAGTTACAAGGAATTATAAAAAAGTCAGGTGGCAGCGTGACCAGAGCAAAATTCGGTAATATTTTTGAATATTTTAAAACCGATATCTTAGGCACCCTCACAACATAGCTAGATATTCTACAAGCCAAGCAGAAGAAAGATTTAGCAAAACAGAACTTGGCTGTTTTTCTCCCATGCTGTCAGAAGAAACACAGCCTGCAGGACTGTCCATTAGACATTTTCCATACATGTGCTATTTGTAACAAGGACCACGCCACTGATCAGTACCATTCACTCCCAGGATTAAAATCGGGTTTTAAAGAGGCAGAAGAAGAAATAGAAATGGTGTATCTAATGAATCAATTTCGACGGTGTTAAGCACAACTAGGTATGTCACAAGACCCATCTCAGTTCTTTTCTTCTCCGGAATTTAATCAAAAAAACTCTGGAAAAGCATGGAAAATTCAATCACATTTTTCTACCTGGAAATCCCAATAATTTTCCATGCCTCCTTTGCCAACAAAATCCCCTTCCGGTAATATTTTTCCAAGTTTTCCTTTCTCTCCTCCATACTAGAAAAACAATCCATATCAGTGCCAGTGGCCTGCCTCCACTTCACAGAATAAAAATTGGTCTCAAAACCGGCAGCGACCCGTAGGAATGGCCAATTTACGTATGGGAATAGGGGCTCGGAATAAACCCACATTACCAGCTCCATACCCATTCCAGCACAATTCTCAGCCCATTATGCGTCCTCAACCGCCAACTCAACCCAATCCTAATCCTAATAACAGACCGGTTCAGCTAAGCCAGATTGTTGAGAACAAAAACTCTGAAACTGAATAGATGGGAATGAAATAAACTTAGGCTAAGATCAGAGCGTGTTATTTCACCTGAAGAAGATACTGCCCTACCGAAAATTGAGTATGAAATTTGAACAGTACCTAAAAAATCAATTGTGACAGAAACAAATATAGGATAGGGGAGTGACACAGTTGAACAAAAAGATTCTGAAAACATTATTATTTCCTCTCCTCCATTCCCTAAGATGTTAACACTACCTAAACCAATGGTCTCTATAGATTTGATCTCCTAGGGGAATTAAAAAAAATTGTGCAATAAAATTCCTCTCCTACAGCCTATACAAGACATTCCTATCTATGCCAAAAAATGTAAAGAACTGTGCATAAAAAAAGGTGATGAAAGCAAAGACTGTACCAATTGTTCATGTAGTGGGAACACTGTTAGACTTACCCTTGGGTAAAGAGAAACCAATAAAATATGAGGATCCAGGAAATCCCATAGTCATAGTACAGATCTATGGCGGCTCCTTTTCAAATACATTAGTTGATTTGGGGGTAGCCATTAACATCTTAACTACAGAAACCTGTGAGACATTGGGTATAGAAGACTTGGAACCCACATATACCTTGCTGGAACTTATTGACAGATCTTTTGTCAAACCATAAGGTATATTACAAGACATCCCGGTTTCTGTGGACTCATGGGAATACCCTGCAGACTTATTAGTTATTAACCCAAAAAGTAGGTTAGATGGACATCCCCTGATATTGGGATGACCTTCGTTAACGACGGTCGATTCTTACATAGGTTGTCGAAAAGGAAGCATGACCATTGCTAGAGGAGATGCCATAAAGAATATTTCCATATACCCCCCTGCCAAACCAAGCCTTCGCACTGTAAATATTCATAAAAAACCACATACATACTAGGAACAAAACATTCTTTCACCACTAAAAATAGTTGAAGCACACGAATAAAAGATCAAACTGAAGACGATGTAATCGATAACTTCATAAACCAACCATATACTTCAGAAAATTTAAAGTGCCAAATATTAAAAGTAGTGCTTGATAACAAAGCACAGGAGGACCCCTTACCATACATTGATGACTATCACATACCCACAACTGCTATCTGTAACAACATGCCAGTTGAATTGAGCCGGGAAAAGTTTTAAATATCAACGACAGTCTGGATAGTGACCAGTAGCAAAATCTCGTTAAAATTTTACAAAAATATAAGGGATCCTTTGATTGGGACTACCCAGAAATGAATGGTATAGATCCTAAAATATCCACACATCACATTTATACTAAAAAGGATGCTCGGCCTATTCAACAGCCTTAGTGGAGGTTAAATCCGTATCTGAAACACATTTTGAAAGATGAATTACAAAAGCTTCTAGATGTAAACTTCATTTATCCTATTTCAGACAGAAAATGGTTCTATCCTTCAGTATTCGTTCCAAAAAATAATGGTATGTGGTGAATCTATGTGGATTAGAGAGAATTGAATAAATCCACATAGAAAGACCACTTCCCCCTCCCCTTTATTGATCAAATCTTGGATACATTGGCAGGAAAGCGGTTCTTCTCTTTTCTTGATGGTTTCAGTGGTTACAATCAAATTCAGATAGCCCCTGAAGACCAAGATAAAACGACCTTTACCTACCCCTTGGGTACATTCGCCTATAGGGTATTATCGTTCGGACTATGCAATGCCCCAACAACATTTTAAAAGGCCATACGCAGCATTGTTTCTGATTTAATAAATGAATGGCTCGAGGTTTACATGGATGAATTTACTCCATGTGGAGATGACTTTTATGAGGCACTACAAATATTAGAAAAATTATTGGAATGATGAATTTCTACCAGATTATGTTTGAGAAATGAAAAGTGTCACATAAGGATGACCGAAGGAGTGATCCTAGGACACTACATATATGCAGTTGGAATACAGGTAGATCTGACAAAGATAGATGTATTTTTCTATTTAGCCACACCTTGTACTTAGACAAAGGTACCTACTCTCCTTGGATATGCAGGGTAATACCATAGGTTTATAAATATTTTTTCACAAATTGTTGCTCCCTTGTATGCATTAACCGGAAATGTTGAATTCCATTGGTCTGAGAAATGTGACACTACTTTTTTCAGATTTGAAGAAACTGGTCTCGAATACACCAGTCTTACGTGGCCCCAATTGGGAACTTCCTTTCCACATTTCCTCAAATGCATCCAATACATCGATAGGAGCGGTTCTCAGTCAAGAAGAGGAAAAGAAGCCCTACGCTATTTACTATATTAACAAGAATCTCACTCCTGCTGAATTAAGCTATACAGTGACTGAAAAGGAATTCTTGGCTATCGTTTATTCTATCAATAAATTTAGACATTATATAACTGGCTATCAATTATTATTGTATACCAATCACTCTGCCATTAGATATTTAGCTAATGAACCTATTACAAATGGAAGAGTGACTCATTGCTTCTTTCTTTTACAAGAGTTTGATATAACTATCAAGGACCATCCATGAAAGGAGAATGTAGTTGAAGATTTCATGTCTAGAGTTCCAAAGCCAAATGACCCACTAGCACTGGATGGTCAGTTCCCTGATGAGCATTTTTTCGTTGTAGCAGTAAAAGTGCCAATGTTCGCAGATGTAGCAAATTATCTGGCAGTAGGAAAGTTGCCAAGACACTTGAAAACAAAGGAACAGAAGCTTATTATTTAGCGCAACGCTAGATTCTCCTGGATTTTGTTGGGCCATTCAACCCGCCATCAAATCATAAGGCCTACATACTGGTTGCTAGAGATTATGTGACAAAGTGGGTAGAAACAATGGCTTTGTCGAGAGCTACAGAAGAGTCTATGATCAATTTTTATTTTTGAGCTATTTGTGTGGTATGACTTACCTAGGGAAGTGATAACTGATGGAGGGGCATATTTTTTGGGAAATAAAATCACGGCCACTCTAAGGAACCACCATGTCACCCATAGAGTCACCTCTCCCCACCACCCATAGGCCAACGAGTAGGTCGCAAGCACCAATAAAGTCCTTGAAGAAATTATCATTAAAATAGTCTCAAAACATAGTCGGGATTGGGCTACTAGATTTCCAGAGGACTTGTGGGCTTATCACACAACATGGAGAAACACCACTAGATATTCTCCGTACCTTATGGTATTTTGAAAGGAACCAATTTTCCATTTGAATGTGAGATAAAGACTCTTAGAATAGCCCAAGAAGTGGGGCTAGATTTGACAAAGGACCAACTTAGAAGACTCCAACAAATAAATGAATTGGATGAAGCAAGGCTACATTCTCTACAACACACTGCAATTATTAAACAACAATGAGACAAGTGGCATGACAACCTTATAAAAAAAAAGACATTCCAGAAAGGAGAATGAGCACTCCTCTATGACTCTAGATTCCAATACTTCTCGGGTAAGCTACAAAAAAGAAGGTTCGGGCCATACAAAATTCAAGAAGTACACAACAACGATACCTTTACCTTAACCACCATAGATGTATCCGGCTGCACCTTCCGAGTTAATGGATATCAGGTGCACCTCTATCATAAACCACTTACGAAAGAGTCTTTCTACCAGTAGGTGCGTGACGACTCCACTATCAAAATTTTAGCTATAGGGAATGATGGCCTGACATCTTTAAGTTCATAAAAAATTTCCTCTTGTAAATATTGTATATATGTTTCCTGCAATTTATAGTTATTTTCATCATTGTATACAAGAATTCCATTTCTTTTTCATTATTTTGATGCTCACAGTTTCATTCTTTTTTTTCTTTTGCGTGTTTTGTTGTTTAATTCGTTGAACAATTGTTGTGCAATTGAATTGCACAATTGCCATTCAATTCAATTGAATGACTGAGGTTTTAGTCTGTTTTTATTCCTTCTTTTCAATCCATTGAACAATTGTTGTTCAATCGAATTGACTAGATATTTTTCAATTCAAGTAAACGACTGTTGTTTTTTTAGTGTGTTTATTTTTTCTGTTAAATCCATTAAACAATTGTTCTTCAATCGAATTGAACAGTTATTGTTCAATTCAAGTGAACAACTGTTATTTTTAGTGTTTTTACTTCTGTTGTTCAATCCATTGAACAATTATTGTTCAATCGAATTGAAAAATTGTTGTTCAATTTAAGTGAACGACTGTTTTTTTAGAATGATTTTGCTTTTGTTGTTAAATTGAATTGAACAGCTGCCATTCAATACAATTGAATGGCTGATTTATTTTTGAGCATGTTTTTTTTCTTACTTTTCTCTTTTTTTTCATTCAAAATAACAATTTGTTTGTATTTTGATGATTTATTTTGAAATATCCACTCTTCCTTTACACATCCAAGCCATAAGAACCATTTTTAGAAAAGGAATTGGCACTTGAAGAAGATAAAAACAATGATATTAATAATATTATGTTCTTTTGAAATTTTGATGGAAATCTCTACTTCGGAAGCTGACATGGTTTATCTGTATAATGAAGGTGTTAGGTCCCTATATTACTAGTATAGTCCCTTCTTGTTGTTAGTGTAACCCTCTTATTGTTATTATTGTACCCTTGTAACCCCCATTTTGTTATTATTGTGCCCTTAAATTATTATTGTTAGGTCAGCTAGGATTACATTGTGGCCCACTAGGATTACATTATGGCCCTATGGACTCCTATATATAGAAAGGAGGTTTTGTAAATTGTATCATCCAAGAATTGTTCATTCATGTAATGTATTGGAGGTTTCCCCCTCGAAGTGGCTTATTTCTAAGGCGTTGATATCTCTTTTCTTCTCTTTTTGGAGCTGGTTTCACAACATTTGGTATCAGAGCTTTGAGATTCTAGGGTTTCGCCGCTCCAAACAGGTCATTACATGTTCGTTATAAATTTTTTTCTATGAAGGTTCGAATCTAAAATTTTTATAAAAATTTGAAATCATGAGGAAACTCGTCAAAACATTTCAGAGCTCGGTTCACAATATTTTCAGAGATATGATCTGTGGACGGTAGTGATTTTTCAGGCTCTCGAATTTCATATCAAAGAGGTGATCATGGGAAAAGATTCATAACTCTCTCTCTGAGCATCAGATTGGAGTGCTGTAAAAAATGGTTGCAATTAAACGGGTTTTAGTTTCTTGGCTATCAATTTCAGAGCCGAAGGATGAAACAGTGACACGTGGAAAGTCGCATGTTTTCTCTACCGAACCAATCCATAATTAGGTCATTGTGGGAGATTGGACACAACGGTTTGAGAATCCCAAATCGAGTCTAATTCGTGGCATTCGAAAGAGAATCTCGTAGGATACATTGGTGCCTAAATTCAAATATTGAAGTGCTACAATCACATAGATAATCCAATTTCAATATCGAGTCTTCAAAAGCAAGGAAAAAGGTGTATTTTTCTTCTGAATTGCATAAGTCTTGTTTGAATAATCAATTTGAATTGATTCCAAGGGCATATTGTAGAATAGATATCAGTATTGGGTTCTAAGAGATGCCCCGTAAAAATAATTCAACACCCATTAAGCCTTCAGAAGGCTCTACGATGACTCATGAAGATGAAGAATCGCAAAATGATCTATCAAAATTACAAGAGCAAGTGCACCAAATTTCTCTCTCGCAAAGAGCAACAAAAAATGAAATGGAAGGTTTGAAGAAAGGTGTGGAAGCGAAGATGGACGGTTTGAATAAAGGCATGGGAGCTAGGATGGATGGAATGGAAGTTGGCATGGAAGCTAAGATGGATGACATGAAAGACAACATGGAAAACATGAAGAATGATCTAAAAGCAGACATGGAAGGTTTGACAAAGTTGATACAAGAAATGTTTCCTAATGGTGAAAAGATAGTAGAGGAAACTCATGATGGGAACAAAATAAATGTTAATCGTGATTTCATAAAATATAATGTTGGTGGGAAGAACCACCATATTCCAAAAATGGATATGAGGAAGTTTGATGAAAAGGATCCTGTAACATGGATACTACAGATGGAACAATATTTTGATCTCCATATTGTGAAAAAAACACAAAAGGTACGCATTGCAACTTTACATTTAGAACAAAATACATTTTTATGGTATCGATGGCTTTGCTCCCGTAAAAAAATTGTCACTTGGTCAATTTTCATGGAGGAAATGATAGCACATTATGAGGATACAAAGAGCAACACCTTTTTAAGCCAATTGATAAATCTCAAACAAAAGGGTTTAGTGGTGGAGCACATTGAGGACTTCCCAAAAATTGAATATAAGGGTAATTGATATCCCAGAGCAACATAGGATTGATGTCCTCATAGGGACTTTAAAGGATAGCATCCAACATGAGGTTCGTGTTTGGGAACCTGATTCATTGGAGAAGGCATTCAGGTTGGCAAGAAAAATTGAATGTAAAATTATGGCGACAAGGAATTCTACCACTCACATCTATAAAGATGGAAGTGTTGCTACTCCTAGACTTCCACAACCTACAAGGTTGACACCACAACAATTGGAAGAAAAAATAACAAAAGGGCTTTGCTACAGTTGTGATAGCAAATACACTAAAGGTCATAAGTGTGCTTGAGAAGAAATTATTTTACATAGATTGTGAAGAGGAGGAAGAAAATGAACAAGAAACTTCAAAAGAAGAGGATATACACCGGGAACCAACCCTAGAGAAAGAATAAATGAGTCTGACCATATCATGTAATGCATTGGCAGGAATTACCACTCCTCAAACTCTCAATATAGAAGGACATATCAATAAGAAAAAGGTAATAGCGTTGATTGGTTCGGGTAGTACCCATAATTTTATTCATTGTAAGGTAACCAAGGAATTGAATTTATTCCTATACCCAACACCAGAATTTCAAGAGATGGTTGCAAATGGAGGAACAATAAATTGTTTTTGAAAATGCCATAATATTAAGCTAAACATGGGTAAACATGTATTAACTAGTCCAATGCTTTCCATTCCTATCGGAGGTGTTGATGTTGTACTAGGAGTGCATAGTTGGTTACAATATTTGGGGATGGTAGCTTTTAATTTTCAAGAAAGTTTCTTGAATTTTTTTCAAGGAAGGGAAGCTTCTGAATTACGGGGTATTGCTGGGAAGCCGAGAAAGATAATAAGCTCTAATGTCATGAGAAAGCTTCTAAAGAAATAAAAATGAGGCGTAATTGCAAAATTATGCTCACTAGAAGTTCCAACATCAAAATCATCTATTTCTGCAGATCTCCAAAAAGTCTTGGAAAATCATTCCAAGGTGTTTGAAACTCCCAAAGGACTCCCACCTATTCATGATCATGATCATGATATTCATTTGATTCCAAGAATTGTTCCTCCAAACATCAGTCCTTATAGATATCCTTATGTCCAAAAGAGCGAAATTGAACGTATGATTGGAGAAATGTTAGAGGCGGGTATAATTCAACCTAGTTAATGTTCTTTCTCTGCTCCTATAGTATTGGTACACAAGAAGGATGGATCATGGCGCATGTGTCTAGATTATAGGGAGCTCAATAAACTCACCATTAAAGATAAATTTCCCATTCATGTGATTGATGAATTATTGGATGAATTACATGGAGCAATTTATTTTACCAAGTTGGATCTTCGTTCAGGATATCATCAAATTAGAATGAAGATCGAAGATATTCCAAAAAAAACATTTCGAACTCATGAGGGTCATTATGAATTTTTGGTCATGCCTTGGCCTTACCAATGCACCTTCTACATTTCAAGGGTTGATGAATTCCATTTTCAAACCCTTCCTTAGAAAAAAATGTTAGTATTTTTTGACAAGATATACTAATCTACAGTAGGTCTTGGAAGGATCATGTTCAACATGTTGACAGGGTATTCAAACTATTCCAGGAGAAACAATTATATGCAAAAACATCCAAGTGTTTTTTTGGAGTACAAAAGGTGGAATATCTGGGTCATATTGTATCTCACGAGGGTGTTAAGGTAGACCCTAACAAAATTAAAGCCATTAAGGGATGGAAAGTCCCCACAACCATAAAGCAGTTGCGAGGATTTCTCGAGTTAACAGGATATTATCACAAGTTTGTTAAGAATTATGGGAGAATAGCAGCACCTCTAACAACATTATTGAAGAAATATGCATTTTCATGGACTCCTGAAGCAACTAATGCCTTTGAACTTCTTAAAGAGGCAATGTGCCTAGCACCGGCTTAGCTACGCTAGACTTCACAAAAAACTTTATTGTGGAATGTGATGCCTCGTGAAATGGAATTGGTGCTATTTTTTAATGCAAAAAGGAAGATCCATTGCTTTTGAAAGTCGTCCAATCAAAGGAAAGTATTTACAAAAAGCTATTTATGAGAAGGAAATGTTGGCAATACTACATGCACTAAAGAAATTGCGACCTTACCTAATGGGAAGACACTTCAAGGTAAAAATTGATCATGATAGTCTTAAACACTTTTGGAACAAAGACTATATTCAGAAGATCAGCAAAAATGGGTCACAAAGATGTTGGGTTATGACTTTGAAATCATCTACAAAAAAAAGGAAGCTAAATGTTGTTGCAGATGCACTCTCAAGAAAGGATGAAGAGGTGGAAGCATTGCTTTGTGCAATTTCTATTATCCAACCAGATTGGATAACCAAAGCAAGGGATGAATGGAAGAAGGAAAATATGTATGGATGATTATTCAAATTTGCAAGAAGATCCTAGTACAGATGATACATTTATTTGGAAAAATGATTCCTTATGGTACAAAGATCACTTATATATTTGTAAGAATTCCCAACTAAAACAAAATATTCTTTTGGAATTGCACACTTTTCCTTTAGGAGGACACATGATTTTTAAAAAATTACCATAGGGTGAAGAAAGAATTTTTTTTGGATGGCCTTAAATATGATATTCAAATGTTTGTGGCGGAATGTTTGGTTTTCCAGCAGAATAAAGTTGAGACAATTAAGACCCCGAGTGTTGGGTATGGAGCCTGATTTTCTTCCTGATTCAAAGATCCTTGATTTATTCGGATGTATACCCCAAGAAAACTGTACACCCCTGCAGCGAGGGGGTGCGGGGGGACTTGTCCCCCCCGCGGGGTCCGGGGGGGCTGACCCCCCAGCTAGGGGGTCTAGGGGCCAACGGTCCCTCGACGGGGGTTTCAGGGGCAGCGCCCCCGAAGCTAAAAACATATGTAAAATTACCTTGTAAAAGTATAGTAATTTCTAGTCAATCTAGGTCGTTCATTAGGTAGATGATCTGACAGTAAAAATTATGTTTAGTTTAGGGTTTTTTTCCTAGAAGGCAATCCCTCGCTTTTATGAGGGTATTGTATTGCAGCTGCGCATTGTATGTGTATTCTCTGAGCGGGAAACAGATAGGGAGACTGTGAGAGAGAACAGAGGATATTACAGTGGATCTTCTGTAGGTTTTGTCTCTTCATTTTGTTGGATAATAGAAAGGAAGGACTAGCTGTTTAGGGTGGACGTAGCCCAAACTAGGTGAACCACGTATATCTGTGTCTCTCTGGTTTTATATGTTTTGTGTGCTTGTATTTTCCGCATATTTTATGTGTTGCATTGCTTCTTCATAACATTCAGGTTCACCAGAATCAGTCAACAATAAATAATATAATGAAGGAGAGTATCGTTCAGGGGGTCTACTTATCCTGGTAGATCTTCTAACACCACTTTCAGGTGTTTGAGGTGCCTGTTGCTGTTGTGGTGGTTGCTGCTGCTGTGGTTGTTGATTATTATTATTTTCAGGCACCTTTACTTTTTCAGCTATCTCATCAAGAACTGTGTATTCCTTGCTTTCTTTTTCCTGTTTCTTTTCCTGCAACTGATTCTTATACAAGACCTTTTCATTGAATATTACATCTCTGCTCCTAATGATTTGTGATTTTCATAATCATATAAGCGATAACCAAAATCATTAACACCATATCCAATAAAGGTACATTTCTTTGATTTTGCCTCAAGCTTTGTTCTATTTTCTTTATTAATATGGACAAAGGCCTCACAACCAAAAGGTTTTAAAAAAGAGTAGTTTACCTTTTTACCTATCCATGCTTCCTCTGGAATACCACCATCCAAGGAACTTGAAGGCCCTCTGTTTATTAGATAAACAGCAGTATCTACAGCATCTGCCCAAAATTGCAAAGGCAATCCTGCATGCAATCTCATGCACCTTGCACGCTCCATGATTGTTCTATTCATCCTTTCTGACACACCATTTTCTTGTGGTGTTCTTGGAACTGTCTTCTCTCTACGAATTCCATGCTCTGAAAAATACCTATCAAACTCTTTGCTGCAATACTCACCTCCATTGTCTGATCTGAGACACTTCAACTTCTTTCCTGTCTCAATCTCAACCAAAGCTTTCCATTTCTTGAAAGTATCAAATACATCAGATTTATTTTGAATACAATAAGTCCAAGTTTTTCTAGTTGCATCATCAATAAACGTAACATAATAGCGAGAGCCACCAAGAGATGATACCTGTCTTTACATCTAACTGTTCAAGATGTAAATCTTCCGCTGCTACAAGACTTAAGATAGTTCTGATTGAAGTAATTTTAACAACATGATAAAATATTTCATCAAAATCAAAACCTTTATTCTGTGCAAACCCCTTCACCACAAGTCTAGCTTTGTACCTCTGTTTTCCTCCATCTTCTTCCTTCAGCTTGTAAACCCATGTATTCTGCAATATAGTTTTACCTACAGGCAACCTGACTAAGTCCCAAGTCTGGTTATGCATTAAGGAGTCTATCTCTTCTTCCATGGCTAGCTTAAACTTCTTCCTTCTTTCAACGTGCATTGCTTCTTCATAACATTCAGGTTCACCAGAATCAATCAGCAATAAATAATATAATGAAGGAGAGTATCGTTCAGGGGGTCTACATATCCTAGTAGATCTTCTAACACCACTTTCAGGTGTTTGAGGTGCCTGTTGTTGTTGTGGTAGTTGCTGCTGTTGTGGTTGTTGATTATTATTGTTTTCGGGCACTTTTACTTTTTCATTTATCTCATCAAGAACCGCGTATTCCTTGCTTTCTTTTTCCTGTTTCTTTTCCTGCAACTGATTCTTATACAAGACCCTTTCATTGAATATTACATCTCTGCTCTTAATGATTTTGTGATTTTCATAATCATATAAGCGATAACCAAAATCATTAACACCATATCCAATAAAGGTACATTTATTTTATTTTGCCTCAAGCTTTGTTCTATTTTCTTTATTTATATGGACAAAGGCCTCACAACCAAAATGCTTTAAAAAAGAGTATTTTACCTTTTTACCTGTCCATGCTTCCTCTGGAATACCACCATCCAAGGAACTTGAAGGCCCTCTATTTATTAGATAAACAACACTATCTACAGCATCTACCCAAAATTGTAAAGGCAATCCTGCATGCAATCTCATGCACCTTGCACGCTCCATGATTGTTCTGTTCATCCTTTCTGACACACCATTTTATTGTGGTGTTCTTGGAACTCTCTTCTCTCTACGAATTCCATGCTTTGAACAATACCTATCAAAATATTTTTTGCAATATTCACCTCCATTGTCTGATCTGAGACACTTCAACTTCTTTCCTATCTCAATCTCAACCAAAGCTTTCCATTTCTTGAAAGTATCAAATACATCAGATTTATTTTGAATACAATAAATCCAAGTTTTTCTAGTTGCATCATCAATAAATGTAACATAATAGCAAGAGCCACCAAGAGATAATACCTGAGCAGGTCCCCATACATCTGTATGCACAAGCTCCAATTTTTCGCTCTTCTTTTCTTTCCCAACTCTAAGAAATCTGACTCTCTTTTGTTTTCCATAAATGCAATTTTCACAGAAATCCAAATCAACATTCTTCAAACCTGGCAACAAATTTCTTGAGTGAATAATCTTCATCTCCTTCTCACTCATATGTACGAGCCTATGATGCCATAATGCTGCATATGCTCCTTTGGAAGTTAAAGCATTAACAGAGTTAGAAATACCATTGCATAAATGCAATGTACCAACATTTTCTCCTTTTGCTATTACCAGGGCTCCTTTGGTGACCTTCCAAGTTTTATCTGTGAAAGTTGTAACACAACCTTCACTGCCTAACTTCCCTATTGAAATCTGTTTTTTCTTTAGATCTGAAGCATGCCTTAACTCCTTTAATAGCCATTGGTTTCCATTCTCCTGTTTTACAAGAACCTTACCCATTCCAACAATTTTACAGGGTTTATCATCACCCAAACGAACTTGTCCAAAATCTCCTTCAACATAGTCATGAAAATATTTCTTATCAGGTGTGGCATGGAATGAAGCCCCTGAATCTACAACCCAAGAATCAGTAACATTTTCAAAAGAAAGAATCAAAGCATCTTGTAACACATCACCTGTCACATTTGCTTCATGATTGTTTTCTTGCTGTGTGTCTCCTTATTTTCCTTTCCGAGATCTATAGTTTTTCTTTAGGTGTCCTTTATTTCTACATTTCCAGCACACTATCCCTGATCTGGACTTGGATTTTCCTTTCCTTGGTTTACTGTGATATCCAGAGCTCTTTCCTATTTCCATTCTCCTTCCCCTAGACTCTGCACTCAAAGCATTACCTAATGTCTTACCGGAGCTTTTCCGTCGCATTTCCTCGCTAAGGATAGCACCAACAACATCATCAAACTTTAAAGTACTAGATCCAGAGACAGAGTTACTAATGGCCATAACTAAACCATTCCAGCTTTTTGGAAATGAGCACAGAAATAACAGAGCTCTAACTTCATCATCAAAGTTGACCCCTACAAAAATTAACTGACTGGTAACTGTATTAAAATCATTTAAATGGTCTGAAACAGATCCACCTTCTGAAATCTTCATATTAAATAGTTATTTCATAAGAAATACCTTGTTTGAGGCTGAGGGTTTTTCATATAGTTTCGCCAACGTCTGCATCAAACCCTTTGTTGTTGTTTCCTTCGAAATATTGAAGGTGACTGATGCCGCAAGACACAACCGTACTGTTCCGAGTGCCTTTCTATTGAGAATGTTCCATTCCGCATCTATCATGGCCGCTGACTTCTTTACTTTTCTGCTCAATGGTAGGTACAGATCTTTCTAATACAGATAATCTTCCATATGCATCTTCCACAACGGGAAGTTTTGGCCGTTAAATTTCTCGACCCTAAACTTAGCATCTTCCACCATTGCTCCCACTCGAACTAGGAACCCTTCTTTCCTGCGAGTTTATCAGCCAAATATACCTTCGGCTCTGATACCAGTTGTTAAGATTTTACGACAGAAATAATATAGAATTTACTAAGAGAAATAAATACAAAGAGGCCAGCAACAAATCATAAACATAAACACAAATGTTTATCCGGGAAAACCCCAAATCTGAGGAAAAACCCAACCAATGAAATTTCATTAACCATTGGCCAAAACCCTGACCAATCCGGCCAAGTGAGCCTTCACCGCTCACCTTCAGGCCTGCATTACAATGAAGTATTCCCAGCCTTTTTATAGGCTCCATTATACGCGATACCATGGGCTAAAACCATGAGTGCACAAAACCATGTGCCCCAAAACCACTACTATTTACCTTAGTCAACTTTTACTCTATCCCTAGTCAAGTTTACGTAACACCGAGACTTCTACAACCTTTATCCATTCCAAGTCAACGTTGGGAGGAGATTTCAATGGATTTTATCACAGGTTTACCTAAGTCCAAAGGAAAAAGTGTCATCATGGTGGTAGTTGATAGACTTACCAAGTATGCACACTTTTGTGCATTATCTCATCCATTTAAAGCAAGTACAGTTGCTACTACATTTGTGGACAGAATTCAAAAGCTACATGGAAGCCTAAGGGTTATTGTGAGCGACAGAGATCCCATTTTTACGGGAAATTTTTGGACGGAGTTAATTTCTTGTTTGGGTACTCAATTAGCTCATAGCTCATCTTATCATCCTCAATCTAATGGTCAAACTGAGATAGAAAATAAATGTTTGGAAGTATATCTTCATTGTTTTGTATCTGATAAACAAACACAATGGGTCAAGTGGTTACCTCTCGCTGAATGGTGGTATAACACTTCCTTCCATACTGCAGCAAAAATGACCCCATTTATGGCACTTTATGGATATCATCCACCATCCATCACATCATCTTTAAGGGAAAAATTGAAGGTTCAAGCAGTGGAAGATCACATCGAGCATCAGCAAGAAGTTCTCCAACTCTTAAAGGATAACCTGAATTTGGCACAAAATCGAATGAAACAACAGGCAGATCAACATCGTAGCGAGAGAAGTTTTGATGTAGGAGATTGGGTATTTTTACTGCTACAACCATACAAACAAATGTCCCTCAAGCAAGCAAAGAAGGATAATAAATTATCGCCAAAGTACTATGGTCCTTACAAGGTGTTGCAAAAGATTGGTACTATGGCATACAAAATGGAGCTTCTTGCTTCTTCGCGAGTACATCCAATTTTCCATGTTTCATGCTTAAAGAAGGTTATTGGTGAAAATCTTCCAGTTCAAACAATATTACCAGAACTTGATGAGGAAGGAAAAATCATATTGGAACCTGAAGCGGTCACGGAAACAAGAACTCGACAACTACGGAATCGATCAATTTCAGAGTATCTCATCAAGTGGAAGAACTTACCCACCGAAGATTCTACATGGGAGGATGAGAATTTTATACAGAAGCACCCAGAGCTACTCAAGCGTTGAGGACAACACTTTTTTGAAGGAGAGGGGCATGTTAGGTCCCTATATTACTAGTATAGTCCCTTATTGTTGTTAGTGTAACCCCTATATTGTTATTATTGTACCCTTGTAACCCCCATTTTGTTATTATTGTGCCCTTAAATTATTATTGTTAGGTCGGCTAGGATTACATTGTGGCCCACTAGGATTACATTATGGCCCCATGGACTCCTATATACAGAAAGGAGGTTTTGTAAATTGTATCATCCAAGAATTGTTCATTTATGTAATGTATTGGAGGTTGCCCCCTCGAAGTGGCTTATTTCTAAGGCGTTGATATCTCTTTTCTTCTATTTTTGGAGCTGGTTACACAACAGAAGGGCTGGATATCTCCTGTTTAGACTTATTATTACACAATTCATTACCATAGCCTTATGCCAGTATATCTTTTGACACTCTCAAGTGGTAATTCTCTTCGGCATGAGGATATAATAGTAAGAGCATCAATTGTATTGGAATTATTTTTACTTCTTACACCATCCCTGACTCTTAAGGAGTTAGTAAGCCTCCCTCCATTTATAATAAAAATAAAATATATCTTTATGTGATTTTTTTTAAAGCATTGAGAATAGGGGGTCTCATCACGAGCCAACATACCATGATCATGAGGGTTTAACAAGTGACATTCCCACAATGGCCAACATACCAAGGTAGTGGCCTTCTCAACAGCTAAAACTACTTGAAGCACAGGAGGTCTCATAACGAGCCGACCTGATTACTCTGTTAAAATTCCCGTGAATGGAACTATGACTATCTGGACACCACACCAGCATAGCAATCTCTCCATAAAACAAGAAAAATTTCTAATTTTAAATAGAGGATTCTCGCTCATTTCCGGGTTAAAATAACAACTCTATCGAGGCTATGGACGCCTGGTGGTAGCAGTGGCTCTTCTTGTGGTATCAGAGTATTTTTCTAACAACAACCAATTACCTTTATATGCCCTATTTCCTATTGATCCTTTCCTAAAGATAAATGCACTGCTTGAATAAGTGTTATCGTTATCAAAACCTACCTGCATAATCAACTATGAGTGAATTATCTTATCATGCCGAATTGAGTGATGACAACATCAATTATAATCTATCATGTATCATGATTCTGTCATACTATGCCGTGAAAATAGGAAATATTTTTCATAATGATTGCTACTCCACTTTTCTCTCTTTTTGGTCATTTCCACCTGATGTACATTTGTGATGATTACCAACTTCTGACTTTTACTTCGTGTGCATTCATGATTGCTACCACCTTTCCTCTTTTATTGAGCTTAAAGGTTGTGTACGCCCTACTGTCATTAGAGGGGGTACAAATATTCATAATGAATAAGCATGTGAATTAACCATGAGACTCCCTTCGAATATGTTGATTGGATGATAGAATCACTGAATTTACGTCATGTAGTCACATTTTTAATAATATATTTTATGAAAGCCGCATGCAGTGTTTATGTTGTTTTAACTAACAGATCCTAAAGAAACTCATGCAGAAGGGTCAAGAAGCCAGTTCTGAAAACACAGTACCCATGGGTGGAATTTCTCTCCACAATGAACCTACAATCTTTCAAGCCTCA
This sequence comes from Pinus albicaulis, assembly GCA_034641835.2. Taxonomy (NCBI): domain Eukaryota; kingdom Viridiplantae; phylum Streptophyta; class Pinopsida; order Pinales; family Pinaceae; genus Pinus; species Pinus albicaulis. The sequence goes on along the minus strand of CM076575.1, from coordinate 1,902,831,922 downwards.
GAATTAGCTCCCACCGTTCTCCAGCAAGCTGGCTAGATTCCATATCTACACAGACTACAAGGGTTTAATATAGAGGCAACAATTTAATTCTTGCAAAACCTGCGAGAAGGGCATACCATAGTCAAAGGAATAATCATACCAGTCTCTAAAGAAATCATCACTGAGTTCTCCAGACTTCCAATAGAAGGATAAATATGGACTGATAAACATGTCCTTATACAAGAAGTAGTTTTAGTGTATCAAGACCTAGGTGAGCCATTGGACTGAAAAGAAAAAGGTATTGACCCCGCGTCCTTGTAGCATCCTTTGCAAGAATTGGCAGTCTTCATTGAAAAATATATCACATGACAGATGCCAGGATGTGGTAAAGTCCCGTAAACTTAAACTATTAGTTATTCTCTAGCAAAAAATTTATATTAATTTTCCCTTTTTGCATGATACTGTTGTTCAGATTAGAAGATTTAAAAACCCTCAAACAGTTATCAGTCACCATGGCTTGATTAAATTGATTATTATTCATGAGTTAAACAAACATATGTTAACATTGGATAGCTTTGTTAATCCTGCCCTACCTGCCCCTGAAGAAAACCCTGACAGAGCAAAAATTGAACTCCCTAGAAAAGTAATAACCAAGAGAGCAAGAGGGAAGAGAACCCATGTTTCGACCGCAGAACCAGGAAAACGGGGATGGTCTGAAAGGTTACAACTATGGTAAAACACCTCTATATTTCCATATCAGACGGGATCATCCCATACACCACCTCTAAGCGCTCAAAATATGTCTTTACAAGACTACGAGGGGGAAATGGCTCAAGTACTTGAGCAAATGAGAACATCTTGGGAAATTTGGAACCCATATGAACAATCCGAGGAACAGAGGGACCATTTGATCTAGCCTACCTCTCCTAGCAACTCTGGCCATATGAAATCCTACCTTCCCATGATGAATTACAGGATTTGAGGGTTTTATCTCCCTATAATAATGAATGGGTGGGTAGGGAATATTAGCTAGAGAGAATATATTAGTCTAGAAACCAATGAGGGGATACTATTCTACTAGAATGGGACACAAGTATTAAGACAGTTCCCCTGACACCTGAAGATAATATTATTCCACTGAGTGAGGACATCAATTTTGAAATAACTTCTTGGACGCCTCAAGAAAACATCATTTCTAATAACCCTAGAACTGGCACAACTGTTCCTGAACTCGAAGCCACTGCTATTTCTTCTCCTTCCAAAACCCTTCCAAAAGAAAAATTAGCTGAGATTAAGTTAACAAAAATGAGCAAGAAATGAAGGAAATTGAGAAAAATCGTAAAACAATTAAGGAAATGGTTGAAAGAAGTAGACAAGTCTTGGAAGCCTAAGAAGGAATTTGCTACCATGGGAAACCAAACGGATTTGCTTACCCAAATGGTAGATACTGTTGAGGTCTCTCCACAGAATAATTTAATAGATACTATTGAAGTCTTTGTACAAATAGATTTGATACACACTGCTGAAGTCTCTGTGCAGACTGATTTAATACTTATAGAAGAGAAGGAGATTCAAACAGAGGTAACACCTGCTTACACTCCTTTGATAGAAAAAGCTTCCAATCAAAATCTTCGCAATGAATTAACTCAAGTTCAGCATGAATTGGCCCCGTATAAGAAGGAAGTAGTGCCCTTACAAAAACATCAGGCACTACTAAAACGATTCAAACAACTTTCTACAACTGAAGAAAAAAACTTTTCCCAACTTAGGGAAGAAAGGGAAAAAGTGAAAAAGGCACAGGATCAATTGGAACAAGCTAAGAAACAAACCAGTGATGTTTGTTCTCTTTACTCAGATGTGTTGACTTGCAGGGAACCAACCACTAACTATGCCTTATTCTTAGTAGAAAGATATATGCTATTGAAAATAAAAGCTGTCAGAGAAGGGAAACCCACTACCTTCAAAACCATTGAAGATTTTGTCCAATGTTGTAACAATAAGGATGACCAAACCCAACACCTTTTGTGCGAATTTTATTTGCACAATTTCTTTCTAGAAGAGGATAGAGATAGCAACCCGAGTCCCTTCATAGCAGACATTCAGTTCCAATATTTTATGTCCTTTGCCAAAAATCAGGCTAGATGGGCTAAAGCCTACAATATCTTTCAGAAAAGAGAACATGGCTTAGATCTATGGGTCAGAGGGGAACCTACCAAACCCCTATATTTGTTTACTCAACATAAGAAGTTTATGCAACGGAAAGGGGTGATAGAAAATTTTTGACCTATTCACAAGGATATTGTGTAGAATGGATGGGCATACTTCCAGGATATTCAGGAAGAAGCTTTATCAGTAGCCAAACAGAGATGGAAAGCCTCTACAAATAATGTTAAGAACAAAGAATCATTTGGGTATAGGAACTTTAAAGCTGCTGCTTCCCATTTTCTTCTGTACAGTAATATAATTTTGAATATGGGTCCCACATGGATATGGTGCAGATATAGATGTACCATCATATGGTACCCTCTTGAAGACTATCATAATGATTATGAGTTACCAGAGGGGCACTCAAACTCAACATTTGCAAAGGTAAAACTGAAAAATGGTTTTAGACTCTACAAGGAAGAAGTATATCCTACATATTCTTTAACCCAACTACACCTCAATCATTTGTTTGCATGAGGACATGCAAAAAGGTAAGCAGGGGAGTACGTTGGGCCGAGGAAAAGAAACATTTTACCCCTATATTTAACATGATTTGTCATTTAATTTTATATGTTTTTCCTTCATCTTAGCAATAAATTAAAGGAGAATGATGCTAAAGTAGGATAAAATGAATTATTGATAAAAGGTGTGTTTAATAGTATAAAAACTATTTTTTGTTGTCTTTACTGATAGGGAATCGAAACAACCAAACCACTGACTATAATGACCAGATAACATCAGAAAAGAAAAGTAAACAGGATCGTTTTAGTTCCTATGAATCAACGAAAGATATAGAAGCACGCCTATTCTTTAAGTATTCAGTTGATAGCTATGAAAACTCAGGATCTCCTAATCCTGAGGATTCATTACTCTGTTTTATTTTTCCTTTAAGTTATAAAAGGCTATAGGTGAGAGAGACAAAGAGGTTATTCATGTATTATAATTTTCTTGTATAAAACTTATTCAAGCAGAATCGTCGAATTCGTGCTAATGTATTTCTCCATTTATTAATGAAGAAATTGGCATTTTCAGTATAAACAACTTCTGAGTATTTCTGGCAGAAGAATTCTAGAGGCTTCGGGCTCAGTCCTTGGGAGTTTTCCTGCTGTTATGTGTTATATGTTTATTTATGAGTCTTGCATTTTAGTTATCCTTTGTGTTTTATAACATTATCATTCAATTTGTTAATCATAGGTGTGATATGTTACAATTCCATTTTCAATAGATTGAATTTATCATTAATGTTCTTTTATCATAAAGTGACGCTTTTACATTCATTAGACTAGTTTCAGCATATTTGTTGTTCGGTACTACATACAATAATTTCTTAAGTTTTTCCATCATAAGTGTGAATATTCGGTTTGATGTTTAATTCTAAATAATCCTATTAGTTGAGTTATAGAGAATTCCATTTCAAAATGTTAAATGATTTATTGTCGTTCAATTCATTAGGATTGTTGTTCAATTCATTAGGATTGTTGTTCAATTAATTAAGATAGTTGTTCAATTCATTAAAGTGGGATGTTCAATTGCAATATATTCCCTATTTCAGTTTTGAGTGGTTATTTCTGCATAAGCTTAGAACAACAGTTGATACCTTTGATTGGTTTGAAGAATTTCATAGTTTACTTTTGAGTTGATTTGATTGAACTTCAAGAATTAGATAACATTTCTCACAACAATTTAGAATAGTTAACATCTGACGTCACTCGCATATATTTTTCTTGCACTCTTGAAATAAAAGGACTAAACCCGAGTTGATGATTAATGTGAAACATTAATTTTACATTTAACAGTCACCTTTTTGACCCAACATTTTGGTGTCATTGCCGGGGAGAGTGTTTAGGAGTGATGTATTTTATTTTTTTCCTTTTGTTGTGAAATAATTGGGTATTGAAAAAGAGAGGTACAAACCTACGTGCTAACAAGAAAAACACTTTCTCTCCATCCCGCTTCTCAGCAATTGTGCGAAGGTTAATAGGATAGATGTTTTTGTTTTCTTATGACTATGAAGAAAAAGATAGAATTAGATCAAAACCCCGCACTTCAATATGCAAAACCCAAGGGGTCAATGTCCCTTGGTAGAACAACATATATAGACTAAATAATTAAGAAGTTTGAATCCCATGCATCCATAGGACCCAAAATCATTCATCGAAAGAGTCCTACTATAATCCCTCAGATATTATCCTCACCATCTACAGCCCACGTCGAAATTGACAGTGAAACAGAAGGGTCTGAACGAAGCTTTCAAACTATAGAACACTTAAGTCCCGACCCTTCAAGAGAGGGAAATTCTTGCAATTTTCTAGAAGGAGAGGGAGAAAACAGTAGTGAAGTACAGGTAAAATCTCTAGAGCATGGATCTCCTGAGATAGTGGTTGAGATAGAGACACCCAATATCCCAGATCGAGGTAGTGCTGCAAGGCCTCCTCCAAATACACCCCCTAATTCCACTCAAATTATCCTCCCAGATTAAGAAGTCGCTGAATGTTATTGCCACATATTTGATTAGATGGCGCACAATCAACCCTAGAGACAGACTTCAACGTTGGAGTATCTCATTGTTGATCCGGTCGCAAATGCTGCTATGAAATTTATTTTGTTACAAAACATCCCCACCTTCCATGGGCTGACCTCAGAAGATCTGGATGCATTTCTATTTGAATTTGATGTTTTGTGTAGGGGATATGACTACACCACTGACCCTCAAAAACTGAAACTATTCCCCTCTACATTGAAGAGGGCAACACTACACTGGTTTATGGGGCTCGGTGGAGGAACCATTAATAGTTGGGATCAGATGAAAAACTCTTTTCCTAACAAATATCAAGATTATTGTTGGAGTTGAGAACTAAATCAATAAATCTTCAACATGTCTTCAAAAGACGATGAGACATTAGAAGAATATGTTGAACGATTTTAGTATAATTTTCAAATATCTCCATATACTACACTATCTAAAGACATTTTGAAAGCAACAATGATTAAAGGAATGCAAGAAGAATGGGTAGAGACACTTAATATAATGGGAAAATGGGACATCTATCAAGAATAATATGATGACATATTTCATTTTGTATCAGGTGCTTTTGAGGTAGTACATGAAGTAGACCAACCAGACGGGATTCCGTTATGAGGAATTATAAACATTCAAGTGGCAATGTGACCAGAGCAGAATTTGGTAATATTTTAGAATATTTTAAAATCGATATCTTAGGCACCCTCACAATGCAGCTATATGTAATACAAGCCAAGTAGAAGCAAGCTTTAGTAGAATAGAACTTGGTTGTTTTTTGCCCATGCTATTGGAAGAAGCACAACTAGAGGGAGTGTCCATTAGAAATGGTCCAAACATGTGCTATTTGTACCAAGGACCACGCCACTGAGTAGTGCCCTTCAATCCCAAGATTGAAAGAATTTTTTAAAGAGGAAGAAGAAGAAACAAAACATGTGTATCTAATGAATCAACGTCGATAGTGGCACGCACGACCAGGTATGTCACAAGACCCATCTCAGTTCTTTTCTTATCTGCAATTTAATCAACAGAACTCTGGAACAACATGACAAATTAATGCCCATTCCAATCATTTTTCATGCCACCTTGCCCAACGCAATCCCCTTCAAGAAATACTTAGCCAAGTTTTCCTTTCTCTCATCCATACTGGAAAAACAATCCATATCAGTCCGAGTGGCCTACCTCCACTTCACAGAATACAAACTAGTCTCAAAAAATGCAGCGACTCTTGGGAATGACCAATTTACCTAGGGGAACAGGGGCTTAGAATCAACCCACATTACCACCTCCATACCCAGTCCAATATAATTCTCAGCCCATTATGCATCCTCAACTGCCATCTCAACCCAATCCTAATCCTAATAACAGACCAGCTCAGCTAATCCAGATTGTTGAGAAGCCAAACTTCGAAACTGAACCGAAGGAATGCAATGAACTTAGGCTGAGATCAAGGCATGTTATTTCACCTAAAGAAGATACTGCCCTGCCACAACTTGAGTCTAAAATTCCAACAATACCTAAATAAACAACTGTGACAGAAATAGAGATAGGACAGGGGAGGGACATAGTTGACTAGAAATATTCTAAAAACCTTATTATTTCTTCTCCTCCATTCCTTGAGAGATTAACACTACCTAAGCCAATGGCCCCTTCAGATTTTGATCTACTAGGGGAATTAAAAAATATTTGCATTAAAATTCCTCTCTTATAGGCTAAAAAAGATATCCCTATCTATGCTAAAAGAATTAAAGAACTGTGCATAAAAAAATAGGTGAGGAAAGCAAAGACTATACCAACTTTTCATGTAGTGGGAGCACTGGTAGACTTACCCTTAGGTAAAGAGACACCAATAAAATATGATGATCCAGGAAACCCCATAGTCACAGTAAAGATCTATGGTTTCTCCTTTTCAAATACAGTAGTTGATTTGGGGGCAACCATCGACATGTTAACTACAGAAACCTGCGAGACATTGGGTGTAACAGCCTTGGAACCCCCATCTACCTTGCTGGAACTTGCTGATAGATCTGTTGTCAAACCAGAAGGTATATTACAAGACATCGCAGTTTCTGTGGACTCATGGGAATACCCGACAGAATTTTTAGTTATTAACCCAAAAATTAGGCTAGATGTACATCCCCTGATATTGGGATGACCTTGGTTAGCGACGACCGATGCTTACATAGGTTGTCGAACATGCATCATGACCATTGCTAGAGGAGATTCCATAAAGAATATTTCCATATACCCCCCTGCCAAACCAATTCTTCCCACTGTAAATATTCACAAAAAACCACATACATACTGTGAACAAAACATTCTTTCATCACTGACAATAGTTGAAGCACTCGAATTCAAAGATCAAACTAAAGACGATGTAATCAATAACTTCATAAACCAACCATCTACTTCAGAAAATTTAAAGTGTCAAATGTTAAAAGCATTTCTTGATAACGAAGCACAGGAGGACCCCTTAGCAGACATTGAAGACCAGCATATACCCACGACTGCTTTCCGTAACAACATGCCAATTGAAATTGAGCTAGGAAAAATTCTAAATATCAACGGTAGTTTGGATAGTTATGAGAAGAAAAATCTAGGTAAAATTTTACAAAAATATAAGGGAGCCTTTGCCTGGGACTACCCAGACATGAAGGGTATAGATCCTCAACTATGCACACATCACATTTATACTGAAGAGGATGCTCGGCCTATTTTCTAGCCTCAATAGAGGTTAAACCCGCATCTGAAAGACATTGTAAAAGATGAATTACAAAAGCTACTAGATGTAAACTTCATTTATCCTATTTCAGACAACAAATGGATCTCTCCTTTAGTATTCGTTCCTAAAAAGAATGGTAAGTGGAAGATCTGTGTGGATTACAGAAAATTGAATAAAGCCACAGAGAAAGACCACTTCCCCATCCACTTTATTCAACAAATTCTGGATACATTGGCAGGAAAGCAGTTCTTCTCTTTTCTTGATGGTTTGAGTGGTTACAATAAAATCTAGATAGCCATTGAAGACCAAGATAAAATGACCTTTACCTACCCCTAGGGTACATTCGCCTATAGGGTATTTCCATTTGGACTATTCAATGCCCCAGCAACATTTCAAAGGGCCATACTCAACATTTTTTCTGATTTAATAAATGAAGGGCTCGAGCTATACATGGACGACTTTACTCCATATGGAGATGACTTTGATCAGGCACTGCAAACACTATAAAAAGTATTGGAATGATGTATTTCTACTAGATTATGTTTGAGGAAAAAAAAGTTTCACATGATGATGACCGAAAGAGTGATCCTAGGACACTACATCTTTGCAGCTGGAATACAAGTAGATCCAGCAAAGATAGAGGTAATTCTCTCATTAGCCACACCTTATACTCAAACATAGGTACGTAGTTTCCTTTGATATACATGGTATTACTGTAGGTTTATAAATAATTTTTCACAAATTGTTGCACCCTTGTATGCATTAAATGGAAATGTTGAATTCCATTGGTTTGACAAATGTGAGACTACTTTTTTAGATTTGAAGAAATTGGTCTCGACTGCACCAGTCTTAAGTGGAACCAATTTGGAGCTACCTTTTCAAATTTCCTCAAATGCACCCGATACAATGATAGGAGCGGTTCTTGGTCAAGAAGAGGACAAGAAGCCCTATGATATTTACTATATCAGAAAGAATCTCACTCTTGCTGAATTAAACTATACAGAGACCGAAAAGGAATTCTTGGCTATCATTTATGCTATCAATATATTTAGACATTATATAACTAGTTATCAAGTATTCCCGTATACCGATCACTCTGCCATTATATATTTAGCTAACAAACCTATTACAAATGGAAGAGTGACTTGTTGGTTGTTGCTTTTACAGGAGTTTGATATAACTATCAAGGACCATCCAGGAAAGGAGAACATAGTTGCAAATTTTCTATCTAGAGTTCCAAAGTCAAATGACCCACTGGTAGTGGATGATCAGTTCCCTAATGAGCATTTTTTCATTGTAGCAGTAAAAACACCATGGTATGCAGATGTAGCGAATTATATGGCAGTAGGAAAGCTGCCAAGACACTTGACAACAAAGGAATAGAAGTTGATTATTCAGCGCAGTTCTATATTCTCCTAGATTGGTGGATATGTTTTCCATATAGGAGCTGATATGCATATACACAGATGAATCCGAGAAGAAAATATTTATGAAATATTAAGGGCCTGCCATGACGAACCTTGTGGCGGCCATTTTCCAGATCGCAGGATAGGGCACAAAGTATTACAAATGGGCTACTATTGGCCGACAATTTTTAAATATGCCAAGAAATATGTCCAAGCCTGTGATAGTTGTCAAATAATGGGCCGCCCTAGCCAATTTGACGAGATGCCATTACAACCACAGTTGGTAGTAGAACCTTTCAAATGGTGGGCACTCGACTTTGTTGGGCCATTCAAACTTCCATCGAATCAGAAGGCCTACATACTGGCTACCACAGATTATGTGACAAAGTGGGTAGAAACAATGGCTTTGTCGAGAGCTAGAGAAGAGTCTATGATCAATTTTATTTTTGATATATTTGTGTAGTATGGCTTACCTAGGGAACTGATAACTGATGGAGGGGTATAGTTTGTGTGAAATAAAATCATGGCCACTATAAGGAACCACCATGTCACCCATAGATTCACCTCTCCCCACCACCCGTAGGCGAACGATCATGTTAAAAGCACCAATAAATTCCTTGAGGAAATTCTCATTAAAACTGTCTCAACACATCGTCGGGATTGGGCTACTAGACTGCGAGAGGCCTTGTGGGCTTATTGCACAACATGGCGAAACACCATCGGATAATCTCCGTACCATCTAGTATTTGGAAAGGAACCAATTTTTCCCATTGAATGTGAGATAAAGACTCTTAGAACAACCTAGGAAGTGGGGCTGGATTTGACACAGGCCTAAGTTAGAAGACTCCAAAAAATAAATGAATTGGATGAAGCAAGGCTACTTTCTATACGTTGCACTGCAATTATTCAACAAAAACGAGACAAGTGGCATGACAACCTCATAAAAAAAAAGACATTCCAGAAAGGAGATTGGACACTCCTCTACGACTCCAAATTCCAAGACTTCCAGGGTAAGTTACAAACAAGGTGGCTCGGGCCATACAAAATTCAAGAAGTGCAAAACAACAATACCATTACCTTGACCACCATAGATGGATCTCGCTCCACCTTTCAAGTCAATGGACACCGGGTGCGCCTCTATGATAAAACACTTACGAGTCTTTCTGCCAACAGGTGCGTGATGACCCCACTATCCAAATTTTAGCTGCAGGGGATGATGGCCTAACAAATTTAAGTTCATAAAAATGTGTTATTTTCTCTTGTAAATATTGTATATATGTTTCCTGCAATTTATAGTTCTTTTCATCATTGTATAAAAGAATTCCATTTATTTTTCATTATTTTGTTGCTCACAGCCACATTCTTTTTTTTTTGGTGTGTGTTTTGTTGTTCAATTCGTTGAACAGTTGTTGTTCAATCGAATTGCACAATTGTCATTCAATTCAACTGAACGACTGAAGTTTCACTGTGTTTTTATTCCTACTATTCAATCCATTGAACAGTTTTTGTTCAATCAAATTGAAAATATTCCATTCAATTCGAGTGAATGGATATTATTTTTTTAGTGTGTTTAGTTTTGTTGTTCAATCCATTGAACAGTTTATGTTCAATCGAATTGAACAACTGCCATTGAATTCAATGGAACAACTGTTTTTTTTAGTGTGTTTACTGCTGTTGTTCAATCCATTGAACAGTTGTCGTTCAATCGAATTGAACAACTGTTGTTCAATTTAAGGGACAACTATTTTTTTAGCATGATTTTACTTTTGTTGTTCAAACCATTGAACAATTTTTGTTCAATTTTATTCAACAGCTATCGTTCAATCCAATTGAATGGTTGATTTCTTTTCTAGCATGTTTTTTTCTTTCTCTTTCTCTTTCTTTTTCGTTCAAAATGGTAATTTTTTTATCTTTTGATGATTTATTTTCAAATATCCGCTCTTCCTTTACACATCCTCACCATAAAAACCATTTTTAGAAAATGAATTGGCACCTAAAGAAGAGAAAATCAGTGATATTAATAATATTATGTTCTTTTGAAATTTTGATAGAAATATCTACTTCGGAAGTTGACATGGTTTATCTGTATAATAAAGGGATGGATTTCTCCTGTTCAGACATATTATTACACAATTCATTACCGTAGTATTATGTTGGTATATCTTTTGACACTCTCAAGTGGTAATTCTCTTCGGCATGAGGATACAGGAATAAGAGCATCAATTGTACACCATCCCTAACTCTTAAGGAGTTAATGAGCCTCCCTCCATTTATAATAAAAATAAAATATATCTTTATGTGAATTTTTTTTTAAAGCAGATAGAATAGGGGGTCTCATCACGAGCCAACCTACCATGATCATGAGGGATTAACATGTTACATTCCCACAATGGACAACACGCCAGGGTAGTGGCCTTCTCGACAGCCAAAACTGGTTGAAGGACAGGAGGTCTCATCACGAGCCAGCCTGATCACTCTGTTAAAATCCCCGTGAATGGCACTATGACTATCTGGCCACCACACCAACATAGTGGTCTCTCCATAAAACAAGCAAAATGTCTACTTTTAAATAGAGGATTCTGGCTCATTTCTAGGTTAAAATAGCAACCCTGTCGAGGCCATGGATGCCTGCTGGCAGCAGTGGCTCTGCTTGTGGTATCAGATTATTTTTCTAAGAACATCCAATTATATACCCTATTTCCTATTGAACCATTCCTGAAGATAAATGCACTGCTTGAATACGTGTTATCGTCATAAAAACCTACCCGCATAATCAACTATGAGTGAATTATCTTACCATGCCAAATTGAGTGATGAAAACATCAATCATAATCTGTCACATGTCATGCTTCCATCATACTATGCCGTCAAAATAGGAAATATCTTTTATAAAGATTGCTACTCTGATTTTCTCCCTTTTGGTCATTTCCATGTGATGTACAATTGTGATGACTACCAACTTCTAACTTTTACTTCGTGTGCATTCATGTTTGATACCACCTTTCATCTTTTCTTGAGCTTAAAGGTCGTGGACACCCTTCTCTCATTAGAGGGGGTACTAATATTAATAATGAATAAGCATGCGAATTAACCATGTGACTCCCTTCGGGTATGGCGATTTGACGATAGAATCACTGCATTTACGTCATGTATTCACATTTTTAATAATATATTTTATAAAATTCGCATGCAGTGTTTAACCAGGTATATCTATGCCTCCTTCCATGAAATATATGTCATTCATCACCCTTTCTATCATTTGAATTGTTTAAAATAACCCAACCCATGATCTTCAACTAGTTCGTGGTTCAAATCCAGTTAAGATCTTGTTCCAAATCTTTGAGAACTATGATTTAGAGTTGATCCAAAGTTTTTTTTGTGGACTAAAAATGTCAGGTCATAGTGAAGGATGTTGGAGAGTGATATGAATCCAAACCATACACTTTAATCTCTCCATGATATATACTTATAGTAATCATTCTTGGGAAACCACATAATTAACTAACAAAAAAATTGCATGCAAGGTTATTTTCCCCACATTACCTGCATGAAAAGAAAACACCAACGAAGGAAATATTGAGTGGCTCAATACATACCCTCACATTTGTTCAAACTACTTGAGGGCCTCTTTTCCATGCCCATGGATTTCATGTGATGTGATCATCGCAGTCCATAATAAAATACTTCATTGACGCATTTTTCAAACACTTCCCATGTCTTCTCTATACATCTGAAATCAATAGTAATATGCCATCAAAGACAAAGTGTTATATTCATACACTAGACATCAACAATACTCCAAATCAAGAAAAAACAAATCACAAAAGACTGAAAGCATAAAACTAGCAACAGACACCATGACTTAATTTCCATGGGTTCTTAATTCTTCCAAGGAAAATCTAAACCTGATCCTTCTTCAAGTTCTCATGGAAGTCTCCTTTACATGCAATTACTTGCATCATACTTCCATAAACACATAAGTTCCAGGGCATAAAGAATAAAAAAAATATAGCAATTACGTTACCTTGTTGTTCCAAGCTCGTTGCCTTGTGACAGCTCACACATGTGAAACACATGTTCCAAAGATCAAGACATCATATCTAGTAATTGAAATCAACCTTTACCAAGACTATAAACCATGTCATAATATGTTAGGTCCCTATATTACTAGTGTAGTCCCATATTGTTGTTTATAACATCCTTATTGTTATTTTTGTACCCTTGTAACCCCCATATTGTTATTATTGTGCCCTTACATTATTATTGTTAGTTCGGCTAGGATTATATTGTGACCCCATGGACTCCTATATATAGAAGGAGGTTTTTTCATTTGTGTCATCCAAGAATTGTTCATTTATGTAGTGTAAAGGAGGTTTCCCCCTCGAAGTGGCTTATTTATAAGGCATTGATCTCTCTTTTCTTCTAGTTTTGGAGCTGGTTTCATAACATTTGGTATCAGAGCTTTGGATTATAGGGTTTCGCTACTTCAAACAAGTCATCGTGGAAGTTTCGCTATAACGTTTTTCTACGAAGGTTCAGAAGCTGAAATTTTTATCACGCAAAGCCGAAATCCGGAGGAACTTTGTGTAACAATTTTAGATCTTGGTTCACAATATTTTTGGAGATATGATTTGTGGAAGTTAGGGTTTTTTTCAAGCTCCCAAATTTCATCTAAAATAGGTGCCTTGGGAAAATCATCATAACTCTCTCTCTAAGCATCATATTGGAATTCTATAAAAGGTGGCCAAAAGTACATATAATATAGTTTCCTTTGTATCAATTTGATATTCGAAGGAGGAAACAGTGACACGTGGCACACCATACAAGTGCACTCTACTGAACCAATCCATAATTAGGTCATTGTGGGAGATTAGCATAACTTTGTCTTGAAGCATCCAACTCAAGTCAGACCTGTGGAATTCGAAAGAAGCTTCAGAGGGATAATATAGGACCGAATTTTAGACATTGAAGATCCGAAATCACAGATATAATTCAGTTTTAATATCAAGCTCCTCAAAAGAAATAAAATCATGTGTTTTTTTATTTCAAATTACAAAATTCTTGTTTGAAAAATCAGTTTGAAGTGATTCCAAGGGAATATTGAAGCATAGATATCAATATTGGGTTCTAAAATGCCCCCTAAAAATAATTCAACACTTATTAAGCCCTCATAATACTCTACGATGACTCATGAATATGAAGAAGTGCAACATGATATATCAAAATTACAAGAGCAAGTGCACCAAATTTCGCTCTCGCAAAGAGCAGAAAAAAATGAAATGGAAGTTTTGAAGAAAGACGTGGAAGCTAATATGGATGGTTTGAAGAAGTGCATGGAAATTAATATGGATGATTTGAAGAAAGGTGTGGAATCTAAGATGGATGGTTTGAATAATGGCATGGAATACATGAAAGAAAAAATGGAAGGTTTGAAGGAAGACATGGAAGGTTTGAAGGAAGGTTTATCAAAGTTGATACAAGAAATGATTCCTAATGGTGAAAATATAGGAGAGGAAACTAACGATGAGAACAAAATAAATGTTAATCCTAATTTCATAAACTCAAATGTTGGATGGAAGACCCACCATATTCCAAACATTTACATGAGGAAGTTTGATGGCAAGGATCCTGTAACATATACACTACAGATGGAGCAATATTTTGATCTCAATAATGTGCAAAACACAAAAATGGTACACATTGGAACTTTATATTTAGAAAAAAATACATTTTTATGGTATCTATGGATTTTCTCCCATAATTTTTTTTTTCACTTGGTCAATTTTTACGGAGGAAATGATGGTACATTATGAGGATAAAAAGAGCAACACCTTCTTTAGCCAATTGATAAATCTAAAAAAAAAGGGTTCAGTGGTGGAGGACATGGAGGACTTCAAAAAATTGAATATAAGGGTAATTGATATTCCAGAGGAACACATGATTGATGTCTTCATAAAGACTTTAAAGGATAACATACAACATGAGGTTTGCCTATGGGAATCTGATTCATTGGAGAAGGCATTCAGGTTGGCAAGAAAAATTGAATGTAAAATTATGGATAAAAGGAAGCCTACCACTCACATCTATAAATATGGAAGTATTGCTACTCCTAGACTTCCACAACCTACAAGGTTGAGACCACAACAATTGGAAGAAAAAAAAGAAAAAGGGCTTTGCTATAGCGTTGATAGGAAATACACTAAAGGTCATAAGTGTGTCGAGAAAAAATTATTTTACATAGATTGTGAAGAGGAGGAAGAAAATGAAAAAGAAACTTAAAAAGAAGAGGATATACACCAAAAACCAACCCTAGAGAAATAAGAAATGAGTCTGACCATATCATGTAATGCATTGGCAGCAATTACCACTCCTCAAACTATCAAGATAGAAGGACATATCAAGAAGAAAAAGGTAATAGTGTTGATTGATTTGGGTAGTACCCATAATTTTATTCATTGTAAGGTAGCCAAGGAATTGAATTGCTTCCTATACCCAGCACCGGAATGTCAAGTGATGGTTGCAAATGGAGGAACTATAAATTTCTCCGGAAAAAGCCATAATATCTAGCTAACCATGGGGGAATATGTATTGAATAGTCTAATTCTTTCCACTCCAATGGGAGGTGCTGATTTTGTACTAGGAGTACAATGGTTACAATCTTTGGGGACGGTAGATTTTAATTTTCAATAACTTTTCTTGAACTTTTTTTCGAAAGGAAATGAAGCCGAATTACGGGATATTGTAGGGAGGCCGGGATAGATATTTAGCTCTAATGTCATGAAAGAGCTTCTAAAGAAAGAAAAACGAGGCATAATTTCATAATTATGCTCACTAAAAGTTCCAACATCAAAATCATCTATTTCTCCATATCTCCAAAAAGTCTTGGACAATCATTCCAAGGTGTTTGAAACTCCCAAAGGAATCCTAGCTATTCATGATCATGATCATGCTATTCATTTGATTCCAGGAAGTGTTCCTCCAAACATAAGGTCTTACATATATCATTATGTCCAAAAGAGCGAAATTGAATGTATGATTACATAAATGTTAGAGGCCTGTATAATTCAACCTAGTCAAAGTTCTTTCTCTTCTCCAGTAGTATTGGTGCACAAGAAGGATGAATCATGGCACATGTTTCTGGATTATAGTGAGATCAATAAGCTCATTATTAAAGATAAATTTCCCATTCCTGTGATTGATGAATTATTGGATGAGTTACATGGAGAAATTTATTTTACCAAGTTGGATCTTCATTCAGGATATCATCAAATTAGAATGAATACTGAAGATATTCTGAAAGCAACATTTCGAACTAATGAGGTTCGTTATGAATTTTTGTCATGAATTTTGGCCTTACTGAAGCACCTTCTACATTTCAAGGGTTGATGTATTCCATTTTCAAACCCTTCCTTAGAAACTTTGTGTTAGTATTTTTTGATGATATACTGATCTACAGTAGGTCTTGGAAGGATCATTTTCAACATGTTGATAGGGTGCTCAAACTATTGGAGCAGAAATAATTATATGCAAAAGCCTCCAAATGTTTCTTTTGAGTACAAGAGATCGAATATCTAAGTCATATTTTATCTCACAAGGGTGTTAAGGTAGACCCTAACAAAATTAAATCCATTAAGTAATGGAAATTCCCCACAACCATAAAGAAGTTGCGAGGATTTCTCAGGTTAACATGGTATTATTGCAAGTTTTTTAATAATTATGGGAGAATAGTAGAAGCTCTAACAACATTATTGATGAAATATGAATTTTCATGGACTCATGAAGCAACTAAGGCCTTTGAACATCATAAAGAGGCAATGTTCCTAGCACCGGTATTAGCTACTCCAGACTTCAAAAAAACCTTTATTGTGCAATGTGATGCCTCAAGAAATGGAATTGGTGTTGTTTTAATGCAAGAAGGAAGACCCATTTCTTTAGAAAGCTGTCCAACGATCTGAAAATGAAAGTATTTGTACTGTTTTTCAAATTATTCATTTCCATTAAATTAGGTGTGCAAAGTGTTTGTAATGTCTTACAAGTAAAACAAAGTGTTTTTGGTAACTGTTTATGATTTTAAGTGTGAGGGAATGTTAATTAAAATTACTGTTTAACATCTTGAATCTCAAATACACAGCAAAATAACTTCACCATAACAACACAACAACATGATGAGGTAGTTCACCCCTCCTGGGCTACATCTGCCGGGTCCAAGGCTCCCAATGGGCATGTCCTTGCTATATTATGATGCTCAAATTGTATATATAGTGAGAAAAAGGCCTAGACAGGAAAAAAAAAACTGTGAAAATGAATTCATAAGGTAGAAATACGCTAATAATGACTTTTATTTCACCTAAAACAGTGAAGTGTAGCCCGATGCAGCTACATTTCCCTCATGGCCCTGATGGCTCTCCAAGCTTCCCTGAAGCAAATATGGCTGCAAAACAACTCTATTGGCTCTACAACCTATCCCAATAGCTCCAAAATGCTCAGACTACCCAAGATTGACAAAAAATTCATCCAAATTGGTCCAATATTGGAGAAGTTATGATCAAAACAACATTTTTCCCAATGTCAAGTAAAAATCCCACTAAATGTGGAAGAACTAGAGTGAAGTTCGACAAAATGGCCAAATCCCGCCAGATTTGGTGGTGCGCTCCAATTTATCCGGGCAATTAGATATGACATTAAATGTTAGGCGGTTAGCAGGGTGACATGGACCTCTGCCCAAACCGTCGGCGGAACTGTTGGGTTTTACATTAACCATAACATTTTTTTCATGATGGCATTTAATATAACGTGGTCACATTGATCGTTTAATCCTGCGTTAAATTTGTCGGTTGAAGGCCTTAAGGCCTTGGTTCTTGGCCCGGTGTCATATCACATGTGAGGGCTGGTCCCCTTTGCTGCCCGACGACTTTTAATTGAAACTTTATATGTAAACTTTAACCTTTGTAAATTAAAAACCAAAGTTGTGGCCTAATGGCAGGCACGTGTGTTACTTGGCGGGAGGTCCAGGGTTCAAACCTGCAAACTCACAAAAAATTTTCATAACCAAAACTCCACCGGCCTGGGGCCATGTGGTGGCCTCTGGGCCTGCCACGTGGCAGCCCATGATTGCCCGCCAAATAAAAGTTAACCCACTATCAAATGAACACCTGCCACTTTTTGATTGCTGATTCGTCCGAATGGAATATTCCATGGAATATTATGCAGAATATTTCAAGGAATATTCCTGGAATATTATTTCTTTTAATATTTTCCAAAGTCAAAGTCAACCCTGGTCAAACTAGATTTTTGAAGGATACTGTAAACTTCAAACCTGCATAACCTTCTCATACTATGTCGGATTTGAGTGCCATTCATGGTGCCAGAATCGAAGAGACGAGGCCTATATAGTCGTTTAGGTTTCAACCAATTCTAAGCAATTCCATTTTGAGCATATTTTCAACTTAGGACATGATCACCTGATCACACCTCCAAATGGGAAGCTTTTGGACCCCAAAAGCTTTCTGATTTACAGAAATTGAAGATGAGGAGATTGATTCTCCACTCTTCCAACCTTGAACCACTAAAATATTCCTGACTTCATCAAATTCAGCTTCTCATAAAAAGATAAATTCTTCCTTGAATCTGCTGATCAACCGTTGCTAACATTGACTGAGTCATGATGCAAATTTTTGAAATTTGCATAACAACAACTATAATTTGCAGAAATCATACTATTTCTACAATGGTCAAACATCAAAGGAGACTGAAAATGAGATTCACCTTGCCAACTATCCTTATGGCTAATTTTTGACAAATGAGCCACGTACTTGCATCGAATCCTGATCAAGTTTTCTCGCCATGCCAATCTGTCATCTTTTCTTGCTTGCCTTTCCCTTTCTTGGATTCTTGCACCACCTTGCACTAACACTTTGTTATCTGCACCGATCGACACCAAAGATACTTTCTGCAACATCTTGTCATCTTCAAAAGACAACTTGCTTTCAGGCCAAAACATTTCATCATTTACATCAGCAATAACATGAAAAGGATTATGTACAAAATATTTTTGCTTAATCATCAACAAAGTAAAATTTTGACTTGCATTGAAAAGCCTTTTCAATTGCCCTGCATGGACTAAAGAAGATTCTAGCTTCTTCTGATGTTTTGTCACAATAAAATCCTTACCATCCTTGAACAAATGGTACTTGTTCTCATGGCGATGGAAGATCACTTTTCTGTCATATAAATATGGACTACCCAAGACAACACCTGTAATGTCAAGAAGTACTACATCTTGTTCAACCCAATCAACATAATGAGCTATTATGGCGAAGTGCAACATGCACTTTCTTGAGACTTGTAAATTATCATCCTTGCAAATCCATCCAACTGGATCTGGATTTCGATGAGGTATGGTCTCAAGTTTCAGCTTCTTGACTAAGTCTTCTGAGATGAGATTGGCTTGAGACCCACTATCAAATAGTGTGTCTATATTTGTGTTTTTTGAGATTATCATTATATGAAATAGCTATATCCTCCTATTTTCGTTTTGAGCTTCTATGTGACAGTTTAAAGTGCTAGAACTGGGATTTGTTTCATTTATAACCTCTTTCCCCTTTATGTTCTTTAGTACCATGGCTATGCTTTTAGTTTCGTCACCTGATTCGGACCCTAAATCTTGTTCAATAGTTGCAACAGTTTTTCCCTTTTCTTTGGCCTTATCTTTATTTTTAAATTTCGTTTGTTTCAGCTCCGGATGAAGCTTCCAGCAATGGTCTTCATCGTGGCTTGTTTTGGAACAGTTTTTACAAAATGACTTTCCTTTTCTTTCCTAGAGTTTGCAATTCTTTTCCTCCCTTTTCCTTTGAATTCACTATCCATATTCCCATCAAAATATTGTTTACCTCTAGCCTCTAAATGCGTAGCTTGTACACAAACTTCTTCTAGACTAGTAGGATTGAACATAAGGATAGTATGTATAAGATAAGTGTGTAAACCACCTATATATTTCAACAAGGTATCTTGACTATGAAAATCAATTCCAAGTAGTAAAGCCCTTCTTCTAAACTCTTGAGTGTAACCTTGAACACTTTGTCCCTTAAGTTGTCTAAAACATTGCCAATTCATGATAGCCTTTTGTAAATGAGCTAATGGATAAAATTGCTACTTAATTGCGGAAATAAATTCAGCCCATGATAAAGTAATCTTACCATGTTTTTTAATTTCATCCTTGGTCTTGGCTTCCCACCATACCAATGTTGCTCCTTCCATTCTTAAAGAGGCTAACTGAATCTTGGTGTTGTCTTCATCAAGGTTTTGTATCCTCAAGTAAAATTCCAACTTTCTTATCCAATTGTCAAGTTTCTCTGCATTGACTTCACTGTTAAACATAGGCAACTCAAATTTAACATCAAGCTTTAAAAATGGACTTTTACCCGTGGTTTTAGACTTGTGAGATTGATTCACCGAAGTAGAGGATGATGATGTAGAGGAAGAGGATGAAGATGGGGATGGTGGATCACGATTTCCTCCGTGTCCTTTCTTTGACTTTTCATCACTCTTCTTTCCTCCTGAAGAAGCCTCTCCTTCTTTCTGGTGTCTAGACCCTTCTCCAACAAGCCTATCATTCCTTTCTTGGTAGAGTATCCTCACCATCTTTGTCATGTCTAGGAAAGCTTTTCAAAAAACTCGTTCTTCTTCTTTGGGATCAATGTCTCTAGGAGCTTCTCCTTCTCTTAAATAAATTCTTGAAGCTACTTCTATAGCTCTTGGAGGTGGCTCTCTAGCCATTCTTGGTAGTGGATCACCTTGTGCACTAACCAAATTTCCTTCACCTCTCTTGAGTTTAAGCCTAGTAAGCATCAAAACTTGCAACACAATCAACTATATATTTGCACAAAACAAATGCTGAGTAAAAATCTAGCTTCTAAGGCTCTAATCCTGAGCTCCAATACCATCTGATCTGAAAATGAAATTATTTTTACTGTTGTTTAAAATATTCATTTCCATTAAATTAGGTGTGCAAAGTGTTTGTAACGTCTTGCAAGTAAAACAAAGTGTTTTTGGTAACTGTTTATCAGTTTAAGTGTGAGGGAATGTTAATTAAAATTATTGTTTAACATCTTGAATCTGAAATATACAATATAATAACTTCACCATAACAACACAACAACATGATGAGGTAGTTCACCCCTCTTGGGCTACATCTGCCGGGTCCAAGGATCCCAATGGGAATGTCCTTGCTATATTATGGTGTTCAAATTGGTTATACAGTGAGAAAAAATCCTAAACAGGAAAAACCATCTGTGAAAATGAATTCAGAAGGTATAAATAAGATAAGAATGACTTTTATTTCACCTAAAACAGTGAAGTGTAGCCCAATGCAGCTCCATTTCCCTCATGGCCCTAATGGCTCTCCAAGCTTCCTTGAAGAAACAATGGCTGAAAAACACCTCTGTTGGCTCTGAAACCTATCCCAATGGCTCCATAATGCTCAGAATACCCAAAATTGACCAAAATTTCTTCCAAATTGGTAGAATATTGGAGAATTTATGATCAAAACAACATTCTGCCCAATGTCAAGAAAAAATCCAACTAAATGTGGAAGAACTGGAGTTAAGTTTGACAAAATGGCCAAATCCCACCAGATTTCATGGCGCGCTATAGTTTATCTAGGCGGTTAGATATGGCATTAAATTTTAGGTGGTTGGTGGGGTCACATGGACCTCCACCCAAACCGCCGGCGGAACCGTTGGGTTTTACGTTAACCATAACATTTTTTTCATGGTGGCATTTAATATAACGTCGTCACAATGACTATTTAATCCTGCGTTAAATCCACTGGTTGAAGGCCTTAAGGCCTTGGTTCTTGGCTCGGGGTCATATCACATGTGGGGGCTGGCCCCCTTTGCCGCCCAACGACTTTTAATTTAAACTTTATATATAACCTTTAACCTTTGTAAATTGAGAACCAAAGTTGTGGCCTAACGGTAAGCGCGTGTGTTAGTTGACGAGAGGTCCGAGGCTCAAACCTACAGACTCACAAAAAAATTTCATAACCAAAACTCCACCGGCTTGGGGCCATGTGGTGGCCTCTGGGCCTGCCATGTGGCAGCCCATGATTGGCTTGCCAAAATAAAAGTCAACCCACTATCAAATGAACACCTGCCACTTGTCGATTGTTGATTCGTCCGGATGGAATATTCTGGAGAATATTCAAAGGAATATTCCCAAAATATTCCAAGGAATATTCCTTTTTTTAATATTTTCCAAAGTCAAAGTCAACCCTGGTCAAACTAGATTTTTGAAGGATACTGTAAACTTCAAACCTGCATAACTTTCTCATACGATGTCAGATTTGAGTGTCGTTCATGGCGCCAGAATCACAGTGACGAGGCCTATCCGATCATTCAGGTTACAACCAATTTTGAGCAATTCCATTTTTGAGCATTTTTTCAACTTAGGACATGATCACCTGATCATCCAATCAAAGGAAAGTATTTACATAAAGTTATTTATGAGAAGGAAATGTTGGCAATACTACATGTGCTAAAGAAATGGTGACCTTACGTAATGGGAAGACACTTCAAGGTAAAAACTGATCATGATAGTCTTAAACACTTTTTGGAACAAAGACTATCTTCAGAAGAGCAGCAAAAATGGGTCACAAATATCTTGGGTTATGACTTTGAAATCATCTACAAAATAGGGAAGCTAAATTTTGTTGCATATGCACTCTCAAGAAAGGATGAAGAGGTTGAAGCACTGCTTTGTGCCATTTCTATTATCTAACTAGATTGGATAATTGAAGCAAGGGATGAATGGAAGAAGGACGAAGAAGTATGGACACTCATTCAAAATTTGCAATAAGATCCTAGTACATCTTATACATTTAGTTAGAAAAATGATTCCTTATGGTACAAATGTCGCTTATATCTTTGTAAGAATTCCCAAATAAATAAATAAATATTCTTTTGGAATTGCACACTTCTCCTTTAGGAGGACACTCAGGATTTTTAAATAATTACCACAGGGTGAAGAAAGAATTTTTTTGGGATGGCCTTAAGTCTAATATTCAAAATTTCGTGGCGGAATGTTTGGTTTTCCAACAAAATAAAGTTGAGACAATAAAGACCTCGATTCTTCTACAACCTTTATCCATTCCAAGTCAATGTTGGGAGGATATTTCAATGGATTGTATCACAGGTTTACCTATGTCCAAAGGAAAGAGTGTCATAATAGTGGTAGTTGATAGAATTACCAAGTATGCACACTTTTTTGCATTGTCTCACCAATTTAAAGGAAGCACAGTTGCTACTGCATTTATGGAAACAATTCAAAAGCTACATGGAAACCCAAATATTATTGTAACCGATAGAGATCCCATTTTTATTGGAAATTTTTGGACAAAATTATTGTAATATCCGAAAACTGGAATTGCACAGAAAGCCTGCTGAAATAACGCACTCTTGAGAATTCAGTGCATTGAAATGATTTTGCAGCTCCTAGATCCTTTATATCAGCTCATCTAAGATATAAATACAAAAGGAGAGAAAAAACAAATGAAACTATGGGGGTTAAACAGATCTCCCACAAACTAGTCTAGTTGAAAATCACCCAAAGAGAGGGGTTGCAGCTATATGCAAGGACTGCTTCAGGAATAACGCAGTTTATCAATTTACAAGTGTGAGACGAACATGGAGGTTCATCTTTCAGCTATACATTAGTAAATTAGATCTACAATGCAGCTTATACAACGTAGAACAGAAAGGAAAATATGATACAAGACAAAAGCCTCAAAATGAGCTGCTACAACAACATGAAATGGAAGAATAGGCTTGACAGCGTTATTTTCATTATTGAAGCATGCAGTAGATTACAACTCAGATATACAGTAGATTTTTACACAAAATGTTAGATCTATATCAGATCTGTATACAAGAAAGGCTCCTTAATTCACTTCCCTTGGGGATCTCAGCAAAGCATGAAGGTACAAGAGTAGATTTAAGATCTAAGTCATAGATCTGCAGAAGTATTTAGAAAATTATGAAGCATTACATATGTAGCAGATAATATATGAACCAACATGGATTGGTTGTCCAATCCACGGATCACCACTGTGAAAGGAAGAGTCTAATCACTAGATATCTCTCCTTTGAAAATGATGGCAACTCACCCTGCAACTCTACTCTTGCAAATAACGCAGTCATGGAAGAGGGACTGCGCTGTAGGCCCTGAGAATTCTTTGGCCTGCTACCAATGTGTGGCTCTAAATCTCAACCCACTAATGCACTCTTCCATGAGGTTAAAAGACACACTCACTCAGAAGAGGCACCAGTACAATCTAGATCTGAACAGATCTAGTGTTCCACTTGCTACAGCTCACATGGAAAACCCAATCCTAAGCAGGACTGCGTTGTAGATGCAAGATGTGGCTTGACCAAATTTCGAATATTGGACTAGACAAACAAGACTCCTCCAAGAGCTACTCAAGGAAGGAGGTGGGAATCCTAAATAGGAGAACCTAACAGGTGTGTCTAAACAGACAATACCTTTAGAAAATAATATCCTTCAACAACCTTTTCCTTTTGTCCTCCTCCTTCTTTTATAGGGTGAAAGCCTTTTCAAACCCTAAACCACCTCAATGAGTTAGCCCCTTTTCACATGTGGAGCCTCCATCTAGAACTGCGTTGTGTATCCATGAGGTTCATTGCACCTAGACTGCGTTGTTGACTTGGTCAAGGTTGACCCCATCTTGTGATTTAAACCCATTCACACCTGCAAGAGTTTATTTACATGGCCCAGATATGTCTCTGTTTACATAGCCATTGATTTATTCATGGGTTTAGGAGTTTTACATGTCCTCCTTCACGTTTTATTCATAAACATGAAATGCAAGATAAAACAAGGCAAAATAAGATATTCCCATTAGCTTGGGCTAAATGGGAATATTACAGTCCTCCCCTCCAAAATGTTTCTTGTCCTCAAGCAACTGATAAGGTGAGTGCTCCAATACTTCTCCTCCATTGGTGACATCATCAAAGATCAAGCTCCCATCATAATCTAGATGCTCACCAATCCAAACCCCCATGAATTGTTTCCCCAAAGTCCATATGAGATGTACAAGATCCATCCCACAAGGAAACAAGATCTCATGTGAAACACCCATGGGTTTCCTAATGTCCCCTCTGAAATATATAACACAAGGCACATGCATACCTCCCATCCTCCCTCTATAAATTCCCATAAAAAGTACAAGCATGTCATCACTATATGGGAGTACAACAATGTACAAACAAACAACAAGGTGCACATATGGAGGTGGGTCTTAGTCCCACATGTAGAACCAGTGTAATGCATCCCTTGCCTGCATTAAACCAAGATGTGGTAAGTGGTTTTCCCACCATTTATTTGCAGTCCATGCCATCTCACTGTAGCTTAATGTGTGAGATATGTTTGGTTCTTTAGGAAAGCACCCATCATGAAACAAGACCTCCCTTTGTCCACCAAGAGAGTGGCCAAGTAAAGAAATTTTTGTGGCCCCATATTTGCCATGAGATTGAAAAGATAAAACTCTCCTCCTTGGATTCATGGCCTGCATAAACATGGTCAAAGAATGCATACAATCAGAAAAATAAACTTGTTTTACATGAGCATATTCTTCACCAATAGTCCTCCCCATAAAATTGGAGTGGTGGATAAATCTATCTCCTCCCTCAAGAGAGGAAATAGAGTGTTGAATTAACTCTCCAATAGACTTATGTTGCTACCCCATCTCTGCAAATTTCATGCATCTTTGATAATGCTGATATAGTTCTCCTTCAAAGCCCTCCCAATAGTAACTCCTCAAGATGGTGTTGTTGAGCTTCATAAAATACTCTTGGCTAAAACAAAACTCCTCATAGGCCCATTGTAGTAACTTCTCCTTGAGCTTGGAGGCTCTAGATAAGAAGATACTACCATGATTATATATGACTCCATCAAGGACTAAATAGATTCCTTCATGCAACCAGTCATCAAGAATCAAGAAAGTATGAATATCCTTGGAATATTCCTTGGAATATTCTAGAACTGTGTTGTGTATCGATGAGGTTCATTGCACCTAGATTGCGTTGTTGAATTGGTCAAGGTTGACCCCATCCTATGATTTAAACCCATTCACACCTCCAAGAGTTTATTTACATGGCCCAGATATGTCTCTGTTTACATAGGCATTGATTTACTCATGGTTTTTAGGAGTTTTACATGTCCTCCTTCACATTTTATTCATAAACATGAAATGCAAGATAAAACAAGGCAAAATAAGATATTCCCATTAGCTTTGGCTAAATGGGAATATTACAATTATTTTCTTGTTTGGGTACTAAACTAGCTCATAGCTCATCTTATCATCCTCAAACTGATGGTCAAACTAAGATAGTGAAAAAATGTTTGGAAGGATTTCTTCGTAGTTTTGTATCTGATACACAAACACAATGGGTCAAGTGGTTACCTCTGGCTGAATGGTGATATAACACTTTCTTCCATACTATAGAAAAAATGACCCCATTTATGGCACTTTATGGATATCATCCACCGTCCATCACATCATATTTAAGAGAAAAATATAAGGTTCAAGCAATGGAAGATCACATCGAGCATCAACCACAAGTTCTCCAACCCTTAAAGGATAACTTAATTTTGGCACAAAATTGAATGAAACAATAGGGAGATCAACATCGTAGTGAGAGAAGTTTTGATGTAGGAGACTGGGTATTTTTACGGCTACAACCATAAAAAAAAATGTCCCTCAAGAAATATAAGAAGGATAATCAATTATCGCCAAAGTACTATGGTCCTTACAAGGTGTTGCAAAAGATTGGTACTATGGCATACAAATTGGAGCTTCCTGCTTATTTGCGAGTGCATCCAATTTTCCATGTTTCATGCTTAAATAAAGTTATAGGTGAAAAACTTCTAGTTCAAACAATATTGCCAGAAGTTGATGAGGAAGAAAAAATCATATTGGAACTTAAAGAAGTCAGGGAAATAAGAACTCGACAGCTACAAAATTGATGAATTTAGTGTATCTCATCAAGTGGAAGAACTTACCCATTGAAGATTCTACATGGGAGAATGAGAATTTTAACAGAAGCATCTAGAGCTACTCAAGCGTTGAAAACAACACTTTTTTGAAGCAGAGGGGCATGTTAGGTCCCTATATTACTAGTGTAGTCCCTTATTGTTGTTAGTATAACCCCCTTATTGTTATTTTTGTACCCATGTAACCACTGTATCCTTATTATTGTGCCCTTAAATTATTATTGTTAGGTCGGCTTGGAATATATTTCGACCCCATGGACTCCTATATATAGAAGGAGGTTTTTTCATTTGTATCATCCAATAATTTTTCATTTATGTAATGTAAAGGAGGCTTCCCCCTCGAAGTGGCTTATCTCTAAGGAATTGATCTCTCTTTTATTCTATTTATGGAGCTGGTTTCATAACATAATCAACAATAAACTCATAGATATAAATCATAACACTAAAACTAGCACACACTTGCACTCAAGTACATATCAGTTGTCTCAACACATAATGTGTTAGTATAACCATCTTAAAACAAAATCTTTCCTTCAGGAAATCTTATAAACAAATACTCTTGTCATGGAATTAATCAAATATTTGATCAACTTGTAAACATACCATTTTAGATAAACCAAATTTACCACATAATCAAACTCATACCTCAATGTATCTCAAGAGAGCCTATCACATTTGCACAAGTTGGTCCAGATTAATACGACAGAACATCACAAGTATATCATCTCATACTTAAATTTCATAATCATAACCATCTACATAGACCAATCCATACCAACACGATATATATAACATCAATATCTTAATGAAATAACAATCATCATTCATTTAACTAACATATAACAACAAGAAGTTAACATACAACATACTCATAAAAAACATAACATAATCATCAAGTTAATTAACATAAAACAACAACAACAATGCATATAACAACAAGTTACTACCATGCATGAAAACCTGACACGTGTATATGACTGCACCGATTAACTAGCCTCTATCATGCATGTAACCATAACACAAATAGATTGATAGGAATGTACCTAACCCTAATTCATATAAAAACCATTAACCAACATGCATGTATTCCCAACATACAAACCTATATGAAAATGTGTTCTTACCTTGAGGTCTCATGCTACAACCTCACTCTAATGATCTACATATCCTACTTTATCTCATCCAACACATTAGAATAAAGATGACACAAACTACACACAATGACCTCATAATTCATGTTTGACCTACTATACACGAATAATTATAACAAAGAAAATGAATGCATAACAACATATAGACACTTACATTCATAACAAATACATATATAAATGACATGCATTCATGACAAAAATCGTCCAACAACAAAATTATCAACTTCTATATGACAACATAGCTATAAAAATGACTACTACCATGCATAAATAATAAGAACATATACAACCTATATGCATGCATGACAAACACATTCTACCCATCCAGCCCAAGTGTTGAACCATGCTCTATTACCACTCTGTAACCACCTCCTCCCACATTTACCCACGCTACCCGGTCACTGGGGTAAACATGTGATGAGAGGCTACTATGATTTTATTCAACCTCCTACATGATTTTAAGGAAGAGGAATCGACGAAACATAAACAATCTGACCTTCCACACACGATACAAAACCTTCAGGAGCCAACCAACATTTCCAGGTGATCAACCCCAGATAAAATTCATCATTTCATTTATCTTGACCCTTAGCCACTCCCATGACAAGACTTGTAAGAGACCGAGGCCTTCCTAAAGCTCCCAAAGAAAGGAATGCCAGTGATTGTGGACTTTTTCAGATAGTTTTGTGCTAGCAGCCCCAAATTATGCGCCACTTTTTCAGGGCCATAACTCAAGCCACTACCCAGAACTTCATCAAAGATTCAGTAATGATAAATAATATGGGAACAATTGCACTAATGAAAAAAATTGATCAAGTACTTGACTGGAAACCTACTACCCATGATAGGAATTTCATAAAACCTATCACAGATACATAATCTACAAGTCATAACAACATATCTGAGCATAGGGGTCTCATATTTATTTGACGTTCACAAGGAAGCATTAATGTCTTATCACATTAGCTGAAATTATTATCTATTAGGTAATATATTCATTTTACATTCATTTACTAATAAAAACATGATGAAATCCATACATCAAGTCTGTCATAAAACATACTCATAGCCAACATATAAACAACTCAACTAATATCGATATAACAGTCATAAAATCCACATATGAAACGTTACACTTACACATGAATTACCAAGGACAATAAGCTCATAGTAATGTATTAAAATTAAAACTAGGTTCAAGACTTTCACAAACCACCCAACCATAGCTTGTGTGAACCATATATTTCTTTCACCCAATCACCCTCATGCCACATTGCAAGCATGAATGTTGGATCTCATGAAAAACGTCAATCAAATCCAAACCAAGGCTTCTAAAGGCAAAAACACCTCAACCCTCAGCTAGTGATTCCACCTCACGGTCAGAAATCATGAACCATCACCAGATTATGTACTTTAGGGATCAAACTAACGTATTTTTCAAAATGACATGTTATAGGAAAACTGGCCCATATATGATCATAAGAAATTTCACATTTTTTTCCCAGACCAGGCTGAGAAAATCCATAAAATTTAGGAATGTGAGTAGAAGAGGAGTTGGGAATGTTGTTTCTTTTATCGAAATAAATATGGCAAGGGAGGGTGGAGTTTTCAGCAATAAAAATCTCTCTTCCCTCCTTTCAATGTCATAATTGTTGATAGTGTTGCACCTGCCAACATTCAAGGGGTCTCCCCTATATGTGGTACCAATTATACCTCACACCATTTGGGATAGGAGACCCATTTGAAATACGATCCAGTTAACATTATCTTAGATATTTTCCTTGTCTCTAACTGTTATCAAGAGAGATGAGCACATATGCTCCTCTGAAAAGAAAGAAAGTGTGTCTCGTGAGTGTGCCTTTGAAAAGCAAGAAAGTGTGCCTCGTGACATGACATTGATGCCATGCACTGTGTGATGACATGGAAATGTCAAGTCATTTTTGTTGCTTCTTTATTTGTGTCTTCTTGAAAATGTATTTTGTCTACCTCCATATGGATTAGAGATAAGGATACTTCAATGATATTAGACCTTCAACTGCGGTCACAAACTTGTGTCCCTTTTCTTTCTCCTGATCGATCAACTTGTGTATTAAAATCCCAAGGTGTCATCTAGAAATTAATTCTTCTCCATATCCTTCTTCATCACCCTATCATGGTTTTATGGAGTACTTGGATCTGAAACTCACTCATGACAAGATGACATTAGTTCGATAAACCCTAGTCTAAGATGTTGCATGATGATCCACTTGTTGAACTAGAACTAGGTGACAGGTTGAGAAAGAGGCTCAGTGACTAGAGAATTGTGTAGCTCAGGCAGTCGAAGGTTGTGCTTGAGCCCTGAGATTTCGAAATGCACAGTGAAGGTAGGGAGAAAGTATAAATATTGATCAGTTGGGGAGCTCTGGGAGCCATGTTGAGGGCTTGAGCGTTGATTTTTCCTATTGCGTAGATCAAGATGTCATGGGTGAGACTTGAGCCTTCCGACTGCATAATGTACAATACTAACCGACGGGATAAAGAAAATCCACAAATTTTTGAGTCAGAGGTTGGGCTTAAGCACTCTGATTGCACAATGCACAGTCTTGGGAGGCAATAATTATGCATTGGGTAGTTCCAAGTGGAAGGCTTACATATTGACGGTGGGGAATGCACAATGTGTAGTTTAGGAGGGTTGGATGAGGCTAAGTTTCTTGGTCAGGAAGGTTTCCAGATTTGGATAAGTGTGCGATCAGTGAAAATTATGTGAATAGGAATAAGACTTAACTATGATCACACACTTAGAAAAATTTATGAAACAACATATTTCATCTAGAACACATGAAAAATACACTTCCCTGAGTGTGACAGTTGTGCAACAACTTACGACAAGTGCACACCAAATATACACTTTGCGATGATACTAACGACACTTGTGAGAGAATGCTTAAAACTTTTGAAATGAGTGTGATAGATGTTTACATGCTAGGATCAACTCATTTACACAAATATAACCCTTTCGAAACACCAAAAACATATGTTGCACGATGTGCGTCATTTAACATGTGAAAAGATGACACTTTGGTTTTCTTACAAATGGAAACAAAACACATAGAGAATACACATGCAGTGAGTCTTAATGCTTAGCACAATAGTATGAAAGACAAAACGAGGCTCTGAAATTTGGGTGCAAGCTAAAATTTTGGAGGGTGTTGTAGCAGTGACAACAGATGTCCATGCTTCGATGTTGAGAACACATTCATATTGAGAGTGGGCGGGTGATTTAATACAATAAATTTTTTAATTATATAAAAATTCATGAACCATAATAAAAATATCACATATGCATAGCATGGAACAAAATATTTATGTGGAATTATTTCAAGAGAAAACCACAAAAAATATTTTTATAACAATTTATAGGAATCAAACTACAATTACAAATATTTGTAGACATCGACTAATTTGAGACATCAATCCCCACTACTACGATTTTTTGTAGGAAGTAACCTGCTTGAGACGTTAATCCCCACCGGTGCAAATATTCACAAGCAGAAACCTACTGGAGACACCATTTTCAACTGCTTCAAATATTCATAGGAATCAACCTATTAAAGACACCAAAATCTATAATTGTTACAATTTCTCATTGGCAGCAACCTACATCATTGAGTTTGATTACAAATTTTTCATTCACTAATTATTTTAGCCACTTACACCACCATCAAATTAATTTACTACCTCTAGCTTCACTAATTTTGTGTCTCCCAAAACTTCTTGTTTTCATCCTCGTCCCAAGAACGAACTTCTACAACATTTTGTGTATGCAATTTTGAAAAACGTTTTCTAACAACAAGTTAAAACAAATATTCCATGTTGACATATTTCAAACAAATTTCAAGATCATTAAAAAATCCTAACTTCTACAAGAAATATCTCCAAAATTAGATGAACCAAGGTATAGAATTTATATCATAGGCACATAGAGATATTTCCTTTTTATCCTTATTATTTCACAATATGAAACATATTATAATAAAAATTTTAGTGCAAATTCCAAATTCACTTGTTTGAAGCATATTTATAGAGCATTGAAGAACCCAAAATATCTTAGAGCATATCTCTGAAAGTATACTGAAAAAATGACCAAATATTTTACCACAAGTACATAAATATATCACCATTATCCATTCATAATTTCATAGTATGAAATATCCCAGAAGAAAATTTATAGAAAAAATTCCAAGATGACTCTTTCACTCCATAAATAAAATTTTCCTACAACTTTAAAACCCCAAGAGTATTACCCATATTCTCTTGCACATTTAAAATATATTCACTATAAGATGATGTTAAAATGAACTAATATATCCTTTATTTATAGCGTTTATAAAATCACTTATAGGACCAACTTGTATGTAATATTCCCAAATGGGGAATGCAGTAATAAAATGCAGAATGACAGAAAAATAACACAGGTCATCATAGCCAAAGTAGGAGGCCAATATGGAGACCCTTAATTTGTATTTAC
Source organism: Pinus albicaulis (assembly GCA_034641835.2). Lineage (NCBI taxonomy): Eukaryota > Viridiplantae > Streptophyta > Pinopsida > Pinales > Pinaceae > Pinus > Pinus albicaulis. The sequence goes on along the minus strand of CM076575.1, from coordinate 1,902,799,368 downwards.
AGCAGTAAAATAGATGTAAAAGATGGCCCATAAGATGCATAACAGGAAATGCAAGTCTCCAATCTAAGAAAATCCTCAAAATGAGGTGTTGCAACCATGTATTAAGACTGGAAAAAGCCTTACAACATTATTTTGTTGGTCTGCAACAACTGTAGATTACACTTTAGATCTAGAGAAGATAAGTGCATGAAAATTCAGATGTATAACAGATCCATACACTATGTAGGCTCCTCTTCAGAATCCTGTTGGGGTTTTCAGCATTACACCATGTACAAGTTGTAGATATGAGATCTAAGTCTGTAGATCTACAGAAATATTCAGATCTGGAAAGTGGATCTGATCTGAAATGAACAATAGAATGATCACCTCCAAGAGATCTCCAAAGTGAAGGGCAGACCCCCAACACTTGAAAACCAACTCTCCAAATGGTGTGCCCAAACACCCTCCAACTGCACCTACAGGAATAACGCAGATTTGGAAGTAAAACTGCATTGTAGGGATCAAATTGTGGTTGACCACATGCCAAGATCAGAAAATGAAGCTCAAGTCATCCAATACTCTCCTCCCAATGGATTAGAAGCCTCCTCCACTAAAAAGGAGCACTAAAATGGCCTAGATATGAAAATATCTAGCCTCCACTTGATGTACCTTGCAAAGGCAACCAAACCCTCAACAGGATCTGTGTTGTTGTTGAAAGAAGAAGCTTGGCCTTCAACCAGATAGTGGACAATAAAATGCAAACTCTCCCAAGAGCTACTCAATGGGAAGGGGTGGGATTCCCGACCAGGAACACCCAATGCTAAATAGCATTAATTATCATCTAAACAGCAAGAGAATGATATATGCCTAAACAGACAATATATTCAGAAATATAATAATAATCAACAACCTTCTAATGCTGCCATCCTCTTCCTTTTATAAGTTAAGAGCTTGTAAACCCTAAATCACTTCTAATGAGATCACTTTTTTCACACAAGGAATCTCCATCTAAAACTGCGTTGCGCCTCACTGATGGCCACTCCTCCATGACAATGTTGTAGATTTGGTCAAGGTTGACCCAGTCAAAATGTCGAGATCCTTTCACACCTAAGGGTGCTTGATTTAGCAGCCAAGATTTATCCTTTTCACATTTGACATTGATTTATTCATTATTTAGTAGTATTATGGACCTCCTTTGTACTTTTGTTCTTTAAACAAATTGATAAACCAAAAATAAATATTCCAATTAATTCATGACTAATTGGGAATATTACCGTCCTCCCCTCCCAAATGTTTCTTTTCCTCAAGTGATTGACAAGGTGAGTGTTGCAACTCTTCTCCTCCTCCATTAGTGACACCAACATGTGATAAGATTCCTCGATAAGCTAAGTGTTCACCAATCCAACCCTCCATGAATTTCTCCTCCAAAGTTCTCATGAGATGTAAATAATCCATCTGATAAGGAGACAATAGCTTAAATGAAACAAACATGGTTTTCCCAATGTTCTCCCTGAAATATGCAGCATAAGATACATGGAGAATCTCCATCCCATAGGGCACATACATACCTCCCACCCTCCCTCCATACATTCCCATAAAAATTACAAGTACATCATCCATGTATGGGATCAAAACTACATATATACAAACAGTAATTTGTGAATATGGAGGTGGGTCATAGTCCCACATGTGGAACCAGCGCAGTGCCTCTCCTAACTGCCTTAGATCATGACGTGGTAAGTGGTTTCCCCGCCACTTGCTTTCTGCCCATGTCATTTCACCATGGCTGAAATTGTGAGATATATTTGGTTCTTTAGGAATGCACCCATCATGAAACATAACTCCCTTTGTCCTCCAAGGGAGTGGCCATGTTTAAAAAATTTTGTGGCCCAAAGTTGGCCATGAAGATTATAAGGTACAATACTCCTCCTTGGAGTCATGGCCTGCATATACATGGTGAAATAATACAAACAATAATCAAATGAAACATCATTTACATGAGCATATTTTTCACCAAATTTTTTCCTCAAACAAATGGAGTGGTGCATAGATTTGTCCCCTTTCTCAAAAAGAGAAAGAGATGGTTGAGTTAACTCCTCCATAGAGTTATGTTGTTGCCCCATCTCCACATGGTACATGCATCCTTGAAAATGTTGATGTAGTTCTCCTCCAAAGCCTTTCCAAGTATAGCTCCTCGTGATGAAGTTGTAGAACCTCATGGAAGATGTGTGGCTGAAAAAAAACTCTTCATAGGCCCTTTGTAGCAATTTCTCCTTGAGCTTGGAGGCTCTAGACAAGAAGATCCTACCATAATAATAGATTACTCCTTCTTGGAATGAATAGCCCACTTCATGTAGTTGGTCATCAAGTATCATGCATTTATATAGATTCTTGGAGTAACCCACCAACAGTTGGGATTTCGAATATGGATCAATCTCCCATAGTGACAACGTTGATGATCTATCAACAGAAATCTTTGTAATATTGTTGCTCTCCTCCTTAACATCTCCCATGCCAAAGGTATATATTGGAAGGTCATTCCTTCCATGCATCTCCTCCCACAACGCGGAATCTGAAATGAGAGTGGGTAATGATGATATTTGGAGAAGATCTCCCTCCTCCTTGAACCTACCCAAGATTCCCAGCGTTGTATCATTGTCTTCGAATGCTCCCATCCCTCCTGGATCTATGCTTGGAGCATCATGTTGTGATACATTTCCCACAAAATCTGAATCAGGTGGCCTCCCAGGTTGTTTTCCACTAGATAATAGTATCCCATGCAACAATCTCATGAGCATGATAGATGGGGTTGTAAGTTCCTTGCTTCCACTATGCAAATCCATCTTTATTTTCTGTGTGGAAGTCATATGTGAGGGATATGTATGCATGCCCTTTATCATTTGAGTTTCACCACTCTTCTTATCCACCCATTCCGTTTTCAAATCCTCCCAATCAGTGGTGACTTTTCCCAATGTAATCAATCATTGAAAACCCAAAATCAAATTGGTGTCAGGTATTTCAACCACAAATAAGTGATCAATCAATCTATATGTCCCCATGGTTATTGATAAGGATGGTACATAATGCATGCATTGCATTGTTCTATCTCCTGGGAAAAAAATAGATAATCCCTCAAAAGCGTCAGTGGGTATTTCCCTCCTTTGCACTAGTTGGGCATCAATGAAATTGTGGGTAGCCCCACTATCAATCAAAACAGAAAACCTCTAATTCAAGATGGAACCTTGAACTCTTACGGTCAAGTACTTAGGTACTCCACTCAAAGATGCAATAGCCCCTCCAATAGGAGAAAATGCTCCATTCCCATCTCTTGATGGTGTTGGATCTCCTCGTACAGTGTCAGTGTTGTGACCTCTTCTTGGTTCATTTTCTTCCTCCTCCTCATCATTTAAGAAGACCGCTATGTAATGTGATTTTCCCACAGTACATCTATGTATAGGTGCCCATGATTCTTGGAAAGTGAAGCAGAGCTTCCTTCTTCTTAGATCTCCCTGGAAATCATCATCAATAGGTTTCTTCTATTAGCTCTCCTTATAAGGAGCAGCCTTTTCTTCCTTTCCCTTTGAAGAAAAAGAGGGCTCATGCTGAAAATTTTCCTTTGCTTTTGGGAAGGCATCTTGAAGGTCTCTAGCCCTTTTAATAACATCATGTAGGTTAGTGGTCTTGGTATATTTAACCAACCCATGAAGAGGTTCATCTAAACCATCAATGAACATGTACACCCTTCTTTCTACAGACAAATCAGGAACCATAACATAAAGTCTTAAAAATTCAAAGACGTAAGTTTCTGTATTACCTGATTGTTTCAACTTTGCTAGGCTATGAATGGTGCCTCTGAATCTCTCCTATCAAATATTTCCACCAGCCTTCTAGTGAAATTTGAATACGAAGTCACATTGGCATGACCAAATGTAGACAAGCCATGGAACCACCAGTCATGTGCTTCGCCTTCAAGGTGCAGCGCTGCAATCTCAATAGCCTCCATCTCTGGAACCTTGTTCAATTGAAAGTAGATGTCAAGTTTTTCTACCCAATATTTGGTGGAACACTTGGATGACCCATCAAAATTGGGTAAAAATAATCTGCCCATAGTGTGGTTTCGATCATGATTATGAATGAATCCACCACCTCTATCATGATGCCTTGGTCCTCTATTTTCCTTTCTGTGACAAACCTCTTCAAAACTCAAGTGATCTTTGAATCTCTAATTTTGAGACTCATATTCTTCAAAATAGTCTTCAACAGATTCATGCTCTTGAAACCCTTCATTTCCCACAGCTAAAAATGTAGGCATGGTAGAGTGTTGGGAAACTTGTGGCTAATGCACTGTTTGATCATTCCAGTGATGAGACATGGCAGAGCCTTCTCCAAGATGAAATCCTTTAGGGGATTCCTTGATTATTTCCATTCTCATCTCTTTTATCTCTCTAGGAATATATTCCATGGCTCTATGAAGGATCTTAGGAAAATCCTTACCTTCACCTTCACCTCCAGATAAAGGGGCTTTACCCTTGTCTTCATTATCATTTGTGTAATCAAACCTATTTTTTCTTCTCTTTGGATACCTCTTCTCTCAGTCAGTAAGAGGCCCTTCTTCTTCAAAAGACATATTGGCTCCTTAGAAAGCACAGGCTACGCCAAGATGATGCTCTGATACCACTGTAATATTCCCAAATGGGGAATGCAGTAATAGAATGAAGAATGATAGAAAAATAATGAAAATCATCATAGAAAAATTAGGAGGCCAATATGGAGACCCTTCATTTGTATTTACAGTAGAAAAATAGATGTAAACGATGGCCCATAAGATGCATAACAGGAAATACAAGTCTCTAATGTAAGAAAATCCTCAAAATGAGGTACTGCAACCATGTACTAAGATTGGAAATTGTCTTACATCATTATTTTATTGGTCTACAACATATGTAGATTACAGTTTAGATCTAGAGTAGATAAGTGCATGAAAATTCAGATCTATAACAGGTCCATACACTATATAGGCTCCTCTTCAGAATCCCCTTGGGGTTTTTAGCATTACACCATGTACAAGTTGTAGATATGAGGTCTAAGTCTATAGATCTATAGAAATGTTTAGATCTCGAAATTGGATCTGATCTGAAATGAACAACAGAATGATCACCTCCAAGAGATCTCCAAAGTGAAGGGTAGATCCCTAACACTTGAAAACCAACTCTCCAAATGGTGTGCCCAAACACCCTGCAACTGCACCTACAAGAATAACGCAAATATGGAAGTAAAAATATGTAGTAGGGATCAAAATGTGGTTGGCCACATGCCAAGATCAACAAAATGAAGCTCAAGTCATCCAATACTCTCCTCCCAATGGATTAGAAGCATCCTCCACTGAAAAGGAGCATTGAAATGGCCTAGATCTGAAAAGATATAGCCTCCACTTGTTGTAGCTTGCAAAGACAACCAAACCCTGAACGGAATCTGCGTTGTAGTTGAAATAAGTGGGAAGAGGTGGGATTCTTGACCAGGAACACCCAATGCTAAACAACATTAATTCTAAGCTAAACAACAGGAGAATGATATATGTCTAAACAACCAATATATAGAAATATAATAATCATGAGCAACCTTCTAATGCTGCCATCCTCTTCCTTTTATAAGTTACAAGATTGCAAACCCTAAATCACTTCCAATGAGATCACTTCTTTCACACAAGGCATCTCCATCTAAAACTGCATTGTGACTCATTTATGGCCACTTCTCCATGACAGATTTGTAGATTTGGTCAAGGTTGACCCGGTCAAAATGACCAGCCCCTTTCACACCTAAGGGTGCTTGATTTAACAGCCAAGATTTAGAATTTTCACATTTGGCATTGATTTATTCATTATTTAGGAGTATTATGGACCTCCTTTGTACTTTTATTCTTTAAACAAAGTGATAAAACAAAAACAAATATTCCAATTAGTTCATGACTAATTTGGAATATTAGATTGTAAAACAATCCAGGTCAACCTATACTTTTGATCTAAGTCGACTAGAAAAATATTTCATATATCTTCATTCCTATGGAGTTAGAGGGACTGAAATATAATATTGGAAATGTATGAAAATAATATTTTCAACGATATATCTTATGATCCCATTGATCTAGATCTTTAAAGTAAAAAGGACTTCAGAATTAGGGTATCCAAAATGGAGATCAAAAGCCCAAAATCAATATCTTTGATAATCTCCATCTTGTCATTTTTATCATAGATATTTGTGGTCTCCCCCTATGTTTGACATAAATGGAAACAATATTTCAAATAATATCTCACTTTTTCATTGAAGACAACCCTTAGTCAAATTTTCAAAAATATTTTAGCACTCCCTCTATCTATAACATTCTTCGTGTGTGCAATTCTTCCTTTATATGCAACTTCTACCCCTTTGATATAAATGGAAAAGGGATGATCCCCCTGACCTTTTTCTTCCATCTATTGATACTATTAAGTGGGTATCATCCCAATATTCTATCTATGATATTCAAATGCTTCTCTAGGAAGACATTTGGTAAAAGCATTTGCAACATGTTCCTTGGTCACAATGTACTCTACATTGAAACTTTGTTCAACTACTTATTCTATCAGGAAGTTGTATTTAATGGGAATTTGATTCATATTTTAGTGCATAACATGATTCTTCGAGATTTTGATTTCACTTGTGTTGTTGTATTTGATTTATATTGGCTTATCATGTTCCACATTGATGCCCTTTAGTGTCTACTTGATTTATAGAATGTGTGTGCAACATGATGCTACTACAATATACTTATATTCAATTATGGATAGAGATATTGAAGTCTGTTTCTTTCTCAACCATGATAATGGATGATTTATTATAAAAACTTCTCTTCCAATTATACGTTTAACAATGTTACCAAGTTATGGAAAAAAATTGAAGATGACTTTATCACTCCATAAATAACATTTTCATCCACCTTTAAAAACCCAAGAGTATTCCCCATCTTCTCTTGCACACCTCAAATATTTTCTCTTGGATGATATTCAAATGATCTGATATATCCTTTATTTATAGAGTTTATATTTTTTCTTATAATGCCAAATTTGAAAACTAGATAGGAAAATCATACAAAATATTTCATATTTCCCCATTCCTATGGAGTCAGAGGGAGAGAAATATACTATTAAAAAGGCCTCATAATATTCTATTCAACCACATATATTTTTCCCCCATTTTATCTAGGTATTTATATTGAAAATATCTTCAAAGATAGGGTATCAGAACTAGCCATCAAAATCCAAAATAAAATATTTTCAATAATCTCCATCTTGTAATGTTTATCATGCACATATGTAGTATCCCACTATATTTGAAATAAATGAAAACAATATTTAAAATAGCCTCCCACTTTTTCATTGATGACAACCCTTATTCAATTCTTCAACAATAATTTAGTACTCGCTATGTCGAAGATTCTCTTTGTGTGTGCAATTCTTCCTCTATCTACAACTTCTTCCCCTTTAACATAAATTACAAAGGGATCTTCCCTTTATTTTTTTTCTTCCATTTACTCATGACATAAGGGGGTAATCATTCCAAGCCTCTATCTATTATATTCATATATTCCTCTGGGAAGAAGTTTTGTAAAAATATTTACAACATGTTCCTTGGTCAGAATGTATTATAGATCGACACTATGCTCAACTACTTGCTCTCTTAGGAAGTTGTATTTGATGGGAATATGCATCATATTTTAGTGCATAGCATGATTATTTGAAACGTTGATTTCACTTTTGTTATTTTAGTTGACTAATATTAGGTAATCATATTTTTTGTTTTGGATTTGATGCAATGGTGGACCAAATCCCTTTATTATTTGGTAGCCTTGTTGCTACCTGCAAGAGATCCCACAATAAAATTGTTAGAATGAAATACAAAAACAAACTCAAAATGTAGCTAAAAATAATATACAAAACACAAACTTATGAATAATATGAAAGAAATAAACATAAGAGAGTGGGAAGCAAAACCCTCTTTATTAGATGATGTAAAGAGATACAATACTCATCCTAGAGACATTAAAGGGAGTATGGTGATAAATTTTTCTCTAAAAATTTCCTAAAGAAAGGTCCATCTCCTCTATCCTATGCAAGAAAAATCTCTCCTCAAAGAAGCCATATGAAAGCTCTCAAAGATGAAATCCATATATATGCAAAGCTTACTACCTTAGCAATTTTGGAAATGTAATTTTGGAAAAACTTCTTTTTCTTCTTAGCTCTCATTTTGTTGGTATATATAGGCCCAATTCCAATACTTGGCTCCCCATAACTTACTTATGAGAATACGATTGGTAGGAGACAAGAAGAGTCCTTTGGGGGCTCCTTAATTCAAATCCAAGAGTAAAATGGTTCAAGACTATGCCATTAAGGATTTTCCTTTCAATATAAGTTGTCTCATTCAATGTGAAGTGGTCACCCAAGCTACTGAGTTGTCACTTTGTGAATCAGTGGATATCAAAGAAAAGACAATAGTGATTTGTGTAAAAATTGTTTTACCGCCTTTCTACGGTAATGAAACCAAAATTTGGGTGTAGGCTAAAATTTTGGAGGGTGTTGTAGAAATGACTAAAACACATGTCCATGCTTCAATGTTGAAAACACACTAATTTTGAGAGTGGGCAGGTGATTTAATACAATAAATTTTTTAATTATATAAACATTCATGGACAATAATAAAAATATCACATAAGAATAACATGGAACAAAATATTTATGTGGAAGTATTTCAAGAGAAAACCACAGAAATTAATTTTATAACTATTTATAGGAAGCAACATACAATTACAAATATTTGTAGACATCAACTAATTGGAGACATCTGTTGGAACAACTAATCCTACATGGGTAGGTGTGGAATACAAAAAGTCACAATGGAGTCCAAGTGACCTTGGAATGTGAAACCAAGAGTCACACCATTGTATTATAAATGTACATCATGTGTACTGGAAAAATATGAAAGCCTCACGCTTATCTTTCAATGTGTGTTGAGTCTCTTGTGTGTGTGTGTTTATTCTCCTCATACACCATGTTTGTGCTTAACATGGTATCAGAGCGAGCGATTGCTGGCCCTACTCCAAATTGATTGAGCCATTTGTGTTTATGGTCTGTGCATATCTGCAAAAATTCTTGACATTTTTGTAGCACTCAAAGTTTCTACAGCAGTGTTTTTACCACATTCATCAAGCCTTTTGCAGCATTCAGAAATTGGCACATTCAGAAATTTCGTCTTGAAGAAGAGCAGCATTTGGAGGGCATTCTGCAGGTTTTCGCACTGCACATCTAAAGGTGATTTTCTGAAGAAATTGACATTTGAAGACAAGTTTTCCATCATTGCAAAACAGCTCTTTGAAGGAAATTTTAGCTGCTTTAAAGGCCCCTTGCACTAGTGTTTCAGCCGCACATATTTTGCAGAAATATTATATTGACATTGTATTGATATTACTTCTTCATTCATAGTTGCAATCAAGACTTGAAGTGTAAATTTGAGTTGTTGGATTGTTGATTGCCCTCCATCATTTGAGGAGCAGATTTTGTAATTTGTGAATTCTTTAGAGTCATTTGTATTTGTTGAATCACATTGTAAACGGGTGCATTTTCGGTTGAAACCGACACCCTTTCATTTTTGAGCCTAAGTTGTTGAAATGGATAAAATCAATGAGGCATTAGTGTTGTTGAATAACCTCATTCATTCCAATGTTGATGACATGATAAAAATGAGCAAGAATGCTCTTTGTAACATTCAAAGTTGTTTGCTAGATGCACAAGAAAAGATTGAGTTTTTGCAGTTGGAAACTCAGCTTCAACAAGATGAACTTCAGCAAAAGAGTCATCATTTTGAACCTGTTTCTATTCAGAAGATTGAGAAGGACTCCCATCAGAAGAAAGAAGATAAAGTTGCAGTCGATTCCCATTCAGTTCCTTGCACAAGAGCATATTTTCATGCAGATGCAGCAGTTCAACCTGCACTTCTCAAGCCCATCATCAGACCTTGGGAAGAGCTTGTTCACAACAAGCACAGAACTGGTCTTGGATATGACAAGGATGTGTCGTTTCATAGTCCAGACTACACAAAGCCCATCATATTTCAGAGTGTTGGATTCCTATATGACAGTTCACGTGCAGCTGTTCCAGATCCTGCTCCACAACAAGAACATCAGATCATAAAATGCCAACACTATGATCGAGTTGGCCATATGAAATATCATTGTTTTGATCTTCATCCATGTAAGAATTGTGGTCGGCACACTCATTCTTCAGACAAATGCTTCAGAAACAATCCTCCTGCAAGAACCAAGATTCGTCTTGGATGGATCGCTTCTTGGTAATGGGCATCAGTAGCCAAGAAGATGTTTAAGACACATGTTAGAACTTGTTCACGGATATTGAGCAAACCTGCAGTTGATTTTTCGCCATCATATTACCTTGTCCCTGACAGGGGGGAAAATGGTGGTCATCTACAAGCTTCGACGTCAAATCAAGCGAGCCTGAGCCACAATCTCTCATTCCATGTTCAGAGTTGTAGCCAGCAGTTCAAGTGAGCCTGAGCCACAATTTGTCATTCCAGATTCAGAGATGAAGCTAGAGACACGGATGCCCATGAGCATGCCTTCGGTTGGTGGAAAACCTTAAACCATCATCTTTGGTTGGTGGATAACCTAAAACCATCATAGGTAGTAGACCTCCCTTCTTTTAGGTTGAAGGTCTCTCTTTCATATATGAGGAACACTTCCTCTAGCAGAAGCCTTCAGCTTCTTGCCAGCATTGGTTGAGTTCCAGGAAATGCTTCAAATCATTCTAGAGTTGTTGGTAATCCTAAAACCATCACAGGTAGTAGACCTCCCTTCTTTTAGGTTGAAGGTCTCCCTTTTTTATGAGGGACAATTCCTCTAGCAGAAGCCTTCAGCTTCTTTCCTGTTTTGGAAGAGTTTCGGGAACTGCAACAAGTTTTGCATTCCAGTGCTTGTGGTCATCCTAAAACCACCTCTTTTTCCAACATTTCAGAGAGTTGATTCATCCCAAGTGCTGCCATGTATACTTTGTAGATTTGTATTACAACTCTTTTCTTGGACTCACACATACCACTTCGGATTAAGGGGGGATGTTGGAACACCTAATCCTACATGGGTAGTGTGATGACAAGTCACAATGGAGTCCAATTGACCTTGGAATGTGAAACCAGAGTCACACCATTGTATTATAAATGTACATCATGTGTAATGGAAAAAAATATGAAAGCCTCTGCGCTTATCCTTCATCGTGTGTCGAGTCTCTTGTGTGTGTGTGTTTATTCTCCCTCATACACCATGTGTGTGTGCTTAATACATAAAGTTTAATTAAACATCAATCCCCAATACTATAATTTTTTGTAGGAACTAACCTGCTTGAGACGTTAATCCCCACTGGTGCAAATATTCAGAAGCGATAACCTACTAGAGACCCCATTCTAAACTTCTTCAAATATTCATAGGAATCAACCTATTAGAGACACCAATCTCCATTGTTACAGTTGCTCATAGGCACCAACCTACATCATTGAGTGTGCTTACACCACCATCAAATTCATTTACTACTTCTAGCTTCACTAATTTTGTGTCTCCCAAAACTTATTGTTTTCATCCTCATCCCAAGAATGAACTTCTACAACATGTTGTGTATGGAATTTTGCAAAAAAATTTCTAACTACAAGTTAAAACAGATATTTCATGTTGACATATTTCAAACAAATTTCAAGATCATTATTGAAAAAATCCTAACTTCTACAAAAATATCTCCAAATTTAGATGAACCAAAGTATAGAATTTATATCACAAGTACATAGAGATATTTCCTTGTTCTCCTTATTATTTCACAATATGAAACATCTTATAAAAACAATTATAGTGGAAATTCCAAACTGACTTGTTTGAAGCATATTTAAAGAGCATTGAAGAACCCAAAATATCTGAGAGCATATCTCTAAAATAATACTAAAACAATGATCAAATATATTACCACAAGTACATAAATATCTCACCTTTATCCATTTAAAATTTCATAGTTTGGAATATCCTAGAAGAAAATTTATAGAAAAATTTCCAAGATGACTCGTTCACTCCATAAATCAAATTTTCCTACACCTTTAAAACCCCAAGAGTATTTCCCATATTCTCTTGCACATTTAAAATATATTTTATCTTAGATTATGTTCTAATGAACTAATATATCCTTTATTTATAGCATTTATAAAATCACTTATAGGACCAACTTGTAAAACAATCTAGGTCAACCTATACTTTCGAGCTCTATCGACTAGAAAAATATTGCATATATCTTGATCCCTGTGGAGTTAGAGGGAGTTCAATATAATATTGGAAAGGTATAAAAATAATATTTTCAACCATATATCTTATGATCCCATTTGATCTATGTCTTTAAAGTAAAAAGGCCTTCAAAAGTAGGGTATCCAAAATGGAGATCAAAAGCCCAAAATCAATATTTTTTATAATCTCTATCTTGTCATTTTTATCATAGATATTTGTGGTCTCCCCCTATATTTGACATAAATGGAAACAATATTTCAAATAATATCCCACTTTGTCATTGAAGACAACCCTTAGTCAAACTTTCAGCAATATTTTAGCACTCCCTCTATCTATAACATTCTTTGTGTGTGCAATTCTTCCTCTATTATATGCAACTTCTCCCCCTTTGACTTAAATGGAAAAGGGATGATCTCCCTAACCTTTTTCTTCCATTTACTGATACTATCAAGTGGGTATCATTACAAGCTTCTATCTATGATATTCAAATGCTTCTATGGGAAGAAGTTTGGCAAAAACATTTGCAACATGTTCCTTGCTCGCAATGTACTCTAGATTGAAACTTTGTTAAACTACTTATTCTATCAGGAAGTTTTATTTAATGGGAATATGATTCATATTATAATGCATAACATGATTCTTTGAAATTTTGATTTCACTTATGTTTTTGTATTCATTTTCCACATTGATGTCCTTTAGTGTCTACTTCATTTAGAGAATGTGTGTGCAATATGATGCTACTAAAATATATTTATATTCAATTATCGATAGATATATTGATGTTTATTTATTTCTCAACCATGATAATGGATGATTTCTTATAAAAAATTCTCTTCCAATTATACTTTTAACAATGTTACCAAGTTATAGCAAAAAATCCATTATGACTTGATCACTCCATAAATAACATTTTCCTCCACCTTTAAAAACCCAAGAGTATTCCCCATCTTCTCTTGCACACCTCAAATATCTTCTCTTGCATGACATTCAAATGATCTCATATATCCTTTATTTATAGAATTTATATGTTTACTTATAGGGCCAAATTTGAAAACTAGTTAGGCCAATCATACAAAATATTTCATATTTCCCCATTCCTATGGAGTTATAGGAAGTGAAATATATTATTGAAAAGGACACATAATAGTATATTCAACCACATATATTTTTCCCCCATTTTATCTAGGTATTTATATTGAAAATAACTTCAAAGATAGGGTATCATAACTAGGCATCAAAATACAAAATTCAATATTTTCAATAGTATCCATCTTGTAATGTTTATCATGGACATATGTAGTATCCCACTATATTTGAAATAAATGAAAACAATATTTCAAATAAAGTCCCACTTTTTCATTGATCTCAACCCTTATTCAATTCTTCAACAATAATTTAGTACTCCCTATGTCGAATATTCTCTTTCTATGTGCAATTCTTCCTCTATCTACAACTTGTTCCTCTTTAACATAAATTACAAAGGGATTTTTTTTCTTCCATTTACTCATGACATGAGGGGGGTTTCATTCCAAGCCTCTATCTATGATATTAAAATTTTTCTCTCGGAAGAAGTTTGGTTAAACTATTTGCAACATGTTTCTTGGTCACAATGAATTATAGATCGACACTATGCTCAGCTACGCGTTCTTTTAGGAAGTTGTATTTGATGGGAATATGCATCATATTTTAGTGCATAACATAATTATTTGAAACGTTGATTTCACTTGTGTTATTGTAGCTGAATAGGATTAGGTAATCATATTTTTAGTTTTGGATTTTATGCAATAGTGGACCAAATCCTTTTATTCTATGGTAGCCTCATTGTTACCTACAAGAGAGCCAAAAATAAAATGGTTAGAATGAAACAAAAACTTATGAAGAATCTGAAATAAATAAGAATGAGAGAGTGGGAAGAAAAACCCTCCTTATTAGATGATGTAAAGAGATACAATACTCATCCTAGAGACATTAAAGGGAGTATGGTGAGAAATGGTGCTCTAAAAATTTTCTAAAGAAAGGTCCATCTCCTCTACATCCTATGCAAGAAAATTCTCTCCTCAAAGAAGTCATACGAAAGCTCTCAATGATGAAATCCATTTATATGCAAAGCTTACTACCTTATAAATTTTGGAAACATAACTTTGGAAAAACTTTGTTTTCTTCTTAGCTCTCATTTTTTTGGTATATATAGGCCCAATTCCAATCCTTGGCTCCCCCTAACTCATTTATGAGAATAGGATTGGTGGGAGACAAGAAGAGTCCTTTGGGGGCTCCTCAATTCAAATCCAAGAGTAGAATGGCTCAAGACTATGCCATCAAGTTTTCCTTTCAGTAGAAGTTGTCTCTTTCAAAGTGAAGTGGTCACTCGAGCTACTGAGTTGTCACTTTGTGAATCAATGGATATCAAGGAAAAGACGACACTGATTTGTGTAAAAACTACTATAGTGTCTTTGTGCGGTTTGATTTATTAAATGAACCTTAAGGACACTTGGTTTTTTTTGCTACATGATTTTTTCCATTTTCACTAGTACACTAAGTATACATGTCTTTTTTTGATGTTGCGGATATCTTGATGCATACGATTCAATGCTCTTTTTCTTACTGCTAACAATTTCCCCCTGATTTTTGAGGTTAGGAGAAAATGTATAGCTGAAATTCGTCACATTTTCTATGTCTTATGGTACTTGGGAGAGAGATAATTTCTTATTCAGACGGAGTTGAGTGGATCCTTCAAATGAGATGATAAAATGTAGCACTGATAAAGGGTATATACAAAAATATCTATATCATGCAAGCATGTCCCATGCTAATGACCATTACTTTGACTCAAATGATTACAAATTCAAAAAAAGAATTCTGTCAAAATATGTTGAAGAGATCATCTGTTGTATATGGAAGTAGATAATTTCTTTACTCTTGGGGGTTTCTCTTAGAAATGGATGTTGTATGTGCCCCCATGCATGAGGCATTTTTGAAGAGAAATGTAACTCACGAAGGAGGTGCCAACTTGATGCATGGGTCTTTGACCAAATGAGAGAATTGCAACTATGAGTAGAGATAGTGTCGCTATTGGCGTTTAATGATGAAGAAATGGCTAGGCCTTGAGTCAAAGGACTAGATACTAGAGGTTGAACCTGATGGAGTGGCCACTTTAAAAGGAGCATAGGCAAGAGGAGAAAAAGTTGGGGAAGTCGCGGGAAGAGGTGAAGATGGCGATAGCACTAATGGGGATTAAATCGACCAAGATTTGGGAGCTCCTCAATGGGGGGGATTTTTGAGTGTCATGTGTGAGAATCTGGGCTCATCAATCCCTATAGAAGAAAAACTAGCGAAATGTATTAAATCCATGCATGTTATCTAAAAGTAGTCATTATGAAAGGGTACTAATAAATCTTTTCCCTTCCTAAGAAATGACGTCAAGAGTTATGTCAAAGAAGATGACTCACACAGTGGTTGTGAAGGAGAGGGGAGAGAACGATTGATGTATATATGTATTTTTGCAAGGTCATATTTCGAGGATGAAAAAATCGTTTTTCTTATTCAAACATTCCATTTCATGTAATGAGAAGGAGGCCACTCCAAATATGTTCATTTTGGTGACGAAACACCGACCATTTCAACCATCTAGTGTTTGGTTGCAGTTTTATTTATGTTCATACTCAATAACATCTATTTTTTTGCATCGAGCATGTCATTTGAGTATACATCTATCAATTGGTAATGAAATTCAACTGTGTAAATTACTACGTGATTTGTGCCACCATGTCTTTATTGAAAGAGGTGTTTGACATTTTCCAAAAGAAACACCAACCGATCGTATGAGCACAGATTCTTGAAAGCATTAATCATGTTGTAATGGATGATCAGGTGAATAAGTAATGCGAGAATGTTTTTTTCTCAGGGGTATATTAGTGCACATGCAAAACCACATGGTCGCAATTATGAGGTGGGGACATTTTACTATGTCTTCAGGTTGATCAAATGTAAAATTTCAAGATTTATTTTAAATTCATCGCCATAAGTGTCCATGTGCTTCACTCGCATGAAAAATTAACAAATATTAAGCATCATGCACTAAGTCAATGATTGGGTCACTACTTTTTCATCTTTTCTATTCGAAGTCACTTTATTCTCAGCATGAACATTTAACAAATATTAAGCATCATGCACTAAGTCAATGATTGGGTCTCTACTTTTTCATCTTTTCTATTCGGAGTCACTTTATTCTCATCCACAAATAAGATGTAAATATAGAAAGCCAATCATTGGGTTAGTGCATAGTGCTTAATATTTATTGTGTTAACTAAACATTCTACATTTTGGACATTTTAGCCCAAATCTTGCAAAATGTTTTTGGGAAAATTTTAATTTTTGTTTTTTAAAATGGGTTTTTGAATACATATATGGTTGTATATCTTTATTTATAATATGATTTTATCAGATATTTAAGCTACGTGTAATAACAAATGTGGAGATATCAAATAGAAATTAGAAGAGCAAACATATTGCAGAGATTACACACAAATAATTTGTATGTTACTACTTCGAAACCAAAATACATCATAGACATATAGTCCATATCAGATCCAAAAACTAATCTACAACCAATATAAAATACTAAAAGTGTAAATTATGAAATAAGAGAATATTATTGAGAAAATTTCTCAACAAACTCCAACAACCAATAAACACAAATTTCCAATATACTATTGTAAGCTTTAATTCTAAGTACCTCTCTTAACACTTACATTACAAACTTTTAAAATGACAAAAATAAATTAAATCACAAATTACAGTTCACATATAAATAGCATTTATCTGATATAATCTCCGTACCCGATAGTAAATTTAAAGCGCATTGTCCCTGCATTCCTTAATTTATAAATCTCTAATTCCTTAAGGAGCTAGATATATATTATTGATGATCACGATGCACCCATCTGTGTTTTGTTAGGGTTCCAATTTTGGATGAGCCGATCGGTACATATCTGCAGGTAGCCTAGCCTTAACACATAGACACACATACACATAGGTGTACCACCCCAAAAACAACTCTTGGATTACCAACTTAAATAATTATGCCATGACTCACCAACCTAATAATCATGGTCCTCAGATCCATTACATAGGCACACCAACCTTAATGATATTCATAACTTGGCCCACTAGCCTAACATGTAGAAACACATAGAGGAGTACGAGCCTCATGAGTCTTAGGCTCACCAACCAACACATATTATATATTGATATTACATTAATCATTTGGGTAATATCAACTGCCCTCAACTGGATAAGGAACAAACCCTAGTAGCCTCTAGCTTACAAACTCATGCCGCCAATTAGCCCTTGTCTAAGTGGTGCACCCATTATTTTCTCCTATTAGTCCCTTGAGTCTCATTCCACCACGTTTGAGATGAATTATGATGAGAAATGGATGTTCTGAGATTCAACGGCTCCAAGAGTCGTTGTTTCTCTTCTAAGCCCTCCAGGTACCCCAAAATCCCTCAAGAAATTCATCTTTCATTCTTTCTTCCCATGTTCTCTATGATGTTGATGGTCTTAGGCAATTGAATCATCAGTGAAACAACAACCATGATTAGTCCTCATGTCAGACACATCATCTATACTGTAACATATCACTTCCATTATGCATGCATGTCATACTCATGATACAAGTACATTTAAACTGTATACATACACATTTCATATTCTCCAATATGCATACTGATGGGTTCCATTAATAGGTATATTTTCAACTTCATTATGATACCCTACAACCCTTAAAAATATAGTTTTCTCACCTAAATTCACATTTTTTGTCATAATATTCTTAGTAAGAAGATTAAAAGGTGGTTTTCATATTGTGTGGCCTAATGTGATTAAATTGCAAGAAAAAGAAGAATTTTTGAGGCATTTACTATGCAGGGCCTTGATGGAAACAACCAAGAGAGAATCTAGGCAGATTGTCCACCTACTTAACTCTCTAACTGGCCTTAGGCTCACATGATTCTCACTCAAGGCTCGAATTCACTATCATTTGAGGGACTCCAAGTCCATGTGAATATTAAGGAGAACGACATCCATAATTCTCGGGATCTTGGAGGGAATCACTTATATTTTCAAGGGAGATTCCATCAACTACCTTTTTGTATAAATAAACCAACTGAAAGGTTCAATAGGTTTTGAGTTTTTGATTCAACTAAGAATAGCTAGTGAGCCTAGTGCTTCAAATTTTTATTCTTGACTTTCATATGATGTATGAGACTATTATTTCCTATTAATGTGAAGTTTACCATTGATATGCATCTGAGTTAGTTTTATAGGGATGAAACCCTTGGGTTTGGGCACAACCCACAGGCTTTAGTCCCTCTTCAATTATAAGTAAGCTATAAAAATTTGTGATTGTAGGCTTACCTATTACCTGTATTGTGGGAAGAGTGATTGGAAAGATTCACAATATAACTCCAAAATTATTTTTTTATGATTTCTTGGAAATGTGTAGAAGTAAGTTGTGATCCTTTTGCATGCTTAGTCTCTAAAAATTAGGATTTAGTTGACTAATCATAACAGTGTTTTGAAATAGAATATATTTTAGTCAAATCCAACTCAACGTTTCCATGATAGTCTATCTCGCTGTGTTATTGGTTATTTGATGCATGTATTTGGCTAGTTGCAGGGTTATGGTGATCTGCAGGGGTGGGCACATCTTTCCATATCCATGTGGACCTTTCCATGTTATTCCTTGTACCTAAAACTACTCCCAAACCTGTTTTCACAATCATTCTGTTAAGGAAAATGGAAGACACTGTGGGAATCAACCTTGGTGGAAGATAGACCTTTGAGAGGTCCTATCTTAGCTAGGGGACTCCCCCACCCTTAATTCACTTCCTCCACTCATCATCGATATTATCCTACCCTCAAGACCCCATTTCTATCATTAAAATATTCTCAGAACCCCTCCTGTAGCAAAATAGGGCCTCCTGTAGCAATACATGACCTCTTGTAGTAGCACCGATAGCAGCCTTGTAACAGTGTTATTTTTAATCAGTTTTTCTTCCCACTTCGAACATAACCTAGTTAAGTTGAATAATGTCCCCAAAATTGTGATTTGATGGTTAAGGAAGAATTCAAGACCACTCTAACCTCCTCTTTTCCCCACTGCAACCAACAAACAGTAAAAAAAATTTAGAATTAGATTTTTTATTTATAAGCATGTTAACTGTTAGATTCCTTATTTTCAAGCAAATGTAAAGTATATCAAAGATACATGAAGGTAGGTTACTGATTTGATTCAATGTGAAAACTAGAGTAGCTTTACTTCTACAAGTATCATGCAATGTCAATTAGCTGTTTAATGAATTCCATTTTCACTTTCATAATTAGAATTAGGTTCAATTATGCTTTCATGAGAATTTTTCACTATAATTAGTTGGAGGAATGGTATTTTAACACCTTGATTTGATTTCATCACTAAGGGTGATATGGGTAGAACATAACATACTATCAGGGATAATTTTAAGGATGAAAATTTATCTTAAAGTTTAGAAACGTTGGAAAATCCCATTAGTCCATAATATGCAATATGAAAAATGTTTGGAGATATTTTTGTAAAAATATTCAAATTTCTAATAAGTTTATATAGTCGTTATATAAATTTTTTGTGATTCTTAGGGTAAAATAATTTCAAACTATAAAATTTGGGCGAATAATTTTTAGAAAAAAATTGAAATTAGTGAATCTGTTTTTTGAAAAGGTATAGAAAATTATCCCACCTGCAAATATTAGCCCCTAAAATTTTCCCTTCCTACTGTGCATCTAGCACTATGACATCTATGTTTTTAAGAACCCCGGGTTGATAATTTGAGTTAAGAAGCCCTTAGGAGTTGCAACACTCTTGGTGAAATACTAAGGTGCATCACATACTACTGCATACATCACATATGACATTTCCTAACAATTGACAAGAGAAGGTTTTAAGAGGTTCTAATATTCATTCCCTTGTCTATCATGAATTTAATAATATGGTTGTCTTATTTCTCAGGTTGTCCCCTAATAAAACATGGGAATTCATTAATTTCCATTGTTATGAACCTATTAGTATTATTGTAGATGGTAGTGCTCTAATAATTGGGCACAAAATTATTTATAAAGATGAAAATTTAAATCGTATATGTGTTGGTATACATCAAATGTTACTGTTGGAATCAATGATTCTCATACCTTTCACAAACTCACACAACAATAATCTTTGCTTCATTCCTATTGAACGAATTTCATATGTGACCATTCACTTCCAATACAATAGCATCACAATGATTACTCCATTGAAATGAAGTTTTTAAGGAGGAATAACACCATCTTTCCAAATAATTTGTAACCTTTTACCAAACCAACCTTTCAAGTTGGTCATACATTTATTGAAATGGATTTATTAATATGACAACATGTAAAAATATGTTTTAAGATGTAACAAGTTACCCATCCCTAAAGTTTCATGCTTATCATTATGAGGCATTCCAAAAAAAATGCACATCTGTATTCTCATTAGGTAAAGGTACCTTTATGAGCACTTTTCTCCACGTGAAAGGTAATATTTAGGGGATTTTTTGCTTAACCGAATTAGCACAGGAATCCTGATTCAAGAAAATATTGACATGGACAATAATTCAACTTGGATTTTGGCCTTACTTTCATACATATATATAGGACAAGAGATTATTAATTCATTTTTTGGATTGATAGCATCTCATCTATAAATAATAAGGTTCCTTGCATCTAAATCATTGTTTAATCATTTCTCTAAAATGACTTTGCTAACTTTCTCCATCCCATGCCAAAATGAAGTATAAGATTACCATTTCCAAAATCCTCTCCTCAAATTGTTGTTGGAATTAATACTCTATAATTGTTTGATGTATAACATGTGATCACATGTTTGTTAGAGTATAAGCACAAAATACACGCATAAATTATCTCTGAGAAATGAATCCACGTGGATGTTGAGAATTATACTTCTTAAAAACCCTGTCATCACAACTATTTCTTGATTTTGCTGAAAAATATTATGTTATTAAAAATAGAAATTATGAAAATTATCCAAATAAGTATTCTAAAAGTTCCCATCTAATTCTACTCAATATTTCACTCTTCCTCCAAATATGTGAATTGAATTCTAATGCATGCGGGAAACATGTTAAAATATAGTTAGAAACCTGCAATATAAGGCATGATGCCCTCCTAGAATATTGATCTCTAGATGATCATCAAACATTGATACACCGCAACTCCTGAGCAAGGTCTGGCTAGAATAAGGATTTGCAATGACATATAGAAAAGGTACTCATGAACTATTGATATTGAATGGTAAACTATGTTATGTTTAGTTAATTATGTGTGTTTCCCATGTACCATCGATGTTGGACCATTCAAATGCATGTATGAGAAATTATTGAGATTAATACCAAAATTTAACATTCCTTTGGTATGTCTTAGAATCAATTCTGCAATATTATAGTGAAAAACTCTGGGTGAAGTATGAACCTGGATGCAAGACTTACAAGAAAATTGATTTATGACCTAGTCAACGTTAATTAAATTTCTTTTTGACTGTTACCAAAATGCTTCATCTACATTGTTGGAATCACTTTTGAGTGCTTGAACCCTATTTCATATGATATAGTGTTTGGTCTATAGTTAAAATTTATCATTCTTATTTTTTCAGTAGTTCTTTCACATACTTTGCTTGCAATATCAAAAATTTTTCCTTATCTTACCGTACTTCCAAACATTAACAATATTGAACAAGAGACAAATTTATCATCTACATCAACAACAAGAATGAACTCCTTACTTTATATCTTGATGTGCAAGTTAGGATATGAAGCACTCCTTTGAAATCCAATTTGTTTTAGAAGGTGATGTAGCTGCATCCAAACAGGTTTGAATTCAAGTTCGAATCTACAGATGAAAAGACGAGTATGCAAACAGTCATGCAATTTGGGGTAAAATTTGTTTAACCGATACTAGAATTTATGTAACTGATTAATAATTAATGGTCTGCAATGTGTGTGTTTGAGAAGATAAAGAGTTTCCTTGAGCGATCTCAATCGACTCTTTTCTAATCTATATAGACAATGAGCCTGTAATGCATGAGGGATGGAGCGAGTGAGCACAATGTAGTCTGAGGTGAACTTTTTTACTAAGGCTGCAATGCCTTAGATATTTGTACTCGGTTTTATAAATAATAGAATTGTTTCTATGTGGATCTGGTTGCGTCTGGGTATTGTTTGCTTATGTTTTTCCATGAATGAAATCCCATTTTAAGAGTTAGTTTCTATACTCCATGATTGGCTATCGATCACTGTAAGGATCGATAGCGATCCAGCAAAATTTTTTCATAGCATGAGATTTGTTATAGAACATGGTGGATTTTAATATGGGTCAGGCCTTCAATAGGAATTTTAAATGCAGAGAATGAATCGAATGGAGGAAGTAAGCAGTGTTAAAATTTTTTTGTTGAACTTGTTAAATCTGCATTGAATTCCATTGTCGAATTGATATCAGATTGCATCGAATATTATTAAGCGTGTTAATCGACCCATAGCATCTAGACAGAGAAGGCGGGCTTGGAAGAAAAAAGAACCCATGACAATCCTGAATGAATGTGCCCAATTGAGTCGAGTGGTTTTGATCAGCCAATAGGTGGTTTTCACAATTCTAAAAGGTAATAAGTTGGATTGTGAAATAAAATGTGATAATGTTCTTTGTAATACATGTAGCAAAGGTGGTATGTTAAGAACCGGCCTTTTCGCATTTTATTTTTGGGTTAACGTTTTGTCCTGTAAATTTTGTGACTCCCGTCTGATCCCTAGTCAGTTGAGATCGACGGCCTTCGCACTATTAAGTTGTGAGGGTGCTAAGCCAAGGTATGACCAGCATTTGATAATTATTCATTAAATAATTGGGATCTGAATATGTGGGGTCAAAGAAATATAAGCGTTGGTTATAATGTTTAACATAATCATGTCACTGTTCAAAGCCGTGACCCAAGTGTCAGTATTTGTTGAAAGGGGTTGAACGATTGATTCATGGTATTATGACATTACATTGCCAAGGATTTTTCAAAGGAGATGGTTCGCAATACCCATGTGGATTGCATGTGTCATTAAAATGGCATAGTGGAGGCAGAGTGGGACCATAACCCATAGGCCTAGTATCAGTTTCAAAGATTTGGGCAACGAATTGCAGTATTGACATGGAAAAGGAGCTTGTGGGGTGAACCTGCTAATAGTGGGGTTGCGCTCCCCATCAAGTGGTATCCGAGCAGGGAAGATGATTTCCTGCGGAGAATGAGTTCGCGTACAGAGGAAGAAGAGGTACAGTTTGTGAAAATTTGTAAGCTGGTGATTTTCTTCTGTATTGTGAAGGTAGCAGCAGAGGAAGGTGAGAAGATTGCAGCAGCCTAGTGTAGGAGTGCTCAACTGGTTCCACAGGAGTGAACCAAAGAGATGTGGAGAGCCGGAGCTTAGGAGAGAAGCTTGGTGAGGTATCTGGTAGCAGGGAGACTTGCTATTGCAGAGGTTTTGTTGCAGCTCACAGAGGACAATTCTGCAGAGGATGCGGGTGAGAATCAGGAGATGTTGCTACAGGAAGATCACAAAGAGTAGTTCCACAGATGACGTGGTTAGACTTGCTGGCAGTTGGAGAAGACATATGACTAGGAGGTCAGAAATTTTTTTGCCTCGGGAGTCTGATGCAGGGGAATCCAAATAGGTTTGAATTCAAGTTTGAATCTGCAGATGAAAAGACGAGTATGCGAACAATCATACAATTTGGGGTAAAATTTGTTTAGCCGATACTGTAATTTATGTAACTGATTAATAATTAATGGTCTGCAATGTGTGCATTTGAGAATACCAAGAGTTTCCTTGAGCGATATCAATTGATTCTTTTCTAATCTATATAGACAGCGAGCCTGTAATGCGTGAGGGACGAAGCAAGTGAACACAATGTAGTCTGAGGTGAACTTTGTTACTAAGGCTGAAATGCCTTTGTACTCGGTTCTATAAATAATAGAATTGTTTCTATGTGGATTTGGTTGCATCTGTGTATTGTTTGCTTATGTTTTTCCATGAATGAAATCTCGTTTTATGAGTTAGTTTCTATACTCCATGATCGGCTATCGATCACTGTAAGGATCGATAGCGATCCAGCAAAATGTTGTCATAGCATGAGATTTGTTATAGAACATGGTGGATTTTAATCTGGGTCAGGCCTTCAATAGGAATCTTAAATGCAGATAATGAATTGAATGGAGGACGTAAGCAGTATATGTTTTTTGAACGTGTTAAATCTACATGGAATTTCGTTGTCGAATTGATATCAGATTGCATCGAATTTTATTAAACGTGTTAATTGACCCATAGCATCTAGATGGAGAAGGCGGGCTTAGAAGAAAAAAGAACCCATGGCAATCCTGAATAAACGTGCCCAATTGAGTCGAGCGGTTTTGATCAGCCAATAACTGTTTTTCGCAATTCTAAAAGGTAGTAAGTTGGATTGTGAAATAAAATGTGATAGTGTTCTTTGTAAGACACGTAGCAGAGGTGGTATGTTAAAAACCGGCCTTTTCGCATTTTATTTTTGGGTTAATGTTATTTCCTGTAAATTTTGTGACTCTTGTCTGATCCCTAGTCAGTTGAGATCGACAGCATTCGCACTATTAAGTTGTGAGGGTGCTAAGCCAAGGTATGACCAACATTTGATAATTATTCATTAAATAATCGGGATCTGAATATGTGGGGTCAGAGGAATATAAGCGTTGGTTATAATGTTTAACATAATCACGTCACGGTTCAAAGCCGTGAGCCAAGTGTCAGTATTTGTTTAAAGGGGTTGAATTATTGATTCATGGTATTATGACATTACATTGCCAAGGAGTTTTCAAAGGAGATGGTTCGCAATACCCATGTGGATTGCATGTGTCATTAAAATGGCGCAGTGGAGGTAGAGTGGGACCATAACCCATAGGCCTAGGATCGGTTTCAAATATTTGGGCTACGAATTGCAGTATTGACATGGAAAATGAGCTAGGAGCTTGTGGGGTGAACCTGCTAATAGTGGGGTTGCGCTCCCCATCAGAAGGTCATCAGTTTTCATGTACAAATCCTTCACCTCATAAAATGATTTTACCATTCTACAAATAAATTTTTCCTTATCCTTCACCTCAAATCATTATTAATATGTCATGTAAACCTTTCATTTAAGGTTCCAATTTGGGAATTCACTCTTCAACCTCAAACATTAGACACTGGCCCAACCTATGATGCCAAATCCAATGCTAGTATGCTTTAGCTTGTTATTAATTTTTCAATCAGATCAAGAGTGTGTTAGGGTCAAGGCTTCAAGGTGAAACTCTTAACCCCCATGTCATAATATGAATTGGGTTACTTCATCTTTACATATTTATCTTAAGATTCTAGAGCATAGATACAGTTGAGGCTTTAAGAGGAAACACTCAACCCTCAAACCTATCCAAAGACACGACCACTCAATATGCTACGCAAGAAAAACCCCAACTTTGTAAATAGGTGGACCAACAAAGCAGTTTTTAACACCATTCATCAGGCATATGGGTTTCCGAACAAGGAAACATCAATAGTCACTTTCACATAATCTTGTACTTGGGTTAGAACATATAGCTCATGTTAACCCAAATACTTCATGTAAAGATACTCAAAGTTCAACTCAAATCTTATTTCAGGCTGTCGATGATCATTATGTACACTTGAAGCTATATGTGTGTGTTTTTGTGTGTGTGTGTGTTTTTACATACATGCCAAAACACCATTTATGTCCACCATTCACCATTTAATTATGATTATACGAGAACTGCACAAGGTTGAAATATGAGCAATACAACCTTCTAAATATATTCTAATAGTCTCCTTTAATCACGGTGTATTGGGTATTTGAATCATTGTAGCTATGGGTATTCTTTCTGAGAGATAGTGGCACATATACATTATCTAGAATTCAAAGTTGCATTCATCCTTGTGCCAAGTGAGTGATTGGACTGTGTCCTATAAATTCTTCATACTTGCAGAGCTAAAACAAAACTATACCCATTTTTCGTTCAATCTGAAAAAAAAGATCTTCAAAATGCATTTTGGCTTCTTAGCTTCTTTTTATATTTTTATCTTCTGGCCTAGATCAAACCTATCTCCTACATTGATCCCCAAGTTCAACACTATATCCAAAATAAAATACGTAAAATTTATATAGGGAATGCCAACTAATATAGTACAATAATGCTCCCCTTTCCATGAGGAATATATCCACAGTACCTCTCATACCAAAGCATTAATGTTTGTAACAATGTGCAGCGGTAAATGAACATAGGCACACGAATATACCATTATGGTAGTCTGCTAAAAGATCTCATATATTTCTTAAAACTCCTAAGACATATTATAACATTGGATTAGTTGAGACAACAATTTGGGTGACATACTTTTTGTATGGAATTCCCAACCAAAAAAAATAAGCTCCTACATAGAAAGCCATTTATTCCTTTCGATTTCTGAAATACCACATCAAATCTATCAATATCAATATGATTTTAAGAGTTCTATAGCATATTTTCTTATCTAATTCTAATACGATATTGCTCCTCATGAAATTTTTTATCCTATCTAGTACCCCCAAAAAATGATGGGTAATAGGGTCTTATGTTCAGTGAGGGGAGTATTCTTCTTCAAGAAAAGGGGCACAAAAGCTGGAAATACAAGCTAAAAACCAACCAATTCACTTATTTTTGAGCATGCCTAAAACATCTTGTTAACATATATTGCAATAGTAGTTGAAAATATGCATATATTATACCGAGATCGACCATGAAATACACCAAGATTTTATTACAAGAATTGAGAAAAATACACCTTAGAGACCATTTGAAATGATAGTTTCTTCTTAAAATAGAACAGAAGGACCAAAAAAGAGTAGTAGTAAACACTTGATGATGATATCCAAAGGGATTTGCATAAAGAAATGGGAATTTCCGAACCTCAAGGTTGTACTTAGACAATCTACCAACTATTTCCCATTGTGTTTTTTAGAATCCTAGTGAGTAAGACAGAGTGACTCAAAATCAATTTCCTGATCTAGCTCATTTTACTTACAAGGGGAGAATCAATTGCTTTTATTGGGATCGTATGAATTTTTTTAAATCTTGATATGAACATCACCTTCCGACTTTTAGAATCCATTTTTTGGTCATTTCCCACAAAACACCTTCAAGTGAAAACCTTCTAGGTTCAGTGGTACGCCGGTACTCACTTTCAAAAAATATCACATCAGCAACAAAATAAACATATTTCAAGTACAATTAAATGTTCACTTCCTTGTCCATTTTTTTTTTTTTTCTAGACCTGCCAATAATGATATATATGCGCTTAGACTATTCTTGACTAATTACTATGCTTTTTCTTGCACTAAGAAAACCAAAAAAAGTCACCTCATTTGGACTGAAACCTGCATGCCCTCATA
Organism: Pinus albicaulis; assembly: GCA_034641835.2. NCBI lineage: Eukaryota > Viridiplantae > Streptophyta > Pinopsida > Pinales > Pinaceae > Pinus > Pinus albicaulis. Next base: position 1,902,771,488 of record CM076575.1, on the reverse strand, counting down.
TAGAGTTCCCAAGCTTACAAATTATTTAAAAGTACTTACAAAGGTGTTTTGATCCATATCCACATGTGTTATATTTCATTTTCGAAAGAAAATTAATTTTAAGGCTTTTTAACTCCCACTATTTTGTGCATATCCCACAATCAATATATTGCATGAAACAATATCGTGTGTAATAATTTATGTTTAAACACCAGAGTGGTTCCCATGTTTCCTAACTTAACATAGTGAACAATCATAACATTCCATGAAACTAGTTCTCCCCTGGGGATTTCTTCAAACACCTTCGTGGGCACCCTCCGATGATTTCATGTTTGCAAACTCCTAAAAATGTGAGATACGAAGAGCACGACCACTTATCCAAAATGTAGAGTGACCATACAACACCTAGAGTGCACTTCACATCCATCAAAGGCTAGATATTTTAGAACATAATACTCCCAAACATGAAAACCAAATTCAAATTTCTTCACCATTTTCACTTATGAGTGGTTCCTTCAACAAATATATAGAATTACCATTATCATGAGACAAACCAGGTATCTCTGATGCCCCTTCCATGAAATATACATATGTCATTCAACAATCTTACATTTGAAATTCCAGAAATAACCTAACCCCCGTAAGCTGTCAAGTTTATGATTCAACCAAACGAATATTCCTCCAAATATTTGAGAACTATACATTCCAATTAATGAAGTCTTTGTAGCTCGACACTTATGCTTAAGCCTTGATCCAAAGTTCATTTTGTTGAATGAAAATTTTGTGTCAGTAGAGAAGAATGTTGGAGAGGTGATATGAAGCCAAAGAATGAATTTTAATATCTCCATGATCTATTCTAATAGTAATCATGTTTGGGAAGCCACATAATTAACAAACGGAAAAATTACATGCCGGATTTTTTTCCCCACATGACTCATTGCGAAACAAACCCAACGAAGGAAATATTGAGGCCTAATTCCATACCATCGCATCAAACTAATTGAGGGCCTATTTTTCATGGCTACGTATTGCATATGATGATCAGAAACTTTTTAAGGGTTGATATTTGGTGCGGGCTAATTTCAATGTTTTTTCCATCAGTTAATTTCCATTTTTTTCTAAAAAATGATGCCCACATGTTTTATAATATAAAAATTATTTTTTTACCTTAAAAATCACCAAAAAATTATATAAACTATTATAAAATCATTATATGGAATATTTCTATAAAAATATTTCAAAAACATTGTACAATTTGCATATTAAGGATTATTAAGATTCGCCAAGGATTCTAAAGTTTAAGATAAAATTCCATCCTTAAAATTTTTCCTTCGATGTGATCATAATAGTCCTTAAGAAAATCCTTCATTGATGCATTTTGTCAAATGATTCCCATGTTCTCTCTACACATCTCAATTTTTCATACATGTATACTTCAAATCACTTTCTAGAGATACATAAAATTCAAATCCCTCTTGGATATTCTCCATCATCAAGCCATTGTATATTTTCATCTTGTTCAAGGAAACCAAATTAGCACACACTATGATGATACGTAAATTTCTTATGTTTCATTTTACCCCAACATAGAACATTTGTGGAAAAAACTTCATGGTTTCCTCTTGCAACCAATTTTGCACATGCTCGATGGTCATGGTCATCAAGAGCATGTCACATAGAAATTTTGAGTATGCCCAACCATATTGCAAGTATAATACAATTTTTCTTTCATGCAATGTTAATTAGAACTTGAATGAATGGAATTTTCACTTTCATAATTAGAATCATGTTAAATTATGCTTTCATGAAAATTTTCACTATAGTTAGTTGGAGAAATGGTTCTAAAAACCTTGATATAATTTCATGATTGAGGGTGACATGTGTAGAACCTAACCTAATGTGCATATAAAATTATCACCTCGATGTTTTTACGAAACTCAAAGCTGATAATTTGAGTTGAGAAGCCCTTGGGATTCGCAACACTTTTGTACGCAATAGGTGCAATGTTTGGCACCGTTGGACGGGGCAGGTTCAAGTAGGTGTTTTTTATTCTTGAGCATTGTTTTTTTCTCTATTTTTTTTCTATCATTATGTTTGAAAACATAAAGTCTTCAAAATATAGTCTTTCTTTGTTCGTAGGAGTAGGGATAACGAAAGAAATGTTTTTTTACCAAAAACCCCCCACCCCCTCAAGCATCCAACCTTCATTCTTATTCAAAGGCTCGAATTTCCCCATTTGACCATAGGGGAGTTAGAAGACCTCTATGTGAGAAAACTCGAAATTTTTAAGGAACATATTGCGAAGAAGAAGAACCCACTTCACTTACCAAAGCCATGGCCGAAAATGGGTACAATGAGATTTTCCCTATGAGAGAAACCAATGGAGAGGCTAGAATGGAGAATATAACAACATTTACATTTCCTAACTCTCAGATCATGACACATTCATGTTTGATGGTACCTATTACTATGCCTCCGATGTGAAAAAATTGAAGTTGTTTTCCTACCCTTAAAGATGCGAAATTTCACATAGGTTTAAAGGTATTCTCGGAGAAAACATCACTACTTTCTGGGCATAAATGCATTAAGCCTACAATGAAAAATATCAAAACTACTATAGGACCAAAGAAGCAAAGGAGGAAATCTTTACGATGAATCTTGGACCTAATGAATCCCTAGAGGACTATGAGGAAAGATTTCCAACTCAATTATAGGAGGGCCAACTATACCTCGATCCTTAGTCACTAAAGCTAGTTCTTCACGAGGGATCAGGGAAGATGTGATGGAAACTCCTCAACATGCTATCTTGAGGAGATATCTACCAATTACCTTATGGTGACATCAATATTTTATTCAAGAATCACTCTTGGGTCGCTAGGAAAAAGGGGTAGGCCTAGCCAAAGCTTGGCCGCTCCTCTCCTCCGCAATATCCATCAAACATGAGATATGGAATATGTTGGAGAATTTCAAGAGTGAAATTTTGAATACATTTTCTTGGAAATGGATACTATCAAATCAAAAAGAAACAAAGAAGAATAAAAAATAGAACCAACTATCTTTTTCCGTATGTACTAAAAAAATTCCTAGAATGAATGCTCAAAGAATGTCATAGAATTTCCTCCTATTTTTAGAAGAAAAATAATTCAACAGAAAAATTTACCTTTCTTCGAGAACTAAAGTTTGTATACTGTGGACGAGTAGAGAGTGGGTCTAAGAACATTTGTGATTCATTAACCAAAGGAGACCCTCAAGACCTCGACATATCAACAAGGCATGCAAGTTGCATATTATCCTCACTACAATCCAAATCGTAATGAAATTTTCCAACCTTGGTGCCCTCTTCCACCCATCCATAATGGTCCAAACCTCCTCCTTGGCATTCCTCGCTCCCTCCATATCGTTATCGGCCCACGAACCATCTATTTCACTCATATCCACCCCAATCTTCCCAATGGGGAAATCAAGCCACAAGGGTGGAGGAACTTAAACAAGCCAACCTCTTGCTTTATTTCCTCCACCCCAATATCAACCACATTTAGCTCATCATACTCTACCCAAGCAACCTCAAATTATTTCTCACCCTAATCGTAATCTCAACTATAAGTAGGAATACAAAGTATAATTTGTAGAGACATCATATCTTACTTATGTTGTGTAAATCCAAGAGACAAAACTCAACCGGGAGGGTGCTCCCGTACAATCACCCACCACCTCCGCCCGAAGATATTGAAGAAGATAAGGAAGAGAGTACCCCACAGCTCAATGCATGCCCATATCCCTAAGGCTTGGTCCACACCAACTACCACACCCCCGGTAAAAGGTTGAACTTCTAGAGAATTGAAGAATTTTTGTGTCAAGATACCTCTCTTCTCCAGACTCATTAAATATGTTCCCTACATAGAATAAGATTATTACAAAAAAATGTTTTAAAAGGCATGGGATAAGAAGAAGAGAGATACCCCACCATCAATTTTGTTGGAAAACTATCTCGATATGATGTTTGCGTGATCTCCCCCAAACTACCTAGGCCTTAGAAGCCCGTAGTGGATGTGCACATTGATGGAATTATGGTTCCTAATGCCTTGATTGAAATTTGGGATTCAATCAATGTGATGAATAGGGAAACCATGTTGGCTCAATCTCCAAGGGGCTTTGAGAAATATCACCACATTGTTGCAAATTTTTGTAGACAAATCCACAATAGCTCTGGTGGAATTATTGAGGATTTCATGGTATCCATTGAATCCTAGAAGTACCTCATCGATTTTCGGTCCTCCTACCCCAAAAAAAGAATTTAATTGTTATCCTTTCATTTTAGGAAACCTCGTTATACACACAAATGCCTCAAACAAAGTTGTAGGGGCCACCTTAGGTCATGTAAAAAGAAAATTACCTTATGATATCTATTTCTTAATAGGCATTATTTTAACAAGTTAAGGCATTATATCACTGTTATCAAACTTTGGTTCAAACTAATCATGCAACCATTATGTATTTAATGAATAAACCTAATGTCAATTATAGGATAATTACATGGTTGTTATTTTTGCAACAACTTGATTTGACTATTGTTGATAAACCAGTAAAGAGAATGTGGTTTTAGATTTATTTTCAATACTAATCTTGCCTATAAGAAATGAAAAAAATGATAGATGATCAAATTTCTTAAGAACATCTATTTTTCCATATTGGTGCTTTCTCCTTGGTTTGTCGATATAGCCAAATATTTGGTTGCCGGGAGGTTCCCTCCTAACCTATCCTCAAAGGAGAAAAGAAATATTGTTAGAATGAGTGCCCCCACTAACTTGGAATGGGGGAAATCATTTCATATTGGGGATAAATTAGATCCAAAAAAGATTTGTGAGGGAAGAATAGGTACTTGACATCCTCTCGTAAAGCCATGATGGACCCTATGGGGGCCACTTTATTATTAAGAGGACAACCTTCAAAGTTATACAATAAAGTTATTATTGGCACGCTTTATACTAGGATGCAAGGAGGTACACCACTTGCGTGTGACTAATTCCGCAGGATGGTAAGCGAACACCCAAGGATGAAATTCCTTACAACCTCAAGTGACTCTAAAGCCATTTGAAAAGTTGGGTATCGATTTCATTGGACCTATTGATCCCCCATCAAGACATAAAAAATATATCATTGTATGCATTGATTAATTGACCAAATGTTCCGAAACAAAATAAGTAAAATCAGAAATCGAGCACCAATAGAAATCCACCGTGAGACCAATGATTCAATTTGTGTTCAAAATTTTCAATAATATATCTCTAGTTCACGTTCTTATATTGGTTTGACTCGATGTTGAAACAAAAGTACAAAGCTAGAATTCAAAAATCGAGCAATGATCCCGAATAGACAACATATCTATTCATTCTCACCCTCTTCCCCTATTAGACACGCTCAGATTTTCTTGAATTTATAATGAGACTAGAAGAATATACAAAGGAAGAGAGGATGTTGAGAAAAATGTTACCATTCATGAATAAATGATGCACCACCAAATAGGATATCATTGAAAAACATTAGGTGTACGACAAAGGATTTGGCTAGTCATCTTGATCCCCATGGTCAATCCGTTGTCTCCGTAATAAGCAATACCCTACTAATTGCTTCTATGACAAGAAGAAAAAGTATGGGGGACAATGCGCATCCCTAGTGTAAAACTCCTAAAATATTTGAAAAAATTAGTAGGGTATTCATTGTAATAAATTACATAAAAATTGGAAGAGTTCACACATGCCATGATACAATTGGAATTTTGAATAGTGAGACTTATTTTGTATAGCATCGCCTAAAAAATTCCTAGTCTACGTTGTCAAATGTCTTATTGATATCAATTCTCATGAGACAAGGTTTGTGCCTCTTCACCTTAATGCAATGTGGTAGACATTCCCACACAATGACCACCATGTCCCGTATCTAAATGGGGGACAAACGATCAAATTTATTGGCCCGAGATATCTAAGATACACAAATATTTCATCGACTCCGGTAGAAATGGCCATAATGGTTCGACTCGTGAGATTCATCTTGGGAATAATTAGGCGAGGGATCACCATGGATGTGGCGGTTATGTGACATTGAAATACATGAATGCAACGATGTAAAACCAAGGCCTAGTAAGTGGAGTGTCCCCACACCACCCAAATCGACACCGATGCCGACACTTAGTGAAGTCACAATCACATTATTTCAATATTTTATTAAATGATAAATTAACGTGGAATAGTGAATCGTATCCGTCCAACCGCTAAAATGACAAATAATATTTCTCCTTTTTTTATTCATATGAAATGGTAACTATTTATTTATTTAATGAAAAAATTATTAAATCCTAGCAATATATTTGATAAAAAGTAAATTATGAAACGAGTAAAAATATCTAATCGAATTTATAAACTATGTTTTTTGGGAACCCACATTATTTTTCCATTAAAAAAAATACATATTTAAAGGTATTAAGAGTGAATAGGCAATCGTTTTCCATGACATTACTGATATATCCACATAAACCCAAATTTTGATAATCATTCAATTAACAAATTAATTGCGAGCTTATAAAATAAAGAGAAGGAGTTGGTTATATAGCAGTGAATTTAGACAACATGATTGTTGTTATTAACATTCTTTAAAGATTAACCCTCGAACATTCTCCTCTAGGGAAATGCAACCAATAGTAAATTTAAATCACATTGTCTCACATTCCTTAATTTATAAATCTCTAATTCCTTAAGGAGCTAGATTCACATTATTGATGATCATGATGCACCCATCCGTGATTTGTTAGGGTTCCAATATTGGATGAATTGATCCGTAATTTCATTGGAATCCACCGTTTGCATTTTTTTATCATTCAGATCATAATATTTAATTAAGACATAGTTTCTCCCATCCTTGTTCATTTATATGTCATTGCATTGCACATTATGAAATGAACCTAACGTTCTCTCCATATACAAGGGGAGAATCATTATTTATGTCGGTTTTTTATGAAATTTCATTAACTCGATATGAACATCACCTTCCTACTTTGAGAATCCATTGTTTGGTCATTTCCCACAAAACACCTTCGATTGAAAACCTTGTAGGTTTTGTGGTATGTCAGTATTCACCGCTGCAAATATTACATCAACAACAAACTCTACATATTTCTGTAATAATTAAATTTTTGCTTCCTTCTCCAATTTTTTATTATTTTTTTAGACCTCGCAAATAATGATATATGCACTTAGAGTATTCTCGACTACCTACTATGATTTTTCTTGCACTAAGAAAACCAAAAACGTACCCCTATTCGACCGAAACCCTCGGATTCCCTCATCTAGAGCTACCAAGCTTACAAATGCCTTCAAAGTACTTACAAAGGTGGTATGATCCCTATCCACATGTGTTATATGCATTTTCGAAAGAAAATGAATTTTAAGGCTTTTAACACTAACTATTTTGTTCATATCCCACAATCAATGTATTTTCACAGAAACATTATCTCGTGTAAGAATTTATTTTCAAACAACTTGTGTGTGGTTCTGTAGAGTTTCCTAACTTACCATAGTCAACAATCGTAACATTCCAAGAAGATAGGTCTCCCCCGTGTTGATTTCTTCCAACACTTTTCGTGCATCCCTCTCGATTACTTCATGTTTGCAAACTCATAAAAATTTGAGCTTATGGAGACACCGAATTAAATATCCAAAATAGAGGGACCATACAACACCTAGAGTGCACTTCACATCAATCGAAGATCTATTTTAGAACATCATACTTATTTTTTTCTCAAACATGAACCAAATTATGAGTGGTTCTTTCAATAAATATATATCATTACCATGATAACGTTAAACTAGGTATCTCCATGCTCATTTCCATGGAACGTATGTCATTCAACACCTTTCTATAATTGAAATTCTGGAAAATAACCCAAACTCATTGAGATTCAACAATTTTATGATTCAAACACAAATACATCTTGTTCCAAATATTTGAGAACTATTCATTCCAATTAACGATGTCTTGTAGCTCAAAGCTTGTGCTTTAGAATTGATCTAAAGGTCATTTTGTTGAAAGAAAATTTCCCGTTAGAGAGAAGAATGTTGGAGAGTGACATGAAGCCAAAACATGAATTTTAATATCTCCATGATCTATACTAATAATAATCATGCTTAGGAATCCACATAATTAACTAAAGAAAAAATTACATGCAGGAATTTTTTCCCCACATGAGTCATGTGCAAAAAAACACCAATGAAGGAAATATTGAGTGGCTCAATTCCATACCATTGCATTTGTTCAAACTACTTGAGGGACTATTTTCCATGGTCATGGATTGCATATGATGTGATCATCACATTCCATAAGAAAATAATTCATTGATTCATTTTTTCAAACACTTCCCATGTCTTCTATATACATCTAAAATTTTCATACATGTATACTTCTGTGCGCTTTCAAGAGATACATAAATTTAAATCCTCTCTTTTCTATATCATTTTTCATTGTGGATATTTTCATCTTCTTCCAAGTCAACCAAATTAGCACACACTATGATGATACCGATAAATTTCTTTTAGGTTTGCTTGACCCCTATATGGAACATTTGTGGAAAAAGCTTTAGGTTTCTTTCGTAGCCCAATTTGCACATGCTCGATGACAATGGTCATTTGGAAGACCATGTCTCACATAGACATTTTGAGTATGCCAAACCATATTTCAAGCATACTAGAAATTCTCTTTTCCACAATGTCAATTAGCACTCGAATGAATGGAATTCAATTTTAATAATTAGAATCAAAGTTCAATTATTCTTTTGTGAGAATTTTTCACTATAGTTAGCTGGAGAAAATGGTCTCTCGAAAACCTTTGATATCATTTCATAACTAAGTGTGACATGAGTAGCATTAGGGGATTTTGGAGGTCTAAAATGGGCCTCTTAAGGAAATTATAAAATAATAGTGGAAATAATGTATGCATAATGTGAAAAACACACAAATGGTATGAATTGAAACTTTATATTTAGAACAAAATAAATTTGTATGGTATCGACGACTCACTCTCATAAAAAAATTGTCACTTGTCAATTTTTATGGAGGAAATGATAGCACATTATGAGGATGCAAAGAGAAACATCTTCTTTAGCCAATTGCATATATAAAAACCAGTCAAATGGTGGAGCACATTGAGGATTTCCAAAATTTGAATATAAGGGTAAGTGAAATTCTAGAGGAACACAAGATTGATGTCTTCATAGGGACTTTAAAGGATAACATCCACCATGAGGCTCCTCTTTGGGAACCTGATTCATTGGAGAAGGAATTGAGGTTGGCAAGAAAAAATGAAATTAAAATTATGGCGACAAGGAAGCCTACCAGTCACATCTATAAAGATGGAAGTGTTTCTACTCCTAGACTTCCACAACCTACAAGGTTGACACCACAACAATTGGAAGAAAAGATAAAAAAAGGGATTTGCTACAGTTGTGATAGAAAATACACTAAAGGTCATAAGTGTTATGAGAAGAAATTATTTTACATAGATTGGATAAGTGTGCACTCTCAAGAAAGGATGAGGAGGTGGAAGCATTGCTTTGTGACATTTATATTATCCAACCAGATTGGATAACCGAAGCAAGGGAGGAATGGAAGAATCAAGAAGAAGTGTGGACACTCATTCAAAAGTTGCAGCAAGATCCCAGTACATTTGTTACATTTAGTTGGAAAAATGATTCCTTATGGTATAAAGATCGTTTATATCTTTGTATTCCAAACTAAAACAAAAGAATCTTTTTGAATTACACACCTCTCCCTTAGGAGCACACTCGGGATTTTTAAGAACTTACCACAGGGTGAAGAAATATTTTTTTTGGAATGGCCTTAAATATGATATTCAAAAGTTGTGGCAGAATGTTTGGTTTTCCAACAAAATAAAGTTTAGACAATTAAGGCACCAGTTCTACTGCGACCTTTATCCATTCCAATTCAACCTTGGGAGGAGGTTTCAATGGATTTTATCACAGGTTTACCTAAGTCCAAAGGAAAGAGTGTCATCATGGTGGTAGTTGACAGACTTACCAAGTATGCACACTTTTATGCGTTATCTTATCCATTTGAAGCAAGTACAATTGCTACTGCATTTATGGAAACAATTCAAAAGCTACATGGATATCCAAATATTATTTTAAGCGACAAAGATCCCATTTTCATTGGAAAATTTTGAACAAAATTATTTTCTTGTTTCGACACTCAACTAGCTCATAGCTCATCTTATCATCCTCATCTGATGGGAAAACTGAGATAGTGAACAAATTTTTGGAAGGATATATTCATTGTTTCGTATTTGATAAAAAAAACACAATGGTTCAAGTGGTTACCTCTGGCTGAATGGTGGTATAACACTTCCTTCCATACTGCAGCAAAAATGACCCCATTTATGGCACTTTATGGATATCATCCACCGTCCATCACATCATATTTAAGAGAATATTATAAGGTTCAAGAAGTGGAAGATCACATCAAGCATCAACAACAAGTTCTCCAACTCTTAAAGGATAACCTAAATTTGGCACAAAATCGAATGAAACAACAAGCAGATCAACATCACAATGAGAGAATTTTTGATGTAGGAGACTGGGTATTTTTATGGCTACAACCATACAAACATATGTTCATCAATAAAGCTAAGAAGGATAATAAATTATCACCAAAGTGATATGGTCCTTACAAGGTGTTGCAAAATATTGGTACTCTGGCATACAAATTAGAGCTTCCTAATTCTTCCCGAGTGCACACAATTTTCAATGTTTCATGCTTAAAGAAGGTTATAGGTGACAAACTTCCATTTCAAACAATATTACCAGAACTTGATGAGGAATGAAAAATCATATTTGAACCTGAAGTATTCATGGAAACAAGAACTCAATAGCTACGAAATCGATCAACTTCACAGTATCTCATCAAGTGGAAGAACTTACCCACTGAAGATTCCACATGGGGGGATGAGAATTTTAAAAAGAAGCACCCATAACTATTCAAGAATTTAGGACAACACTTTTTTGAAGGAGAGGGGCATGTTTGGCCCCTATATTACTTGTGTAGTCCCTTATTTTTGTTACTGTGGCCCTCCTATTGTTATTGGTGTACCCTTGTAGTCCCCATATTTTTATTATTGTGCCCTATAAAAGCCCACTTTTTTTATTTTGGTGCCTTTACATTATTATTGTTAGGTTGGCTAGGATTATATTATGACCCCATGGACTAGTATATATATAAATGAGGTTTTTCATTTTTATCACCCAAGAATCCTTCATTTATGTAATGTAAAGGAGGTTTCTTCCTCAAAAAGGCTGATTTCTAAGTCGTTGATCTCTCTTTTCTTCTATTTTGTGAGTTGGTTTCATAACATTTGTCTTATTTAATGGGTTTTCCCTTGCTCAAACATGGGAATTAATTAGCTACCATTGTTCTGAACCTGCTAGTATGGATGTGTATGGTAGTTCTTTATTCATTAGGCACAAACTTATTTATAAAGATAAACCTTTAAATCTTGTACTTTTTGGTATACATCCAATGCTTCTATTGGAATCAATCATTTTCCTACCTTATTCTCCACTCGATATACCTGTTGACTTCAACCTTTTCAAAAACTAAATTTTCCAAAATCACACAAGAATAACATTTGCTTCATTGTTATCCAACAAATTTCATATGTCACCATTCCCTTCCAATTAAATAGCACCACTTTGATTACTCCATTGGAATGAACATTTTAAGGAGGAATAACACCATCTTTCCAAATCATTTGCAACCTTTTACCAAACCAACCTTGCAAGTAGGTCAGGGCTTGATTGAAATGGATATATTAATATGGAAACATGTAAAATTGGGTTTTAATATGTAAGAAGTTATCCATTCCTAAAGTTGCATGCTTATCACTATGAGGCATTCCCAACAAATGCACATTTATATTATGGACAAGTCAAGGTACCTTTATGAGCACTTTTATCCATGTGAAAGTCAAGATGTAAGGGATTTTTTTCTCAACCAAATGAGCATAGGAATATTGATTCAATAAAATCTTGACCTTGACAATAATTCAACTTGGCTTTTGGCCTTATTTTCATACTAATATAGAAATTGTGTAAAATAGCCAAATCAATATTCTAAATGTTCCCTTCTAATTGTCATCGATCTTCCACGCATCCTTCAAAAATGTGAATTGAATTCTAATGCATGGGGGAAATCTACTTTAAATAGAGTTAGAAAGCTGTAGAATATAGGGCATGTTTCCCTCCTTGAATATCTATATCTATATTATCATCAAACATTCATACACTGCAACTCTGGAACAAGGTCTATCTATAATAAGGATCTGCAATGACATATAGCTAAGGTACTCATGAACTGTTGATATTAAATGGTAAAATATGTAATGTTTAGTTCATTATGTGTGTTTCCCATGTACCATCAATGTTGGACGATTTGAGTGGATGTATGAGAAATTATTGAGCTTAATACCAAAATCTAGCATTCCTTTGGTATGTCTTAGAACCAATTTTTCAATATTCTAGTGAACAAATATTGGGGTTCAAGTATGAACTTGGATGCATGAGTTGCTAAGAAATTGATTTATGACCTAGTGAAATTTAATTAAATTTCTTACCAGTTGTTAGAAAAAGGTTTCATCTACATTGGTTGGAAACACTTTTGAGTGCTTTAGCACTATTTAAACCGATATAAAGTGATCGCTAAGGTTAAAATTTATCATTCTTATTTTTTTCAAATAGTTCTTTCACATACTTTTCTTTGCAAGATCAAAATTTTTTCCTCGTCCTACCGTACGTCGAAAAATTTAAAAATACTAAACAAGAGATAAATTTATCATCTCAAAATATGTTGCCGTAGAATTTGTGCCATTTCTTGAAATTATAAGATCATCTAGATAAACAACATGAATGAATTTCATACTTTATATCTTGATGTACAAGTTAGGATATGAAGCACTCCTTTGAAATCCATTTTTTTTAGAAGCTTATCAATTTGTAAGTATGAAGCCTTCATCCGATAAAGCTTTTACCAATCTACAAATCAAATTTTCCTTATCCTCACCTCAAACGTTTCCATTATGTCATGTACACCTCATCTTCAAGGTCGCTTTCATTTGCGAATGCACTTTGAGCATCAAACATTATCTCGTTAAACCAAAATATGATTCCAAAACCAATATTAATTTACTTTATCTTGTTATTAATTTTGCAATCATGCCAAGAGTGTCTTCAGCCAACGTCTGTGGTGTAACTCTCAATCCCCATGTCATCATATGAAATGGGTTGCTTCATATATTCAAATTTATCTTAACACATAAGTAACCATCCAAAATTTACGACTCTTAGTAAGAGATATATTCTAGGCTCTCAAAGGAAAAAACTCAACCTTGAAACCTATTCAAAGACACGACTACTCCATAATGTACACAAAAAATCCAAACTATGTAGATAGGTGGACCAACAATGTAGTTTTAAAACCCTTCATGATGCATATGGGTTTTCGAACACCAAAACATCAATCCTAAATTTAGTAGAAGCTTGAACTTGGGTTAAAAAATATTTAGGCTACCAAGACTTCATTTAATGAAATATCATCTCAACCTTATTTCAAATTGGCCATGATCATTATGTACACTTGAAGTTGTTCCACTAAGTATATAATAGCTCTAGCTATATATCTCATTGTGTGTGTGTGTTTATATACATGCCAAAACACATTTTATGTCCACCATTCACCATTTTATGATTATATTACTATTGGGCCGAGGAAAAGGTACATTTTTACCCCTATCTTTAACATGATTTGTCATTTGGTTTTAAATGTTTTTCCTTCATCTTAGCAATAAATTAAAGGACAATGATGCAAAATAGGATAGAATGAATTATTAATAAAAGGTGTGTTTAATACATAAAATCGTTTATTTGTATTTATCGATGTGTAATTGAAACAACCAAATCGCCGACTAGAATGACCAAATAACAACATAGAAGAAAAGTAAACAAGATCTTGTCGATTCCTACGAATTAGTGGGAGATATAGAAGCATGCCTATTCTTGAAGTATTCATTGATAGCTACGAAACCTTAGAATCTCTCGATATGGAGGATTCGTTACTCATTTTTTATTTCACCTTAAGTTGTAAAATATTGTAGGTTAGAGAGCCAAAGAGGTTTTTCATGTATTATAATTTTCTCGTAATAAAATTATTCAAATGTAATCATCGAATTCATGCTAATGTAATCGCTACATTGATTAATGAAGAAAACTGCATTTTCAAGATAAATGTTTTCCGAGGTATTTCTCGAAGACTTCTCTAGAGGCTTCAGTTCAGTCCTAGAGTTCTCCCGTTGTCTCCGTGTTACATTCTTATTCACGAGTCTTTCATTTTTTAGTTATCCTTTGTGTTTTATAGCATTATCATTTTGTTGGGTGTGAGCCCGATTATCTTGTTTACTTTATATCACAGCATTGGACCCCCGTACCTAAAAGGGCGGCCGCCCACACCAATCATCACCGTGGGGTCCAGTGGGGGCAACAATGCTTTTTGGAGCTCCGGGCGGGTGTTTCGGGGGCGCACCCCCAAAGCTAAAAAATGATGTAAAATTGCCTTGTAAAAGTATAGTAATTTCTAGTTTAACTGGGTCGTTCATTAGGCAAATGATCTCACGAGTTATGTTTAGTCAGGTTTCCCTAAAGGCAACCCTCACTTTTATGAGGGTATTGGCTTGCGGCCGTGTAATATATGTGTGTATTCTTGGAGAAGAAATAGAGAGGGAGACTATTAGAGAGAGAAGAGGATAATACAAAGGATCTATCGTACGTTTTGTCTCTTCATTTTGGTCGGGATAACAGAAAGGAAGGACTGGCCGTTTGGGGTGCACATAGCCTAAATCGGGTGAAACACATATATCCGTGTCTCTCTAGTTTTATGTGTTTTGTGTGCTTGCATTTTCCGCATATTTTATGTGTTGCATTGCCTACAATATATAATTTTCTAAAAAACTGTATCGTAGCCGAGGTAAGGTTATATTTGTCCGATAAACTCGCAGAAAGAAGGGTTTCCCGGTTTGGAGGGGAGAAATGGCGAAGATGGTAAGTTTAGGGTTGAGAAATTTAACGGCCAAAATTTCCGCCGTAGAAGATGACACATGGAAGATTATCCTATCGCAAAGATCCGTACCCACCATTGAGCGGGAAAACAAAGAAGTCGATGGCCGTGATGTACAAGGCATGGAACATTCTCGGTAGAAAGGCACTCGGAACAGTACTATTGTGTCTTGCGCGCGGGCCGCCTTCAATATTTCAAAGGAAACAACAAAAAAAGCACGTGATGCAGACATTGGCGATGTCCATATGAAAAACCCCTACCCTCAAACAAGGTATTTCTTATGAAATGTACTATTTAATATGAAGATGTCGAAAGGTGGACTCCATACACTATTTAAATGATTTTAACAGCGCGCTATCACTGTATTAAGTTCCGTAGGGGTAAACATTGATGATGAAGTTAGAGCTCTGCTATTCGTGCTCATTGCTAGAGAGTTGGAATGGTTTAGTAATGGCCATTAGTAACTCCGTTCGGATATAGTGACCAGTTTGATGATGTTGTTGGCGCTATCCTTAACGCAGGAAATGCGACGGAAAAGCTCCGTGAAACATCTAGTAATGCTTTGAGTGCGCAGTCTAGGGGAAGAAAAATGGAAAGAGGAAAAAGAGCTTCCGAGATATCACAAAGAATCAAGGAAAGGTAGATCCAAGTCCGGGACGGGGGATAATGTGTCGGAAATGTGGAAAGAAAGGACACCGAAAGAAAGAACGACATCCTTTAAGGAAAAGCATGAGACACACAACAAGAAAACAATCATGAAGCAAATGATGTGATGTGTTACAAGATTCTTTGATTCTTTCTTTCGAAAATGCCATCGATTCTTGTAGATTCGTGGGCTTCATTCCATGCCACACCCGATAAGAAATATTTTCATGACTATGTTCAAGGAGATTTTGGACAAGTTCGTTTGGGTGATGACAACCCCGTAAAATTGTTGGAATGGGTGGAAGGTTCTTGTAAAACGACAGAATGGAAACCAATGGCTACTAAAGGAGGTAAGGTATGTACCGTATCCGAATAAAAATATGATTTCAACAAAAGTAGTTAGGCAAGAAGGTCAGGTGGGACAACTTTCATGGATAAACTTGGAAGGTCACCAAAGGAGCCCTGGTAATAGCAAAAGGCGAAAAAGGTTGGTACATTGTATTTATGCAATGGTATTTCTAACTCGTTAATGCTTTAACCTCCAAAGGAGTAGATGCAAACATTATGGCATCATAGGCTCCCACACATGAGTGAGAAGGGGATGAAGATTCTTCACTCAAGAAATTTGTTTTCAAAGTTTGAATAATTTTGATTTGGATTTTCGTGAAAATTGCATTTATGGAAAACAAAAGAGAGTTAGATTTTCTCGCAGTTGGGAAAGAAGAGAAGAGCGAAAAATTGGAGCTTGTGCATATAGATGTATGGGGACCTCGCTTTAGGTATCATCTTCTCATGGACTTCGCTATTATGTTACGTTTATTGATGATGCAACTAGAAAAAATTTGGACTTATCGTATTCAAAATAAATATGATGTATTTGATACTTTCAAGAAATGGAAATATTTGGTTGAGATTGAGACAGGAAAGAAGTTGAAGTGTCTCATCGTAAAATGGAGGTGAATATTGCAGCAAAGAATTTGATAGGTACCGTTCGTAGCATGGAATTCAGAGAGAGAAGATAGTTCCAAGAACACCACAAGAAAATGGTGTGTCGGAAAGGATGAACAAAACAATCATGGAGTGTGCAAGGTGCATGAGATTGCATGCAGGATTGCCTTTACAATTTTGGGCAGACAATGAGATACCGTTGTTTATCTAATAAACAGAGGGCCTTCAAGTTCCTTGGATGGTGGTATTCCGCAGGAAGCATGGACAGTAAAAAGGTAACCACTTTTTTAAAGCCTTTTGGTTGTGAGGCCTTTGTCCATATTAATAAAGAAAATAGAACAAAGCTTGAGGCAAAATCAAAGAAATGTACCTTTATTGGATATGGTGTTAATAATTTTGGTTATCGCTTATATGATTAAGGAAAATCATAAAATCATTAGGAGCAAGAGATTTAATATTCAATGAAAAGGTATTGTATAAGAACTGGCCAGCAGAAAAGAAACAGGAAAATGAAAGCAAGGAATACATAGTTCTTTAAGGAGATAACTAAAAAATTAAAGGCTCGAAAATAATAATAATCAACAACCACAAAATAAAGAGCAACCACCACACAATGGTAAACAGCACCTCAAACACCCGAAAGTGGTGTTAGAAGATCTACCAGGATACAGACCTCCGAACGATACTCTCCTTAATTATATTATTTATTGTCGATCGATTTTGGTGAACCCGAATGTTATGAAGAAGCAATGCAAAGCTGAAAGCAGTGAAGAAGTGAGGCCAGCTGTGGATGAAGAGATTCCTTAATGCATAAATCAGACTTGGGACTTAGTCGTTTCCTCGCAGTAAAACTACATTGTAGAATAAATGGGTTTACAAAGTTGAAGGAAGAAGATGGAGGAAAACAAAGGTACAAAGCTAGACTTGTGGTGAAGGGTTTTGCACAAAAGAAAGGTATTGATTTTTGATGAAATATTTTCTCTCGTTGTTAAAATGACTTCAATCAAACTATTTTTGAAGTCTTGTAACAATGGAAGATTTACATCTTAAACGCTAGATGTAAAGACAACATTTCATGGAGATTTGGAGGAAGAGATATACGCAACCAAGGATATGAGGTAAAAGGGAAAGAAAAAATTGGTGTGCGGTGTTAAAGAAGAGCTTGTATGGCTTAAAACAGCTCCAAGGCAAGAGGTATCTAAAATTTGACATGTTTATGTCTCAACAAGGTTATACTAGATGTCACTTTGATCATTGTGTTTATCTAAAAAGGAAAAATGATTATGTTTGTTATATTGTTATTGTATGTAGATGACATGTTGTTGGTGGTCTTGTTAGCACTGTGAATTAGCAAGATTGGAAAAATTCTAACCGGGCAGGGAGAACATCGACTACTTTAGGATTCAAGGATCTAGCTTTCCGAATCTAGAGAGGGATCTTCTATGAATGGGTTCAAAGATGTGATCTTTAATAGCCGAAATTGTGATATTAGGCTAGTTATGAAGAGCTTGGGTTTTGGTTTGTTTGTTTTGGTTGGGTACGTACACGATGAAGGTGAAGGAAATTTCAAAATGAAGGGTGAACGTGTCTCAGTGAAGGAATGATTTGGTCGACAGAAGGAAAAAGACAATTTTAACCCATTGGGCTATGGAGTCAGAGGATTTTAATTGGACAACAAAGTTCAAGCAAAGATCCAATGGGGAAAGTCACTTATGTCAAAGGATCTCTTTAAGGTGATTTTATGGAATGTAGCCGTATAGGAAATGAAGAACAAACAAATGAAGACATAATGAAACAACCTAAGATCAAGTGTTCTTTTAAACTATCTTGCTCCAACACAACAACAAAATCATAAGAGTATTCTGGATCAAGTTAGTACCAAAACTAGCCCCATTGAAAATTTTCAAGCAGAAAACATTAAAAAATAGGTTGAAAAACTTAAGATCGGGCTTAAGTGCCTTTAAAATACCCTACTTTCAAGATATTCAATAAGAGAAAAATAAAAGTATTCTTTTATCAGGTTAGTACATTGGAAACTAGCTCGCATTGAAGTACTTTCGCTTAGAAAAATATTAAAAAAATAGTTGAACAACTTAATATCGTAAGTGCCTTTAAACTACCCTCGTCAAAAGATATTCAAATAAGAAAACCATAGATAACGGTGACAAAGAGAAATTTATATCGTGAAAGTGCCTTTAAACCGACCGCATTGTTGTACTCTTCAAAGAGAACGTTCAAATGAAAAAACATAGACAATAAAGCTTTCAAGAAGATAGGTACCGTTGAGAGTAAATATTAACTCTATGTTTGTCGCTCTTTATCGCAGAATGTGAACAGTGAAAAAAATTAAGCAAAATAACACCGACAAGTGAGGAACACATCACCATTGACATAAATCGTATCCCATAAATCAACAAATGGTATTTGATGTTTCGAACTAGTTACAATCGTTAAGCCCGATGGGTCTCTACAACTTCAAACTTCCCATATCGCTCGTATCAAGTTGAAAACAGTAATCGCATTTTAAACTATTACATGCACTCGATGTCTAGAGACCAACATTTTTCTCCTCTTCT
The DNA here is from genome assembly GCA_034641835.2 of Pinus albicaulis. NCBI lineage: Eukaryota > Viridiplantae > Streptophyta > Pinopsida > Pinales > Pinaceae > Pinus > Pinus albicaulis. The sequence continues at coordinate 1,902,752,179 of CM076575.1, read as the reverse complement.
ACAAAAGTATATTTATAGAAGAATGAGGAGGTAGGATCTATAAAAGATCTCCCCCGGGCCACCTCATTGCTGCATGGATGACTCTTCGGCCTTTGAAGGGCTTGATGAAGTAATTTACAAGACAATCTATTCGTATTAAATTAAGGTACATTTATGAATTGATTTTGGTGGGAGCCTTTGTTGACTTTCGTGCTCCCTGTCATGTTTGAAGTAACTCTCATGGTCGCTCCCGAGGTTCAATGATCGAAAAAGATTAGCTTCCGAGTCGCTTTTTAATCTTTAAAATAGTTTTGTCGACAATTAGAGATAAGATCCTTGAGCAATATTAATTGTTCGGTTTTGTTTGGGAAAAACACCTCTTTTTTGTAATAATGACTAAGCCTTCTTTAATTACCATGAGGCTGCATTTTCCCTTTGGGAGCTAGATAGGTTTATTTACTTTACTTCGGTGTTCTCGATCTTCTTTCGGCAAGAACCGCATTTTTAATCGTGATTTAAAAACACAAACTCTGTCTTGTTGATGTGCAGTCACAAGTAGGAAATATGGATCTTAAACCCTACGAACGTACTTTCCTTTGATACAAATGGTATGGGAATCATTCCTAGCTCCTCGGCCCTTTTTTCAACATAATGGAAAACCTTCTATTACTCGCAAAATTCAACAAATATATCATAAAATCCTCGCGTTTTTTTAAGCGATCGCTTTAGAGGCGTGAGGGGAGCAGACCGTTGGATGGCATCATCCAACAGCTTGGGAATCATTTAGAAATAGTCAAAGGATATTGGAGGAAAATAATAGATCAGAACCGTCGATTTCACATAGATCAATGGTGGGGATTACACGTTGGAATCCTCTTGCAGAAGATGGAAAGTGATGGTATGAAGTGAGATTAGATATGGGTCATCCGATCTCGGGACACGTGACGCTGATCCAACCTGGAGGATCGCAATCGACGGGAAGAAAATAAGGGTGCGATGAAAATCTCCGATGCGATTGCGCGATCGGGAGGGCCAATGCGATTGAAACATTGTGATGCGATTGAAACATTGCAATGCAATTTAAACTTTGTGATGCGATTGAAACGTTGCGATGTGATTTAAAATTTGCGATGCGATTTGTACAGTCGTTGACTTCCACTTTTAGATCAATTCAATAATATCTTTTGATTTTTTTGCACCTACGGAACCTCATACTTATAAAAACCCTATTTTTCTTACATAATACAAAGTTTTTTATGGATCGGTGGAAAATATATATACAGGGACAGCGCCCAACTGGCAGTGGCCTTGGTATTTACGAATGCAACATGCCTGGTGGCGTATTAAAACAAAATAATCATAATCGGCCATCGTGCCTGGTCTTTTTCAATCAACCAATTTGAAACATTGCGATGCGATTGGCGTCCGAGATTTTTAACGTTTGGTCCCGGTGAAAGTCATACGAAATGAAAAAGGTGTAGAGTTTATACATATAAGTCCTAATCGCATCGGAAAGTTTCGATGCGGCCTTTTCAATCAACCCATTGTGTTTTCTCTGATTGTGATTCCGCGATCGGTATTTTTATCTACCCATTTAAATATTTCGACACGTAAGTTTAACACATTAGATCAAAACTTTGGAAAACAGGGTTTTTGGATTTATGAAGGAAATAATCAGACCGGAGATGGATTTTAAAAAAGGTTTAGTGCCTGATTGTGGGCCCAAAGGGTTATATAAGGTAACAATCATGATTGGGGGCTATGACACACAAGGCCAATCGCATCGGAACTTTTTGTTAATACCATGAAAACAAACTTGTGCACTTTGGATTTTCTCCGATGCGATAAGCGCCGAAAGGTTTAGCGCTTGGTCTTAGCACCATGGGTATACCGTGGGGAAGTGGTTGAGACTTGGCCCAGCAATAAACCCTTAATACAAAAAAATGGGGCCGATGATTTTTAATGGTTTTCAAAGGGTTTTGTTTTTGCTATAGTTTAAAAAGGGGTTTTAAAACTATGCAACACCGAGGTCTCATGGATGGAAGAAGGAAAACATCAAAAAGAGTGAATTTTATGGAGGAAAAAGGGAAACAAATGAAGGTTATTTTCTGAATGGAGGAAGGGGAGGGAGGGAATTTTTGCGTAGGGGCCTTGCCCAGAATTTCCAGCAAAATTTTTGAGTTCTAGAGGAATTAGCAAAGAAGACCTTTAGACATGAGCATGAGATCTTCCAAAGGCTTCAAAAGATAACATTTTGTCCATGAAAGTGTTTCTTTGGAAGATCGAACAATGTTTTGGCCACCTTTTGATAGAACAAATTTTATAGTGCTCAACAGTAGCTCCACTTGGGGATGGTGTCTTCTTGAAGGCACTGAATCCCCGTAATTCGTATTTCTCTCGGGAGGTCGACCCGTGCCACATCCATCATGTTCTCCGGGAGGTCGACCTCGTGCCTCGATCCATTGTGTTCTCTCTCGGGAGGTCGACCGCGTGCCTCGATCCACGGGTCGTCTCTTCCTTGTCGGGATGATCTTCTAAAAACATATTAGCGCCTATGAAAACAATTAACCTTCATCAATACAAACTTTTCTACCCACTCAATCCTACCCATCTAGAATTTGTTCTTTCATCGGGAGTGCACTCTGGATTGGCAAAATATTTTCAACATTTTATTATTTTTTTGAAAGCAGGAAATCTAATCTATTTCTACCCTTATTTCTCCATGGACCCGTATTAAATAGTTGAGCCCATATGATTCTCTACCTACCCCATCAACTGTTAGGCTAACAATCATCGTATTTTATTCTTTAATTTCTACAATAGAAATTTAAAAGCATTCAAGTCGTGATTAAGCAAACGCTCAACTTGATGTTGGTCTATGGCATAAAAACAAGCTTCTATCATAGACATTTATTTTGCGTAAAATTAAAACAAAATGGAAGGCTTAAGATCTGAAAATTTCTTATCATGGCTCTCTTTTTTTACAAATTTCCGTTTTGGCTCTTATTTGAGTCAAGCTTTTCCTTTTTCCGGTTCATATTTTGAGATAATTAGAACCATATTTACTTTTTCTTAACTCGAAAAAATGAAACCGTATTTGAGTCATTTTCTTTCGAAACCTTAGGTTCGATTTTGATTTTGTTTGAACCTTTAATTTCTATCCTAAAACTATCTACCGAAGCCGTGATTAAACGCCACTACAAATCGAATTTACTATCCTAATGCCAGAATTTAAATCTAATTAGCCGAAGATTAGGTCGTTTTGACCAATCAGGAAGTGTGCTATTCAAAGAGTGGCATTTATTTCATAATTTATTTCTCTTTTTTTGGTATGTTGGGGTCGTACCTTTATTGTGTTTTACAATCCGCTCTCTTTTCTTTTTTCTTTTTATTGTTTTTGTACTTTTTCTTTTATGAGACCGAAAAAAGAAAATGGTATTTATAATGGGAATGAAAGCTTTAAAATCGAACTCAAAGAATAGTAATGCTTAAGGACCCCGCCATTGACAGGACTTCAAAACAGATTCGTGCTATCTAATTTTGTAGAAAAAAGGTATTTGGACCAATGATGGACTGAATGATGTAAGGACCTTGCCACAAATTTTCAAATTTGCCATGTTTACCCTTATCCTCTCTTTTGGAATCCCATTTGAGTACCTTATATCCAATTTTGAAAACACAAGCCTTTGTTCTCTTGTCAAACAACTTCTTTATGTTTTCTTTGCACCTTTCTCCGAGCCCTATTGTAAACCTCTTCTCCATTGTCCGTCGGGAGATGTATCAATTGACTCGATCCTCCTAACTGCGTCGGCTCCCTCTTCTCGACTATACTTGGATTAATTTTATTATCGGTACACCCAGGGCCGGTAGAAAACACTTCATCTCGCTCCATAAACAAGTCGGTAAGGGGACATTCCAATGGACTATTTTGTGGTCAACTGGTCACCACGTAGCATGCACCAACTTGTTATGCCATGATTTTTTATTCTCTTCAAGAAGCTTCGATGATGGTCACCAAACTTTTATTCGATGATTCTCGCTAGCCGATTACCTTGAGGTGTGCGTAGAATGACCAAGTGTAATCGACAATTGTGACAAAAATCAATCATCTTTCTAGAACAAAAAAGCAACATTATCAATAATAATCTTTCCTAGGGCATCCTAATTCAGACAAGATATGGTCTTCAAGGAATTTTTTTATAATGACCGACCTTCTGTGGCATTCCTAGAAGGGATGGCTTCAATCCATTTCTCTGCACAGTCAGTGGTTGTGAGAATCCATTTGTGTTGCGTACGAAGCAGGATAGATTTCGCTCATGAAATCTAAGCCTAATCGTTGAAAAGGAGCTTCAATAGTGATAGTTGTAATGGTAAAGGAAGACGTTTTGCCTTAAAAATTCTGGCATTTTGTGATGAAACTATCATTTACGGGAGATCCTCGGAAGAGGGTGGAAGCAAGAATAGCCAGCTCTAAGGATTTTATTGGTCGTGGTTTTCCGAAAGAAAGATGACCTCCACACTCTCCTTCATGGAATTCATGTTTGATCCTTTTTGCATCAACTTCATAGAAAAAATTCTAAGCAATAAACCAATGCGCATTTTTCCGATATAAACATTCTATCAAATGCAATAGTTACTAGCTATCAAATTTAAAAACCTTGCCTGATAAATCAGAGGAGCATTAAGATTTGTAAGCACATACAAGATAATGTTGTACCAAGGTGAGTTTTTGAAACCTGCCGATGTTGGGAGCAGTAATTCTTCCCGTTCATCCAAGGCATCTACCACAATGTGTATGACTTGTATTAGATTCAGCCATTATTGAGCTAAGCCCCGACCTTTAATAAGTTTGGTGGGTCTCGATTTCCAAATCATATCGAATATACAGCAATCCATTTGCCTCTCTTTCCATCTCATCTTAGGACAAGATGTCTTTACCACTATATTAGGCACATATATAGAATGATGTGGGAAATGTAGAATATACACCCCCGAGTCCTTTAAGGCCTTTACCAAAGCATAGGCCTATTTTTCCATTATGTTATATTTCAAGGGTGCATCCCCTAAAGCCTGCTAAAAAGCAATGGCCTGCCTCCTATCCTCTCGGGTTTTCTTTGCAACAAAGATCACAACACAAAGACGTTCCGAGGCACAGGAGAAAACAAGGAACCCTTTTGAAAAGTCTCATCGATTAGGATCGGTGCCCGGTGAGTGCATTTTTTACCAATTCGAAGGATTTTTGGTTTCTACAAATTCACTTCACTCCCACTTATTTCTTGAGCATATTAGTCATGTTTCTAAGGGGAGCTCTCCGCGGTTGGGAATAAACCTCTCAAGAAGTTAATCTTTCCAATAAAGGAATTCAATTTCGATGTTCCCTAGTTGGCTAATCCGTAGTATTCCCTCAACTCTATTTGGATCTATTTTAACTTTCTTCTCGATATGATATGGCCAAGGGAGTTTACCTTCTTGAAGGCAAAACACCGTCTTTTTGGGATTTAAGGATAACTCAAAACTCCTTCGCACTTTTTCAAGGACCTTTCTTAAATGTTTATGTGCTCTCTTCAGTTAGATTTCAGAATAAAATTCTTATGCCATCAAGGTAAATTACAATGAAGTGCCCTATCTCCTTCCGAAAATGTAGTCCATGGCCCTTGGAAAGTGGCCCCAAAGATTCATTAGTCCAAAAGGCATTTTCACATACACCAAAGTGCCCCAAGTAGTGGTGAAAGTTGTCTTGAGTTGGTCTTCTAGGAGTACTAAAACCCGGTTATACCTTTAAAAAGCTATCTACCGCAGAAATCCCCTCTTTGAACCAACCACCCTTTGTAGAATGTGTTCCATTTTTGGGTAAAGGGTAATTGTCTTTTAGGGAGGCTCGTTATGCCTTCCAAATCAATGCACAATTTGATTTCTCCCCCGTCTTTTTCCTCACTAGCCACAACAAGAAACCCAATCCGAAACCTCACAGCAATAAACATTCCCACCTCACACATTTTTCTCGATTTCCTTTTCTACTAGAGTGCGCTTAAATACACCTACAAAGTGCTTTTTCAAAGGGTTTTTGTTTTTCAAAGGACTCGGTGCCAGATGATTTTTGGTATCGTAGGCTTTGGCCTCATAGCCTGTGCAAACACACCGACTCTTTAAATAGGTCACTGCATTTCTTTTCATGTCCGGTGGCAAGGACCTAGCTAATTTAATCATTTTAGGCTGATCCTCGGTGCCTATGTTGGGTATTCCTTGACCAAGACTCGTGTATTCTACGATGGGCTTCTTTGCTACATTGTTAAAATCAAAGAGGTCTTCTAAATTCACAGCCCCCTAGGTATGTTCTTGTCCTTTGACGAAAATACCTAAATGTCTTCATTTTCCGTGTCCTTGTAATCTTCGAAGATGAGTTTCCAAGTTTTTTAGTTAACATGTTGATTTCTATGAGACCAAAGATGGTTTTATTTTTTAGGGGACTACTAGGAAATTTTCATCGGATTTAGAATCCGAATCAGTTAACTCAAATTCGTTCCCCGCCCAACAAAAATCTCATTTGTTTGTCACCCTCAAAGACTTGCCAATATTTTTTCATTATTTGGCACAACTAGTCTAAACTTAATTTGAGTTGTACAAAGATTTGGTTTGAAATGGCGTTAAGCATGTTCCACCGTAAAAGCTAAATTGTAAGTAGTAAATATTTCTTTTTTCTTGGAACAAAAATCAATTTGGACCCTCAAAAGTTTTTAAAAGGTCCATGACATCGGCTTCGGTAAGCTTTAAGTCCGGGATGATTTGCGTTATATTCCCCATTGACTTGCTTATCAATTAGTTCTCGAATCCCCCACACATACATTAATTCTTGTGGCTCCTAACTTTTTTAATAGATGTAAGCCTAAGAGAAGGATTCATATTCTCGCTATGTTATTGGAACACCGAAAGTTTAATTTGCAGGCAGAAATTATTTTTATGTGGTTGTTTTCTAAGTGTTGGTAATCCGTACACCGCACCGCATTGTTCTCGCGTACGACCCATCAAAATGCATAATTTGGCGAGGACTATTTTCGGTTTTGTCTTGGTTATTGTCTTCTTCAACCAACGTGCTCAAGGGTTTTGTGAAATCTCGGCACTTAGTTGTATTTGTTTCATCTCCTCAAGTTTTTCACTGTGTTGAAGGTTGTTCTCTTGATTTTCAAGTTTTAAGAGCAATGGACACATGAATCGTAGCTCAAGACCTTTGTTTGGTTTGCTAATGTCTTCAAATGCAGCGAACTGTTTTGACACTTCTGAGTTGTCTTTCTCTTCCTCCCTATCATCCATTAATCCTGTTAAAGTGACTTGTTCACCAAGCGTTTCATCATTATGTTTTATTCTGAGATCCACAACAAAGTCAGGCCGGGGTCTCGTTCGGGGGATTTTCAGTGGAGTTGAGCATGAGGGCAATTGCTGCCATCTTGGCTTTGTTCACCCGGTCTCGTTGTTTCAATGCAATCGTTCCAAAATTTCTCTCTCGTTTTCTTCCATATCTAAAATCGCATTTATTTCCCTAGATTTGGGATCTCTAACTATTTGGACACGTCGTTGTCTTCTAGTTCTGCTTATTCGGGAGATTCATCATTGTAAAGGATAAATGAATCTAGGTCTATATGGACAATAGTAAATGGGGGAATTTTCGTGGTTTTCCGGGATACCCACCATGAATTTCAAGTGTGCCTTCCGTATACCCCTTGAGTCACAATAAAGGGATATTGGCATATGTCCCATCCATCCGCATTGTACCTCGTAGCTTGGCACCCCATGACCTTGATAACAAGATGCCATACTTAGGAGGCACATTAGCCACCAAAACATCCATAACCATGTACTTGGTCGGGATTTGAGTCAAACTTACACAAAAGTCTTTGATTAGGTTGCTGCACTTCATCATATAATCAAAAGAATATAAATCCTTGTAAGGTCTGCTTATTTCTAATCCTAGCCTTTCCATTATCACCTTTGGCATAAGGTTTTGCGAGGCTCCAGAGTCATGCATAGCATTATGCAAGATCTTGTCATGAACATTTAAACTCACATAAAATGGAGGTACATGTCCCTCTTGATATATACCTTCAATCTTGGGACCAAAAATGAGCTTTGGTTGCTCATCATTAAGATTGACTGTGTCATTACTATCCTCAATATTTAAAGCCTTCAAAATTTGGGTCCTATATACATTCGGCGCCTAACCTTACCAAAGAACAGATTCTCCGATTTTGAAATTTCGCTTAGCCGAAAAAGAATCGGTTCTTCGGCGGAACTTGTCTCAACCTTACTAGCCGCCGCCCATCAACAACACGCCTGTCGATTTTCTCTACTCGTTTTTGATAAAATGGCTTTAACAAAGAGTATTAGCCGAATTGGTAGTACTACTAATGTCCGCACTCGTTTTTCATTTTTTTAAAGGGTTTTCTCTCTATCTCTCATCGTAATTCATAGCTACTATTTTATCCTTTTGTTTGACAAGTTTAGGCTTGGTTGTAGTTCTTTTTGTGAAGATTTGTCGCAGGTTTTGGTGTTGGGAGTTTGTTGACTGGTTTTTCTTCTAAGGTCATATTCTTTTTGAGGTTTCATGATGACATTTTCCATGTCTTGAAAATAACTTGCATTATCATCTTTGTTGTCATCATAAGGGGTATGAAAACCTTGTTTCTTATCAAAATGAATTCAAAGTCATCATTATCTACTCCCAACATGTTGATATCATCTTCCTCTCGTTATCCATGTTTCCTCAACCTCACTTATATAGTTTTGATGAAAGGTAGGAGTGATCCGTTGATCATCTTCCCTAGGTCCTGTTTCGAGGTTGGTTCCTTCTAAAATTTCCGATTCTTGTTCGTTTTTGTTTTGAGGAGCGCTTGGTTTGACTTTGTGCTCTCTTTAAGGATGCTCATTTTCTTCATCATCTCCTCCATCATTCTTTCCATCTTTGAGTTGGAAGTAGAAGGTGGATTTTCCTCTAAAGGACACTCTCTTTTCAATTTTCATTCTTGCTCTCTTCTCCATCAAGTTGACTCTGGCGTAAAGAGCACCCTTTTTGCATATATTCAAGAGTTTCTGCAAAATCTCTCTCTCTCACGAATAGGTCTCGTGTCAAACCTTCGTGAAACTTGTTTAAAGTCGAGCCTGGTGAAGTTTTTTTAATTGGGAAAGTGCATTATAGACACTATTGAATCTAGTGTAACACCCCGTACACTTTCCCCGTTGTTTCTACTTTCGTAGGTTCCTAGTCGTAAAGGACTTGGAGAGGGGTTTTTCTTTACTTCCCATTTGTTTTAAGAAATCTTGATGGAAGGTTTGTAGATCATGGATAATATGGGGTTAAACCTTTGAACCATTTCTCACTTCTCCCCCTAAGCTCTAAGAAAAATAACCTAAGTTTACAATCATCAAGTTCATTTTTGTCAAAGTAGTCATTCATCTTATCCACATGTTGTGATGCAGCTTGTAGCATTGCTAGCATCATATAATGGAATTTTGGACCGATAGTCCCGTGGAAGAATGATTAATGGTGCAGAAGGATTATGGGAGCATACCATGTTGCCATGATATGTGGTGGAGGTGGATTTACAAGAGGTGGATTAAAAAAAGGGAAAGTGGGCTGAAGTGGAGTGATTTCATTAGTGATGGTGGTGAGTTAAGGGATGGACTAGGAATAGATCAAGTTGATCTTGGATGAGAGACACCTAAGTTGTGAAGGAATGCAAATAAGGAGGTGTTGTTTCTTCCGCTAGCAAGAGTACCCACCGTTTCCGATGATAGTGAAGAATCGTAATCTAACCGATCTAAATCACCAAGAGACCTAGTTCTAAAATGGATTTACTAAGTCAAATTGAGATTGTTGTAGAGTTGAAAGATTTTCAGGAATCGAATTAGTTTTCGATGGGGATCCGAGTCAGCTGATAAATTAACTCAGGGAGACTTCCTAAGGATACTTTCCGGGTTATCAACTATCTCGTGGACTGTGGTCAGATAGGCTCTAGTGTGAATCTTCTAGAATACATCGTGCTATGTTTTTTTAGATCCAAATAAACAAGAAAAGTTCAACCAGACATAACAACAATTTCAAAGAGGTTAACTAGTCTATTTTACAAAAAAATTAATCCCCAGTTTTCCGACCGAGTTTGAAAGATATTATAATGATAAGGGTTCTTCCAAAGGAGTCTTAAGGTCTATTCAGGATTGTGGAGTTCCAAGTGGAAGTTTTTAGCTCTTTTAGAGGTAAAAGGTCTTATGGTCCACCACCACAAGTTTATCGAATACCAATCAAATATTTTTAGGTTTTTTTGAGTTGTGTGGTCGTATGGAAAACTAAAGAGTCTATAAAAGTTGGCTGCTAACCATGAACTCAAAAATTCCCCAAAGGAGTCGCCAGACATAGCACTCCTATAATTAGCAAGATTGGCAAAAGTCCAACCCAGGGAGAACATTAGACCACTTTGGGATTCAAGGATCTAGCCTTCCCCGAATCCGCAGAGGGATCTCTCTATGAATGGGTTCAAAAGATGTGGATATTTAATAGCCGAAATTGTGATATTAGGCTAGTTATGAAGAGCTTGGGTTTTGTTTTATTTGTTTTGGTTGGGCATGGACATGATGAAGGTGAAGGCAAACTTTCAAAATGAAGGGTGAAGGTGTCTCAGTGAAGGAATGATTTCATTTACGTAAAGGCAAAGAGAGTTTTAACCTACTTGGCCATGGAGTCATAGGAGGATTTTAATCGACAACAAGTTCACAGATCCATGGGGCAAGTCACTTATTTCAAAGGATCTCTCAAGGTGATTTTATGGAATGAAATAGATAGGAAATGAAGAAAAAACAAATGAAGATATAGTGAAACAACCTAAGATCAAGTAAGTTCTTTTAAAATATCTGCTTTCCGCATGTACTTAAAGAAAAACACAAGAGTATTCTCGAGATCGTTAGTACTTTTAAACTAGCTCGCATTGGAAGTACTTTCTATTAGAAAACATTAAAAAATAGTTTGAAAAGCTTAACATTAGGTAAGTGCCTTTAAAATACCCCCGCTTTAAGCATATTCAATAAGAGAAAACATAAAAAGTATTCTCGAGATCAAAGTTAGTACCTTGAAACTAGTTTGCATTGATGTAATTTCAATTAGGAAAACATTAAAAAAACATGGAATAACTTAAGACTGTAAGTGCCTTTAAACTACCTTGCTTTCAACATATTCAAATAAGAAAACCACAACATAACAGTTAGACGAAGAGAAATTTAGATTAGGCAAGTGCCTTTAAACCGACCTCGCATTGTTGTACTCTTCAAAGAGAATGTTCAAATGAAGAAAACATAAACAATAAATTTTTCGCAAGAGTAGGGTACCGTTGAGAGTAAATCCTAACTTCATGTTTGATGCTCTTTATCGCAGAATGAACAAGAGGAAAACATTAAGCAAAATAAAAATTGGATAAAGTGAGGAACACATCACCATCGACATAAATCCAGATCCCATAAATCAACATCTTGTATTTTGATGTTTCAACTGATAACGTCATTCGGTGGGTCTCTACAACTTCAAACTTTCCATTTCGCCTTTCCGTATCTTCAAGTTGCAAACAGGCATCGCATTTGCAAACTATTACATGCGTTCGCATGTCTAGAGACCAACATTTTCTCCTCTTCTACAAAAGTATTTATAAAAGAATGAGGAGGTAGGATCCGATAAAATATCTCCCCGGGTCACCTATCACGTATGGATGACTCTTTGGCCTTTGAAGGGCTTGATGAAGTAATTAGCCGTATAATCCGTCCGTATTAAATTAAGGTACATTTATGAATTGGGAGTTTGGCGGGAGCCTTCGGGACTTCGAGGCCCTGTCATGTTTGGCGAACTCCGTTGTCGCTTCTCGAGGTCTAATGATCTAAAAAATTAGCTTCCGAGTTGCTTTTAATCTTAAAACAGTTTTTCCAACAATTAGAGATAAGATCTCGAGTAATATTGATTGTTCACTGTTTTTGGGAAAAAAAACCTCCTTGCTTGTAATAATGACTAAGCTCGCTTAATTACCATGAGGTCGCGCTGTCTTTTGGGAGCCGGAGAGGTTTATTTACTTTAGTTCAATGTTTTCGATCTTTCTCGTTCGGTAAGAACCGATACTTTTAATTGTGATTTAAAAACACGTTGTTTTGTTGATGTGCAGTCGCATGAAATATAGATCTTAAACCCCACGAATGACTTCTATTCGATATAGCAATGGTATGGAAATCGTCATCTTCACTCACCCCTTTTTTTCAACATAATGGAAAACCTTCATTACTCGCAAAATTCAACAAATATATCATAAAACTCGCGTTTTTTGGGTTTACTTCTTCGCAGGCGTGGAGGAGTGACTATTGGATGGCATCATCCAAATCTGCCAGAATCATTTATAAACAGTCAAAGGATACTGGAGGAAAATAATAAGACGGAACCGATTGCGTAGATCAATGGTGGGGATTACATTGGAATCCTCTTGCAGAAGATGGAAAGCAATGGCATGAAGTGAGATTAGATCCGTCATCCGATCCGGACACGTGACTCGTCTAGTTCAACCTGAGGATCGCAACTCTGGGAGGAAAATAAGGGTGCGATGAAAAATCTCCGATGCGACAAAGCACGAGGGCCAATGTGATTGAAACATTGTGATGCGATTGAAACATTGCGATGCGATTTAAACTTTGCAATGTGATTGAAACATTGCGATGCGATTGAAACATTGCGATGTGATTTAAAATTTGCGATGTGATTTGCGTGGGCCATTGATCGGCTTTAGATCAACGGTAAATATATTTTGATTTTTTGCACCGGCGGAAACCCTTATACTTTAAAAAAAAACCCAATTTTTCACATAATACAATTTTTTTTATGGATCGTGCGTAAAATATACATAGGACAGCGGCCAATCACGGGCTCGGTATTTGCTGCACGCAATATGTCACGTATTAAAAACAAAGGCTAACGTACCCGGCCATCGGGCCTCGGTCTTTTCAATCAACCCATTTGAAACATTGCGATGCGATTAGAGCCCGGATCTTTAACACTTAGTCCCGGTGAAAGTCATATGAATTGAAAAGGTGGGCGTAGTTTATACATATAAGTCCTGATCACATCGGAAAGTTTTGATGCGGCCTTTTCAATCAACCCATTGTGCTTTCTCCAATTGCGATTGCGTGATCGGTCTTTTTATCTACCCATTTAAATATTTCAACACGTGACCTTAACACATTAGATCAAAACTTTGGAAAACAGGGTTTTTGGATTTATGAAGGAAATAATCAGACCAGAGATGGATTTTCAAAAAGGTTTAGCGCCCGATTGAGGGCCCAAAGGGTTATATAAGGTAACAATCATGATCTGGGTCATGGTGGTCACGTGAGCCAATCGCATCACAACTTTTTTTTAATACCATGAAAACAACCTATGACTTTGGATTTTCCATCGCGATAAGCGCCAAAAGGTTTAGCACTTGGTCTTGTGCACCCGCGGGGAACACGGGAGAAGTGGTCGCAGACTTCTGGCCCAAAGGGCTTAAACCCTTAATACAAAAATGGGTTTTTTCATGATTTTTAATGGTTTTCAAAGGGTTTCTGTTTTCGCTATAGTTTAAAAAGCGGTTTTAAACTATGCAACACCGAGTTTCATGGGGATGGAAGAAGGGGAAAACATCAAAAAGAGGAATTTTATGGAGGAAAAAAGGGAAACAAATAAGCTAGTTTCCGAATGGGAGAAGGGGAGGAGGAATTTTGCGGTAGCCTTTTGTCATATAATTTTCAACAGAATTTTTGAGTTCTCGAGGGAATCAAAGAAGAAGACCTTCCTTAGACATGAGCATGAGATCTTCCAAAGGCTTCAAGAATAACATTTTGGCCATGAAAATGTTTTTTGAAGATTGAACAATGCCTGGCCACCTTTTGATAGAACAAATTTTATAGGTGGCCAACAAGTCTAACATGTAGGAAATAAATGTGCTCAAAATAAAATTGGCAACATTTGCAATGAAGGATTTGGGAGTTGCAAAACAAATCCTTGGTATGAGGATAACTAGATACAGGAAAAATAAAAAATTAACACTGTCTCGGTAATGATTACACAGAAAAGGTGTTGAAAGATTTAACATGCAAGTAATGAAACCGCTAGGTACACCTTTTAAGCTAGCCATTTCAAACTTAGTGAGATGTGCCCCAAGACCCAAGAAGAAATAGACTATATGTCTAAAGTTCCATATGCATCGCCAGCTGAAGCTTAATGTATGCAATGGTTTGCACAAGGCCTCGATATGGCACATGCAGTGGGAGTTGTAAGTGGTGTGCACATGAACAATCCAGAAAAGAACATTGGATGGCAAGAAATGGATTCTCATATATTTTATGTACCACAAATCAAGAATTATGCTTTGGTGGTTCAAACATTTTCACAAGGATATGTTGATGCGTATATACAGGGACAAGAGATAATGAGGAGCACTACAAGATATGTATTTACCGTAGGTGAACAACCCGGCTACTGGCTTCAAAATCCAAAGTGTTGTTGCACTTTCAACAATAGAAGCAGAGTATGTTGTCATGGCGTAGGCTAGTAAAGAAACAATTTGCTACAAAGGTTTATGGATGAATCGTGCAAGAAGCATGATATGGGCACGTTATACAGCTGATAGACAAAGTGCCATTCATCTTGTAAAGAACTCTCAACATTTCATTCCAGGACTAAACACACACATTTCAAGTACCATTTGATACTATTGCGTATTGGAAGACAGTAGAAGTGAAGCTGGAAAAGATACACACCTAGCCGAATCCTACGTATATGCTAACAAAAGTTGTAACTAGGGAGAAACCGAGAATGTGCTCAGCTTTCATAATCGGGTCTTCAAGGATGACGATGAAGATGAGTAATAGCCAGGTCCAAAGAGGAGTCATTGTCTAGCAAATGAAGTAAATGCAGATATACACCCGCCCAAGTGGGATATTGTTGGGTGGAGCCCGATTTTCTTGTTTACTCTCGTATCACAACATTGGACCCCCGTACCTTAAAAGGTGTGGCAACGCCGCCCGTAATTAATTGCTTCCATGGGGATCCAGGGCAAAGAAGACTCTCGTAGCCCCCTAGTGGGGGGTTTTAAAGGTGGCTCGTGTTTTCAAACATATGTAAAATTTCTCGTAAAAAAAGCATAGTGATTTCTAGTCAACTGCCATTCATTGTGCAAATGATCCGACGGTAGAAGTTATGTTTAGTTTAGGGTTTTTTTCCCTAGAAGGAAACCCTCGCTTTTATGAGGGTATTGTATTACGGCCGGTAATGGCGGTGTATTCTCGGAGCAAGAAACAAAGAGGGAGATTGTGAGAGAGAACAAAGAGGATATTACATCGGATCTCGTCGTAGGTTTTGTCTCTTCATTTTTCTAGATAATAGAAAGGAAGGAATCGGTCGTTCGTGGTGGGACATAGCTCCAAACTAGGTGAACCACATATATCTGCCCTTTGGTTTTATGTGTTTTTGCGTGCTTGTATTTTCCGCATATTTTATGTGTTGCATTGCTCCATAATATATAATTTTCTAAAACATTCAATTTGTTATTCTGCTAAGTGTGATATGTTACAATTCCCTTTTCAATAGATCACTTATCATTAATTTTCTTTATCATAAAGTGACGCTTTTACATTCATTTGACTAGTTTTAGTATTTGTTGTTCGATTCTACATACAATTATTTTCAAGTTTTTTCCATCATAAGTTTGAATGTCCTGGTTTGTTGTTTAATTCCAAAATATGCTATTAGTTGAGTTATAGATAGAATCGCATTGCAAAATGTTAAATAATTGATTAATTCTCAATTCATTAGGATTGTTGTCTGTTTGATTAGGATTGTTATTCAATTCATTATTAGTTGTTCAATTCATTAAATAATGTTGTTCAATTTCAATATATTCCTTTTTTTAGTATTGAGTGGTTATTTTTTAGATAAGCTAGGAACAAGAGTTTATCCCTGGATTGGCTTAAAGTATTTCACAGTTTACTTTTGAGTTGATTTGATTGAACTCATAAGAATTAGATAAATATTTCTTATAATGATTTAAATAGTTAACTTCAATTTGCCTCACATATATTTTTTTCTTTGCACTCTTGAAACAAAAGGACTAGCCCTGGGTTGATGATTAATGTGAAACATTAAGGTTACCTTTAATAAGCCACCTTTTTGACCCAACATTTTGACATTGTTTCCGTGAGAGTTTTTTAGGATAATATTTAATTCTTTTCCTTTTGCTAAGTAAAACAATTGGGCATTGGAAAATCTAGAGGTAAGAACTTACATATTAGCAAGAAAAATGTTTTCTCTCCACCACGGTTCTCGCAATTGTGCAGAGGTTAGGAGGATAGGTGTTTTTGTTTTTTTTATGACTAGAAGAAAAAATGATAGAATTAGATAAAAAGCACCCATCAAATCTAAAAATAGCAAGGGTTGGTACTTAGCAGAACAACAAAGACATAAATGAAATCATTAAGAAGGCTAAATCTCAGCATCCGTAGTGTTAGCAACCTATGAATTTTTTCGACAAGCAAACAAAATTTTTTTTGAGCCTTCAAGAAATACATTTCCTTCCGAAAAACATCATTTCGAAGCCTCTTTATGTTTTTCATCCTTTGAAGAATCCTCACTATTGTTTCCATTTAAAAAGCCTCACCGTTCGTGAAAGGATTTTTCTCAAAAATGCCTCCTTTCCCCCTTACTTCATTCCCACAAAGCCCCCATTTTTCATCCCTTTTTCCCCCTCACAAATTTCCTCTTTGAAACTTTCATTAAACCTCAAATCAACCACCTAACTCCCCTCTAAACCTTACAATTTCCCTTCCTGGCTTAAGAACCTCTTTTTCTACCTACCGGAACCCTTCTCTTAGCCTTGAAAAACTCGCCTTTGGCCTAAAAACCCACTTTTTACCTTATACCCTGTGCCCAGGAGAACCTTTGGCTAAGCCCCCAACTACTTCCCCACCATAACCCATGCTCAGGACCAAAGCGCTAAAGCCCCGCATGCTTATCACAATCGGAAGTTTACGATGAGCACATTTTGTTAATTGATTTTTCCCGATGCCATGAGCATTTTCTCTATCAACCACCATTTGACTTGAGCCATTGATCTTCAAACATCCGATGGCTAGGGTACCCATCAAATTGCGCCCATTAGCCTCTGCTCACGATTCTCCTCGCTACCCACTGCTGATTCCGGGTCACCGTATCCAACGGTCCGCTAGATAATCGTGAAATTGCAAAACCAAAAGACTTTATTGTTTTGGCACCTCTCCATTGTCCCAATGCGATTTAATCCTAGCCGTCTGTTCCTACAGATTCGACAGCTAGGATCTAATCACACTTCGCTCACAATTCTCTACCGTTACCCTTGCTGATTTAATCTCCACTGTCAATCTTGTTCCAGATCGGACGGCTGGTGGTAAATTGTGCATCGCAAAATCTTATGTGCAACTTCCTGTTTCCCCTGATTGCGATCCTCTGATTCGATCACAACCGTCCGTTTGATCTAGATCGACGGCTCCCATTGCATCACGTCTCCGCCCATATTTCTTTCATTGGGCTTTCCTATTAACTTCATCAGGAAATCTCCGCCGTTGATCTCCTCCTGAGATCTGACGGCTCACGATTAATCGCCCTCTGCCCTCTCGGTCCCACCAAAGGCCCCGCTTTCATACATTTTTGCCCTTTTCTTTGTAACGTCTCGAACCTTAACCTTTGTGTTTTACACTAAAGGCTTTGATCCTCCACTTAACTTAATATTAACACCTCCGCCACCGAATCTTGGACCGTTGATCACCGGTGCCCTATCTAACTGGATGACCCGGTAGCCATTTTCACACCAAAATTTCATCGTACCGTTCTTCCTCCATTCTCGCAACATTTTTTCACCCGTTTCGCCCGCATCGAATATTTCCGCCACCATTCCATAGGCCTCCGTCAAATAATTCTCCACCATCACCTTACTTTTTTACTGGTGTGTATTTAATTGTGTAGGGTTCATAGAGTAGTAGATGCATTCTATCTCCATTGTGCACACCACCGTGATTCGTAGCGTAAAGATCATCATAGTAGTGGCAAAGTGTATCACAGAGATGATCAAAATATTACCACTTATAATTGAATATTAACGATTGTAAATCCATGTTCAAAGGACAAGATGCAACAAAGATCATGAAGATGATTAAGGGCTTAATGAAGCCTAAGTACATGAAACAAGCTATCCGTGTGATAATATTAGCAAGTAAGAATTTTCTCCCCGAAGGACACCTCCCGACAACAAGCCTATGCCTCTCCTCGAGCCCTTAAAAGGTCACAATGACGTGCTTTCTTAAGGACCCACAAGACCGTAGTTATGGAAGTATGGAGACCTCTAGACTTCTTATCCATGTTACTTATTTCAGAAGGCAATACATAGTACCATACAGTTAGAGAGAACTTCAAAGAATACATCTGAGGTTAATGTTGACTTGACAGGACTTCTTGAATATCCTAAAGAGTACCAATATGTCAACAAAGAGCCATTAAGCAGAGTGAGCACAAGAATTTCCTCCAATCTGTCTTAATGAACCAATTAAATGTACTTCAATATCGCAATTATTCCTCCCTATAAGAACCCCGAAGAACATATTGTGGTATGTTGTTGTTAGTTGTAGGGATTCATTCGACCAGGAACAATATTGGGGGGAAGTGTAGCCGAGTAGTTTGTAATTTAGTAGGTTGGGAAGAGAAAGTTTGGACCGTAATAGCCATTGGAGCTCAAAAGTATGTGACCGGGTCTTCACATCAATTGAAAAAGAAATTTCAATGGGATCTTGGTCTATATTACGGGTGATGTTTCTACTTATTCCATTTTTAATCATATTGTCCATTTATTCTCTCGATAAGAACCGCAAATCGGGCTTAGGATATACTCCTCGCATGGTACCTTAATGCCTAATTTCCGTTCTATCTTCGTGTTTTTCTATTTACTAGGTATTCAAGAGAAATTCACATAATTTAACCAATCAAAGATGTTAGCATGCCCATGCTTACTGATGTTTAGAATTTGGAGTTTATTGCTTAGATGTTATTTTTGGATTTAAGCTGGAAGAATGGGGATACCAGGGATTTAGAGTTAGCCCTGTCCATTGAGGTCCTTTTCCAACAGGTTGGCCTTTCTAAGATCTCTTGAGCTAGTGTCAAAATCATTGAAGGTTAAAGGTCCTTCTCTGATCTTAGGCCTTGCTCTGCATTAAATATTAACTCAGTTTTTTCCTTGAGAGTATGCTAAAAACAAGCATGGAGTTAAATGACGTCTAACGTGATCTCAAGCTTCCCTTTATGTATTTATTGAGAGTTTCCTTTGAGTATATCAAAGCAGGTCTAGATTTAAATGATATCTGACCTGATCTCCACACAGAAATTGGGTTTCTTTCTTTCTTTTACCTTCACTCCTTAATGTTCCATTCAACCATCTATCTAAAAGATCCTTTAGTATAGATGACTTGCCATATGGAAAACCTTTCTCTATTGTTATGCAAGTAATTCCCTTTCATGACTCCATAGCCCAATGGATTGGCACATTCTTGATCTATCTTCTTTTGCTGAAACATACTACTGCTTTGTTCCTTTCATTCCATAACCTTCTTAGTTAATGATCTCCAACCCAACAACCAAATCATTTAAAAAACCCCTCGTGCTTCATACCTAGCCTAATACCTCATTTTAAGCTTAAAAGATATATCATTCTTTATATTTATAGAGAGATCCCTCTCTAGATCCAGGAGGGCTAGATCTTAGGGTCCCAATGTGGTTTGATGTTCTCTTATCTTTTGGTCTTACCAATATAGCCAAAACATAGGAACCCCAACATAATGGCAACTCCACTGGGGATTGAGTGCATTTTATCTTAGACACCCTTAGGCACTCAGAAGACCCAAAATCTCTGGTTAGATTGGTATTTAATTGCCGATGGTGGACAACACCCTGCTTCAAATAGTCAAATTCATCCACCTAGCAACTCCACACTCCATAAATCCAAAACGGACCCAATGACTCCACTGGTAGAAGACCCTGAACTGGTTCAAAGGATATAGTGACCTCTTCTTACAAATATGAATCCAAGAATGGACAGAGAGGAAAAGCTAGATGCTTTTTCAGATAGACTCACAAGAATGGTAAACATGTTTGGTGAAATAATGGTGAAGGTGTAGGAGGCCAATTTAAATACAAATATTGATTATCCAGAACAGCCCATGCCTTTCCCAGAACAAGAACAAACTCAATACCTAGACAATGAGAAAGACATGTATGATGCTCAAGATTCTATAGAAGATGAAGAGGAAGGTGATCAAGAAATGATTGATTGCCTACCTATGTCTTGTACTATGCTGACTGGAGAATATCACGACCTAATGGAGAAAGCTAATAGGGAATGCTGCTTTGAGGAAACAAATGACCACATAGAGGATGCAGAATCTAATGTGGAAGAATAAATTACTCATGAGCCTCGTATTCTAACTGAATATAATTATGATCATCAGGAAGTGTTTGAAATGGAAATAAATTAGGAAACATCAGAAAATACTCAAGATTTCCTTGCTGGCACAAGTGAAGATTCCACAGAAGAGGCTCAAGAAGACATCCAGCCTCCAAATCAGCTAATACAAGAAACTGAGGACTGCTGTTCTTCTGTCCATGTTGAGAAATATATCCCTCTTTTGATAGAAACAAATATTGACCGAATATTAAACAAGCAGTCCACCTCTAAAGTCTTTTATAGAACAGACACTCTTGCTCATTCATCTAATGAGTTTGATTATGCAAATCCAAAAAAATCCGTTGTGGATCAAAATGAAGAAAGACTTGCTGAGAGTCCAGAAGGTTTGATTGGTAACATTGCTTACAACTACAATTTTCCTAGTTTTGATCTATCTGATGATGATTCTTTCCAAATAGAAGCCGATCCTACAGGGCCATCATCATTAGATTTTCGAGAGGAAGATCATGAATATCGACTGCAAGAGAGTAATGAGCCAAGTCAGGCTATTTATGTTACTGATGAGGAAATTTATGAAAGCCTATTAATAGATGAAAATTTTCTGAATTTTCACTCTGTTACACCTCAAATCATCAGTAAGAGTTTCCATGTGATTGGAGACCAGCAGCCTTTCATTCCAGAGGAGAAAGAAGAAAACAAGAAATAAATTTTTGAGCAGATTGAAATTAAGGGACCTTCTCTTGAAAAAGAGGAAGAAATGGAGCATACCCTAGCTCAATAATACATGGATCTTTTCACAGAGCTCAGCCCACTAGATCAAAATATCTCAGAGCTCTAAGAGAACAGCCCTGCAATTTATGATGAGTCCTCCAGTTCAGAAAATGAAGAAGATGAGGGAGATTCTCTTTCTTAAGAGAGTCCTTTTCTTGATCCAGTGGAAGAGGAAGTAGCCCTGGTTGAAAACCACTTGCGTAACACTCATAACCAAGTATCTTTTCATGATCCTTATGCTCATTACCTACAAACAGTTGAAGAAGGATCAAAGGTCATATTGAGCATCTTGTTGCAGACAACAACAAACATTATAAAAGTTGCTGATAAAAAAAGAAGAGAATGGGAGTGGCCCTACCTATCCATCATGCTCAAAGAGTTTAGAAAAAAGGACCAGTCATGGGATTATTTGATGGACTGGATGTATTGGAAAAGAAGGTTTATAAGCTAGGTTTGTAAATATTTCAAGTTAGAGTAGGGTAGGTAGGAATCTCAAATAAATCCCAACCTATGAGAATTTAGTCTTTTGTTTTTTATTTATGCAAAGTTTCAGTCCATGAGCAATTTTGTCTTTATGCCATGGCCCACAGCAAGCCATGCAATCTAATCTGGCTTAACTGTTTTTCAATTTCTGTCTCAGAATGTAGAGAAGAAATCTTCTAGATAGTTTAATCTTAGCAGATAGTAGTTATAGGTAGAAAAGCTATGAGGCCAACTATTTAATCTGGTCTCATGGAGTAATAAGGATAGAAATAGAATAGTTTTATTTTCCTGTTTGTAAGAATTGATGATGTAAAGGGTCTGCAAGTCCAAATGCACCTAGAAGAAAAAATGATAGGACAAAAGTATGGGTAGGTAGTTGTTTGGGAGAATATTACTGTTGATATGATGTCTTCGTGATTTGTGCTAGCTGATCAGAAGAAAAAAAGGATGTGTCAAGTACCAGGAATCTGGCCTACTCCCAAAGATCATTTTCTGAATTCTTAACACCTTCAAGAAGATGCCATCCCCATGTGGAGCCACTGTTAGCCACCTATGAATTTTTTGACAAGAAAACAGGTGGCTAAAATGTTTTTGAGCCTTCAAGAAATACATTTCCTCTGAAAACATATCATTCTTGAAGCCTCTTTGTGTTGTTCATCCTTTGAATAATCCTCACTACTGTTTCCATTTAAAAAGCCTCACTGTCTGTGAAAGTATTTTTCTCAAAAAGGCATCCTTTCCCTCTTAATTCATTCCCAAAAAGCCCCATTTCTCATCCCTTTTTCCCCTCACAAATTTCCTCTCAAAATCCCTCATTAACCCTCCAAATCAACCTAACTCCCCTCTAAACCTTACAATTTCCCTTTGTTTGGTTTAAGAACCTCTTTTTCTTCCTACTCGAACCATTCTCTTAGCCTTGAAAACTCAGTTTTTGGCCTAAAAACCCATTTTTAACTTATACCAGGCCTAAGCCCCTTTTGGCTAAGCCCCTAACAACTTCTCCACCATATAACCCATGCCCAGGACCGGGCGCTAAAGCCCCGGGTGCTTATCGCAATCGGAAATTTACGATGAGCACATTTCTTTTGTTAATTGATTTTTCCTGATGAGATGAGAATTTGCTCTATCGACCGCGGATTTGATCTGAGCGGTCAATATTCACAAGATCCGATGGCCAGGCACCCATCGCATCATGCCCGTCAGCCTCTGTCCATTACTCCTCCGCTACAATCTCCACCGTCGATCTCTCCATTGATCCAACTGTTCGCACATAATCGAAAATCATAAAACCCAAAGACTTCAGTGTTTTGGCACCTCTCCGTTGTCCCAATGTGATTTAATGCTAGCCGTCTTTTCCTACAGATCCGACAGCTGGGATCTAATCACACTTTGCTCACAATTCTCTACCGTTACCCCTGCTGATTTAATCTCCACCATCAATCTTGTTCCAGATCAGACGGTTGGTGCTAAATCGCGCATCGCAAAACCTTGTGTGCCACTACCTATTTCCCCCGATTGCGATCCTCCGATTCGATCATGACCATCTTCTTGATCCAGATCGACGGCTCCCATTGCATCACGTCTCCACCCATATTTCTTTCATCGGGCTTTCCTATTAACTTCATCAGGAAATCTCCACCATTGATCTCCTCCTGAGATCCGACGGCTCACGATTAATCTCCCTCCGCCCTCCGAGTCCCACCAAAGGCCCCGCTTTCATACATTTTTCCTCTTTTCCTTTGTAAATCGCCCAAACCTTAACCTTTGTGTTTTACACTAAAGGCTTTGATCCTCCACCTAACTTAATATTAACACCTCCGTTAGCCAATCCTGACCATTGATCACTAGAGCCGTATCTAATCGGACGGCCCAGAGCCATTTTCGCACCAAAATTTTGATTAAACTATTCTTCCTCCATTCTGAAACGTTTTTCACCTGTTTCGCCTGCATCCACCATTTCCGCCACCATTCCATAGGCCTCCACAGCAATTCTCCACCATCCCCCTGGATTTTTTTTAATAGGTTTATTGCATTGTGCAGGGTTCACAGAGTAGTAGATGCATTCTGTCTCCACAGACACAATCACTATGATTCAGAGCACAGAAAGATCATCACAGTAGCGGAAAAGTGTATCAGTAGAGACAGATCAAAATATTACTGCTTATTATTGAAGATTAATGATTGTAATCTGTGTTCAAAGGATGAAGACGCAGTTTAAAGATCATGAAGATGATTACGGGCTTAATGAATCCTAAGCACATGAAACAAGCCATATCTGTGTGATAATATCAACAATGCACCTTTCTCCAGAATGACACGTCACGACAGCGTTCTCCATGCCTCCTCGAGCCCTTAAAAGTTAACACACTGATAGAAGCTTCTGAAGGACTGTCAGGGCTGCAGTTATGGAAGTATGGAGACCTGCAGACTTCTTATCCATGTTACTTATTTCAAAAGGCAATATAGAGTACCGTACATTCAGAGAGAACTTCAAAGAATACATCTGAGGTTAATGTTAACCTAACATGACTTCTTGACTAGCCTAAAGAGTACCAATATGTCAACACAGAGCCATTAAGCAGAGTGGGCACGAGCATTTCCTCCACTCTATCTTAATGAACCAATTAAATGTACTTCCGCTACTACTGCAACTCATTCTCTTATAAGAACCCCTAAAGAACATATTTTAAAGGTTGTTTTTGTTAGTTGTATGGATTCATTCGACTTTTAGAACAATTATTGGGGCAAGTAGCTGAGTAGCTTGTAGTTTAGTAGGCTGGGAGGAGAAAGTTTGGACTGTAACAGCAATTGAGCTCAAAGTATGTGACTGGTTTTGCACATCAATTGAACAAGAAATTTCACAGGATCCTGGTTTATATTACGGGTGATGTTTCCTTTACTTATTCCATGTTTAATCATACTATCCATTTATTCTCGGATAAGAATCAGTAAATCAAGCTTAGGATATACCCTTGCGTGGTACCTTAATGCCCACTGCTCTTCTTATCTTTCATGTTTTCTGCTGATTGTGTATCTAAGAGAAAATTCACATAATTTAACCAGTCAAAGACGTTGGCATGCCCATGCTTACTGATGTCTAGAATTTGGAGTTGGTTTCTTAGATTCTCTTGTTGGGTTTAAGCTAGAAGAATTGGGATACCAGGGATTTAGAGTTAGCCCTATCCACTGGGGTCCTTTTCCAACAGGTTGGCCTTTCTAAGATCTCTTGAGCTAGTGTCAAAAGAATTGAAGGTTAAAGGTCCTTCTATGATCTTAGGCCTTGCTCTGTGTTAAATCTTAACTCTGTTTTTTCCTTGAGAGTATGCTGAAAGCAAGCCTGGAGTTAAATGACCTCTAACTTGATCTCAAGCTACCCTTTGTGTCTTTATTGAGAGTTTCCTTTGAGTATGTTAAAGCACGTCTGGATTTAAATGATATCTGACTTGCTCCCCAGACAGAATTTGGGTTTCTTTCTTTCTTTTACCTTCACTCCTTAATGCTTCATTCCACCATCTATCTAAAATATCCTTTAGTATAGATGACTTTCCCTATGGAAAACTTTGCTCAGTTGTTATGCAAGTAATCCCCTTTCATGACTCCATAGCCCAATGGATTGGCACATTATTTATCTATCTTCTTTTGCCAAAACATCCTGTTGTTTTGTTCCTTTCATTCCATAACATTCTCATTTAATGATCTCCAACCCAAAAAAAAAATCATTTAAAAAAACCCTCGTGCTTCATACCTAGCCTAATACCTCATTTTAAGCTTCAAAGATATATCATTCTTTGTATTTATAGAGATATACCTCTCTCAATCTAGGAGGGCTATATCTTATGATCCCAAAGTGGTTTGATGTTGTCTTATCTTTTGGTCTTGCCAATCTGGCCAAGACATAGGAACCCCAACATAATGACAACTCCACTGGGGATTGAGTGCATTTTATCTTAGACACCCTTAGGCACTCAGAAGACCCAAAACCTCTGGTTAGATTGGTATATAATTGCTGATGGTGGACAACACCCTGCTTCAAACAGTCAAATTAATCCACCTGGTGACTCCACACTCCGTAACTCCTAAACAGACCCAATGACTCCACTGGTAGAATACCCTGAACTGGTTGAAAGGATACAATGACCTCTTCTTACAAACATGAATCCAAACATGGACAGAGAGGCAAAGCTAGATGCTTTGTCAGATAGACTCACAAGAATGGTAAACATGTTTGGTGAAATAATGGTGAAGGTGTATGAGGCCAATTTAAATACAAATGTTGATTATCCAGAACAGCCCATGCCTTTCCCAGAAAAAGAAGAAACTCAAGACCTAGACAATGAGAAAGACATGTATGATGCTCAAGAGTTTATAGAAGATGAAGAGGAAGGTGATTAAGAACTACCTGATTGCCTACCTATGCCTTGTACTATACTGACTGGAGAATATAATGACCTAATGGTGAAAGCTAATAGGGAATGTTGCTTTGAGGAAACAAATGACCACATAGAAGATGCAGAATTTGATGTGGAAGAAGAAAATGCTCATGAGCCTCATATTCTAAATGAATATCATTATGATCATGAGGAAGTGTTTGAAACGGAAATCAATCAGGAAACATCATAAAATACTCAAGATTTCCCTACTGTCAAAAGTGAATATTCCACAAAAGAGGCTCAAGAAGACATCCAGCCTCCAAATCAGCTAATAAAAGAAACAGAGGACTGTTGTTCTTCTATCCATGTTGAGAAAGATATCCCTCTTTTGACAGAAACAGAGATTGACTGAATATTAAACAAGCAGTCCACCTCTGAAGTCTTCTATAGAACAGACACTCTTGCTCATTCATCTAATGAGTTTGATTATGTAGATCCAGAAAACTCCTCTGTGGATCAGAATGAAGAAAGACTTGCTGAGATTCCATAAAGTTTGATTGGTAACATTGATTACAACTATGATTTTCCTAGTTTTGATCTATCTGGTGATGATTCTTTCCAAATAGAAGCCGATCCTACAGGGCAATCATCATTAGATTTGTGGGAGGAAGATCATGAATATCAACTGCAAGAGAGTGATGAGCCAAGTTGGGATATTTATGATACTGATGAGGAAAGTTATGAAAGCCTAGTAATAGATGAAAATTCACTAAATTTTCACTTTGTTACACCTCAAATCATCAGTAATATTTTCCATGTGATTGGAGACCAACAGCCTTTCATTCCAACGGAGAAAGAAGAAAAAAAGAAATAAATTTTTGAGAAGATTGAAATTAAGGGGCCTTTTCTTGAAAAAGAGGAAGAAATGGAGCATACCCCTACTCAAGAATACATGGATATTTTCACAGAGCTCAGCCCACCAGATCAAAAGATCTCAGAGCTCCAAGAGGACAACCCTGTAATTTATGATGAGTCCTCAAGTTCAGAAAATGAAGAAGATGAGGGAGATTCTCTTTCTCAAGAGAGTCTTTTTCTTGATCCAGTGGAAGAAGAAGCAACCCTGGTTGAAAACCACTTGCCTAACACTCACAACCAGGTATAATTTCATGATCCTTATGCTCATTTCCTACAAACAGTTTAAGAAGGATCAAAGGTCATATTGAGCAGCTTGTTGCAGACAACAAGAAACATTTTAAAAGATGGTGATAAAAAACCAAGAGAATGGGAGTGGCCCTGCCTATCCAGCATACTCAAAGAGTTGAACAAAAAGGACCAGTCATGGGATTATTTGATGGAATGGATGTATTGGAATAGAAGGTTTGTAAGCTAGAATTGTAAATATTTCAAGTTAGAGTAGGGTAGGTAGGAATCTCAAATAAAGCCCAACCTGTGAGAATTTAGTCTGTTGTTTTTTATTTATGCAAAGTTTCAGTCCATGAGAAATTTTGTCTTTATGGCATGGCCCACAGCAAGCTAGATAGTCTAATCCTGGCTTGACTTTTTTTCAATTTCTGTCTCAGAATGTAGAGAAGAAATCTTCTAGACGGTTTAATCTTAGAAGATAGTAGTTTAGGTAGAAAATATATGAGGCCAACTGCTTAATCTGGTCTCATGGAGTAATAAGGGTAGAAATAGAATAGTTTTATTTTCCTGTTTGTAAGAATTGATGATGTAAAGGGTCTGCAAGCCCAAATGCACCTAGAAGAAAAAATGATAGGACAACAGTATGGGTAGGTAGTTTTTTGGGAGAATATTACTGCTAATATGATGTCTTCATCATTTGTGGCAACTGATCAGAAGAGAAAAAGGATGTGTGAAGTACCAGGCATCTGGCCTACTCCCAAAGATCATTTTCTGAATTCCTGAGACCTTCAAGAAGATGCCATCCCAATGTGGAGCCACTATTAGCAACCTATGAATTTTTTGACAAGAAAACAGGTGGCTAAAATGTTTTTGAGCCTTCAAGAAATACATTTCCTCTAAAAAAATATTATTCTTGAAGCCTTTTTTTTTCATCCATTGAAGAATCGTCACTGCTGTTTCCATTTAAAAAGCCTCACTGTCTATGAAAGGATTTTTCTCAAAAAGGCCTCCTTTCCCTCTTACTTCATTCCCACAAAGCCCCATTTTCATCCCTTTTTCCCCTGACAAATTTCCTCTCAAAATCCCTCATTAACCCTCCAGATCAACCTAACTCCCCTCTAAACCTTACAATTTCCCTTTGGCTAGTTTAAGAATCTCTTTTTCTACCTACCGGAACCCTTCTCTTAGCCTTGAAAACTCTGATTTTGGCCTAAAAACCCATTTTTTACCTTATACCAGGCCTAAGCCCCTTTCGGCTAAGCCCCTAACCACTTCCCCACCATATAACCCGTGCCCAGGACCAGGCGGTAAAGTCCCAGGCAGTTATCGCAATCGGAATTTTACGATGAGCGCATTTCTTTTGTTAATTGATTTTTCCCGATGCAATGAGCATTTTCTCTATCGACCGCGGATTTGATCTGAGCCGTTGATCTTCACAAGATCCGACAGCTAGGCGCCCATCGCATCGCACTCATCAGCCTCTGTCCATTACCCCTCCGCTACAATCTCCACCGTTGATCTCTCTGTCGATCCAACGGTCCGCGCATAATCGCAAATCGCAAAACCAAAATACTTCAGTGTTTTGGCACCTCTCCGTGTTGAAAATGCAACAAGATGATGGAGCTTAGTGAAAAGAAGTCGCCTTCACTAAGTGGGCCCGCAGGCTATTTTTGGCCCAAAGTATATTTTTAGACATATGGATCATGGTCTATGAGTTGCAGGATGCTATTTATGGATGATTGGTCAAGTTGGTAAAAATATATGGACCTCTATTTTTATACATTCGGCAGAATCTATTTTTAGACTACCAGTCTAAAAATAGAACAGTCGAATATTATTAACCCTTAATAATATTTGGAATATAAAAGTTATCTTATCCTCTTAGATCACTCCAGTTTGATGCTTGGATGTGGCACATGCAGCTGACAGAAGGAAATACACTTTTCCTATGGGTTAGTTGAGCTATTGCATGGTTGAATTCAGTTAGAACTCATGTGGCAGAATTTGGTGGAGTTGATGAGACAGTTGGTGGAGTTGTGTTCGGTTTAACTTAGTTGAACTAGTTGTATTTAGTCTAACTGACAAATACACTAGTGATGAGTGGTGTGAATTAATTATTAATTAATTCACTAATTATTAACTCATAAATCAACTAGATAATACATCAGTTAACTGCAATGCATGGACAGCTTAGTGGAGACCAGTGTTAGAGGTGGGTGAAAGGGTGAGTCTACTATCAGTTGTGACTATAGATGTGCATGGGATTTGCACACACATTGATTGAGATTTCCAATGAGGATTGCGTAGTACAAGCCAGTGGGATTCAAACTTGGATCTCATCATTATTCATCTTGGATTGCGCAGTAGAGGCAGGCAGACTTGTGGAGGAGATTTGAACCTGTGACTTGTTTAGATCTAAGCTAGTTTGTGTGTAACTATTGGAGATAGTACTGAATACTTGTGAGGAGTATTGTACTATGATTGTTACATGTTCTCTATCATTATAATATATAGATAGTTGGGGGTTTTCAGCTATTATCTTTCCCCATTACATACTATGTTATATGTGTGCTTGATTATGTTTTAATGTGCGCATGCGACTGCTTCTATTTCCGCAAATTGATGATCAATTGTAGAAGAGGTTATGTATTATGCATGAAGCTTAAATAGTGTGTAATCAGGATAATATCGGTGAATAATTCAGCTATTATTAAAATTTCTACACTCCGTTGTCCCGATGCGATTTAATCCTAGCCGTTTGTTCCTACAGATCCGATGGCTAGGATCTAATCGTGGTCCTCTCACAATTCTCTACCGTTACCCCTGCCGATTTAATCTCCACCGTCGATCTTGTTCCAGATTGGATGGCTGGCACTAAATCACACATCTCAAAATCTTATGTGCCACTTCCTATTTCCCCCGATTACGATCCTCTGATTTGATCATGACCGCCTGTTTGATCCAGATTGACGACTCCCATTGCATTTCATCTCTACCCATATTTCTTTCATCGGGATTTCCTATTAACTTCATTAGGAAATCTCCACCGATGATCTCCTCCTGAGATCCTACAACTCATTATTAATCACCCTCTGCCCTCTGGGTCCCACCAAATGCCCCACTTTCATACATTTTTCCCATTTTCCTTTGTAAATCGCCCGAACCTTAACCTTTGTCTTTTACACTAAAGGATTTGATCCTTCACCTAACTTAATATTAACACCTCTATCAGCCAATATTGACTGTTGATCACCAGTTCCCTATATAATCGAATGGCCGGGAGCCATTTTCACACAAAACTTTCATCAGACTGTTCTTCCTCCATTCTACAACATTTTTCACCTATTTCGCCTGCATCCACCATTTCCGCCACCATTCCACAAGCCTGCACAACAATTCTCCATCATTCCCCTGGATTTATTTAATAGGTTTATTGCATTGTGCAGGGTTCATAGAGTAGTAGATGCATTCTGTCTCCACAAGCACAGTCACTGTGATTCAGAGCAAAGAAAGATCATCATAGTAGCGGGAAAGTGTATCAGCAGAGACAGATCAAAAGATTACCACTTATTATTGAAGATTAATGATTGTAATCCATGTTCAAAGGAAGAAGACACAGTTTAAAGATCATGAAGATGATTAAGGGCTTAATGAATCCTAAGCACATGAAACAAGCCATATCTGTGTGATAATATCAGCAGTGCACCTTTATCCAAAAGGACACCTCCCGACAACATTCTCCATGCCTCCTCGAGCCCTTAAAAGTTATCACACTAAAAAAAGATTCTCAAGGACTGTCAGGACTGCAGTTATGGAAGTATGGAGACCTACAGACTTCTTATCCATGTTACTTATTTTAGAAGGCAATAAAGAGTACCATACAGTTAGAGAGAACTTTAAAGAATACATCTGAGGTTAATGTTAACGTGACAGGACTTCTTGACCAGCCTAAAGAGTACCAATATGTCAAAACAGAGCCATTAATCAGAGTGGGCATGAGAATTTCCTCCACTCTGTCTTAATGAACCAATTAAATGTACTTCCGCTACTACTGTAACTCATTCTCCTATAAGAACCCCTTAAGAACATATTGTAAAAGTTGTTGTTGTTAGTTGTAGGGATTCATTCGACTGTTAGAATAGTTATTGGGGGAAGTAGATGAGTAGTTTGTAATTTAGTAGGCTGGGAGGATAAAGTTTGGATTGTAACCACCATTGATCTCAAAGTAATTGATTGGCTTTGTACATCAATTGAACAAGAAATTTCATAGGATCCTGGTCTATATTACGGGTGATGTTTCCTTTACTTATTCCATGTTTAATCATACTTTCCATTTCTTCTCTAATAAGAATCAGTAAATTAGGCTTAGGATATACCCCTGCATGGTACCTTAATGCCCACTGCTCTTCTTATCTTTCATGTTTTCTGCTGATTGTGTATCTAAGAGAAAATTCACATAATTTAACCAGTCAAAGATGTTGGCATGCCCATGCTTACTGATGTTTAGAATTTGGAGTTTGTTGCTTAGATGTTCTTGTTGGGTTTAAGCTGGAAGAATTGGGATAAAGGGGTTTTAGAGTTAGCCCTATCCACTGGGGTCATTTTCCAACAGGTTGGCCTTTCTAAGATCTCTTGAGCTAGTGTCAAAAGCATTGAAGGTTAAAGGTCCTTCTATGATCTTAGGCCTTGCTCTGTGTTAAATCTTAACCCTGTTTTTTCCTTGAGAGTGTTATGAAAGCAAGCCTAGAGTTAAATGACCTCTAACTTGATCTCAAGCTGCCCTTTGTGTCTTTATTGAGATTTTCCTTTGAGTATGTCAAAGCAGGTCTGGATTTAAATGATATCTGACCTGATCTCCAAACAGAAATTGGGTTTCTTTCTTTCTTTTACCTTCACTCCTTAATGTTCCATTCCATCATCTATCTAAAATATCCTTTAGTATAGATGATTTGCCCTATGGAAAACCTTGCTCAGTTTTTATGCAAGTAATCCCCTTTCATGACTCCATAGCCCAATGGATTGGCACATTCTTGATCTATCTTCTTTTGCTAAAACATCCTGCTGCTTTGTTCCTTTCATTCCATAACCTTATCAGTTAATGATCTCCAACCCAATAAGAAAATCATTTAAAAGACTCCTCGTGCTTCATACCTAGCCTAATACCTCATTTTAAGCTTCAAATATATATCATTCTTTGTATTTATAGAGAGATCCCTCTTTGCATCCAGGAGGGCTAGATCTTATGATCCCAAAGTGGTTTGATGTTGTCTTATCTTTTGGTCTAGCCAATCTAGCCAAAACATAGGAACCCCAACATAATGGTGACTCCACTGGGGATTGAGTGCATTTTATCTTAGACACCCTTAGGCACTCAGAAGACCCAAAATCTCTTGTTAGATTGGTATTTAATTTCTGATGGTGGAAAACACCCTGCTTCAAACAACCAAATTCATCCACCTGGCGATTGCACACTCCATAACTCCTAAAAAAACCCAATGAATCCACTGGTAGAAGACCCTGAACTAGTTGAAAGGATACAGTGACCTCTTTTTACAAACATGAATCCAAACATGGATAGAGAGGCAAAGCTAGATGCTTTGACAAATAAACTCACAAGAATGGTAAACATGTTTGGTGAAATAATGGTGAAGGCGTATGAGGCCAATTTAAATACAAATGTTGATTATCTAGAACAGCCCATGCCTTTCCCAGAACAAAAAAAATTGAAGGCCTAGACAATGAGCAAGACATGTATGATGCTCAAGAGTCTATAGAAGATGAAGAGGAAGGTGATCAAGAACAGCCTGATTGCCTATGTATGTCTTGTACTATGCTGACTGGAGAATATCATGACCTAATGGAGAAAGCTAATAGGGAATGGTGATTTGAGGAAACAAATGACCACATAGAAGATGTAGAATCTGATGTGGAAGAAGAAACTACTCATGAGCCTCGTATTTTAACTGAATATCATTATGATCATGAGGAAGTGTTTGAAATGGAAAGAAATTAGGAAACATTAGAAAATACTCAATATTTCCCTATTGGGACAAGTGAAGATTCCACAGAAGAGGCTCAAGAATACATCCAACCTCCAAATCAACTAATACAAGAAACAAAGGACTGTTGTTCTTCTTTCCCTGTTGAGAAAGATTTCCCTCTTTTGACAGAAATAGAGATTGACCGAATATTAAACAAGAAGTCCACCTCTAAAGTCTTTTATAGAATAGACACTCTTTCTCATTCATATAATGAGTTTGATTATGCAGATCCAGAAAAATCCTCTGTGGATCAGAATGAAGAAATACTTGCTAAGAGTCCAGAAGGTTTGATTGGTAACATTGCTTAAAACTATGATTTTCCTAGTTTTGATATATTTGATGATTATTATTTCCAAATAAAAGATGATCCTGCAGGGCCATCATCATTAGATTTGTGGGAGGAAGATCATGAATATCAAGTGCAAGAGAGTAATGAGCCAAGTTAGGGTATTTATGATACTGATGATGAAAGTTATGAAAGCATAGTAATAGATGAAAATTCGTTGAATTTTCACTCTGTTACACCTCAGATCATCGGTAAGAGTTTCCATGTGATCAGAGACCAGTAGCATTTCATTCCATAGGAGAAAGAAGAAAACAAGAAAGAAATTTTTGAGCAGATTGAAATTCAGGGGCCTTCTCTTGAAAAAGAGGAAGCAATGGAGCATACCCCTGCTCAAGAATACATGGATCTTTTCACAGAGCTCAGCCCACTAGATCAAAATATCTCAGAGCTCCAAGAGGACAATCCTACAATTTATGATGAGTCCTCCAGTTCAGAAAATGAAGAAAATGAGGGAGATTCTCTTTCTCAAGAGAGTCTTGTTCTTGATCCAGTGGAAGAGGAAGTAGCCCTGGTTGAAAAAAACTTACCTAACACTCACAACCAGGTATCATTTCATAATCCTTATGCTCATTTCTTGCAAACAGTTGAAGAAGGATCAAAGGTAATATTGAGCAGCTTGTTGCAGACAACAAGAAACATTTTAAAAGCTGCTGATAAAAAACAAAGAGAATGGGAGTGGCCCTGCTTATCCTACATGCTCAAAGAGTTCAGCAAAAAGGACCAGTCATGGGATTATTTGATGGACTGGATGTATTGGAAAAGAACGTTTATAAGCTAGACTTGTAAATATTTCAAGTTAGAGTAGGGTAGGTAGGAATCTCAAATAAAGCCCAACCTGTGAGAATTAAGTCTATTGTTTTTTATTTATGCAAAGTTTCTGTCCATGAGAAATTTTTTCTTTATTCCATGGCCCACAGCAAGCCAAATAGTCTAATCTTGGCTTGATTGTTTTTGAATTTCTGTCTCAGAATGTAGAGAAGAAATCTGCTAGACGGTTTAATCCTAGTAGATAGTAGTTTAGGTAGAGAAGCTATGAGGCCAACTGTTTAATCTGGTCAAATTGAGTAATAAGGGTAGAAATAGAATAGGTTTATTTTCCTGTTTGTAATAATTCATGATGTAAAGGGTTTGCAAGTCCAAATGCACCCAGAAAAAAAAATGATAGGACAATAGTATGGGTAGGTAGTTGTTTGGGAGAATATTACTACTGATATGATGTCTTCATGATTTGTGGTAGTTGATCAGAAGAGAAAAAGGATGTGTCAAGTACCAGGAATCTGGCCTACTCCCAAAGATCATTTTCTGAATTCTTAACACCTTCAAGAAGATGCCATCCCCATGTGGAGCCACTGTTAGCCACCTATGAATTTTTTGACAAGCAAACAATTGGCTAAAATGTTTTTGAGCCTTCAAGAAATAAATTTCCTCTGAAAAAATGTCATTCTTGAAGTCTCTTTGTGTTGTTCATCCTTTGAAGAATCCTCACTGTTGTTTCCATTTAAAAATCCTCACTGTCTTTGAAAGGATTTTGCTCAAAAAGGCCTCCTTTCCCTCTTACTTCATTCCCACAAAGCCCCATTTTTCATCCCTTTTTCCCCTCAAAAATTTCCTCTAAAAATCCCTCATTAACCCTCCAGATCAACCTAACTCCCCTCTAAACCTTATAATTTCCCATTTTCTGGTTTAAGAACCTCGTTTTCTACCGACCAGAACCCTTCTCTTAGCCTTGAAAACTCAATTTTTGGCCTAAAAACCCACTTTTTACCTTATACCAGGCCTAAAACCCTTTCGGTTAAGCCCCTAACCACTTCCCCACCATATAACCTACACCCAGGACTAGGCGCTAAAGCCTCGGGCGCTTATCGTAATCGGAAGTTTACGATGAGCGCATTTCTTTTGTTAATTGATTTTTCCCGATGCGATGAGAATTTTCTCTATTGACCGCGGATTTGATCTGAGCCGTCGATATTCACAAGATCTGACGGCTAGGTGCCCATCTCATCATGCCCTTCAGCCTCTATCCATTACCCCTCTGCTACAATATCCATCATTGATCTCTCCGCCGATCCAACGGTTCGCGCATAATCGCAAATCACAAAACCCAAAGACTTCAGTGTTTTGGCACCTCTCCATTGTCCCGATGCGATTTAATCCTAGCCATCCGTTCCTATAGATTCGATGGATGGGATATAATCACGCTCCACTCACAATTCTTTATCGTTACCCCTCCTGATTTAATCTCCACTGTCGATCTTGTTCCAGATCAGACGGTTAGCGCTAAATCACGCATCATAAAATCTTATGTGCCACTTCCTGTTTCCCCTTATTGCGATCCTCCAGTTCGATCACGACCATCCGTTTGATCTAGATCGATGGCTCCCATTCCATCGTGTCTCTGCCCATATTTCTTTCATCGGGCTTTCCTATTAACTTCATCAGGAGATCTGCGCCATTGATCTCCTCTTGAGATCTGACAGCTCACGATTAATCGCCCTTTGCCCTCCAGGTCCAACCAAAGGTCCCGCTTTCATACATTTTGCCACTTTTCCTTTGTAATTTTCCCGAACCTTAACCTTTTTGTTTTACACTAAAGGCTTTGATCCTTCGCATAACTTAATATCAACACCTCCGTCAGCCAATCCTGACTCTTGATCACTGGTGCCCTATCTAATCGAATGACCTGGATCCATTTTCACACCAAAATTTCATCAGACTGTTCTTCCTCCATTCTGCAACGTTTTTCACATGTTTCGCCTCCATCCACCATTTCTACCACCATTCCACAGGCCTCGACAGCAGTTCTCCACCATCCCCTTGGATTTATTTAACATGTTTATTGCATTGTGCAGGTTTCATGGAGTAGTAGATGCATTTTGTCTCCACAGGCATAGTCACAGTGATTCAAAGCACAGAAAGATCATCACAATAGCGGCAAAGTGTATCAGCAGAGACAGATCAAAATATTACCACTTTTTATTGAAGATTAATGATTGTAATCCATGTTCAAAAGATGAAGACGCAGTTTAAATATCATGAAGATGATTAAGGGCTTAATGAAGCCTAAGAACATGAAACAAGCCATATCTGTGTGATAATATCAGCAGTGCACCTTTCTCTAGAAGGACACCTCCTGACAGCATTCTCCATGCCTCCTCGAGCCCTTAAAAGTAATTACACTAATAGAAGATTTTGAAAGACTATCAGGACTGCAATTATGGAAGTATGGAGACCTACAGACTTATTATCCATGTTACTTATTTCAGAAGGCAATACAGAGTACCATACAATCATAGAGAACTTCAAAGAATACATCGAAGGTTAATGTTAACCTCACAGGACTTCTTGACCAGCCTAAAGAGTACCAATATGTCAACACAGAGCCATTAAGCAGAGTGGGCATGAGAATTTCTTCCACTCTGTCTTAATGAACAAATTAAATGTACTTTTGCTACTACTGCAACTCATTCTCCTATAAGAACCCTTGAAGAACATATTGTAAAGGTTGTTGTTGTTAGTTGTAGGGATTCATTCGACTGTTAGAACAGTTATTGGGGGAATTAACTGAGTAGTTTGTAATTTAGTAGGCTGGGAGGAGAAAGTTTGGACTGTAACAACCATTGAGCTCAAAGTATGTGACTGGTTTTTCACATCAATTGAACAAGCAATTTCACAGGATCCTGGTCTATATTATGGGTGATGTTTCCTTTACTTATTTCATGTTTAATCATACTTTCCATTTATTCTCTGATAAGAATTAGTAAATCAGGCTTAGGATATACCCCTGCATGGTACCTTAATTCCCACTGTTCTTCTTATCTTTCATGTTTTCTGCTGATTGTGTATCTAAGAGCAAATTCACATAATTTAACCAGTCAAGGATGTTGGCATGCCCATGCTTACTGATGTTTAGAATTTGGAGTTTTTTTCTTAGATGTTATTGTTGGGTTTAAGATGGAAGAATTGGTATATCGGGGATTTAGAGTTATCCCTGTCCACTGGGGTCCTTTTCCAACAGGTTGGCCTTTCTAAGATCTCTTGAGCTAGTGTCAAAAGTATTGAAGGTTAAAGGTCCTTCTCTAATCTTAGGCCTTGCTTTGTGTTAAATCTTAACTCTATTTTTTCCTTGAGAGTATGCTGAAAGCAAGCCTTGAGTTAAATGACCTCTAACTTGATCTCAAGCTGCATTTTGTGTCTTTATTGAGAGTTTCCTTTGAGTATGTCAAAGGAGGTCTGGATTTAAATCATATTTGACCTGATCTCTAGACATAAATTGGGTTTCTTTCTTTCTTTTACCTTCACTCCTTAATGTTCCATTCCACCATCTATCTAAAAGATCCTTTGGTATAGATGACTTGCCCTATAGAAAACCTTTCTCAGTTTTTATGGAAGTAATCCCCTTTCATGACTCCATAGCCCAATGGATTGGCACATTCTTGATCTATCTTCTTTTGCTGAAACATCCTGCTGCTTTGTTCCTTTCATTCCATAACCTTATCTGTTAATGATCTCCAAACCAAAAACCAAATCATTTAAAAAAACCCTCGTGCTTCATACCTAGCCTAATACCTCATTTTAAGCTTTAAAGATATATCATTCTTTGTATTTATAGAGAGATCCCTCTATGGATCCAGGAGGGCTAGATCTTAGGACCCCAAAGTGGTTTGATGTTGTCTTATCTTTTGGTCTTGCCAATTTGGCCAAAACATAGGAACCCCAACACGTAGGACCCAAAACCATTCCTCAAAAGGGTACTACTATAAACCCTCAGGCAGTAGCCTCACCATCTACAGCCCATGCCAAGATTCATAGAAAAATAGAAGGGTCTGAATGAAGTTTTCATACTATAGAACACTTAAGTAATGACCCTTCAA
This sequence comes from Pinus albicaulis, assembly GCA_034641835.2. Lineage (NCBI taxonomy): Eukaryota > Viridiplantae > Streptophyta > Pinopsida > Pinales > Pinaceae > Pinus > Pinus albicaulis. The sequence continues at coordinate 1,902,713,647 of CM076575.1, read as the reverse complement.
GAGGGAAATTATTAATATTTGCAAGAAGGAGAGGGGGAAACCTGTAGTGCAGTACAGGTAAAAACTACAGAGCCTGGATCTCCTGAGATAGTGGTTGAGACAGAGATACCCAATATCCTAGATCGAGGTAGTGTTGCAAGGCCTCCTTCAAATCCACCCCCTAATTCCACTCAAATTATCCTCCTAGATCAAGAAATCCCTAAAGGTTATTGGCACATATTTGATGAGATGGTGCACAATCAACCCCATAGAAAGACATCAAAATTGGAGTATCCCATTATTTATCTGGCCACAAATTCCCCTATGAAATTTATTTCGTTACAAAACATCCCCACCTTCTATGGGTTGACCTTGGAAGATACAGATGCATTTTTATTTGAATTAGATGTTTTGTGTAGGGGATATGACTACACCACTGACCCTCAAAAATTAAAACTATTCCCCTCTACATTAAAGGGGGTAGCACTACACTAATTTATGGGGCTCGGTGGAGGAACCATTAACAATTGGGATTAGATGAAAAAATATTTTCTTAAAAAATATCAAGATTACTTCCGGACTCGAGAACTAAAAGATGAAATATTCAACATGTCTATAAAATATGATACATTAGAAGAATATGTTGAACGTTTTCAGTATAATTTTCAAAGATATCCATATACTACACTCTCTAAAGACATTTTCAATGCAACAATGATTAAAGGAATGAAGGAAAAATAGGTAGAGACACTTAATATAATGGGAAAAGGGGACATCTATCAAGAATAATATGATGAAATTATTGCATTATGTATTAGGTGCTCTCGAGGTAGTACGCAAAAAGAGACTAATCAGACAAGATTCAGTTACAAGGAATTATAAAAGAGTTAGGTGGCAGCGTGACCAGAGAAGAATTCGGTAATCTTTTAGAATATTTTAAAACCGATATCATATGCACCCTCACAACGCAGCTAGATGTCCTACAAGACAAGCAGAAGAAAGCTTTAGCAGAATAGAACTTGGCTGTTTTTCACTCACGCTGTCACAAGAAACACAACCAGCGGGAGTGTCCATTAGACATTTTCCAGACATGTGCTATTTGTACCAAGGACCACGCCACTGAGCAGTACCATTCACTCCCAGGATTAAAAGCGGGTTTTAAAGAGGCAAAAGAAGAAATATAATTGGTGTATCTAATGAATCAATGTCGATAGTGGCAAGCACAAATACGTATGTCACAAGACCCATCTTAGATCTTTTCTTTTCCGGAATTTAATCAACAAAACTCTGGAACAGCATGGCAAAGACAATCACATTTTTTTCCCTAGCAATCCCAATAATTTTCCATGTCTCCTTGGCCAACACAATGCCCTTTAGGTAATAGTTTTCAAAGTTTTACTTTCTCTCCTCCATACTGGCAAAACAATCCATATCAGTCCTAGTGCCCTGCCTCCACTTCACAGAATAAAAATTTGTCTCAAAATTGGCAGTGACCACTGGGAATGGCCAATTTACCTATGGGAACAAGGGCTTAGAATCAACCCACATTACCATCTCCATACCCATTCCAACACAATTCTTAGCCCATTATGCGCCCTCAACTGCCAGCTCTACCCAATCCTAATCCTAATAACAGACCGGTTTAGCTAAGCCAGATTGTTGAGAACACAAAATTCGAAACTGAACAGAAGGAATGCAATGAACTTAGGCTGAGATCAGGGCATGTTATTTCACCTGAAGAAGATACTGCCCTACCGCAACTTGAGTATGAAATTTGAACAATACCTAAACAATCAACTATGACAAAAACAAATATAGGATAGGGGAGGGACACAGTTGACCAAAAATATTATGAAAACATTATTATTTCCTCTCCTCCATTCCCTAAGATATTAACACTATCTAAACCAATGGTATCTTTAGATTTTTATCTCCTAGGGGAACTAAAAAAAATGTGCATTAAAATTCCTCTCCTATAGGCTATACAAGATATCCCTATCTATGCCAAAAAAAGTAAAGAACTGTGCATAAAAAAAAAGGCGATGAAAGAAAAGACTGTACCAAATTTTCATGTAGTGGGAGCACCATTAGACTTACTCTTGGATAAAGAGACACCAAGAAAATACGAGGATCCAGGAAACCCCATAGTCACAGTACAGATCTATGGCCACTCCTTTTCAAATACATTAGTTGATTTGGGGGTAGCCATTAACATCTTAATTATAGAAACTTACGAGACATTGGGTATAGCAGCCTTGGAACCCACATATACCTTGCTAGAAATTGTTGACAGATCTATTGTCAAACCAGAAGGTATATTACAGGACATGCTGGTTTATGTGGACTCATGGGAATACCCAACATAATTTTTAGTTATTAACCCAAAAAGTAGGTTAGATGGACATCCCCTGATATTTGGATGACCTTAGTTAGCGATGGCCAATGCTTACATAGGATATCGAATAGGAAGCATGACCATTGCTAGAGGAGATGCCATAAAGAATATTTCCATATACCCCCTACCAAACCAAGTATTTTCACTTTAAATATTCATAAACAAACACATACATACTAGGAACAAAACATTCATTCACCACTAACAATAGTTGAAGCACTCGAATTCAAAGATCAAACTAAAGACGATTTAATCAATAACTTCATAAACCAACCATCTACTTCAGAAAATTTAAAGTGCCAAATATTAAAAGTAGTGCTTGATAAGGAAGAATAGGAGGACCCCTTAGCATACTTTGATGACTACCACATACCCATGACTGCTGTCTGTAACAACATGCCAATTGAATTGAGCCAGGAAAAGTTTTAAATATCAACGACAGTCTGGATAGTGACCAGCAGCAAAAGCTCGTTAAAATTTTACAAAAATATAAGGGAGCCTTTGATTGGGACTACCCAGACATGAAGAGAATAGATCCTCAAATATTCACACATCACATTTATACTGAAAAGGATGCTCGGCCTATTCGGCAGCCTCAGCAGAGGGTAAACCCACATCTGAAATACATTGTGAAAGATGAATTACAAAAGCTTCTAGATGTAAACTTCATTTATCCTATTTCAGACAGAAAATGGGTCTATCCTTTAGTAGTCGTTCCTAAAAATAATGGTAAGTGGTGAATCTATGTGGATTACAGAGAACTAAATAAAGCCACATAGAAAGATCACTTCCCCCTCCCCTTTATTGATCAAGTCCTGGATACATTGGCAAGAAAGAAATTCTTATCTTTTCTTGATGGTTTCAGTGGTTACAATAAAATTCAGATAGCTCCTGAAGACAAAGATAAAATGACCTTTAACTACTCTGGGGTACATTCGCCTATAGGGTATTGTCGTTCAGACTATGCAATGCCCCAACAACATTTTAAAGGGCCATACTTATCATTTTTTTTTATTTAATAAAATAATGGCTCGAGGTTTACATGTATGACTTTACTCCATATGGAGATGACTTTTATGAGGCACTACAAACACTAGAAAAAATATTGGAACAATGTATTGCTACCAGATTATGTTTGAGCAACGAAAAGTGTCACATGATGATGACCGAAGGAGTGATCCTAGGACACTACATTTGTGCAGATGGAATACAGGTAGATCCGACAAAGATAGAGGTAATTCTCACTTTAGCCACACCTTGTACTCAAACATACGTAGTTTCCTTGGATATGTAGGGTAATACTGTAAGTTTATAAAGAATTTTTCACAAATTGCTGCACCCTTGTATGCATTAACTGGAAATGTTGAATTCCATTGGTCTGAGAAATGTGACACTGCTTTTTTCATATTTGAAGAAATTGGTCTCAACTACACCAGTCTTACGTGGCCCTAATTGGGAGCTACCTTTTCAAAATTCCTCATATGCATCCGATACATCGATAGGAGAAGTTCTCGGTCAAAAGAGGACAACAAGCCCTACGCCATTTAATATATCAACAAGAATCTCACTCCTCCTGAATTAAACTATACAGTGACTGAAAAGGAATTCTTGGTTGTCATTTATTCTATCAATAAATTTAGACATTATATAACTGGCTATCAAGTATTCCTGTATACCAATCACTCTACCATTAGATATTTAGGTAACAAAACTATTACAAATGAAAGAGTGACTCATTGGTTCTTTCTTTTACAAGAGTTTGATATAGCTATAAGGCACCATCTAGGAAAGGAGAATGTAGTTGCAGATTTTATGTCTAAAGTTCCAAAATCAAATGACCCAGTAGCACTGGATGATCAGTTCCCTGATGAGCATTTGTTCGTTGTAGTAGTGTAAGCGTCATGGTACACAGATGTAGAAAATTATCTGGTAGTAGGAAATCTGCCAAGACACTTGAAAACAAAGGAACGGAAGCTTATTGTTTAGTGCAATGCTAGATTCTCTTGGATCAGTGGATATATTTTCCATACAGGAGTTGATATGCATATACACATATGCATCCGAGAAGACAAGGTTTATAACATCTTGAGGGCCTGCCATGATGAACCATGTGGCGGTCATTTTTCAGATTGTAGGATGGGGCACAAAGTACTACAAATGGGCTACTATTGGCCCACAATTGTTAAACATGCCAAGAAATATGTCCAAGCTTGCAATAGTTGTCAAAGAATGGGCTTCCCTCACCAATTTGGCGAGATGCCATTCCAACCACAGTTGGTAGTAGAACCTTTCGAACGGTGGGCAATGGATTTTGTTGGTCCATTCCACCCGCCATCGAATCAGAAGGCCTACATACTAGTTGCTAGAGATTACGTGAAGAAGTGGGTAGAAACAGTGGCTTTGTCGAGAGCTACAGAAGAGTCTATGATCAATTTTATTTTTGAGCTATTTGTGTGGTATGGCTTACCTAGGGAAGTAATAACTGAAGGAGGGGCACAGTTTGTGGGAAATAAAATCACGGCCACTCTAAGGAACCACCATGTCACCCATAGAGTCACCTCTCCCCACCACCTGTAGGAGAACGGGCAGGTTGAAAGCACCAATAAAGTCTTTGACGCAATTCTCATTAAAATAGTCTCAACATATAGTTGGGATTGGGCTATTAGACTGCCAGAGGACTTGTGGGCTTATCACACAACATGGCAAAACACCACCGGATATTATCCATACCCTCTAGTATTTGGAAAGGAACCAATTTTTCCCATTGAATGTGAGATAAAGACTCTTAGAAGAGCCCAAGAAGTGGGGCTGGATTTGACAGAGGCCCAAGTTAGAAGATTCCAAAAAATAAATGAATTGGATGAAGTAAGGCTACTTTCTCTACAACGCACTGCAATTATTCAACAACAATGAGACAAGTGGAATGACAAACTCATAAAAAAGAAGACATTCTGGAAAAGAGATTGGGCACTCCTCTACGACTCCAGATTCCAATACTTCTCGAGTAAGTTACAAACAAGGCGGTTCGGGCCATAAAAAGTTCAAAAAGTGTGAAACAACGGTACCTTTACCTTGACCACCATTAATGGATCTTGCTGCGCCTTCCAAGTCAATGGACACCAGGTGCACCTCTATCATAAACCACTTACGAAAGAGTCTTTCTGCCAGTAGGTGCGTGATGACCCCACTATCGAAATTTTAGTTATAGGGAATGATGGCCCAACATCTTTAAGTTCATAAAATTTGTTATTTCCTCTTGTAAATATTGTATATATGTTTCTTGCAATTTATAGTTCTTTTCATCCTTGTATACAAGAATTCCATTTATTTTTCATTATTTTGATGCTCACATTTGCATTCTTTTTTTTTTTCTTTTGTGTGTTTTGCTATTTAATTCGTTGAACAGTTGTTCTGCAATCGAATTTCATAGTTGTCGTTCAATTAAATTGAATGACTGAGGTTTTAGTCTATTTTTATTCCTTTTTTTAAATCCATTAAACAATTTTTTTTCAATAGAATTGAATAGATATTTTTCAATTCAAGTAAACGGCTGTTGTTTTTTTAGTGTGTTTATTTTTGTTGTTCATTCCATTGAACAATTGTTGTTCAATCGAATTGAACAGTTCTTGTTTAATTCAAGTGAACAACTGTTATTTTTAGTGTGTTTACTTCTGTTGTTCAATCCATTGAACAGTTATTGTTCAATCGAATTGAACAACTATTTTAAGTGAACGAATTTTTCTTTAGAATGATTTTGTTTTTGTTGTTCAATTGAATTGAACAACTATCGTTCAATACAATTGAATGACTGATTTATTTTCTAGCATGTTTTTTTTCTTACTTTTGTCTTCTTTTTTTCTTTCAAAATAGCCATTTGTTTGTCTTTTTATGATTTATTTTGAAATATCCACTCTTCCTTTACACATCCAAGCCATAAAAACCATTTTTAGAAAAGGAATTGGCACCTGAAGAAGAGAAAAACAATGATATTAATAATATTACGTTCTTTTGAAATTTTGATGGAAATATCTACTTCGGAAGTTGACATGGTTTATTTGTATAATGAAGGGCTAGATATATCCTATTCATAAATATTATTACACAATTCATTACCATAGCCTTATGCTTGTATATCTTTTGACACTCTCAAGTGGTAATTCTCTTCGCCATGAGGATATAATAATAAGAGCATCAATTGTATTGGAATTATTTTTACTTCTTACACCATCCCTAACTCTTAAGGAGTTAATGAGCCTCCCTCCAATTATAATAAAAATAAAATATATCTTTATGTGATTTTTTTTTAAAGCAGAGAGAATAAGGGGTCTCATCACGAGCAAACCTACCATGATCATGAGGGTTTAACAGGTGGCATTCCCACAATGGCCAACACTCCAGGGTAGTGGCCTTCCCGACAACTAAAATGCTTGAAGGACAGGAGGTCTCATCACGAGCCGACCTGATCACTCTATTAAAATTCCCATGAATGGAACTATGACTATCTGGCCACCACTCTAGCATAGAAGTATCTCCATAAAACAAGCAAAATTTCTAATTTTAAATATAGGATTCTCGCTCATTTATAAGTTTAAATAACAACTCTGTCGAGACTATGGATGCTTGCTGGAAGCAATGGCTCTACTTGTGCTATCAGAGTATTTTTCTAACAACAACCAATTAATTTTATATTCCCTTTTTCCTATTGATCCATTCCTGAAGATAAATGCACTTTTTGAATAAGTGTTATCATTATCAAAACCTACCCGCATAATCAACTATGAGTGAATTATCTTATCATGACGAATTGAGTGATGACAACATCAATTATAATATTTCACGTATCATGCTTCTGTCATACTATGCCATCAAAATAGGAAATTTTTTTCATAATGATTGCTACTCCGCTTTTCTCTCTTTTTGGTAATTTCCACCTAATGTACATTTGTGATGATTACCAAATTTTGAATTTTACTTCGTGTGCATTCATGATTTCTACCACCTTTCCTCTTTTCTTGAGCTTAAAGGTTTTGGATGCCCTACTCTCATTGGAGGGGGCACAAATATTCATAATGAATAAGCATGTGAATTAACCATGAGACTCCCTTCAAATATGTTGATTGGACGATAGAATCACTAAATTTACATCATGTAGTCACATTTTTAATAATATATTTTATAAAAGCAGCATGCAGTGTTTGTTTTGTTTTAAATAATAGATCCGAAAGAAATGCATGCAGAAGTGTGAAGAAACTAGTTCTGGAAACACAGTAGCCATGGGTGGAATTTCTCTCTGCAATGAACCTACAATCTTTCAAGCCTCAAAATTAGCTCGCACCGTTCTCCAGCAAGCTGGATAGATTCCATATCTACACAGACTACAAGGGTTTAATATAGAGACAACAGTTGAATTCTTGCAAAACTGGCGAGAAGGAAATACCATAGTAAGAGGAATAATCATACCAGTCACCGAAGAAATCATCGCTGAGGTCTCCAGACTTCCAACAGAAGGAGAAATATGGACTGATAAACATGTCCTTATACAAGATGAAGTTTCAGTGTATCAGGACCCAGGTGAGCCGCTCAAATGAAAAGGAAAAGGTATTGACCCTGCATCCTTGCAGCAGCCTTCGCAAGAATTGGCAGTCTTCATTAAAAAATATATCACGTGACGGATGACAGGATGTGGTAAAGTCCCGTTAACTTAAATTATTAGTTGTTCTCAAGAGAAATTTTTTTGTTAATTTTCCCTTTTTGCATGATACTATTGTTTATATTAGAAGAGTTAAAAACCATCAAGTAGTTATCAGTCACCATGGCATGATTAAATTGACTATTATTCATGAGTTAAACAAATATCAATTGACATGGGATAGCTTTGTTAATCCTACCCTACCTTCCCTTGAAAAAAACCCTGACAGAGCATAAATTGAACTCCCTAGAAAAATGATAACCAAGAGAGCAAGAGGGAAGATAACCCATGTTTCGATCACAGAACCAAGAAAACGAATACGGTATGAAAGGTTACAACTACGGAAAAACACCTATGTATTTCCAGATGATATGGGACCATCCCATACACCACCTCTAAGCCCTCAAAATATGTCTTTACAAGACTACTAGGAGGAAATGGCTCAAGTACTTGAGAAAATGAGAACATCTTGTGAAATTGGGAACCCATATAAACAATTCGAGGAACAGAGGGACCATTTGATCCAGCCTACCTCTGCTAGAAACTCTGGCCATATGAGATCCTACCTTCCGATGATGAATTACAAGATTTGAGGGTTTTATATCCCTCTGATAATGAATGGGTGAGTAGGGAAGATCAACTAGAGAGAATATCTTAGTCTGGAAACCAATCAGGGGATACTAATATATTAGAATGGGACACAAGTATTGAGACAGTTACCCTGACACCTGAAGAAAATATTATTCCACCAAGTCAAGATATCAATTTTGAAATAATTTCTTGGACACCTCAAGAACACATCATTTCTGATAACCCCAGAACTGGAAAAACTGTTCCTGAACCCGAAGCCACTACTATTTCTTCTCCTACCAAAACCCTTCCAAAATAAAAATCAGCTGAGATTAAGTTAAGTGTTACACCATTTTTTGGTCATCTAACCTTTTATCATTAGATGGACCCAAGTACACCATGTAAGACCAGTTTTACCCTGAGTAAAACTGCTTTCACTATGTTAAAATAGGAAACCCCAAAAGGAAATATTAAACAAACCTATGTTTGTTTGATTTTCCTCATGGAATAATTAATTAAACCATAATTTAATTATTATTCCCAGTCATGTTTAACCCAAAAACAAAGAAATTAATGAGATAAACCCTTAGTTATCTTGTTATTTTCTAGGAATAATTATTTAAATCTTATTTAGATAATATTCCTTGTTAAATATGACCAAATCACCCACCATTAATCAAATAAATCATTATTTATTTGATTATCTCCTAACCACTTCCTTAAAAAGATAAATAAATCATTTATTTATTTATTTTCACTAATCAAGGGATTTGACCCAAGTCAAACACCCTTTCCCTCCAACAAATATAATAAAATATTCCATAGAGGTGGATCTAGATTTGGTTAACATTATTTTAATCATGCACCAAGATCTAGAATGACCCAATATTTTGTTATAAATAAGAGGGTTTTCCCCATCATTCTTCACCTTTTGTTGCCTATTAGATCACTCTGGATCTATACACTTGGTCTCATTTCTATCATTTGCTCCCATTGAGCTCTACTTTCTGCATTGGGTTTTCTACATCTACAAGAGAGAGAAAGCTTAGATCTGAAGTGCTGAGGACTACAAAGAACCCATCACATTGAGGAGATCTGGATACACCTTCTTGTTTCCTCCCAGGTGCCCTGTAATATAAAATTCATTCAAAAATCGTGTTCTTGTCTTGTCTGTTGGATGCATGGAGCAAACTCTTTACTTTACTGCTTAATGTCTTTCCATTTATAGATCTGTTTGTTGCGGCATTTTAACTACTAATTGCAGATCTGAAGATGTTTGGCAGCCTCTATTGTTGTTAGGGCTATTAGTTATGCATAGCTAAAGTGGTTCTTTTTCGTACACTTCGACGAAGAATTCATACTAACAAATGGCGACTCCACACGGGTTTTAAATTACGACCGCTGTCGTTTTCCATATTCCTGCATATCCAGCTACTTCAGGCCCTAGGGCTTCTTTTCAGCTGCTTATTTTTCCTCTTTTTATGTCATTTTTCTCAACTAAAACCCTAAAATTTTAAAATTTCTAACTTCCGTGTGTTTCTGGCCTTATTGCGCAGGTAAGCGACACCAGCCGCAACTGAGACGGCAACTTTTCTGAAAATCTGCCGCCGAGACAACCGGAACGGGGGGTCGCACTTTTTGGCCCATAACCTGCGACCTGGAGCTCCAGGTCACACTTTTCTGCCCATTTTCTGCGACCTGCACTGAAAACAGGTCAGAAACTGCGACCTGCCAGTTTTTCAGTGATTTTTCTGCAATTTTTCTGGGTTCTGCTGCAGCTTCTGCCAGGGTCTTCCAGCCTCTGTCTCAGCCCGCCTTGACCAAGATCTGATCTGTTTTTACTCATCTAAGTGGGAACCCAGCCCCTTAGGGCTTTAGTACCCTCCACTTTTTGTGGAAGATTTTTAGCTGTTTCAGCCGTCGGTTTTTCAGAGCTTCAGCCCCCTCTTTTCCAGATCTGTTACCTCCCTTTCAGATCCATTGAAATCAGCCTCTTTTCCTTTCAAATCACCTCTTGTCGTTTTGTTTGGACCTCCTCTGAAGGCCTCCGCCTTGCCCCCCCGGTTTTTTGCTGATTTCCTTTTTCCAGCCACCTTTCCTCTGTCTCTTGGCTGTGATCTGCACCCCTTGCCTGCAGCTTTATCCTCCAGATCTCTGTCCCTTTTGACCCTAGATCTGTTGAGCTTCCTTTATGTGTGTTTTACATAGTTTTTCCCTTTCTTTTCAGCATAGTTGTGAGAGACCCACCTTCTTGGGTTAGATAGATGCATACGTAGCTGTTATTTTTCTGTTATTTCAGCATTTTATTCTATTCTCTGTAGGTTTATTTTCAGCTACGCAGCACACTTTTTCTTGCTCTCAACAACGGAAAGGGTTTAAAAATTAAAATTAACGCACACCACACACTGACCCTAAGTGAAGAAGCGCCTGGTTAACACCGCCTGGCAAAGACTCTAAAATCAATTGTCATTGCACCTTATCTGCCCTTGAAATTACTTGATTCTGTCCCGTTCTGCCCTTGTCGGTTTCCTTCTTCCTGTCATCATTGCGCCCCCAAGGCGCCTTTCCTGGAGACTTCTTGGCCTTCACCCTCAGTTTCCGGTTGATCGACCTGCTCCGCACCGCCGTCGTCGAGCCAGTCCACCTTCGAGTCCGCACTCCGACTCCTCTCCTGATTCATCGGGTCCTCCTTCTCCTTCTGGTTCTCCCCCTGTTACCTTCACTATGTCTGGTCCAGAGCCTAACGCTAGCGGTTCTCCCGGCCCCAATGCCGGCCCTACTTCTAGCGGAACCGCCACAAACACTACCCCGGCCACCCCTGTGCTGTCGTACATTGCAGGCCTCAGCCTCCCCGATTTCCATCAGTTGATTAATGACCCCATTCACCACAATGCTACCTGGCCCGCTATGCCCACCAAGCTGCCCTCTGATATCCCTAAGTTCGAGGGCCTCAATGGAGAAGATCCAACCAATCACGTCCGGTATTTCCACATGTGGTGTTCCTCCAATTCCATTACCGATGACTCCATCCTTCTTCGTTTGTTCCAACGCACACTTACCGGCGACGCTTCTAAATGGTATGTCGAACAAGCCACCTCTTCCCATACCACGTTCGAGACTCTTGCCCAAGCCTTTTTGTCATACTTCCAGCTCCCTCTCCGATACGACACTGGCACAGAGCTCTTGACTTCCTTTAAGCAATCCTCTTCCACACGCCTTTCTGCCCATGTTCAGGAATGGCGACGAAGACGGAGCTTATGTCGAGCCCCTCCCTTTGAAGATCGGGTTTACATGGATTGGTTCCTTCGCACCCTTCTGTCTCCCATCGGCAAAGATGTCGCATCTCACTTTCCTCAGACTGAAAAAGCCGCCCTTCAAATAGCCTTAAAGTATGACCTGATCTACGCTCAATCTGGTTATGTGTATACCGTCCTTCCTGACATCCCCAGGCCCGGTGGTGCTAACGCCCCGGGGGCATCTCATTCCGCCGACGGTATCGTTGGATCTCTTTCCCATCCATCTGCTCACCCTCCTATGGGCTATGGTCTCCCCCAGGGAGGGGCCAGCACCTCAAGCACTCTTCCCCCTCCCGACAACATGTATCCAGGATACGGCATGCCTCCTCCTTTTGCCCAACCTCCTGCTTACCTCAATGTCGCCCAACCCAACCCTTACCTTTATCCACAGCCTGGTGCGCCAGCTCCTCCAGCATATGCGCTTCCGCCTCCCTTGCCTCCTCACAACCCGCAACAGCACTTACAACCCCCTCCCGGGCAAGTATTTGCACAGCAGGGTGCGATTAATCCCCCTTCTTCTCGAAGGCGGAGAGGCAACAGGTGTCACCGCCCACAGTAGCAGGGGACCCAATTCTGGTGTGGACCACAACACTGCCAACCAGCAACAGGGCACTCAGCCCAAGCCGGACAGGCCTATTCGCACAAATAAGCCTTGTTCGTGTTGCGGTGTTTACGGTCATTACACTCACGATTGTCCCCTCTTACCACAGATGCGGCAGATGTGGGAGTCTCAAGCCACATTGCGAGGACAACATGCCTCCCCTCATGCTCCCCCTAATGTGGCCACTACTCAACCAACTGTGTTTACTGATCCTTTCCCTCAGCAAGGATTCGTGGCTACCCAACCACCTGACAGACAGGTAGCCACTCCACCTTCCATTTCTGGCTCCTCTGATTATCAGATCCTTATGATGCACTCCGATCCTTCCCCATCCATCGATCTTCACCTTCAAACTCGGTCTCGCCAGTACCCCAAGCCTCCTGCTCAGTCTGCTCCCGAGCCTCCCTCTTCAGGTTCTACAGAGCCTCTTTCGACATCCAGTGGCCCCTTACACATCCCTCAACCCAAAGTTGAGGTTCATCCCAAGATTCCAAAGGGCCCATTACGCCGAAATGCTGCTTCCGGTCGAGCCGCTCAGTCGTATAGTATAGTAGATGATTTGGCGCAATCACCTGCTGCCATTTCCACACTGGAACTCCTCCAGTCGTGCCCTTCCCAAAAGAAGGCTCTACTATCTGCCGTGGGCGCTGTCGATCCTGCTGATGACCAAATGATTGTTTTCGACGCCACCCAATCGGACCATCCCCCTCTTCCTCCTTCCGTCACTTTCCAAATCCCAGTCAAAATCCGGAACGCCATTGTATCCCGGTGTATAATTGATGAGGGGGCATCCACCTGCGTGATGTTCGCTTCGGTTTGGAAGCAACTCGGATCCCCTGAGCTGGCCCCGTCCACGATCACCCTTCGAGCGTGGGACGGTCATGCCTCCCAGCCCATTGGCCTGTTTCGTAACTGTCCCATCACCCTCGCCGGTAAGACCGTTTGCGTTGACGTCGAAGTCATTGACGCCCCTCTAGACTACAACATTCTATTGGGGCGCAGCTACACCTATGCCATGTCTGCTGTCCCATCCGCGGTTTTCCGCAAGATGTCTTTCCCACATAATGGGAAGATAGTCACCATCGACCAGCTATCTTATCATGAGCCGCCGTCCCAGACCTCCTCCGAGACGACCATCTCTTCTATAGCCAATAAACAAACCGTCGATTCTTTGACCAGTGTCTCCCCCGGCGTCTATAAAGATTCCACCCTGCTTGGTACTTTTCCTCATCTTCCCCCACCTCCTGTTACTGATCCCAGCTTGTCGAATGTTTGCATGATGCAATCATCTCAGGCTGTCCATAAGCGGCCTGCCTCGGCTAGTCAGCAACCTCCCCCCCGCCCTCCGCAACCCGCTCCTAGCCATTCCTCTCAGCCAGTCAGACCTCCTCCTTATGGCCCTCCCCCTACAGATGGTATCCCTGAACCTCTTTATCCGCCCGGATCGGTTCCTCCTGGCCTCAACCATCTTGAAGCCGTCCCTCCTGGTCATTTCCCTGCTGGGCAGATCCCTTTCCTAGTTCCCCCTCCCGGCGTATATTCTGTCCCCGTCATGGCCACCCTCTCCCTCCCTAACTTGACCTTGGGCATTCCGGTCTGGTACCTTGATCCCCCAGCCGCCACCCCTCCTGGTCACCCCAAACCTTACATGGCTTTGACACCGGTTCAACCAGTTCCCCTCGCTTCCTCCATAGCCACTGTGCCCCCAGCACCTCCACAGGACCCTTCTCCTGTTGTGACGGCTCCCGGGAAGAAAGGTAAAGCCCGCAAGGGGGCAACCAAAGACCAGACCACCACAACCGACTCGGCTCCTTCTCCGCCCGCGAAGCCTTGCGCCTTATGTGATGTCACTGGTCATGCCACCCATGCTTGTCCCGAGTTACCCCGTATCCGGCCCATGGTTAAAGTCGCGTTCCCCGACGCTACGGTCCCTGAAACCCCCACTCCTTCTGCGTCCGTTCCCAAGAACCCCAAGACTCTCCGCAGAAAAAAAACCTGTGCCTTGTGCGGTATCCATGGCCACTACTCCCACCATTGTCCTCACCTGACGCATTACTGCGCCTCCCTAGAGGTGGTCCGTGAGTATGGGGTTGAACAAAATCAATCCGCCTCTCCCATTCTCGCGCAGTATGCTTCAGGTCAGCCTGAGGATCCCTCCGCTCCCATCGACATTCCCCCCCCCTGATGTTCAGATGACGGAGTCTACGGTAACCATCCTTTACCTATCCTCCTCTGCACGACACTCGGAGCCTAGCCTGTCTGCATCCTCCCCTGTTGTGTCCCTTGATCACCCTATTCCCCCTCATACTCGAGATTACTCCACTTGTGTCTCTGTTGACCTCCGCAGCCCGAGTCCTCACCATGTTTCCGATAGCTCTCATACACCACCTTGTTTGAGTCTTGATCATCCTGCCACTTCCCCCTCCTCCCACCGTTGCCGCCTGATGACTTATGTACCCTCACGCTGCCGTCATTTCCTTTCATCCCCTCATTTATTGTCTTGTCACACCATTCTGCAGGACCCCCCGTCCACACCCTTTATCGGTTATGCCGATGGTGCAAGTCGCTACTCCAGGAATCTTGCCTCGGCAGGTTGGGCCATCTTCACCCCCTTGCATGACCTCGTTCTTTCTAATGGGGTATGCATTGGTTCTGCCACCAACAATCAGGCCGAATATGATGCAGTGCGTGGCCTATTAGCCGATGCCCTCTTCCATCGCATCCTCCATCTGCACGTTCGTTTGGATTCCCTGCTTCTTGTAATGCAACTAAATGGTGTTTATCGTGTGCATAACCCTGTGCTGTTTAGACGCTATTTACGAGTGAAAGTCTTAATACGTGCGTTTGAAACCATAACTTTCAACCATGTACCCCGAGACCAGAATCACTATGTAGATCGTATTGCAAACCATGTTCTAGATTGGCATTTATCACACACATTTCATACAAGACAATAACATTAAATCAACCATCAAAAGACGATACATATCCATAATATGTGTCGCAAAACATATATTTAGAGTCCATCTACTCTGATACATTCGACATGCCCATAGCATGTTACAAACAAAAAGCCAAAAAATTGGGGGCACCACTTGCCCCTACATACATCATAGGGGGCACCACCTGCCCCTACATACATCAGAGGGGGCACCACATGCCCCTACCCCTAATCACTATCTGTAGGCTCCCGGGCCAATGGATCTGCCCCTGCAGCATGTAGATCACGCATAGCCTGACCGGCCATCGCCATGCGCCGCATGATACCTCGCCACTCCGAGGGGAGACCAACACATGGCTCTATGTACTGGTCGTCTAAATCCTGCCACCCGCGCTCTGATACTCCAGTCAACAACTGCTCACATCTACGACGGATGTCTTCCAGCAGGGCGGTTGCATCCTCATTCTGCGCTGCTCTCGACCCACTCGGACCTGTAGCTCCAGACGCTGCCGGTCGTCCCATATACCCGGCCGGTTTTACCGGTGCTATATCTGCATACCAAAAGTACATGAATCAGTATCATTAATTACTATTCAAAAAATTTAACATGCCCACACAAGAATAGCAATTTGTCACTTACCATCGGGCCCCCAGACTCGACCAGGCGGAAGTGGCAGATCCGGATCCCCACAGTAGCTCATCCCACTATAAGGGTAGTCGTCTATGTACAACGGCATCTGATCCCAATGGGCAAAAAACTCCGGTCGAAATGTTCGCCCGACCGCCCCTCCTCCTCCTTTGCAGAGTAGTCGTCCCCAACGACGCATCCTGGGCTCTCTCGGGCCCCCATCTGGAAGCTGCACGCAAGGCCTCAAGGTCGGGATCTTCTCAAAGAAGAAGGCGCACAGCCGGAAGTCCCATATGAGCAATCATGATTCACACGCAGCCTACATGGCGACCATTGTCAACTAGCGACACCAGCATCATTTGGGCCCACCCAAAGTAGGTCCCACCCAACACACTCTCCACTATCATCCTCTGCCCACCGGTGATGTGATGGAACGCCTGACTGCCCAGGATTCGCAGCACAGCTGCGGCCACTGCACGGGTTTCTAGCCTCTCTAGATCCCCGATCGATATTCGAGTCCCCTTGACTTGAAGACCCGGTCGATAATGGCGTTCCACAAACTCCATGATATGCCGCCCCCGCGGCAACACTGGCTGCGTGTCTCCCACTATCCCCAGTGGTGGGAGGCCGGTCAGGAAGTACACATCCTGGACCGTCAGTTCGATCCTGTGCCCTTGCACTACAAAGATCTACGATCTGGATCCCAATAGCGATAATCGGGCCGATACTTGGTTCCCACTGCTCTCATCGTAGGTTCTCCAAAAACTTGAGAACCCCAAATCGCTTGATACACGACGGGCCCGATTCTTTGGATCTGCGTTCGAAGCGTTCCCGAGATCTCTCTCTCTCCGGTGACCGAAACTACGCATGCACATGCAATCATATCATCTTTGTCGAATTACGGATAATGGAAAGCCATAACTGAAGCACCAGCACTAAAATCCGACTCCCGACGCTTTCCATAAAGCAGCCACCAAAACTCCCTCTCATCTCCCCGGAGTCGCGGTTCTGCCATTTTCTGGACCAGGTCGCACTTTTTGCCCTGATACCTGCGTCCTGGGTAACACTTTTTGCCCCAAAAAGTACGACCCGGCCGTAGAGATGAAGGAGGGGCTGTTTCTGGGATTCTGGACCCTAAACTGCAAATGTAATCCATCAAAATACAAGAGCAAGGTTAGGCCTCTTACCTCCAACTGACAGATCTCGATTCCAACGGTCGGTTTGTCCGCTACGTTCGCCGCAAGATTTAGGGCCTTCCCTCCTCTCCACATTCACCACAGCAACAATAGAAAATGAATGATTTTGGAGGGAAAACTGCCTTATTAAAAGAGAACCCCTGTTTCTTCTTTCGATCGCCGCGACCACACCGTAGCCCCTGCTCTCGAATAAACGCTGGTCATCGCCTTGGGAAAGATCCTCACCGTCCCTCACATGGTTTCTATTAGATGTGATTTGATACTTCACCCCACACATTTTAATATCCAATAAGGGTCACTTTACTCCTTAAAATCGACCACTTACGACATCGGCAAAATCCATATTGCTCCCTTACTTGTCCATGTTCGTGTCGATTTTCGTCATGAGTGCCCACCTTGTACTCATGTTTCCATGGTCCCCCATTGGGGCCTTTACTGTGTGGCAGCACTATCGTGTCACCCTTGTTTAGAGCATCCAAGTTGAGTCATCATCGCATTCATGGAGTCTATCCTGCATCCCTTTGTTCCCCACCATAACCCTCCTTCCGTTATTGCTTGGTTCCTCTCTTGTGTCGCATATCATGACCTTCAGCCTCACTGTCCCCTATCCCTTCTGATATTGTGTCAGTCGCTGCCATGTCATTCATGCCCTTTATGCTCTAACAAGGGAAGTCGTCCATTCGCCACCCCATCCTTTCCATTCCGCTATCATCATTAGTGTCAGTCTGTCCGTCACTCTACTATTTTCTCTCGTGCCTTAGTTGAGGACCTCTCATTGCCTCACCTATGGTGGACCTCCTTCTGTCGACATCAGCTCATTCATTCCAGAAGCCAGGTCTAGAGGGCGGTGTACCTTGGTTCCAGCTTCCACTATGGTTCGGTGCCTCGGATCAGGCAAAGGGATCTCTTCTTCCCCTTTGACTTGATTGTTTCTCCAGCTCCTTTCAGCATGATCGAGATCCGTATACTCGATGGTTCAGTGATCCAGCAGTAGCTCTTGATGATTCTCGGGTGTGTGTGAGATGTCTCAACCCTCATGAGGGGGTGGCCCTGCAGGTAGCCCCCCACATGCCCGGATGACCTCTTCCTTGCAGCCTTCGATGCAGCTCCAGATATTTGATGATGTTGGCCTTAGCCACTTGCAGTGCCTCTTTGATTTGCATGTATCAGTCAGATTTTGTGAGCCCTTCCCCATTCACAGGGGGCATTTGGGTTGTATTTATCTCATGTACTCAGATATTATTGTACCAGTCCTGGCTGTTATCCCAGGCACAACATGTATGTGGGACTCTTCATTGTATTTTTATCTGGCCCTTGATTATGCCAGCTGTACTCTATGGTTCGGCCCCTTGTTTACTGGACACACTATTCTTTGTACTTTGTCACGGCGGGCATAGGTATGCCTCCCCCGCCGCCTTCAGCACAGGTACCCTCTCATAACAGAGACTTGTTGCACCTGCGAGTCTCGTCTCCTCAGGGTCTAGTCCCTCAGCACACTATCTACCTCACATTTCTCTCTCTGACATCCCTTTTTGTTGTCTAGTGATTGTATTCTTACAACGTACTTCGGTCATACGATTTGCTCCTGACACTCGCACACTGGAGGGCAATCTGTTACACCATTTTTTGGTCATCTAACCTTTTATCATTAGATGGACCCAAGTACACCATGTAAGACCAGTTTTACCCTAAGTAAAACTACTTTCACTATGTTAAAACAGGAAACCCCAAAAGGAAATATTAAACAAACCTATATTTGTTTGATTTTCCTCATGGAATAATTAATTAAACCATAATTTAATTATTATTCTCAGTCATGTTTAACCCAAAAACAAAGAAATTAATTAGATAAACCTTTATTTATCTTATTATTTTCTAGGAATAATTATTTAAATCTTATTAGATAATATTCCTTGTTAAATATGACCAAATCACCCACAAATAATTAAATAAATCATTATTTATTTAATTACCCTTAAACCACTTCCTTAAAAAGATAAATAAATCATTTATTTATTTATTATTAACAAATAAAGGGATTTGACCCAAGTCAAATACTTTTTCCCTCCAACAAATATAATAAAATATTCCATAAAAGGTGGATCTAGATTTTGTTAACATTATTTTAATCATGCACCAAGATCTAGAATGACCCAATATTTTGTTATAAATAGGAGGGTTTTCCCCATCATTCTTCACCTTTTTTTGCCTACTAGATCACTCTGGATCTATACACTTGGTCTCATTTCTATCATTTGCTCCCATTGAGCTCTATTTTCTGCATTGGGTTTTCTACATCTACAAGAGAGAGAAGACTTAGATCTGAAGTGCTGAGGACTACAAAGAACCCATCCCATTGAGGAGATCTGGATACAACTTCTTGTTTTCCTCCCAGGTGCCCTGTAATATAAAAATTCATTCAAAAATCGTGTTCTTGTCTTGTCTGTTGGATGCATGGAGCAAACTCTTTACTTTACTGCCTAATGTCTTTCCATTTATAGATCTGTTTGTTGCAGCGTTCTAACTACTAATCGCAGATCTGAAGATGTTTGGCAGCCTCTATTGTTGTTAGGGCTATTAGTTATGCATAGCTAAAGTGGTTCTTTTTCGTACACTTCGACGAAGAATTCATACTAACAATGATGATGACCTAGGGAATTGTGCTGGGACATTTCATTTCGGAAGATGGAATCAAGGTAGATCCTGCAAAATTGAGGTAATCTCAAAAATTCCAACCCCAAAGACTCAAAAAGAGGTACGAAGGTTTTTGGGACATGCAAGACACTATAGGAGATTTATAGAGAACTTTTCAAAGCTAAAATCTCCTCTATTTTCATTACTCATGAAATATGTGTAATTTGTGTGGATAGGGAGGTGTGAGCAAGCATTTTTAAAGCTGAAAATTTGTGTAACAGCAGCACCTGTTTTACGAGGACCAAACTGGGGATTTCCATTTCATATTTCTACGGACGCATCTGACATTGATGTGGGTGTTTTTCTAGGGTAGCTGGAGGAGAAGAAACTTTATGCCATTTATTACATCAACAAGAACTTAACTCCAAGAGAACTCAACTACATTGTTACTAAGAAGGAATTCCTAGTAGTAGTGCATGCTATCAACAAATTCCAGAACTACATCATTGGGTACCAAGTATTTGTACATACTGACCATGCTACAATTTTATTTTTGATGAACAAACCTGTTACTAATGGTAGAGTTACAAGATGGTTACTGTTGTTACAAGAATTTGATATTACTATTTTAGATAAACTCGAAAAAGATAATGTAGTTGTTGATTTTCTTTCTAGATTAACTATAAGTGATGACTGCACTGCCACTGAGAAATGTTTTCCAGAGGAATATCTTTTTTCCATCTCTACTTACTCACCATGGTATGCATATATAGCCAATTACCTTGCTGCAGGAAAATTCCTCCACCAATTTTCTTCCAAGCAAAGGAGGAAGATTATACAACAGAGTGTTACCTACTCCTGGATAGAAGGAAATATTTATCACACCAGGCCATATTTTCAGATTAGTCAATGTGTTAGAGAAGATCATATATTTGAGATCTTGAAGGCTTGTCATGAGGAACCTTGTGGAGGAAACTTCATTGACAAGAGGACATGACATAAATTACTCTCAACGGGGTACTATTGGCCAACTATATTTCAAGATGCCAAGAATTTTGTGAAAGGATTTGATAGCTGCCAAAATATGGGACAGCCTTTGAAATCAAATGAGATGTTGTTACAACCTCAGATAGTGATAGAACCATTTGAGAAATGGGCCCTAGACTTTGTGGGGCCAACTAATCCTTCATCACAGCAAGAATCATACATATTGGTCTGCACCAATTATGTCACAAAATGGGTTGAAGCAAAGGCACTAACTAGAGCAATAGAGCAAGTTGTGTGAGACTTCTAGTTTAAAGATATTTTTGTTCGCTTTGAGATACCTAGAGAGATAGTGATAGATGGGGGGCCTCAGTTCACATCTCATTTGATCAAGAAGCTGGTTGAGAAGTATGGAATTCATCACAGAATCACTTCACCATATCACCCAAAAGCAAATGGCCAAGTGGAAAGCACCAATAATGTCATTGAGGGAATATTAATGAAGACAGTAGCCAACCACCAAATAAATTGGGTCGAGAAAATTCCAGAGGTACTGTGGGCTTATAGGACAACATGGAGGAATACTATAGGCTTCTCACCATATGAATTGGTGTATGGTAAGAACCCTCTATTCCCCATATATTTTGAAATAAAGACATTAAGAACAACATTGCAGGTCGATCTGGATTTGAGTACAGCATAGACACAAAGGCTAAACCGGCTCAATGATTTGGAAGAGAAATGGTCGGCTGCTATTCAATAAATAGATATCATTCAGCAGCAAAGAGCTAGATGGCATGATGGGTTTATTAAGAAGAAAAAGTTCCAGAAAGTAGATTGGGCTCTTTTGTATGATTCAAGGTTCAAATATTTCAAAGGAAAGCTTTGCACCAAATGGCTAGGTCCTTACGAAGTGGACACGGTCTTTGATAATGGGACTGTACAATTGGTCACCATTGACAGTGCTAAGACACGGTTACTGGTTAATGGGCACCGTATAAGGTTATATCATCAACACGCTTCGAAGGAATCATTTGTCAACATTGGCACAGACTCTGATCTTCATGTTACGACAGTAGGGTAACATTCTCCTGTGCAACCTGAAAATTGAAATTCCAATAAGGGCAGTAATTGAAAACCACCTTTGTGGCAGCTATTACACATGTTTAAAAATAAATAACAAAATAAATAACAAAATAAAAAGAAAATAAGACAAAAATAATAAATCTAACTGTGAAAACCCCTTTTCAGGGCGCAATAAGAGTTGATAACAGCTGAAAACCACTCTTGTGGCGGCTGCTACACCCATATTTTCCTCCCTGAAACATCATTTTCCTTTCCTAATCTATTTTATAGGATGATGGTATTCATGTAATTTTATTTTTTGTACCAATTTCTCCTTATTATAATGTTTTTTTTTAAGAATAATCTAAAGGCTATCTTGGTTGTTACACATGTAACAGCCGACATCCACGAACATTGTTTCATATGCTTCATCCTATAATACCAATAATCATGCCAGCCAAATGTAAACACGAGCGCTGCAAGCATAATGCCGCCAATTTGAAATATTCCTCCACATCACCTCAGGTATGTCATTCAAAAGGTAATGTTACCATTTATGATTTGGTCATTAATTGGTAGAAATAATGTTATTCCCATGACGGTCGTGGGTGGTCGTCACCATTAAGGTAGGGGAGGGGATATGTCTTGAAATCATTGCAAAAATCCATACTCATAAACCTTTATCAAATCTGCATGCACCCAATTAATAACATAAATCCCAATAATGAGTAAATCTAGTTGGAAAAGAGCGTGTGTACTAGATCCCATTACTTTCCATAACAAGACATTTATGAAGAGTAGTGTGAGGTACAATTCAATAATCCATAAAATCTATCACCTCCCATCAACCTCCTCGACTGAAACCTAGCATCCTCATTGTAAACTCATCAATCAGGATAAGCAGAGACGTCAAGAAGCAGTGAGCAATGAAGTGACATTACAGTGGGGCTGAGCAGCAAGAAGCGAATTTAGAAACAAACAGCAAGATGGGTGGAGCAATGGTTAGGCATGAGCCAAATTCTATGGATGCCTTGCAAAATTATCCAGAAGCCTACCATATATTCAGAGATGCTGGATGGATTGAGTTTTTCCATAAGCTAGAAGGTTCAGACAAGGCAGTGGCAATTGAATTTGCCCATAATCTGAACAACAATCAAACCTGAATTAGGGGCATGCAAGTTGAGATGACTGAAGAGGTAATTTCTCGGGTAAATACATTGTCGGTAGAGGGATGGAGGTGGTTAAATAGAAAAATAAATGACCCCTCCTTGAAAGAAGACTTCCTAGAAGGAGAAGAAAAACTGGAGAAGAAAGGGAGAGGAATTAACAGGTTGTCGCTTCCTCATCCTTGGGCAGATTTCGCCCTGGGTTTAATCAAATATATCACTTGTGAGGGAAGATCCACGATAATGGTTAACTATCAATTTCCTCTACTTAATCACCTTCAGAACTATAAAAATATTAATCTTCCATTCTACTTGTTAGGGACATCAAGCATATGGTGGCAGCTGTAAAAACAATACCACACCCTGAAGCATGTGTGACTAATCACAGACTCATCAAATTAATCATGATGGATGCCCTAGGCCAGCAAGGAAAAACTTGGGAATAATTCAAGCGAAAGAGGTCGAGGACAAGCCAGGGGAAACAAACCATGACTTCAGGAGGAAGTCAGGCAGAAGTGGAAACCCAAACTCGGCCTGCTAGAGTTAAAATTGGGAAAGAACCTACTAATGAACCAATTGGGGATAGAAGTATGAAACAAAGGGTGAAAGTTAATATACATGAAGAACCATTGCCTACAGCCATAAATCAGATAGAATCATAAGTATTAGAAGAAGAAAGGCAACCCTCCTCATCAGGTAAGGACGAAACTCATGTCCTGTTTTTAGAACTTGAAAATCTAAAAAAGGAAAATGAAGAATTAAATTGAAAATTGTCTAAGGGGGAGGAAATCCTGTTGTCTGTATGAACGACATGTTTTCAAGAATTAACAGCAGTGGGATATAAGTTCTGCAGAGAAAACATTATCCCAATGGAAACAGAAACAGAACGAGAAGAGGTTGTTACATCAGAACCTGTTGATGATACTGTTGTTACACAAGAACTAGCAGTTAAATCAAAGCCTCCTGAATTGACCTAGAAGCTGACCCACAAGAAATTTTGGAGGCCACTCCTATTGTAGAAGAAACAACAATGTACACAGAGGCTACTCTAGGTGGAAACGAAGGGGCTGACACACAAGAACCCACCAAGGAATCTTTTGTTACACAAGAACCAACAGCAGAGGTGGAACAATCCCATTTTGCATAGGTTTTTACACCCATTATTGATGTGGATATTGAATGCAAAAGAATGTCGGGTCCCATCTTGGGATGGATTTCTGAGAAAATCTTGTTAATTTCTGAATTACAAAAGTGGAAACAGGAAGCAATCTCCCTTCGGGAGGGCACGATTTCACTAAAATAACATTAGAGAGAAATAGACACCTTACATGAAATATGGATGAAAGAAGAGTTGAAGAGAGGATGGGAGAATTATAAGAAGAAGGAAGCTCTGAAGAAATAGGAGGAACAAGTGTTGTTGTTACAGTAGCAGTTCAGGGATCTTACCAGAGATAAGAAAAAACTTCATGACCTCGCCCTCAATTTGCTGGGTTGCAGGCAGCCTTCTCCATCCTATCCTATTTTTTTATGGGAATGTTACTTCCTGTTCTAGATGAAAGCCGTTATGGAGGACATACCTTATCTATGTTCTTCCACTCGCACATTTTTTGATGTTTTTTGTGCCTCCGATTTTGATGAGAAAAGCCTGTTGTGTGATCTATTCTTACGAAATATCATTAGTGAACATGTGAGTATGCAGATGGTTGTGACAGTATTCTCCTATATGGGATATCTTTAGTTGCAATCTTTTCTTTCCTTTGTGAATAATTAGATTGAATGGCATTTGGCCATCAAATCTATGGATGCTAATCAGGAGAAGATGGCATTATGGGTTCGGGTAGAACCTGGACGAGCCACCGAGTTAAGGCGAGAATTGAGGATAATGTTGAGTACTTTCGGGATTAAAGAACCGGCTGCCACCTATAGAAGAATAATGTTGAACTTTTTCCTCAATTAGTTCTCAATGATGAAGGGTCAAGCTTTGACTGGGTGCTTGAAACACACGGAAGCCAGTAGTGCTGAGCTAGTGAATGTTGGAAATACTGAGGGGGCTGTGAATCAATATTCCTTTCAATTAGAGCATTAGTTAATCTTCAATTATTATCAGTTTTTTTACATTGATAGTAGTAAACAAAAGGAACACAAATGCACACAGTTTTTAAGGTGGAAACCCTTTCCGGGACAAAAACCACCTGAATTCTTTTCTAATTATTCTTTAATATTCAACTCCAATTGAAAATAAAGCTCCAAATTTCTAGAATCTAGAAAATCATTCTTCTCCAGCTCCCACTGAATGGACGCTCCAATGCCTGATATTCTTTTGTAGTCAAATAAACATATTCCCCAACATCCAATGAGCTACAACTCACCCTAGCGCCACCCTACCACCCTAAATTTTTCACAGGCCTGAACCTGTTGGTGACTTATTGCACCAGCCTAGCACCACCCTACCACCCTATAGAAGAATAAAACAAGAATGGACTCCTGTGTTAGGGTCCCATGATTTGGCTGATTGGCAAGCCAAATGACAGTGTAACATCAAACCAGTATTTGGAGCCCGAGGACCTAGCCTTCCTGGACTCAGAGAGGGCTCTCTCTATATGTGTAAGGGATATCTTTGTGTTTGCTTATTGTGTTCTGATTTTAGGCTAGTTATGAAGTAGGTTTTTTGGTTTTAGTTTTTTAAGTTATGAGGGATGAAACTGATCAAAGATATAATATAGGTAAAAATATGTCAGATCAACTAGGCTATGGGGTCGAAAAGGTCAAGAAAGCTATCAGACGGTGATACAAGGCTATTGAAGGGCCGATTTGATTCAAGATAGAAAGGATCTTTGGGAAAAATGGAGTAGATGGACATCAAGTTTGTGAAAAACAAAGAGTTTCAAGCATAACGAGTTTAATAGATAGCATAAACATGGTATGGCAAACCATTAATCATGCAAAATGTAACTATAAGCTAATCAATACATATAAATAAACATTCCAGCCATGCATAGAGGTATATGACCCTCTAACTTTGGGAAATAGCTTTCAGACTTTGGGGAAAACACTTAAGAAAGAAAAACAACTTAACTTACTATGCCATAATTCCTAAACACAGTACTTCAAGTTATTGGGCACTTAGAAAACAAGATTTGCATAGTCTTAGACAAAAGGCTAGATCGGAACTAGGGCTCCTTGGTTCAACAAAATGATAATCTAATCAGTCAAAGAGAAATTTCATGGATGGAACTACAGCTAGCCATAGGTAAGCAGGGCATACCATAAGTCATACTTAGCATGTATAAAACCATGAATGAAACAAGCAACAATATCCTAAATTATTAAAGAGCAGTCAAGAATTCTTTAATGTTACGTAGGAAGAGGAAAACAAAGAAGCTACGAAGAAACAGGAAATTTGAGGTGCCTCCATGGGCATGTCTCAAATTTGTTCTCTACTGATCTATAGCAAGCAAGAAACATGTATTCATGAATGAAAACTAGAAGACAAAACAAAGAAAGAGACACTATACCATTCTACCAAGTCATTGAATCCAACAAAAATCCTCTATTCATCATCCAAGAACATCCAAGAGGCAATCCAAAAACATGAGACAAGTATTTCTTCCAAAGATTATATGACCATATATTGCTTCTATCATCAAGTTCAGCCCCTGTTTTACAATGAAAGCCTTTGGAATATATAGGCTCAAGTGAGGAAAACCTCATGGTTCAACTTGTTATCCTATTGGCCTAATCAAAATATCTAAACTTGTCCTTGAGGCTTTGCAAAGCCCAAGGCACAAAATATCTCATAAAATATCTAAAAAATGCTAAAAAAGGGAATTAAATTGACTTTTCATAACTTCTCATGTGCAAAAATAGCTAAACGCACAAGAGGAAATATCAGTTTTTAAGCGTTCAAAATTTACAAAAATATTCAAAATTTACATCAACAAAAGGCCCCTGACTTGCTGGCAACATTTGGCAGCCTTCCCGATGTTGAAACGAGGCTCATGATAGCTTGTTGGAAAGCTCTGAGTGTCTAATTTTTGGAAAAACTGAAATTTTCCCAATCTAATGCCTGGAAGTCCTC
Organism: Pinus albicaulis; assembly: GCA_034641835.2. Lineage (NCBI taxonomy): Eukaryota > Viridiplantae > Streptophyta > Pinopsida > Pinales > Pinaceae > Pinus > Pinus albicaulis. The sequence goes on along the minus strand of CM076575.1, from coordinate 1,902,686,425 downwards.
CAAAACTGAACCTATGTGTAAAAAACTAAAAATTACAGTCTGCTGATAGACTGGGCAGAGTGTGCAAAAAGCGAGCATTTTTCGCCATTTAGGGGAAGAAAATGATCTCCAAATGTCCTAAAAATCACTAATTGTGTGCTCCTAAAATTATGGCATCCAATGATACCATTCTCCTCCTTTGACGATTCCCCAAAATGAAATGCCGAATTTCATGAGTTTTGACCAAAAACTCAAAAATGCCAAAAAACCAAAACATGTCAAAATTTGCCCAAAATTGGTGTGTATGACCCTCAAGGGTCCTTAGAAACATGCTCTGAAGCGGTGGCCAAAATATCAAGTCCTGATGCGTCTTTCTTCACTTTCCGTGTCGGGCGCTTCCCTTTAGCTTCCTTTAGCCTTTCTTGAGTAACCTTTAACTTGCGCCGGTGATGGGTGGGAATTCACTTCTTTGGTGAAAATAGGCTCATACCTTTTGTGAAATCCACTCCTACTATCTTGATTGGGAGGCATCTTGTTCTAGATGCGCTTCTGCAAAACCAAAATGCCTCAAAAGTTCTAGAAATGCCTTCTTCAAAATAAACTTTGTCTCAGCTGTCAATCACTATTTGATAGGGAAAAAATGGTTTGAAATGTTGTGTGAGAGGCTTTCTTTGTTATTAGGTCTTTGCTTTTCAAAACTCTATCTTTTCCTGTCTTTGTAAACCAAACAACCAATATTTATCATAAGCACACAGTTAACAAATATACACAGTCAAAGTGATTTTTCTGTGTTTGTGGTAATGTCACCCAGCTTTTGGTGTTTTTGGAGGACAAAAGGACAGCCTTGTTTTTAGACAAAGGAAAAACAAAAACCTTCCAAATTCAAAACACTGTTCTTCTTCTTTTGTATGCCAATCAGCAAGTAAACTCAATAATAATTACACATTCAATCAAAGGATACATCTATGCAGTCAAAGGTCACTGTGTTATAGGTATAGTTATCAAGCCCCTTGTGTTTCGTGTGAGCACAAACAATCCTGTAGGAGTTAAAAAACGAAAACTTCTTTGAACAAAAACACTGCCTTGGTATCCAATATTCCTTACCCAGATTTTGACAGTACCTCCAAATGGTGATTTACAGTCTCACACACTAAAGTTTTTTTATGGAGTAAAGGATGAAGTACTGTTGTTTTGCCTCTTTTTATCAAACAGAGAAATATTTTGGTTTGAAAAAAAACACTCACATCATGATAACTGCTATTTGAAAATAAACCCACAGTTTCTCCTTTCAACACCCTGTCTTCTTCCTTCCAAAACTACTCCACCTTTCCACTCGTTTTGAGAGTTGTTATTTGGTATTTTATATCAACAAAATGCACCAAATCTACCATGCAAAACTTAGGCTAACAGCAACATAACAATTCTGAGTTTTTTAACACAAAACACATCTCTCTTAACAAACTCAACGATGGGACTTAGACCATGAACTTCCTCCCTTTTTCCCCCACTTGACAGTTTTTTTTTTTAAAAGAGCATGGAGGTGCATAAATACCTTGAAGCTTGATGGTGTCATCTTGCTGGAGGAAAGGAGTGGCTTTACCACTTGTTGAAGGCGTTTAAATGGTGCAAAATGAGCGCAGCACGTTTGGATAGAAGAGCGTCGCATAGGAACGAGTGTCGGGTCACCTGTCGGGCAAAAGCTGACAGCACGCATAGGCGCGCCACGCCACAGTGTATCGCTTTGTAAAAGATCGGCCTAAACGCGCCGCGCAAAACTACAGGCGCATCGCGCAGCCTAGAAATCCCAGAAACTCTGTGTTTTTGCTCAAAACTTCTTCCTCTGGTTTTTTGGACAGTAATAAGAGTATTGCTTTGCGTTTTGAGGATTTGACAAAGGCTTGCAACAATCCCTTTGTTCTTTTGAAAGTGAATAAGTAAAAATCTCTTGACTTTGACTCGTGAGGGTCTTTGAAAGTTTTTGAAAAGGTCTTTGTTTTTAAAGAAATTTGAACCTTTATCTTCTAAAACATAGCCTAATACCTTTGTTTGGATATGTGTCACAGTGGAAATAAGCAGCTCTTTTATGAACCTAACCCCTTCTTGAAATGAAAACAACCTCTTTGACAACTTGAAACTTTGACTGCTTCTTATTTTAAGGAATAAATAGGTCCTCCTTTTCTAATAGCTATGCTAGGGAGGGAAAATCTACTTTGAGCTACTGTGAAGGATTTTGTAGATGTGCCTTTTGAGGGCAACCACCTTTTCTGGGAAAAACTTAACTGTGATTTCTATATTCCTGTTCCTCCTCCTGTCTTGGTGTTGCTCATTTGTTGTCATTTTGACAAGTTTCATTTACCATGTCTGCTCCCGATGCCATGGGTATGGACATGCTCATTGTGGAAACTGAATGAGATAGTAGGTGAGTTTGAGCTTCTCTTTATACTTGATGGCAGAGGTCATTTTGAGTCCAAGACTGTTTGTCTCCTTTGACTATCTTCTTTCACAATATTTCTCCAATGATGATGAACCTGTCAGTTTATAGGTTTTGCCTTATGATTCAAAGGTAATGAAACTCCTGCAGACCATTTTAGAACCTACTTCTTTACCTCTATTCAAAATGTAACAGCAGAGTGCCTTGACTTGTTTTCATAGGGAAACTGCCTTCCTTTGTGATAGTGGCATGCAAAATTTGCTTTCAATGAGTTCCAGAACCTGAAAAATATGCCAAAGTTTTTCTTGCATTTTAGGAACCAATGTGTTTAGTCGAAATACCTTCCTTGGAAAAACTGAACTCAAATTTTCCTTTGTCAACTTATGATGAGTAATCTGAAGGAAATTCCCTAATGAGTAGGAAAATCAGTACTCTCTGCAATATGATCATAATCAATGGGCCTGTGTAATGACCTGTCCCTTAATCATCAGCAAAATTTTCTTATTTGGGCTCCAAACTGCTATATTGGAAAGAAACCTTGATGAGAGATAAGTTTAACATTTTGGATTACAGTGGTACCCCTGCTTTCCTTCTTTGTCCTTTTACATTATTTCTCTGTTTCAACTATCTCTTACTGTTCCTACCACTCATCTTTTGATTAGTTAATACCTTGAAATCAGTCACTGCCCTGGCCCTCTACTTGTAGATGAAGGAGGCGCTTTCAAAACCCTCTGCTTATAGATGAAGGAGGCTTCTTTGGTCTTCAAACCCTCTACTTATAAATGAAGGAGGTTCTTAGTCATGTCATATCAACAGCCTCTTGACAATGTTGTTTTTCTTTCACTGTTCTTTCAGGCTTCGAATGTGGTCGCAAGAGTTTGATGAAAAAATCTTTGCTCTGTAGCTGCATCCCAGGCTCAAGATCACATTGAGAAGCAGTCGTCTTCTCATGTGGAGCCAAAAATTGTCTTCTGAGATGCTGTTATGTTTCTGTCCTTGAAAGATCCATCAAACACTGTAAAAACACCTAAAATCAGCTTGACTTATGGTCTATGTATTGCTGAGACTTAAGGGTGTATTAGTGGCGCGACCTAGGGCTGTAACCAACTTCATTAGCAGAGTAGGAAGGTCTGTTATGACTGGTCTATAGCAGATGGAGGTTTTTGGTTCTTAGGTAGTTTTCCAAGGGAGAAATGCCTTAAAGCGCCACTTCCTAACTTAAGGGAGATTGTTTGAATAGATTTGGATTCTCTCTTTAGAGCTGATGGGCAGACTAGTATGCCTGAGGCTAGGTAGGATTTTATAATGAGGTTTCACCTCGTCATGGGCGGACTGAAAGGTAGGAGGGCGAAAAAATTTTATGGGTGTTTTCCCAGCTGGAAAATTTGACAAATTTTTAGATCAGCTGTTGGAAAACTTGGCTGTTACAACTAGTCATCACCAACAAGTGAAAAATACTAACGACTAACAGTGGCTCCATTTCGTGAGGGTAGATCCTTTTCAGGAGGTGTCCAGAATCTCAGATATTTGGCTTATGAAGACCAATGCCTTACCCATTGGCGCGAATTTCACTCTTTCTTGATGCTACTTCTGAAAAGAGACAGCATGATCAGCATCAATGATATTTCTACCTACCCCACTATCTTTCCTAACATTTTTTCTTCCTTTTGGCGCATTTGAACTAGAAGCCCTTTGACCATGCATATTTTTTCTTTTTTGCAAAATTAACCTATCTAATTCTACACTTATATCTTCCGGGAGTTCAGATTAAACTGATGAACTCCTTCATTACTCTACTTAAACTAGATCAACTATCAAGATTAAGCTGCTTGACAGGATTTTTTTTCTCTAATCTAAAACATCAAATTTAAAATGATAAAATTAGGGTTAAACAGTCTTATTTGTCATGTATTTGCAGCATGAAAGACAAGCTGCACACAAATATTATTTTGCAGAAATGGAAACTAGGAAAAACAGGGCTAAGATGTACAATTTGGTTTTCATTCCCGCTTCCCTCTTTGGTTCTGTTTTGGGCGTGTGGAACCAGTATATTTTCATAATCTAATCTCTTTGATAAGTCAATCTTACACAATGTTGACCATATTTTTCACTCACAAACTTATCAGCAAATAAATTTAAACATGTTCAGCTATGATTAGGCTAGATAACTGAACAAGACATTTGAGTACTAGTAGTGGCATTTAGACTTGTGCGCTTTCTGAATGACTATTTTTTGGGTATGGGGTTGTACCATTGCTATTTAGAAACTACCCTCTTTTTCTACTTTTTACTATTTTTGTATTTTCTGCTTTTTACTTTTGCTTCAAACAAACTAAAATTGAAAAGATGCTCACAAGGCTGAGCTTATTTTTCACAACTATCTACCTATCCTAGTCTAAACTATACACAACATACATTCATTTGGTGAACTCTTCTTTCCAATATAGCCAGTCAAGTAAATGATTGCATGGTTGATTCTGGTTTAATTCTTTCATGATGCTGATGTAATGAAAAGGCCACCTCCATTTGGCTTGTTTTCGGACAATAGTGCTTAAGTTTTTTCTCATTCTTGGTAGCAAATTGTTCATGATAGAACCCACTACTCCTTCAGATTTCTCAAGGAAAACAACAAATGGATCTTGGAATAATACCTGATCTAGAGGATTTGATATATAGGCTTCATTCAAGACTATTCTTTCTTCCACTTGGCTATATTTGGGACTCTCCTGGTAAAACAACTCTTCCTCTTGCTCATGATCACTTGAACTGTCAGACTCATCATATATTGTAGTGTAGTTTTCTTTCCAAGCTGATGTGTTCTGATTAAGTGGACTGAAAACTGTGTGAAGGTCATCAAGTTGATGAACAGGGATACACTTTGACAATAAATTATCTTGAAAGGATAGTGTGACAACTCTCATGTGTTTATCAACCTCTATTTCGTCATGTGCAATTTGTAACTCAATGGAACTTGGTGGTTGCAAATCTGGAGTTAAGGAAGATTCCATGTTCAAAATGATTTCCTCAACCATTTCAGGAAAAGGCTTCTCATTTACAACATGCTCGAGAATTTCATCATCCTCCTCAACCTCATCATCAAAGCTGAAAAACTGCTGATTTCCAATTATGTGAATGTTATCTCTGACGGACTGAAGTGAAGTAGAGCAAAAATTCCGAGACTCTTCACTTAATTCTGAACTCTCAAGGCTTTTCTCATCAGTGTCATAGATGACCTGTAATGGCTGCTCACTGTTCTCAAGTTTATGAACTGAGCTTCCTCCCGAAAATCAAAAACTGAGTCTTCTGCAAAGTTAGCTTCTGTTTGGAAGTCATAATCATCAACATATTGATCAAACATTGGAGAATCATTAACATAAGTAATGTCACCAGCCATGTATATTGGACTATCAGATTGTTTTCTTCAACTTGATTTACAAATCTATTTTCTGACTTATGAAATGCAGGATTAACAGGAGAAAGGTTAGAGAAGTTTTGGTTATCTGAAGTTTCAGAGGTTGTCTGAATGTTTATAAGTCGATCTATTTCTTCTTCAGTTAAAGGAGGAGGTATTTTCTGTTTTCTTTGAAGTGGGCAACAATCCCTTTCCATTTTTTGTGGAAGTTGATCTTGTGGCTGAATGTCCTCTTGTATTTTACAGGGAAGGGCAGATGGATTGTTATTTGTTTCAACCTTTTCAAAGAGTTCTTGTGGATCCTGTCTTATTTTTTGGTGGATTTCATCTAGGATCAACTCTTCTTGGTCATCTTGATGGTTAGCTTGGGTAAGAAAATTATGGATCTCCTCTAAAAAATCCTCAGGATGCCAATTTCCGAAGTGTTCTTCAATGCTTACAAGGTGTTGTATGAGGTTTTCAAATTGATCACAACAATTTTCAGCCAATGATAGAGATGGACAATGCCCTATATAGCGTTTACAAAATACTTTGTGGAAATCCTTCAAAGAAAACAAGATGTCGGGTTCTAGGCCTTCATACCATTCTCTTGCCACTTCTTCTAATGTACCCATGAACATTTTCATGAGGCAATCCTCATGCCATTCAACCTTTAACTTCCATACATGTATATGAAAATTGATGAGGTGTAAAAATGGGTCATCAACATTTTCATTTCGAAAGAGAGGTAGGCCTCTTATCCAATTTACATCTATAGGCATTTTATGTTGGAATCCAGAGATATGTTCTCTGCTCATCGGAGCATATCTCCTTTGTATCCTTGGATCCATCTTTGTTAATCAGAAAGGATCACTGTGTCTTTTCAACCAGACTAAATCTCTCTACCAGTGGAGTCTTTTGGTCTAATAAAGGTTGTGGAGTCGCCAGGTGGAGGATTTGAACTAATCTGTCCACCATCAGAATGATTGGGTTTGCTTAATGCATTCCAAGAATATTTTTATAAGGACTAGTGGAGTAATAGGCCTACTGGAGGCTAGTGGAGTCGCCAGGTGGAACTTGGTTGTTTTTGTAAAGTTGTAGCTATGGTCCACCACCAATAACTAGGGAAAAGCCAATCTGGGAATGTTTTGGGGTTTTCTGAGTTTTTATGTGCTTATGAGGTTTGGAAGAGTTTTCTATAACTAAATCATCATTTTGCTAAGATGGTGAAAGAGTTATATTCTACTCTTCTAAGTTTGATTGAAATTTTGAGCATTCCTAAGGGATACCTAGGATGTTTTGACTCAAAGTCCCACCGTTATTTCCATTATGTTAGTGAGCGGTGGGATAGGTCGATCAAATAGTAATCTAGAGTTTGGTAAAATAGTAAGGCCTACTGGAGTCTGGTGGAGTCGCCAGGTGGATTTTTAGTTGTTTTGAGGTATATGTGTATGGTCCACCACCAGTACTGACAAAAACCAATCTAAGGGAGTTTTTTGGGGTTTTCTGAGTTTTATGTAGTCCTGAGGTTTGGAAGATTTTCCTATAACTGACTCATCATTTTGCTAAGATGGTGAAGGTGTTATTTTCTACTCTTCGGACAACACTTAATTTTTCTAAGTTTGAATGAGACTTCGAGAGTTACTAAGGAGTACTTAGATTGTCACTAACTCAGAAGGTCCCACCATGATCGCCATTATGTTAGTGAGCGGTGGGATAAGTCAATTAGATAGTATCCTTAAGGCTGCTGGAAAGTTTAGGGAAACTAAGTTTGTTTATTACTCAAAGTCCCACAATATCACCATTATGTTAGTGAGCGGTGGGATAAGTCAATCAGATAGTATTCTTAAGGTTGTTGGAATGTTTAGGGAATCTAAGTTTGTTTGTTACTCAGAGTCCCACCGTGATCGCCATTATGTTACGGTTCCGTGATTTGGCTGATTGGCAAACCAAATGATAGTGTAACATCAAACCAGTCTTTGGAGCCTGAGGACCTAGCCTTCCTGGACTCAGAGAGGGCTCTCTCTATATGTGTAAGGGATATCTGTGTGTTTGCTTATTACGTTCTGATTTTAGGCAAGTTATGAAGTAGGTTTTTTGGTTTTAGTATTTTAAGTTGTAAGGGATGAAACTGATCAAAGATATAAGATAGGTAAAAATATGTCAAATCAACTGGGCTATGGAGTCGAAAAGGTCAAGAAAGCTATCATACAGTGATACAAGGCTGTTGAAGGGCCGATTTAATTCAAGATAGAAAGGATCTTTGGGAAAAATGGAGTAAATGGACATCAAGTTTGTGAAAAACAAAGAGTTTCAAGCATAACTCGTTTAATAGATAACATAAACATGGTAGGGCAAACCATTAATCATGCAAAATGTAACTATAAGCTAATCAATACATAGAAATAAACATTCCAGCCATGCATAGAGGTATATGACCCTCTAACTTTGGGAAATGGCTTTCAGACTTTGGGGAAAACACTTAAGAAAGACAAACAACTTAACTTACTATGCCGGAATGCCTAAACACAGTACTTCAAGTTATTGGGCACTTTGAAAACAAGATTTTCATAGTCTTAGACAAAGGGCTAGATCGGAACTAGGCCTCCTTGGTTCAACAAAATGATAATCTAATCAGTCAAAGAGAAATTTCATGGATGGAACTATAGCTAGCCATAGGTAAGCAGGGCGTACCGTAAGTCATACTTAGCATGTATAAAACCATGAATGAAACAAGCAACAATATCCTAAATTATTAAAGAGCAGTCAAGAATTCTTTAATGTTACTTAGGAAGAGGAAAACAAAGAAGCTATGAAGAAACAGGAAATTTGAGGTGCCTCCATGGGCATGTCTCAAATTTGTTCTCTAATGATCTATAGCAAGCAAGAAACATGTATTCATGAATGAAAACTAGAAGACAAAACAAAGAAAGAGACACTATACCATTCTACCAAGTCATGGAATCCAACAACAATCCTCTATTCATCATCCAAGAACATCCAAGAGGCAATCCAAAAGCATGAGACAAGTATTTCTTCCAAAGCTTATATGACCATATATTGCTTCTATCATCAAGTTCAGTCTTGTTTTACAATGAAAGCCTTTGTAATATATAGGCCAAAGTGAGGAAAACCTCATGGTTCAACTTGCCATCCTATTGGCCTAATCAAAATATCTAAACTTGTCCTTGAGGCTTTGCAAAGCCCAAGGCACAAAATATCTCATAAAATATATAGAAAATGCTAAAAAAGGGAATTAAATTGACTTTTCATAACTTCTCATGTGCAAAAATAGCTAAACGAACATGAGGAAATATCAGTTTTTAAAGGTTCAAAATTTACAAAAAATATCCAAAATTTACATCAGCAAAAGGTCCCCTGACTTGCCGGCAACATTTGGCAGCCTTCCTGATGTCGAAACGAGGCTCATGATAGCTCGTTGGAAAGATGTAAGTGTATAATTTCTTGAAAAACTGAAATTTTTCCAATATTATGCCTGGAAGTCCTCCAAAACTGAACCTATGTGTAAAAAACCAAAAATTACAGTCTGCTGATAGACCGGGCATAGTGTGCAAAAGCGAGCATTTTTCGCCATTTCGGGGGAGAAAATTATCTCCAAATGTCCTGAAAATCACTAAGAGTATGCTCCTAAAATTATGACATCTAATGATACCATTCTCCTCCTTTGATGATCCCCCAAACTGAAATGGCGAATTTCATGAGTTTTGACCAAAAACTCAAAAATGCCAAAAAACCAAAACATGTCAAAATTTGCCCAAAATCGGTGTGTATGACCCTCAAGGGTTCTTAGAAATATGTTCTGAAGAAGTGGCCAAAAACTCAAGTCCTGATGGGCCTTTCTTCATGTTAGCACTCAAATCTACCTCAGGCTGAAATGAAGTAAAACTCAAGGCTACATCAAACCACGCTCAGCCTCGTAGCTAGCCCTACGAGGACAGGAGAGGGCTCTCTCCGTCAATCTCGAGAAAATAAACAATAGGATGTGAGATGACTTACAATAAGAACTGATTTTAGGCTAGTAAAGAGATAGGTATGTTTGATTTTTGGTTTTTTGGGTTTTCGCTGGAGAAATGGGAAAACAAATTTTGGGTCCGGGGATAAGGTCAGACCTTTGCAGATTTCAAGTTGGGGCGAGGTAGGTGAATGTCTTGATGCTTTGGATTGAATATTTGGACAGATCAGACTGACGAGGAGCTGAAGAGGGCAAAGAAGAACTTGGATCCTCTCCAAAAAGCTGAAAACATATAGAACTAACTGAATTCAAAGGCCAAGCACTGTAAACAATGGATTCAACCTTATTCACTCATTCAATTTAGTTCAGAAGCATATGAAAGGATGGCATACATTAAACATGAAGAAACTTACAGTAAACAAAGAAGAAACACCATCAAGAAAAGAACACCACAAGGATCCCAACAAGTGCCGCAAAACCCCTGATCTTTCCTTAGCCAAAATATGAAAAGTATGTACAATGATATCAAAAGTATCCCAAGAGTCCAACCTCTAGAATGCCTCAGAAATTACAATATATAGATCACTCTAACCCCTTTTCCCACCTCTAGGGGTCGAATTCCCTCTTCAGGGATCAGTTTCAACCAATTCTAATCATGGAACTACAATCTAGGCAGCTAACAACTTGCCTCTAAAAGAGTGGAAACTGATCCATTACATGATTTTTTACTCATTTGAGAGTGAATCTTCTAGAAGATATAAAAACAAGCCAAAGTTACATGCCAAACATGAATTTACATCATAAAAACCCAAAAATTCTATCCAAAAGCAAAACTGGTCCATAATAGGCGAAATACTGAGCTGGCAGCTGAAAATTCAGGAAAAATTCTAGGTGGGTCGCTCCTGAACTGTGTGGGTCGCTCATGTTCCAGGCTGAATTTGAGGCACTTCCCGGCATCCAAATTGATCTCATGATAGCTCGTTGGAAAGCCCTAGATGTCTACTTTCCAACCCAAGTGGAATTTCTGAATTTGGAGTTGATTTGACCCTCCAAGACCTCATTCTCCCAGAGGTACTTCCTGCTGGTGCAAAAGGTGGCAGCAAGGTGATTTTCATGGTGTTTTTGAGCTGTTTGACCATCCAGATTTTGTTGAAATGATAAGTTGACTTCAGAGGATGCATAATTAACCATGAAAAATCAAAAAATGTAAAAATCTCCTCCAGCAAGTGTCTCAAAAAAAAGCGAGCGCATGAGCGCGCGACCCACGTAGCTGCAAAACCTGTTTTTTTAGACCAAAAAATTTCAAAATGACAAAATTTTCTCCGAATTTGCTCAAATTCGGAGCGAAGACCCTCCATCATGTATCTTGCTCAGTAAATGAAGCCTCGGCCAAAATCCGGAGTGGATCAGGCCTTTTCCGCCATTTTAGTGCTCTCCTGGTGCATGCAGCTCCTGTGGTGAAAACACTGTCTCGGTTGTATGATGTGTTGTTGTCAGTCATGATGTAGCAATGTGTATGTTCAACTTGTTGAAAATGAGAAATGGGACCTTGGTGTCTTTGTCTCCATCACGATCCTATGAATGTACCTACGCTGATGAAGAAGGCGAGACCCCTTCCACCTCACGTGGAGATAGTACTCGCGCTGCTGATGAAGTCAACGAGACCCCTTCCACCCCATGTGGAGATAGTACTCGTCATGATGTTGAAACAAAGCTCTGTGGCTTCTCTGATATGTCACCACTACTGGCGCACTGCTATGTTCCATCTCAGTACATCAACCTCAACGATTGAGTCACTGTCCGACTCCTGCTCATACTCTGACTCTGTCTCTGACATGGCCTGGAACAAGATAATGGCACTATGTATACTGATATAAATGCAGTGAAAGAAAAGTTATAATGTATGTTTCAAACACCCAACAAATATCCCCCACTGTCAAAGCACCATAAGGAAACAAACAATGATAATAGCTCTGTTTTAGGTGGATTGGAAAAGAGTCACAATCTCTGTTTTAAATGCAAGTGAAACTTTTTACCAAAGGGAGCGGGCAACTTTCAAAATATTGAACAAATCTTATCAAAGGGAGCATGGCATCATATGAATGTGTTTGTCCATGAGTAATAACAACAAAGGTGTCAAATGGGCAATGAAACAGAGTTATGAAAACGTGTTATCAATGGGCAATGGGATATAATATGTCAATGAACATCATGGAACAAAGGTCATGACAGTGGTAAAATGGAAATGAAGACCACAGTGGTATAATAGGTGTGAAGACAATGGGCTTTGAACATACGTGCCAAGGTGGATATACCAATGATATAAGGTGGAGAAAACACTCATAAAACCATCCATACATATTTCAAAACCCTGAGGAACAAGTCAGCCATGTATGTAGGGTTTTACTCCTCCATTCAAATGTTTGAAGACTTCAAGATACCATCAACACATGAAAAACTACTGAGCAATGATAAAAACTTGTTTGCAAGTAACTGGAGTTGATTCGAATCGAAACTGGGCGCAAAAACACAATTTTCTGAACTCTGCTGGCAAGTGGGTCGCTCTGCCCAGGTGGGTCGCTCCCATTCATTTTTACACTGTGGAAATTGCCCAGGTGGGTCGCTCCCCTCAAGTGGGTCGCTCCTCCCACATAGTGCATTTTGCAGAAAGCTTTTGGAGGCCTTCCCGGTGTCCAAATCGGGCGTGTGATAGCTCGTTGGAAATATATTGGAGTCTACTTTCCAACACAAGTAGAATTATGCAATTTTGATTCCATTTACCCTGTCAAAAATCAAATCTCCCAACACTAGTCAAAATGAGCAGAATGAGGCTGCCTCAAGGCAGAGCGCTGTTGCAATCAACTTGTGAAGGTCTTCCTCAACTCCAAATTGAGCTCATGATAGCTCATTGGAAAGGTATTTCTGTCTAGTTATCATTTGACTCATCAAGCAAGTCATTTGGCCAAACATGCTAGGAGAAAACTTGATTTTCCCAAGGTCACTTCAGAGGTGCATTCAATTCTCCTGAGGCAACGATATTTTTGACATTTATCTAAAACCATGATACCTGTGTAAAAAGTGAATGAGGTTTTTCTTCCTTGGAATGTTATTGAAAAAAACCTCTCTCAGTTTTCCCAAATTCATCTTTTATTGCTCTGAAACATCTTTTGAGTGAAACTTATCCCGATGTGTGGAACAAGGGATTTTGTCGAAATGAAGCGAAATGAAGGGGATAGGGGGATTCTAAATTCTTGGGGAAATTTTGGGAAGTAGGGAGGGATGTTAGGAAGTAGGGGGAAGTGGAATCACAGAGATTGAGTGAGGGGAAGGGGTCCAAAAGGGAAAAACACAGGCCTAGCCTAGGAAATTGCCAAGTTTTGGCTAGAAACTAGGGTTTGTGCAAAAATGAGGAATTTGGGGGATCTCAGTGATGGGAAGTGTTTAATTAGGTGAATTAATAATAGGGGAAGGTTTATGAGCATCAGGATAAAAGTTTTTCGATGATTTGACCATCCAAGAGAAATTACCTCCAAAACCCTAGGAGAGGGAAATGGACCTTACCAAGGCACAACTGAAGCATGAACGAGGTGTAAAATGACCCAACGGAACTTGAAATGATGATGAAAACCCTCTGAATGATGGTACACTCAACTGAATGGTGACATGGACTGACATTTGGACAAATTTGAAAAGAGTGAAAACCAACCCTAGACCTAATGCCTAGTGATCAAATTTTGCTTGAAGACTCTTTGAAATGACAAAATTTGACTTTGACACTTTAAAATCACTGAAAGAGCATGTTTGAGCACTGGAGGAAGGTCGCAAAGGCTTTGACTTTAACATATTCCATCCATTCATTTGCATTTAAAGTTATGAAAATTAGAAAATACAAAAACAAAGAAAAAATGAAAAGAGGGCAGGAATGAAAACAAGAAAGGCAAGGCCCCATGCCAAAAAAGAGAAATGAATCTGAAAGTGTGCAAGCTTAAATGCCACTCCTTGAAACACACTTCTAATTGGTCAAACTGTTTAATCTTGACTAATTAGCTTTCAATTTTCTGCTGATAGGGTAGCAAATTTGATTTTCCAAACTGTTTAATCTTGGCTTATCAGTAGATAGAGTAGGGTAGAAATCAAGGTTCAAACAAACTCAAAATCTGAACCAAAGTTTCCAAAGAGCTGACTCAAAACTACTCCAATTTCTGAGTCAAAGGAAAAGACCTGGTTCTAATTCGCTCAAAACCTGAACCAGGGGAAACATGAAGATAGCTCACTGAGAAGAAAAAACAGAGCTGTGAATATGAGAGAAGGCCATGATGAGAAAATTTTCAGATCTTAAGCCTTCTATTTTTTATTTAAATTTTTCTGCAAATAATAATCTATGTGCAGCTTGTCTTTACGCCATAGATCATAGCAAGTCAAACAACTCAATCTTGACTTAGCTATTTTTAAATTTCTGTTGTAGAATTTAGAGAATGAAAGTTTGTTGGACTGTTTAACCCCAACAAACAGTAGAATAGGTAGAGGAATATCTGAGCTCAACTGTTTAATCTGAACTCAGGGAGAAATAAGGAGTAGAAACATATTAGATTTCCTGTTTTCAAAAAGAATAAAATGTTGTGTAAAGAGTTTGCCAATCCAAGTGCACTCTGATGAAGAAAAAATGTTAGATCAGTAGGATTGGGGTAGGTAGAAGTTGTATTGATGAAATTCATCTCTCTTTCATGGCTGACATTATTTTGTCCGAGATAAAGCAAGAGAAAGTGATGGGTCAGACACCAGTCAACATCCCAGAGAAATCAAGTCTGAATTCTTGATGCCTTCAAGAAGGCACCATCCCCAAGTGGAGCCACTGTTAGCCACCTATATTTTTCAATTATATCAGCTGGTGGCTAAATATTCTTGGCAGCCTTCAAGAAACAAATTCAGGCCTAAAATTGTTGGTACTTGAAGTCTGTTGGTAAGATTCTAAACTACTGGTTGGTTCTACATACTCTTCCTCCTCTCTGCCTCTGATGTTCCATGAAAATCCAAGTCAAGTATTGCTGCATCCTCCTCCTTTTTCCCCTCCCTTTCCTCCATTTTTACCTTCATCCTCCAATTTCCTTTTCTTCATAAAAATCCCACTAAATCATGTATTACCCCTTATTCCTCCGTTAATCTCATGTCCTAAAGGTTAAAAACCCACTTTTGACCCTATCGGAACCTTTCTCCTTTTGCAAAAAGCAGTTAAAAACCATAGAAAACATGCGTTTCTATGCGTTAGGTTTTAGCCCCTCAAGCTAAGCCCCTTTCCGTTTCTTCCTCCATATGCCCCGATGCCAGAACTGTGTGCTAAGATCGCCAGGTGCTTAACCCTCAGAAATAATTTATTTCCCGAAAACATTGAAAACATTTGTAAAACGCAAAGTCGGGTTTATTTTATTTTTCCACCAAAGAAAATCATATTAAAACCCAGTCGTCGATCTGTCCCACGGATCAACGGTGCGGAGTGTACCCCTCATCTGGTGGACCCCCCCTTCACCGCGCTATTTTCCATTTCCACCGGTTTTGTGCCCGCACCACCTTTCGTCCGGAAGCGGTTTTATACCGTCGGCCAGCGATCCCACACGCTGGCCGACACGTGTTCTCCACCTCACCCCAAAACCGTTGTGCCATGTCTATTGCCCGCGCGTTAAACCTCGTCCTATGGCCCTGCAGCGGGATTCATCCCCACCGTCGGATCTGGGCCCTCCCATCCGACGGTCCCTGATCGCCTTTTTCGCTCACCCTTTAACGAACTCGCCCGCCCCGGCGCATTCAAGAGCCGATCCCCACCGTCGATCTCCGCGGATCGACGGCCCTCATTTGTTCTCCCGATTCCGTTGTACAGTCCAACTTTTTCCCCGTTGACTGTTCAATTTGCTCCCAACCGTTGATCGTGATACGATCAACGGTTCCGATCTCTCCATTTTCCCGCACGACTTCCGATGCAGTCTATCCATATAACGCAGGATTTCCTCATTTTTCTTGTATTTTGCAGGTTTTTAAGGTTTTTCTTCGTATTCTATGAAAATCTAAAGGATGAGGGTGACGACTCCAGTCCTTCCGATTTATCCAGGGAATCGATCATACGAAGAAGAACAATGATATCAACAAAGTTTCATGAGCTTTGGTTGCCGCACACCCCTGTAAAGTTTGAAGAAAGCCGTCGATATCAGAGCAGAGAAAGAGTATCAGGTTTTGAAGGTAAAATGAACCAGAGCAGCGGTTTTATGAATAAATTGGTGGGGATTACGGCTAAGACGGTTATCAAAAGCCTAATCCCCGGCTCAGAACACGGATTAAAGCAAAACCTAAAAGTGTTCATCAGATAGATCGCCTCCACCGCCATACTTTGAGGCGAATTGATTCCTCAACCACTACAGTGCCACCTATTGCCTCAGAATGCTCAATCAGAGGATGAATTTATTGAACGAGATCAAATATTATGCCTCGGAACAACCAAAGAAGTTATTACTGCACCGGATTTCAATGACAGAAAGTTTGTAGAGTAACCCTAACAGTACGCAGAGCCTCAAAGGTCAACATAAGCTCCCTTCGAGCTTACTTCATCAGTATAAACACATTAATGTAATATAACACCTGTAGAATTTCTTCATCGAACCTCACGGGGTCAGGAAGACATTAATTCTGCATTGATTGTGTTTGAGATCTTTTTATCAGATCTCACCTCCTCATCCTTCTATAAATACTCCAGAAGAAGATGAGTGAGGGGTTGGATTAGTTGGTTGTCAATGTAATTGCTGAAGTATTGTAGCTGTTTCTGAGTGGAAACTCTTGACTGTAAATAGTGGTTTCATAGGCTCTTGGAGCTCTGCTTGTAACAGATAGGTTAGATTGTGAAAAGAGATGGATTAAAACATTGGATTTGAAGATTGTAACCGGTTTGAAGCAATCAATACAAGCTGATTTATGGGATCCTGGTCTATGCTGATGGTGATGTTATTCTCACTGTAAGTTGTCATTTTATTTCTGTTTTCAATTTGTTTCATTTTCCACTGTAAAGAACAGTTTAAACAGTGTTAGAGTTTGTTGTACATCAGTGACCTTCTCTGGCTGAAAAATATTTATCCCAATGTTTTCTTCTAATTGTGTTATTTAGAAATGATTTAATTCAGTCTAAGCACAGAGATGCTGGCGTTCCCTCATCTTTTCGTCACTGCTGAATGTTATTTTTAAATGTTACTTTCATTTATGTTGTGGAAAGAATGAATTGAGGAAATCAAAGGTTAGCCCTGAGTCCCTTTCTTGTTTGCTCAACTATTTGTCTGTTTCCCTTAGGATGTGTCAAAAGCTGACTAGTTTCGAAGTACTTATCAGATCTTGGGCCATTCTGTGTTATCTTGGTGATTGTCTTGGAAGAAACTAAGTAAAGGAGAACTAAGATGAGGAGAAAGGTGAGCCCTGCCCGCTAGTCTCTGCTCCAAAGGTTGCCTTCAAGTTTCCCTTTGTTTTCAATCTGTGTTCTATTAGAAGTGTATCAAGGCTGGATAGTTTCAAAGTACTTACCAGATCCTAGTTTGCTTCTATGTTTTTCTTAAGTGCCTGGTCAAAGGCTGGCTAGTTTCAAAGTACTTACCAGATCCTGGGCTGCTCTTTGTTCTGCATCTGTTAATTCCCTTTCTTTTTGTAATCACCCCATTCCATAAATAATACTTCAAAGAGATCCTTAGGCCTAGATGACTTTCCCCATAGATTACTCGTGAACCTGGTTGTTTCAATTAAATTCTCTTATGACTCCATAGCCCAATGGATTGAAAACTTTCCATCATCTTTCTTTACAATCAAAGCTTATTTTGTTCACTTGCAACTTCTCACCTTTGAACCTATTTTCATATAGATCTTTCCGTCTCAGACAGCAACTATGTTCAACCACCTGAGAAAACCAAACAAAACCCTTGGACTTCATAACTAGCCTAATACCATCACCCTAAACTTCAAAGACAATATCCATCTTTGTACATATTGGAGAGATCCCTCTCCGGATTCAGGAGGGCTAGATCCTAGAATCCCAAAGTTGGTTGAAATGATGTTAACTCTGTGATCGGACTTTACCAATCTTGCTTGTTGGAAGATTTCTAACGGATACCATGACGACGGAGTTAGTTGAGTTTAACAAACTTAGAAGCGGTTGCAAACTGCCTCTAGGTGTGTACCTTCAATAGTACAATCAAGCCATCAGTCCTAAAGTCACACGGCAAATCTCTTATACTTTACATATCTCTGAAATTCCAAAGAAAAATGGGAAGGAACTTAGGAGGAAAAAGAAGGAGAAGGCCCAAGGAAAAAAACGGGAAGATGCAGAGAAAAGAAGAGGAAGCACAGAGAATACGTGATCAGGAACAGGAAAGGCAACAGGAGCAGAGCAGCAAGAAGGTGAATGTTGACACTCAGATTGATCCAAAATTGCTCCAGGAATGGCAGCAATTTGATTCAATTATAAGTAATCTTGAGAGCTCAAAGAATGCCGATACATCCAAAGCGGCCAATACACAGGATACAGTATCAAAAAAGGTTCCAAGCAAAGAAACCAGCGGTCTACCCCCGACTACAGGATTAGAAATAATTCCCAAGGATCCTTCAGATCAAATTATTTTGCAGGTAGAGGATATTCCTCCATGGGATGTGTTCTATAGCCCAAAACACAAGGTTGTAATAAAGCAACAACGAAAAAGGAAAAGGATTGATCAACCTTCCATGTTCCCTGAACAAACAGTAACAGCCAATGTAGTGTGGAAGGAAGAATTCAACCCCTCCGATGACCTGACAAAGTTGTCCCAATATGTTGGTGCCTATTCGGTAGCCACCATGGATAAGGCATCGGAGGTGAGCAATTTGTTGAAATAAAAGGATCAAGTGATCGCTTCACTACAAACACAGCTATTGGAGGCACAACAGAAAGCAGATTCAGAAGCAATTCAGAAACAGAAAGAATCATCGGAGGCATTAGCAAAATTGAAAGCAATGAATGAACAGATGGTAAAAACAAAAGATGAGAAAATTGCTCAATTAACAGCTCAAGTAGAGAAGTTCAAGAATCTTCCCCAGCCTGCCAATTTCAGAGAAGAAGCAATACAGATTAATAAGGCACTCATAACACAAATAAGATTGTTGTGTCATGAAATTGCCCAAGTTGAACCTCTGTGTGACATAACAACATCTATAATAAACAAATCAGTTGATGCCAGGCAGGACTTAGAGCAAGCCGATGAGACTTTAACATATTTTCTTACTTGGCAGAACACTAATGAGGGACGGGCAGCAAACTTGCCTAAAATCTTAGAATCCCATAAAGAAATTCTATTCATGGAGTGGCAATCCCAATTGATGAAAGCAAAGAGAGCGGTTTCTAGATGCAAATCATCTACGAACAATTTGATTGACTTGATTAACAATACTCTCTATTTATCTAACATGATCTCTCAATGTACACCAGGTAAATTATTATCAGCCAAGACATTGGAACAATCATGTTGTCAAGAGCTAGAAAAGAATGGGAGATTGATCACAGGAATTAAAATTTTAACTTGGGACACCTATTGGTTGTTCCTAGTAAAACCATACAGCCAGAAAGCCGCCCTCAAATGCTTAACGGATGCAATCGGGTGTATCATTCCCGATATACACGATGCCACCTATGCTGCTCAAATCAATTCTCGTCTCAGCCGCCCTCAAGAAGTGGAACCAATGCTAGCGATATGCCAACTCAGGACAAAAAGCAAAGAGTCAGAATGATGAATCATGCTGCCGATTACCAGATTGCTGTAGAGGATATATTCGAGATCGGGTTATACCAATTTGGTAGCCTTTTAATTTTGTAGTTTGTTAGTTTAATTTAGTATTTATAGACCCTTTCATGTATTTAGAAAGGGTCGTAAGTTTTTGTATATGACTGAAACCTGAAGTTGCACTACTGTACTTCAGGCATATTTTTTTATGAAAACTGGACCAATTTTTCCAAATTTTGATAACGAAGCTTTTATGTGGATGTGTACTACTGCCTTTATTTAAAATTATTTCTGAGTCGGAAGAAGGAATTCAAATTGCGATTGACGTTGGGAAAGATTTGCAGCTCATATGGTACTATTATCTATGTCTGAATTCATTCTTTTTATGTAAATTGTTGTTTGATTACTCTTGCTATTATTGAATATATGAATGTATTTTAACAGTAATCTTTATACTTTCCACTACTGGATGTTTACAGTTTGCTATTCTTCTAATCATTCATATGTTAGTAATATAAAAAGATAAGTGTAACAATGTTTTATCAATTACTTCGTTCAACTAATTGAACGAAGTAATTATTATTTAAATGAATGTCTTTGTTTATTGAATAGTGTCATCTATATGCCTATTGACAAACACAGATCATCAAACGTTGCACTTAAGAATAGAAGCTTCCCAGGATAAAATAGTCATTTATGTTTTCGCTTATAGATTAAGTCCTCCATTCATTATCACTTATTAGAAAACCAATCATTCATCCACCCCTTTTACTCTTTACTGGGAAACTGGTCCCATTATATCCAGTCCAGACCACACATCCATGAGAAAGAGTACATCTTAAAAGGTGGATAAGATGGATATCTATTATTGATGAAGCGATTTTGAGGCATCAACATATCCTAACAACCACCACTTGTCAAAAACTTAGCATTACATCATTATATCCAACAACAACCTTATTGGAATTGGTTGACCAATTGGTAGTCAAGCCAGAAGGCACACTACATGATGTAATGGTATATGTAGACTCCTGGGAATACCCTGCTGACTTCCTGATTATTAACCCCAAAAACCGGCTAGATGGACACCCTTTAATCTTAGGTAGACCTTGGCTGTCAACTGATGATGCTTACATTGGCTGTCGACAAGGCAGCATGACTATAACTAGAGGGAGTTATGTCAAGAATTTAGCCTTATACCCTCCAACCCAGCCAAGCCTAACGATAATAAAAATAAAGAAACAACCTGTATCATACCTCATAGAAAACATTAGATCACCATTAACCATAGATGATGCCCTGGACTTTAAAGACCAAATAGAGGATGACATCATTAACAGTTTCATTAACCAACCAAAAACCAGATCCCATTTGCAATGTTACATGATAAAGGCAGCATTTGATAATGAAGAAGAAGAAGATCCCCTGAAATACATTCAAGATCAATCAATACCTACCACTTCTGTTTACAATAGCAAAACTATATAAATTAAGCCAGGAAAAACTCTGAACATTAACAAAAATCTGACTGCTGAACAAGAAGAGAAGATGGTCCAAGTACTGATAAAATATAAGGGAGCTTTTGCATGGGATTGCCCAGGCATGAAAGGAATTGATCCCTAGTTATGTACATACCACATTTATACATAAAAAGATGCTAGACCCATTCTCCAACCCCAACGAAGATTAAACCCTCATCTTAAGGATATTGTGAAAGCTGAATTACAAAAAAAATTGGATGTAAACTTTATTTATCCAATATCTGATAGCAAGTGGGTCTCTCCACTAGTAGTGGTGCCAAATAATAATGGAAAGTGGAGGATATGTGTAGACTACATAGAACTAAACAAAGCAACCCAGAAAGACCACTTTCCCCTTCCTTTCATTGATCAGGTATTAGATACATTAGCAGGAAAGAAATTATTTTCTTTCTTAGATGGCTTCAGTGGGTACAATCACATTCATATTGCCCCTGAAGACCAAGACAAGACTAATTTTAACTGTCCTTGAGGAACATTTTCTTACAGAGTTTTACCCTTTGGTCTATGCAATGCCCCTGCCACATTTCAGAGGGCCATTCTCAACATCTTTTCAGATTTAATAAATGAAGGGCTCGAAGTATATATGGATGATTTCACACCTTATGGAGATGATTTTGAGCCAGCATTAGAAACATTGGAAAAGGTGCTGCAAAGGTGTATTTCCACCAGGCTCTGCTTAAGCCATGAGAAATTTCACATGATGACCAAGGGACTCATCTTAGGTCATTATATCTCAGCAGCTGGAATACAGGTAGATCCAGCTAAAATTCAGATAATTTTGTTAATACCTACTCCTACCACACAAATAGAGGTACGTAGCTTTCTAGTATTTTTTGTTTATTATAGAAGATTCATATAGCATTATTCTCAAATAGCTACACCTCTATACGTACTAACAGGGAATTTTGATTTTATTTGGACAGATAAATGTGACCATGCTTTTGAGGATCTGAAAAAGCTTGTATCAATAGCCCCAGTGCTAAGGGGGCCAAATTGGGATTTTCCATTCCAAATTTCATCTGATGCCTCATACACAGCTATCGGAGTAGTCCTTGGGCAGAAAGAAGATAAAAAACCATATGCAATTTATTATATTAGCAAGAATCTATCTCCTACTGAATTAAACTATACTGTGACTGAGAAAGAATTTTTAGCAGTAATACATGCTGTAAATAAATTTAGACATTATATAACTGGGTATCCTGTAGTTTTATATACAGATCACTCTACCATAAAAATTTTAGCAAATAAAACTGTTACAAATGGTAGAGTAACAAGATGGTTGATTCTATTGCAGGAATTTGACATCACAATAAAGGACTGACCTAGAAAAGAGAATCCTGTAGCTGATTTTCTCTCACGAATGCCAAAACCAACAGACGCAGCAGCAGTCAAAGATTAGTTTCCATATGAACATTTGTTTGTTGTTATTGCCAGAACCCCATGGTATGCTAATGTTGCAAATTATTTAGCAGTAGGTAAATTACCTAAGCATCTAACGCCCAATGAACGAAAACATATAGTACATCACATTACCTGATTCTCTTGGATTGGGGGCTACCTATTTCATACAAGAGCATATATGCACATCAAAAGATGCATCCAAGAAGACGAAATATTTGACATCCTAAAAGCATGCCACGACGGGCCATGTGGCGGACATTTTGCAGATCATAGGACTGGTCACAAGGTTTTAAAAACAGGCTATTATTGGCCTACAATTTTTAAAGATGCTAAAATGTTTGTACAAGCCTGTGATAGTTGCCAAAGGGTGGGATGCCCTGGACAGTCTGCTGAAATTCCTTTGAATCCACAGTTAGTAATCGAGCCATTTGAGTGCTGGGCACTCAATTTTTTTGGTCCTATTAACCCACCATCAAATCAGAAAACATACATACTAGTTGCAACAGAGTATGTTACTAAATGGGATGAAGTAGAGGCACATCCAAGAGCTACAGAGGACTCTGTAATACAGTTCCTTTTCCAAATATTTGTGCAATATGGCCTCCCAAGGGACATAATTACAGATGGAGGACCGCAATTTGTAGGTAATAAAATCGCTACAACATTAAAAAATTACCACATTCAGCACAAAATTACAACCCCATACCACCCACAGGAAAATGGCCAAGTAGAGAGCACGAATAAGGTGATAGAAGCAATACTTACAAAAAAAGTTGCATCACATAGATGTGATTGGGCTTCAAGATTGTTGGAAGCCTTGTGGGCATACCGAACAACATGGAGAAATACCACTGGGTATTCACCATATCAATTAGTATTTGGAAAAGAACCCATCTTTCCAATAGAATTTGAAATTCAAACATTAAGAACAGCCTAGGAGGTGGGTTTGAATTTAAATGAGGCCCAGGTCAGTAGATTACAGAAAATCAACGAGTTAGATGAAATTAGGCTCTCTTCCCTCCAACACACTGCATTAATTCAACAATAGAGAGAAAAATGGCATGATGCCCTCATTAAAAAGAAAATCTTCCACGAAGGAGATTGGGCACTCCTATATGACTCCAGGTTTTAAGATTTCCTCAGAAAACTCCAGACATGATGGTTTGGACCTTATGAGATACAGAAAGTGCATGAAAATGGCACCATACGTTAACTACCATTGATGGATCTAGACATTCTTTCAAAGAAAACGGTCATCGAGTACGACTTTACCACAAACCGCTTAATCAGGAATCCTTTCACCAGCAATTACGAGGAGATTCTACTATGTAGATTCTTGCTGAGGAAGATAACTCCTCCTCAACATTCATTCATTGAATAATTCCTTTATTTCTGAAATTTGTACATAAACTTTTCTTTTAATTTTTCTTGTATGAACTATTTTTTGTACAGATTTTATTTTTCGTGTTGTTCTTTAAGGAACAACAGTCGTTCCTCTTAACAAGGAACAACAATCTTGTGTGCCTTTATTTTTCGTGTTGTTCCTCTTAAGGAATGGCTATTGTTCCTCTTAAGGAACAGCACGTCTGCATGTTCATATTTTTGTTGTTCCTTTTTAAAAGGAATATAATTTCCGATAATTTTTTTTGTTGTTCCTTTTAAAAGGAACAGCATTTCCTCCGATTATTTTTGTTGTTCCTTTTAAAGAGGAACAACATTTCCACCGATTGTTTTTGCTATTCCTTTTAAAAAGTAACAGCATTCCCGCTGATTGTTTTTGTTGTTCCTTTTAAAAGGAACAACATTTTCGCCGATTTTTTTTGTTGTTCTTTTGAAAAGTAGCAACATTTCCGCCTATTGTCTTTGTCGTTCCCTTTAAAAGGAACAACCCCTTTGCCATTATTTTTCACTTTCTGTTGTTCCTTCTAAGGAACAGCAATTTCGATTTGGAGTGTTTTTTTAAGCTGTTCCGCCAAAGGATCAACATTTCTTGTATGTTTTATCTATTGTTCTGCTTAAGGAACAACTGATGTTCCTCTTAAAGGAACAACAGCTTGTGTGTTTCTATTTTTTGTTGTTCCTCTTAAAGGAACCGCATTTTTGGGTGCAGATATTCTTTTTTTTGTTCCTCTTAAGGAACAGCAGTTGTTCCGTCCAAGGAACAACACTTTTTGAGTGCATTTTTCTTTTTTTTAGATCAACATTTTGAGAATTTTTGTGAATTCTTCATGATCCTTTTAAGTAAAATATACAAATTTATGCAAGGACAAAAAAATTGGAGGTTACTGGAATCATCATATCAAGGAGAAATTGTAATCTTTAAAGAAATTGTTGTGTATTGATAAGAAAAAAAGGAAAGGACACAACTATCTATATCACTTTTCTGTCTTTATTTTCACTAAAACTAATGTGACTGATTATTTTTATCATGTTGGTTCTTCCCTAATCCTCATAATTCTCTTTGAATTTTATTATTGAATAAGAATAAGGGCATATTTTCTTCTATTGAGATGTTCAAACTTCTTCCACCATCCCTACTCTTAAGGAGTGTTGAGCCATCTTTTATACATAAATAGGCAAGTGCTATATAAAAGAAAAAATATATATCTATATGATTACTAACAATTCTATCATATGTCAGATGGAGGATAGGGGGTCTCATCAAGAGCCAGCCTACCATGATCATAAGGAAGCAGTGAAGTGGAATTCCCATTATGGCCACCACACCAGGGATATGATCCAAAGGGCAACTCAGAAAAATAAAAATTCCTCGGAACAGGAGGTCTCATCACGAGCCGGCCTGCCCACCTTTCACTCCTTCCTGGTGAATGGCATTGTGATTCATCTGGTTCCCAAGCCAGCATAATGGCCTCCATCATGACATCACAAAGCACTTTCCTAGGCATATATAAAGGATTATGGTTCCAAGGGTGAAAAAGAAACTTTGTCAAGGTTATAGACACCTGTGGGAAACAGAGCTCTGCTGATGGTATTGGAGTCATATTTTTCACAAATCAATAGCAATTATAAACCCTTTTCTTATATTTTTATCTTAATTTCAAATGATATTATGCTCCTAAACCCCTTTGTTGAACCTCTTATACATGAAATATTGTTTATAAATCATTCATAATGGTTTAAGTGGATAATGACCACATAAGCACTTTTATTTATGTCAGCTATCATTTTCCCTATTTGTGAATCATTACATAGCATTCCAATAGCTATTCACGATTTCATAATATGCCTTGATTTCAGTAATTCGATAATTTTTTATCATGTCATGAATATGTACGACTGTTTTCCAGTACACTACTCCTCCATTTGTCGGTCGAGGGTGACCTATCATATTTCAAGGGGGCGCAGGTGACTTCCAAAATATGCCTGCATATGGGTAAATTCCCTATTTTCATTAGATCCCAGAAATAGCAAGTTTAACAGTATTTCCCAATATGCACGGGGTGTTGCTCCATTGCCATTTCTATGTATTATTGTGAAACATTAACAATGTGCAGTGCTTAGACGAAGTGGGAGGGCGAGCAGTACGTAGTGAACCTCAAGTACTAACAGTTTCCGACGTTGCACGAGAAATTTTGGAGAGAGCAGGGTGGATTACCTACCTTACATGACTGTAGCAGCCCCATGAAACTGTGGCCATTGAATTTTTGCAGAACTTGCAGGAGGACCATTCCATAGTAGTAGGAAGGCAAATAACAGTGACAGATGCAGTAATTTCTGAGGTGTCCGGTCTACCAGCAGTTGGACCCGTATGGACCCATAAAAAATTGAGACTTCAAGAGGCCATGAACATCTTTTGGACGAAGGACAAACCCTGAACGTCAAAGGAAAATGGGTCCAGCCATGGGAAGAACTGGCTAGAGTAGTGCAAAGCTACATTACATGCGACGGAAGAAAGGATGTGGTAAGACCACGCCACCTTAAATTATTAGCAGTAATAAAACATAAATGTGCTGTGAATTTGCCTGCATATTTAAATTTTTACTGCATGACGCTGCTTGGAGCATAAGGAAATCCCGTCATACAAGGATGGTAGTAAGCCACCATTGTTTAATTCGATTAATAGTTAGTTACAGTCTTGCTCAGCAGCAGACTAGTTGGGAAGAATTGTTATTTTCGATAGACGGGGGAACAACCTTACCTGCCCCGAAATGAAAAAGAATCACCGGCACAGCAAACAGACCTCTAAAATGCAAACAGTCCTCCAGATTAAGAAGAAGCAGGGGAATGTTGGGAAGCCTCTAGAGTAGCAGTAGCCAACTCTTAGAATTACCTTGTTCTAGAGATGAGCAACCCTCGCAACTGGAAGGAGGAGAAAATCAGGAAGAGGAAGAAACTAACCAAACCAGTGAAGAAGAAAGATAGGAAGCGAAACCTCCCATAACCTCCAGTGCAAGTCCACCACAGAGTCCATTGCAGGAGGATGAATTGGCCCAAATTTTGGCCAATATGTGTGAGTATATGCAACCCCAGATTCCGCTCAACCTCAATATTGAGGCAAAGCAATCACAGGAACATGTTGTCCATAGCAAGGATACATCCGAGGAAATGCATAACAAGGAGGAGGCAGAAGCAGAAGCCCCTTGGGAAATAGTACATCAAACTAGGGTTTCCTCCCCTAAGGAACCTAGTCAAGATAACATGAACACTGAAGAAGTGTTACAAACATAGAATGTGGAAACAAGCCAGGACAAGGGCACAGTCCCTGAAGAACAAAACCCAGCTGAGAAGCTAAGTCCAGAAAAGGAAACAACTGTTCCTCCCAAGAAAAATAAGAAGAAGACAAATGAAATTAAGCAGTTGTGGAAGGAACAACAAAAGCTAATAAAATTAGTAAAACAAATCAAACAGAAGATAAGGGTTCTGAAAAGGGGGAAAATCTCTAAAAGAACCCCAAAAACAGGGGATGCATCCATCCAAACGGAACCCCATAATACAAGGGCCATGGAGACTCAAACCAAGCCCATATTCATTCAGGATATCAAGGAACAGCAGGCAGTTGTTACAGACACAGTTGCCCAAATAAAAAATGTACAAGTCTGTAATAAAGATGTTCAGACTGAGGCACTGTCCTCTATCATTATGGCCAACCAGACATTTTGCAATAAAGAGACACAAACTGTAGGAACTAAATATTGTAATAAGAAAACCCGTGTAGATCTTCAACCCAAAAATGTTTTGATAAACAACAACCCTGGTATAGAAAAACTCCGAGAGGATATGGCACAGGCTCAACGAGCTAGAGAAAAGCTCGAAGAAAAGACTGTTCCTAGGAAGAAATATCAAGAGTTACAGCAGCAATTAAGGGACATAAATGCATTAGAGGCAGAAGCCTTCGATAAATGTCGGAAGGCAGAAGAAAAAGTTGAAGAGGTAAGGAATAGACTACAAACAATCAAGAATCAAATGGATACTCTCTGTTCTCTATATACAGATGTTCTAGCATGTAGGTCCCCTGCCAAAAATTATGCTTTGTTTTTGCTAGAAAGATATTTGCAGTTGAAAATTAAAGCTGTTAAGGTAGGAAAACCTATAAAATTAAAAATTGTAGATGATAGAGTACTGCATGTTAGTAAATATGTATTTTTCACTTGTTAGTGATGACTAGATCCATAGTTGAGTTTTCTAGAAGGCCAGTTGTGTCGGGATTGCTTGTCATCTAGAAAACCATCATAAAACTTTGCAGCCTCCCTTTTATTTATGATTAAGCCCATGTCAAAGTTAAAATAGCATTGTGCTATCTTTATGTGGCTTGACCCCTCTTGGAGTGCGCCCCATCAACTCTAAAAGGCAAATCCAAGTTTGTTTCAAAAGCCTCCCCTAAGTTAGGAAGTGGCGTTTTAAGGCATTTTTCCTTTGGCAAACATCAATAAGCCAAAAAAACTCCATCTGATACAGACATTCGTGACAGACCTCCTACCCTGCAAATGAAATTGATAACAGCCCTAAGTCGCGCCACTTACACACCCCTAAGTCTCAGCACTGCATAGACCACAGTCTCAAGCTGATTATTAGGTGTTTTACAGTGTTTTATGGATTTTACAAAGACAGGAAGTATATCTTCATCTCAGGAGAAAATTCTTGAATACACATTTAGAAGAACAGCTGCTTCTCAATGTCAACATGAGCCTGAGATACATATGCAGGGTAAGGAGTTACTCATCAAGACCTTGCAGCTTCCATTCAGCATGAAATCACAGTAGAAGAAAGACACCACTGTCAAACAGACTAGTAATTTGTCATGACCAAGAACCTCCTTCATCTACAAGTAGAGGGTTAAAGCGCCTCCTTCATCTACAAACAGAGGCGATGGCAGTATTGAATTGAAGAGGTGAAGAAAAATTATTTGTAAGCACGAGTTTGTTTAATGAACGGTGAGACGGTCGCTCGGATTTTAAAGTAAAAGTGACTAGTGAAAATTTGAGGTAAAAATTTGTAGTGTTTTTTCAAGAAGAATTGTCTTCCATAATGTATAAGAAAATTATAGTGAAACATACTCACGAACTCACGCATCCTGAGATTGAGGCCGAAGTTAAGTGAATTCCTTACCTAGATTTTGTAACAATATAGCGATGCAGGCCCAAACAAAACAATGTTCTTAGATAATTAAGAAGCAAGGTCTGATACGGGCCAATGATGATAAATATGTTTACAAAAAAATCACGAATTTCCTATATAGGATGACCTTGAGGATTACTCATCATAAGCTGGTATGACCAAAAGTGGCAGTTAAGTTTCTTCTTCAGCAGAAAGACATTGCAAATAGGTATGCAGAGACATGAAGGTGCAAGACAGATCATGACATGTGTTTCAAGTCCTGAAACCCGGTAAAGGCAATGTGAGCATGCCACTGTCAAAAGAAAGGTATTTTTCCCTATAAAAATGTGTCAAAGATGATAATGTAGCCCAGGTGATTATGACTGATTTCCACCTCCAAATCAAAGAAAAGCATCAGTTGAAAGGACACTTATAATCTTCATAAAGCTCACAGAAATTTTCCTCTTACAATGCAAAACATCAAAAGGCAGATTTTTCCCTCTAGGGGCAAATTGAATGACAAACAGTTTCCAGACAAAAGCAAGGATAAAAGTCCAAATAAGTTTCGTGCTGAAGAATTTGCCATCAGCAGGTGGAGAGCTGCAATGATAACAAAGCAGGAGTGCATGTTTCAAAGGTCCAAAGTTGCCCTAAAAAGCTGATATCATCCTTCAAAGCCAGACAAATACAAATGACTGATATAAGGTTGATCTGCAGTGTTCCAGTTTTTCCTTCAAAGGTAATGATGCATAAGTTTTCCCAAGGACATCATCACAGTACATAAAAAGACAGCTGCTTCTTATGCTACCTTGAGCCTCAGATAAAAACACTATTCAGAGAGAAAATTCAATGTACCCCTGCAAACACAGTCCAAAAAGGTTAGTAAATGTGGTTGGGAAAATGCTGATAACCTCCTCCAGTAAAGAGTAGATGCTAAGGAATAGGATCAATAGGACCTCCTTCATTTAAAAGTAGAGGGTCGAGGTGTTTTAAATAACTTCAAAAATTGTAGATCACCTCCATTGATGAACAACAGTAAGGCAAATTTTGGTTTAAAGGAGCCTCTTTTCAGCAATGGATACTTAGGGTTTCGAAGGCTGCAGTGATTGGTATTTTTATAAACTTCTTCAAAAAGATACAAGGTCACTATTTCAAAATAAATGAAGTAGTATGGTGTTGAAGACCTTCTTCAAAAAGTACAGTTGGTATGGCAGTTGTCAAGCATAGGCCTCCTTCCCAAATAAGTAGAGGGCCCACCATTGTTTGAAGGTATCCAAAATGACAAACAGAAAATCAATCATGACCTTCATCAGCATATAATGAGGAAAGCTTCATGATAGCTCTGAAGGACCATTTGTAAACAAGGTTGAACTTGAGAAGAGAAGCAATATATTGGTCATATGAGCTTTTGGAGAAAATACTTGTGCTATGCTTTTGGATTGCCTCTTGAATGTTCTTGGATGGATGATGAAGGATTGTTGATGGATTCCATGACATGGTAGAATGGTATAGTGTTTCTTTCTTTGTTGTTGTCTTCTAGTTTTCATTCATGATACATGTTTCTTGCTTGCTATAGATCAGTGGAGAATAAATTTGAGATATGCCCATGGAGGCACCTCAAATTTCCCGAATCTTCATAGCTTTTATGTTTTCTTCTTCCTTAGTTGCACTAAAGAATTCTTAACTGCTCTTTAGTAACTTAAGGATATTGTTGCTAGTTTTATTCATAAGTTCTATGCATGTTGAGTAGGATGTATGGTGTGCCCTGCTTACCTATGATTGTCCATAGTTCTGTCCATGAAGCTATCTCTTTGACTAATTAAGATTATCATTTTGTTTGAACCAAGGAGGCCTAGTCCCGATCTAGCCCTTTGCCTAAAAACTATGAAAGCTTGTTTTTCAAAGTGCCCAATAACTTAAAGACTGTGTTTAGGTGTTCCGGCATAGTATTTTGAGTTGTTAGTCCGTCTTATGTGTTTTCCCCAAAGTCTAATAGCCATTTCCCAAAGTTAGAGGGTCTTATACTTCTATGCATGGCTGGAATGTTTGTTTCGATGTGTTGATTAGTTTATAGTTACATGTTGCATGATTAAGGGTTTTCTTTACCATGTTTATTTTATCTATTAAACCAGTGATGCTTGAAACTCTTTGTTATTCACAAACTTGATGTCAATTTACTCCATTTTTCCCAAAGATCCTTTCTACCTTGAAATCAAATCGGCCCTTCAACAGCCTTACATCGTCATCTAATAGCTTTCTTGGCCTTTTTGACCCCATAGCCAAGGTTATCTACATCTTGTAATCTATGTTATATCTTTGTTCAGTTTCATCCCTCACACCTTAAAAACAAAAATCAAAAACTTACTTCATAACTAGCTTAAAATCAGAAACAATAAGCGAACACACCGATATCTTTTACATATAATAGAGAGAGCCCTCTCTGAGTCCAGAAAGGCTAGGTCCTTGGGCTCCAAAGCTTGGTTTGATGGTACATCGTCATTTGGCTCACCAATCGGCCAAATCACGGGACCCTAACATAATGGCGATCACGGTGGGACTCTGAGTATTAAACAAGCTTAGATTCCCTAGACCTTAAGCAGCTTTAAGAATACTATCTGATTGACTTATCCCACTGCTCACTAACGCAGTGACACTCACAGTAGGACCTTCTGAGTTAGTGACAATCTAAGTACACCTTAGTAACTCCTGAAGTCTCAATAAAGTTTAGTAAACTTAGATATTGTATGTAGAGTAGAAAATAGCTCTTTCACCATCTTAGCAAAATGATGAGTCAATTATAGGAAACTCTTCCAAACCTTAGAACTACATAAAACTCAAAAAACCCCAAAACACTCTCTTAGATTGGTTTTTGACAGTACTGGTGGTGGACCATACACATATATCTCAAAACAACTGAAATCCACCTGGCAACTCCACTAACCTCTAGTAGGCCTTACTATTTTACCAAACTCTAGGTTACTATCCGATAGATCTATCCCATCGCTCACTAACATAGCGGGAGATGGTGGGACACTGAGTACATGACAGTCTAGCAAACTCTTATAGACTCTTTGGTCCTTTAGATACTTAAACAAGAAAGCAGCCCATAGACCCATTTAGAGTAAACTCTTTTTGTTCTCATCACCCTAGCAAAGTGTTGAAACAAGTCTAGGATACTTTAACAAACCATAGGCTGCACATAAATTCAGAAAATCTAAAAAATATTTCCAGATTAGTTACTGGTGGTGGAAAATAGCTATCTTCACAAAAAAAACCAAGTTCCACCTGGCGACTCCACTAGTTCATCTCTTTTATTTTGACCATCCTTCACCTGAGTAGAACTTTAGAGAGACCATCCATCCGAAACATTCACCAATACCATTCTCTCTAAACTCTAGATCCAAAATCTGGCTTCACGAAGAATCAACACCAGATCCCATCCAGACCCAAAGCCCCCTATCATAGTAGATGACCCAGAGAAGATTCCGTGGCAAGCTTCAGAAACTGACCATCTAGCTACTGGTAGATCCATCCGTAAAACAAGATCAGTACCTGAACATCTCACTAACCTTCCTGATTCACCTTTTGAATTAGAATCATCAAAAACTCTTTTCAGAAGTAGGTCTCATAGTAAAATAAACTTTGACGATCTTGAAACCCTAGACCAATCACATAGTCATAGTAGAGAAGCCTCACCTTCCACCCCCCCCCCCCCGACTTTCAGCTTCTCCATCACTTTGGCTCATACCATCCCAGGTCTGCTCAAAACCCAGTCATTAGTCCAAGTACATCCGCCACACCTGTTCAAACCACCTCAGCTCATCCCACTAGCCCTCATCTCATACATCATCCATTAGCTCCCATCATGGCAGCCTGGTACGCACCTTTGGTGTTGCCACTACCTTTGGCTCCCCTACCAGATAAATATCAAGACAAAATACCACACTTTACCGGAGAAGAAACTGCCACAACTCGGCAACATGTAAGTAGGATTGGGGATGCTTTTGAATACTTGGAAGTACAAGACGAAACCGTCAGAATGAGAATATTCGCCCAAAGCCTGGGCGGAGAACCTAAAACATGGTTTAAGAGCTTAACTCCAAACAGCATCCACAACATCCCAGAACTCTTCCAAGTCTTTTTAAACGAGTGGGAAGTCCAAAATAATCCTATTCAAATCCTGTCAGAATATAACAACCTAAAACGGGAAAATGGGGAAAGTGTCCAGGCATACTGCACTAGGTTCAATAGTGTGTATAATGCCCTCCCGCCTCACTTCAAACGCCCACTTGGTTTAGTCTTGGAAAAATTCCCCGAGGGTTTTGATCCAGACATGACATATCATCTGAGAGATAAGGATCCCCCTACCCGAGAGGAAATGCAACAAATAGCCATAAAAACAGAAGCCAACTTAGCAGAAAAAAGAGCCAGGACTAGATTAGAAGGAAAAGTCCCATATAGAGATAAGGTCTCCACTTCATCTCCTTCCCTAGATCCTAGAATAGATGGCCTGATCAAATCCATGACAAAGATGTGGGAAAAAATGAGTGAAAAATTGCCTCCTAGGGACAACCAACCAAACCCTCAAAACCGGAAACCAGGCTTTAGAAAAGATCAGTCTCAAAATAAACCAAGAGGAAATGATCAGCAGATCAGACCATCCTTCAGTGAGAATTATGTTGATAAAGAGAATAAGGATACCGCACCCATTGATGAAAATCATTGGAAACTCATAGGTTTTGATAATGAGAGTAAGGTTTACCTCACAGCAGAAGAGCAAGAGTTATGCTCCCCAAGTTAGGACGAAACCGGCTATGAAGATCTCGAAGATCCTGCCATAGATTTTCAGAATGCCATTATAGAAGCTCATAGGCAGTATAACCTTAGAAGCAGAAAAAACCAAGACCACTCCAAGAAGAGTAGCCCTGACACTGCTAAAACCTCTGACACCATCCTTAAAAAAGCCATGGATAGCAACAAAATTGTGGCCAAGAAAATTGACCAAAACAAAGATAAATCTATTCAAACAAGTCTTAGCTCGGATACTCCTAGTACCTCCACAAACACTCCCGAGGCGACTGTGTCAAACAAGGTCTCAAACCAGAATCAACAAATTAAGAGCATAGAAAAGGTCATGTTCGAAAAAGCTGAAACAAATCTGCCCAAACTACAAACTCCTTTTAGTTTCGAAGGGGAAGTTTCCAAAATAAAAATTACCATACCCCTTACTGAGCTAATAACTGTAGATAGGTATAGATCTCAAATTTTCAAATTTTTTGACATAGGGAGCGAGGCAGATACTTTAAATCTAACTGAAAACAAACCCAAGCTCTTATTCGGCCCGAAAATAGAAGGTCAATACCAAGAAGGATCTGTTTCTCCTTCCTATGTGAGCCTGAACATACGGGACAAGATATTACATAATGCCATGTTAGATTCTGGTACCTCCCATAACCTCATGCCTAAAGCAGTCATGGAAAACCTGGGACTAGAAGTAACTCAACCTCTGGTAACTCAAGCAGTCATGGAAAAAAATACTCCCATTTATTCCACTCATTCCAATTTAGATTCTTTTATCTTATACAATGAAAGTGATATAAACAAGCAGATAATGGAAAAGGAAGAAGTTCTCAAACCATCAAAAACGCATTTTCCGTTACTAGATGCAGAAACTAATAACCAAAACTTCTCTGATCTTTCTCCTGTTAATCTTGCATATCATAAGTCAGAAAATAGATTTGTAAATCAAGTTGAAGAAAAGAAATCTGGCAGTCCAATGTACATGGCTGGTGACATTGCTTATGTTAATGATTCTCAAATGTTTGATCAATATGTTGACTTATATGATTTCCAAATAGAAGCTAACTTTTCAGAAGATTCAATTTTTGATTTTCGGGAGGAAGCTCAGTTTCATAAACTTGAGAAAAGTGAGCAGCCATTACAGGTCATCTATAACACTGATAAGGAGAGCCTTAAGAGTTCAGAAGTAAGTGAAGAGTCTCAGACTCTTGACTCTACTTCACTTCAGTCCGTCAAATATAACATTCACATAATTGGAAATCAACTGTTTTTCAGCTTTGATGATGAGGTTGAGAAGGATGATGAAATTCTCAAGTATGTTGTAAATGAGAAGCCTTTTCCTAAAATGGTTGAGGAAATCATTTTGGACATGGAACCTTCCTTTACTCTAGATTTGCAGCCACCAAGTTCCATTGAGTTACAAATTGCAGATGAAGAAGTAGAGGTTGAGAAACAAATGAGAGTTGTCACACTATCCTTTCAAGATAATTTACTGTCAAAATGTATCCCTGCCCATCATCCTGATGACCTTCACACAGTTTTCAGCCCGCCCTATCAAAACACATCAGCTTGGAAAGAAAACTACACTGCAATATATGATGAGTCTGATATTTCAAGTGATCATGAGCAAGGGGAAGAGTTTCTTTACCAGGAGAGTCCTAGATATAGCCAAGTGGAAGAAAGAGTAGTCCTGAATGAAGCCTATATCTCAAATCCTCTAGATCAGGTATTATTCCAAGATCCATTTGTTGTTTTCCTTGAGAAATTTGTAGGGGTAGTGGGTTCTCTCATAAACAAGTTGCTACCAAGAATGAGAAAAAGCTTAAGCACTACTGTCCAAAAACCAGCCAAATGGGAGTGGTCTTTTTAGTACTTTAACATCATGAAAGAACTAAACCAGAATCACCCATTTGATCATCTACTTGACTGGTTACATTGGAAAGAAGAGTTCACCAAATGAATGCATGTTGTGTATAGTTTAGATTAGGATAGGTAGATAGTTAAAACTCAGCCTTGCGAGCACTTTTTTTCATTTGTAGTTTGTTTGAAGAAAAAGTGAAAAAGCAGAAAATACAAAAATAGTGAAAAGTAGAAAAAGAGGGCAGTTTCTAAAAAGCAGTGGTAAAGCCCCATGTTCCAAAAAACAGTCCTTCGGAAAGCGTGCAAGTCTAAATGCCGCTACTAGTACTTCAAAGTCTTGTTCAACTATCTAGCCTAATCATAGCTGAGCATGTTTAAATTTATTTGCTGATAAGTTAGTGAGTGAAAAATATGGTCAACATTGTGTAAGATTGACTTATCACAGAGAGTAGATTAGGGAGAGATTCTGGTTCCACATGCCTAAAACAGAATCAAAGAGAGAAGCGAGGGATGAAAAATACATTGTACATCTTAGCCTCGCTTTGTCTAAATTTCCTTTATACAGAATAATATTTGTGTGCAGCTTGTATTTTATGCCGCAAATGCATGACAAATCAGACTATCTAATCCTGATTTGATCATTTTAAATTTCTAGTTTTAGATTAGAGAACAAAATCCTGTCAAACTGCTTAATCTTGATAGTCGATCAAGCATAGGTAGAGTAATGAAGGAGTTCATCAGTTTAATCTGAACTCCCGGCAGATATAAGAGTAGAAATAGATAGGTTCATTTTGCAAAAAGAAAAATATACATTGTCAAAAGGCTGCTAGTTCAAATGCGCCAAAGAGAAGAAAAAATGTTAGGAGAGATAGTGGGGTAGGTAGAAATATCATTGATGTTAACCATGCTGTCACTTTTCAGAAATAGCATCAAAGAAGGGTGAAATTTTGCGCCAATGGGTAAGGCACTGGTCTTCATAAGCCAAAGATCTGAATTCTGGACACCTCCTGACGAGGAGATGCCCTCCCCAAATGGAGCCACTGTTAGTCATCAGTATTTTTCACTTGTTAGTGATGACTAGATCCATAGCTGAGTTTTCTAGAAGCTGATTTCAATATGTCAATTTGTCATCTAGAAAACCCTCATAAAAATTTTTTCGCCCTCCTACTTTTCAGTCCGCCCATGTCAAAGTTAAAACTCATTATCACTATCCTATCTAGCTTCAGCCCTACTGGTCTGCCCATCAGCTCTAAAAGGCAAATCCAAGTCTGTTTCAAAAGCCTCCCCTAAGTTAGGAAGTGGCGCTTTAAGGAATTTTACCCTTGGCAACCATCAAAAAGCCAAAAACCTCCATCTGATACAGACCAATCATGACAGACCTCCCACTTTGCAAATGAAATTGATAACAGCCCTAAGTCGCGCCACTTACACACCCCTAAGTCTCAGCACTACATAAGACCACAGCCTCAAGCTGATTATTAGGTGTTTTGCAGTGCTTTATAGATTTTACAAGGACAGGAAATATATCTTCATCTCAGGGGAAAATTCTTGAATACACATTTAGAAGAACATCTGCTTCTCAATGTCAACATGAGCCTGAGATACATCTGCAGGGCCAGGAGTTACTCATCAAACTCTTGCAGCTTCATTCAGCATGATAACACAGTAAAAGAAAGACAACACTGTCAAACAGACTTGTAATTTGTCATGGCCAAGAAACTCCTTCATCTATAAGCAGAGGGTTAAGGCGCCTCCTTCATCCATAAGCAGAGGGCGATGGCCAATATTGACTTGAAGAATTGCAAATTGACTGTAAGCACAA